>OW386291.2:46177244-46904427 GCA_936432065.2 Rutpela maculata | reverse complement strand
GTCCGTTCGATAGCAACACTCCAGCAATAGCACACTTCGAGGCTCTGTGCCACAGAACCTTTGAAGAGCCGGAAGAAGTGTGCCCGGCAATCAGTCCGGAGGAAGTCCAACAAGCTCTTGTTGGCACCAAGAACTTCGCTGCTCCGGGGCCAGACGGCATAAATAACTGGTGGTGGAAAAAATTTCCTTCCACCCACCGTCGTCTGGCCCGAGTTTTCAACAAGTGGTTGAACGAGGGGCAGCAGATTCCGGAATGGTTTGTCGAGGGACGTACTGTGCTCATCCCTAAAAAGGGTAATCTGTCTGACCCAAGGAATTATAGACCAATCACCTGTCTGAACTCCTGCTACAAGCTATTTACTCGTATCTTGTATGCTCGGACCCTACGGCAGGTTGATCCGGTCTTCCAGCAGATATACGAGCAGCGTGGCGCCAAGAAGGGCATGGCAGGTTGCAAGGACAGCCTGCTGGTAGACCGCTGTATTACGCAGGACTCTGTGCAGTACAAGCGGAATCTATCGATGGCCTGGATTGACTATCGTAAGGCATTTGACACAACATCACATGAACTTTTGTTACATTTGCTCAAATGTCTTGCGGTAGCAGAGCCACTAGTGAGATGCATAGAACAACTGCTGCCACTCTGGAGGACCCGCTTCACCATAACATCAGGTGCACAGCGGGTTACAACAGAGCAGGTGGCATTCAGAAGAGGAGTATTCCAGGGAGATTCTCTGAGTCCCCTCCTCTTTTGCATCTCACTGCTGCCGTTATCTGTTGAACTCCGCCAAACTCGCGGGTACCACTGTGGACCACCCAGCAATCGGAGGCATAAGGTCACCCATTTATTCTATATGGATGACCTGAAACTGTATGCCTCCGGAGAGCGTGAACTTCAAAATGCTCTAAGGGTGGTCGAGGAGTACACGCGGGCCATTGGTATGGAGTTCGGGTTGGACAAGTGCGCGGTCGTCCACCTCAAGAGAGGGCGATGCGGGGAATTTTCTGAGGACGCGCAGCTCGCAGACGGAAGCATCCTAAGACATCTGGATGCCGGAGAGACCTACACATACCTGGGTGTGCAACAACATCACATCCAGGATGTGCAACAAATCAAGGAATCTCTCCGCGGCAAGTACAGACGCCTACTCCGAAAGATTTGGTCGTCCGAACTTTCGGGGAAGAATAAGGCGTCTGCTACTAACATGCTTGCCGTTCCTGTTCTGCTCTACTCCTTTGGAGTAGTAAAATGGACGGTAGATGAGCTGCGCCAACTAGACAGAGACACCCGCAAGATGATGAACATCCATAGGAGTATTCATCCTAGATCGTCCGTTCCTCGTGTTTACCTCCCACGTCATCGGGGGGGCCGAGGACTCTTGGGTCTGGAGTGTATGCATGGCAGAGTAGTACTGAGTATGGCATGTAACATCCTCAGGAGCTCGGATCCGCTCCTGCTATTAGTGAGAGATCACGAAATCGCAGGGGTGGGCGCAGGATTGTTTAAGGCAGCAAAAAGAGCCGCAGATGAACTCGGTCTCGTATTCGACGCCAGACGAGGCGGCCGGCGCGGTGCTGACCCAGAGTCAGTCACTGAGCTTCAGCCGACTCGTCTGAAAGCCCAAATAAAAGCTGCCGAACAGGAGAGCCTGTTTAGGCAGCATGTCGATAAACCCATGCACGGTGTATACTACAAAAACATGGAAACACTGGGTTTATCGACTAGGCTGACATTCGCCTTTTTAAGGTCAGCTGGGCTTAAGTCGGAGACCGAGGGATTCATTGTGGCCTGTCAGGATGGTGTAATAAACACCTTGGTCTACCGGAGCCGCGTAATGGGTGTAGAGGTCCCTGATACCAACTGCAGGACCTGCCGTCAGGCGCCGGAATCGCTGATGCATTTGCTTTCAGCATGCCCGGTATACGCGATTTCGGCCTACATCCACCGCCATAACGCGGCTTTACGAGTGCTATACTACCACCTACGGCACTCGTATGGGGTAGACCAAACACCAGTGCTGCCTTACATCCCCGGAGATATTGAGTCCGTTGTCGAGAACGAGAGGTGCCGAATTTATTGGAACTACTCGTTCCCGACCGTCAGGCTAATTCAAGCCAACAAGCCTGACATAGTCCTCCTCGACCATCAGAACAAAGTGATGTTTGTAATTGAATTCTCAGCACCTGCTGAGACAAACATCGCTTTGAAGGAGGGGGAAAAACGGACCAAATATCGTGATCTCCGGTATGAGCTCCAAGTGCTGTACCCAGACTACTCGGTCAAGATGGTCGTCCTAATAATCGGCGTACTCGGAGGGATGAAGCCTTCGCTGCTCTCAGAATTGAAGATCATACCGGCCTGTCAGAATTCAGCAGAATGGTTGGCAGGCCAGATGCAGAAGGCGGTTATCTTGGGGTCCCTTCGTCTACTTAGGGCACACGATTTAGGTATTTGCAGTCACTAACTCCGCAGGTTGTGGAGAGTGGCTGTAAGGAATTTGCCGGCGCGGCTACCGTGAGGTGTCGGAGGCCACGGAAGTCCTGTCCGGCAGCGGGCTACCCGAAAAAAAAAAAAAAAAAAAAAAAAAAAAAAAAATAATAATAATAATAATAATAATAATAATAATAATAATAATAATAATAATAATAATAATAATAATAATAATAATAATAATAATAATAATAATGTGTCACGCAGGACTCCGTGCAGTATAAGCGGAACCTCTCCATGGCCTGGATCGACTACCGCAAGGCATTTGATATGACATCACATAAGCTTATTGTTCACTTGCTCCGATGTCTTGCGGTACCCGGTCCCGTAGTGAGATGCATCGAAGAACTGATGCCGCTCTGGAGGACTCGCTTTACCATTACATCGGGTAACGATAGAGTCCAGACGGAGTCGGTAACATTCAGAAGGGGAGTATTTCAGGGAGACTCCCTCAGCCCCCTTCTGTTTTGCATCTCGCTACTGCCATTATCCGTTTCGCTCCGGAAAACCCGTGGATACAACTGCGGTACCCCCGGCGATAGGAGGCATAAGGTCACCCATCTGTTTTACATGGATGACCTTAAACTTTATGCCTCCGGAGAGAGGGACCTACACCAGTCCCTCAGGGTGGTACAGGAGTACACGCAGGCTGTCGGTATGGAGTTCGGGTTGGACAAATGTGCACTGGTCCATCTCAAGAGAGGACGATGCGGGAACTACGGAGAGGACGCGCAACTCGTTGACGGAAGCATCTTACATCATCTAGATGCCGGAGAGTCGTACACTTACTTGGGTGTCGAGCAACGCTCCACCCAAGAAGTGGGTGTAGTGAAAAACGCTCTCCGCGGCAAGTATCAGCACCGACTCCGACAGATCTGGTCCTCAGAACTGTCGGGGAAGAACAAGGTGTCTGCTACCAACATGCTTGCCGTTCCGATCCTACTCTACTCCTTTGGAGTAGTGAAATGGACTCGAGAGGAGTTGCGTCAACTCGACGTAGGAACCCGCAAGAAGATGCATCTCAATAGAAGTTTGCATCCTAAATCGTCCGTTCCACGGCTATACCTCCCACGACACCGGGGAGGCCGTGGACTCTTGAGTTTGGAGAGTCCCCATAATAGGATGGTTCTGGATGGAGCCTGTAAGGTCATCAGGAGTTCGGATCCCCTCCTCTGCATGGTCCGAGACCATGAAAGTGCAGGAATAGGAGCCTTTTTGTTTAAGGCAGCACAAAGAGCAGCCGATGAACTTGGTCTCTCCTTCGACGTCGAGCGGGTAAATCCCGACTCTGTCACCGAGTTGGAACCTGCTCGACGAAAAGCCCAAATTAAAGCTGCAGAACACAACATCTTTCTGCAGCTTCACACGGATAAGCCAATGCATGGAGTTTTCTATAAAAATATAGAGAACCTTGGCTTATCCGAAAGGCTGACCTTTGCCTTCTTAAGGTCAGCCGGGCTGAAGTCTGAGACCGAGGGATTCATAATGGCTTGCCAGGATGGTGTATTTAATACCCTCGTCTATCGTAGTCGTGTCATGGGTATAGAGGTCCCTGATGTCAGCTGCAGGGCCTGCCGCAGGGCGCCAGAGACTTTAATGCACCTGTTGTCGGCTTGTCCGACATATGCAGTCTCGGCCTATATCCAGAGGCACGACGGAGCATTACGTGTGCTTTATTATCACCTAAGGCACTCGTATGGGATAGACGAGACACCAGTGCTGCCTTACGCTCCGGGGGATATTGAGTCCGTTGTGGGAAATAAGAAGTGTCTAATTTATTGGAACTACTCTTTTCCCACCGTCAGGCAAATACAAGCCAACAAGCCTGACGTAGTACTCCTCGACCATCAACTCAAGACAATGTTTGTCGTGGAGTTCTCGGCTCCCGCGGAGAACAACATTGTCTTGAAGGAGGAGGAAAAACGGACAAAATATCGAGATCTGCTCTTCGAACTCCGCAGACTGTATTCAGACCATACTGTTAAGATAGTGGTACTGATTATAGGAGCCCTCGGTGGAACGAGACACACACTGCTTTCGAAACTTAAGATCATACCGGCATGCCGAAATTCGGCAGAGGTCTTAGCCGGCAGAATGCAGAAGGCCGTCATCCTCGGTTCATTACGTCTGCTCAGGGCACACGACTCTCGGACCCAGTAGTCACTTACCCCACGGGTGTGGGGAGTGGCTACCGGTACTACCAGCTCCCCTCTGTGAGGATCGGAGCCGCAGAGAAGGGTGACTGGCTTTTAACAAAAAAAAAAAAAAAAATAATAATAATAAAGTCTCCGCAGACTGTATCCAGACCATACTGTTAAGATAGTGGTACTGATTATAGGAGCCCTCGGTGGAACGAGACACACACTGCTTTCGGAACTTAAGATCATACCGGCATGCCGAAATTCGGCAGAGGTCTTAGCCGGCAGAATGCAGAAGGCCGTCATCCTCGGTTCACTACGTCTGCTCAGGGCACACGATTCCCGGACCCAGTAGTCACTTACCCCACGGGTGTGGGGAGTGGCTGCCGGTACTACCAGCTCCCCTCTGTGAGGGTCGGAGCCACAGAGAAGGGTGACTGGTTTTTAACAAAAAAAAAAAAAATAATAATAATAATAATAATAATAATAATAATAATAATAGTAATAATAATAATAATAATAATAATAATAATAATAATAATAAACGGAAAACAATCTATTCCGCAAAAAGCCCTCGCGCCTTTTCGAACCGCCTCAGCGTGTTGTAGAGAATCCGCCGACTGTAGATCAGGTGGAAAACTTCTGGAAAACGCTCTACGGACAGAAGCTCCCACTCAATAGAGACACTCCAGCCCTGGCACACTTTGAAGCCTTTTGCCAAAGGTTTCAACAACCAAACGTGGTGTGCCAACCGATAACCCCAGAAGAGGTTCGAAGAGCTCTTGAGGGCTCTAAGAACTTTGCTGCTCCAGGTCCCGATGGGATAAATAACTTTTGGTGGAAAAAGTTTTCCAGTACCCACCACCATTTGGCCAGAATTTTTAATTCATGGCTAAATGGGGAGCAGCAAATTCCTTCTTGGGTTGTCGAGGGGCGGACAGTGCTGATCCCGAAGAACGGAGATTTGTCTAACCCAAAAAAATTACCGGCCGATAACTTGCTTAAACGCATGCTACAAGTTGTTTACACGCATCTTGTACATGCGGGTGCTCCAAGCAGTTGAACGGGTTTACGAACGGGTATATGAGCAACGAGGGTCAAAGAGAGGTGTCGCTGGCTGCAAGGAGAACCTGCTGATCGACAGATGTATCACGCAGGACTCCGTGCAGTATAAGCGTAACCTCTCTATGGCCTGGATCGACTACCGCAAGGCATTTGATATGACATCCCATGAGCTCATTGTCCACTTGCTCAGATGTCTTGCGGTGCCCGGTCCCGTAGTGAGATGTATCGAAGAACTCATGCCGCTCTGGAGGACTCGCTTTACCATAACATCGGGTAATAGCAGAGTCCAGACAGAGCCGGTATTGTTCAGAAGGGGAGTATTTCAGGGAGATTCCCTAAGCCCCCTTCTGTTTTGCATCTCGCTACTGCCATTATCCGTTTCGCTGCGAAATACCCGTGGCTACAACTGCGGTACCCCCGGCGATAGGAGGCATAAGGTCACCCATCTGTTTTACATGGATGACCTTAAACTTTATGCCTCCGGAGAGAGGGATTTACGCCAGTCCCTCAGGGTGGTACAGGAGTACACGCAGGCTGTCGGTATGGAATTTGGGTTGGACAAGTGTGCACTAGTCCACCTCAAGAGAGGACGATGCGGTGACTACGGAGAGGATGCGCAGCTTGTGGACGGAAGCATCTTACATCACCTAGATGCCGGAGAGTCGTACACTTACTTGGGTGTCGAGCAACGCTCCACCCAAGAAGTGAGTGTAGTAAAAAACGCTCTCCGCGGCAAGTATCAGCACCGACTCCGACAGATCTGGTCTTCAGAACTGTCGGGGAAGAACAAGGTGTCTGCTACCAATATGCTTGCCGTTCCGATCCTCCTCTACTCCTTTGGAGTAATTAAATGGAATCAAGAGGAGCTGCGACAACTCGATGTAGGAACCCGAAAAAAGATGCATCTCTATAGGAGTTTGCATCCTAAATCGTCCGTTCCACGGTTATATCTCCCACGACATCGGGGAGGCCGTGGACTCTTCAGTTTGGAGAGTCTCCATAACAGGATGGTTCTGGATGGAGCCTGTAAGGTCATAAGGAGTTCGGATCCCCTCCTCTGCATGGTCCGAGACCATGAAAGTGCAGGAGTAGGAGCCCTTTTGTTTAAGGCAGCGCGCAGAGCCGCCGATGAACTCGGTTTGGTCTTCGACGCTGAGCGGGTTAATCACGACTCTGTCACCGAGTTGGAACCTGCTCGGCAAAAAGCCCAAGTCAAAGCTGCTGAAATTGGTTTATTTCTGCAGCTACACTCGGATAAGCCATTGTACGGAGTCTTCTATAAAAATATAGAAGACCGCGGCTTATCCGAAAGGCTGACCTTTGCTTTCTTAAGGTCAGCCGGGCTAAAGTCTGAGACCGAGGGATTCATAATGGCGTGCCAGGATGGTGTATTCAACACACTCGTCTATCGAAGTCCTGTCATGGGTATAGAGGTCCCTGATGTCAGCTGCAGGACCTGCCACAGGGCGCCGGAGACATTAATGCATTTGCTGTCGGCTTGTCCAGTATATGCAGTCTCGGCCTATATCCAGAGGCACGACGCAGCATTACGAGTGCTTTATTATCACTTAAGGCACTCGTATGGGATAGACGAGACACCAGTGCTGCCTTACGCTCCGGGGGATATTGAGTCCGTTGTGGGGAATGAGAAGTGTCTAATTTATTGGAACTACTCGTTTCCCACCGTCAGGCAAATACAAGCTAATAAGCCTGACATGGTCCTCCTCGACCACCAACTCAAGACAATGTTTGTCGTGGAGTTCTCGGCTCCCGCGGAGAATAACATTGTCTTGAAGGAGGAGGAAAAACGGACGAAATATCGAGATTTGCTCTTCGAGCTCCGCAGGCTTTACCCTGGCCATACTGTTAAGCTAGTGGTCCTGATCATAGGAGCCCTCGGTGGAACGAGACACACGCTGCTTTCAGACCTAAAGATCATACCGGCATGCCGAAATTCGGCAGAGATCTTAGCCGGCAGGATGCAGAAGGCCATTATCCTCGGCTCATTACGTCTACTCAGGGCACACGATTCTCGGACCCAGTAGTCACTCACCCCACGGACGTGGGGAGTGGCTGCCGGTACTACCAGCTCCCCTCTGTGAGTGTCGGAGCCACAGAGTATAAAGGGTGATTGGCTTTTACGGAAAAAAAAAAAATAATAATAATAATAATAATAATAATAATAATAACAATAATAATAATAATAATAATAATAATAATAATAATAATAATAATAATAATAATAATAATAAGGTCAGCTGGGCTTAAGTCGGAGACCGAGGGATTCATTGTGGCCTGTCAGGATGGTGTAATAAACACCTTGGTCTACCGGAGCCGCGTAATGGGTGTAGAGGTCCCTGATACCAACTGCAGGACCTGCCGTCAGGCGCCGGAATCGCTGATGCATTTGCTTTCAGCATGCCCGGTATACGCGATTTCGGCCTACATCCACCGCCATAACGCGGCTTTACGAGTGCTATACTACCACCTACGGCACTCGTATGGGGTAGACCAAACACCAGTGCTGCCTTACATCCCCGGAGATATTGAGTCCGTTGTCGAGAACGAGAGGTGCCGAATTTATTGGAACTACTCGTTCCCGACCGTCAGGCTAATTCAAGCCAACAAGCCTGACATAGTCCTCCTCGACCATCAGAACAAAGTGATGTTTGTCATCGAATTCTCAGCACCTGCTGAGACAAATATCGCTTTGAAGGAGGGGGAAAAACGGACCAAATATCGTGATCTCCGGTATGAGCTCCAAGTGCTGTACCCAGGCTACTCTGTCAAGATGGTCGTCCTAATAATCGGCGTACTCGGAGGGATGAAGCCTTCGCTGCTCTCAGAATTGAAGATCATACCGGCCTGCCAGAATTCGGCAGAATGGTTGGCAGGCCAGATGCAGAAGGCGGTTATCTTGGGGTCCCTTCGTCTACTTAGGGCACACGATTTAGGTATTTGCAGTCACTAACTCCACAGGTCGTGGAGAGTGGCTGCAAGGAATTCGCCGGCGCGGCTACCGTGAGGTGTCGGAGGCCACGGAAGTCCTGACCGGCAGCGGACAAACCGAAAAAAAAAAAAAAAAATAATAATAATAATAATAATAATAATAATAATAATAATAATAGTAATAATGAGGGATTCATCGTGGCCTGTCAGGATGGTGTAATAAACACCTTGGTCTACCGGAGCCGCGTAATGGGTGTAGAGGTCCCTGATACCAGCTGCAGGACCTGCCGTCAGGCGCCGGAATCGCTTATGCATTTGCTTTCAGCATGCCCGGTATACGCGATTTCGGCCTACATCCACCGCCATAACGCGGCTTTACGAGTGCTATACTACCATCTACGGCACTCGTATGGGGTAGACCAAACACCAGTGCTGCCTTACATCCCCGGAGATATTGAGTCCGTTGTCGAGAACGAGAGGTGCCGAATTTATTGGAACTACTCGTTCCCGACCGTCAGGCTAATTCAAGCCAACAAGCCTGACATAGTCCTCCTCGACCATCAGAACAAAGTGATGTTTGTAATCGAATTCTCAGCACCTGCTGAGACAAGCATCGCTTTGAAGGAGGGGGAAAAACGGACCAAATATCGTGATCTCCGGTATGAGCTCCAAGTGCTGTACCCAGACTACTCTGTCAAGATGGTCGTCCTAATAATCGGCGTACTCGGAGGGATGAAGCCTTCGCTGCTCTCAGAATTGAAGATCATACCGGCCTGTCAGAATTCGGCAGAATGGTTGGCAGGTCAGATGCAGAAGGCGGTTATCTTGGGGTCCCTTCGTCTACTTAGGGCACACAATTTAGGTATTTGCAGTCACTAACTCCACAGGTCGTGGAGAGTGGCTGCAAGGAATTCGCCGGCGCGGCTACCGTGAGGTGTCGGAGGCCACGGAAGTCCTGTCCGGCAGCGGGCAACCCGAAAAAAAAAAATAAATAATAATAATAATAATAATAATAATGAATTTATTGGAACTACTCGTTGCCGACCGTCAGGCTAATTCAAGCCAACAAGCCTGACATAGTCCTCCTCAACCATCAGAACAAAGTGATGTTTGTAATCGAATTCTCTGCACCTGCTGAGACAAACATCGCTTTGAAGGAGGAGGAAAACCGGACCAAATATCGTGATCTCCGGTATGAGCTCCAAGTGCTGTACCTAGACTACTCGGTCAAGATGGTCGTCCTAATAATCGGCATACTCGGAGGGATGAAGCCTTCGCTGCTCTCAGAATTAAAGATCATACCGGCCTGTCAGAATTCGGCAGAATGGTTGGCAGGTCAAATGCAGAAGGCGGTTATCTTGGGGTCCTTTCGTCTGCTTAGGGCACATGATTCAGGTGTTTACAGTCACTAACTCCACAGGTCGTGGAGAGTGGCTGTAATGAATTAGCCGGCGCGGCTACCGTGTGGTGTCGGAGGCCACGGAAGCCCTGTCCGACAGCGGGAAACCAGAACCATAATAATGATAATAATAATAATAATAATAATAATAGGCTAGCGGAAAATCAACTTTTCCGCAAAAAGCCCTCGCGCCTTTTCGAACCGCCTCAGCGTGTTGCTGAAAATCCGCCGACTGCAGATCAGGTGGAAAACTTCTGGAAAACGTTGTACGAACAGAAGCTTCCACTCAACAGAGACTCTCCATCCCTGGCACACTTTGAAACCTTTTGTCAAAGGTTTCAGCAACCGCAACAGGTGTGCCAACCGATAACCCCACAAGAGGTTCGAAGAGCTCTTGAGGGCTCTAAGAACTTTGCTGCTCCAGATCCCGGCGGGATCAATAACTTTTGGTGGAAAAAATTATAGAGTACCCACCACCATTTAGCCAGAATTTTCAATTCATGGCTAAATGGGAAGCAGCAAATTCCTTCTTGGGTTGTCGATGGGCGGATAGTGCTGATCCCGAAGAACGGAGATTTGTCTAACCCAAAGAACTACCGGCCGATAACCTGTTTAAACGCATGTTACAAGGTGTTTACGCGCATCTTGTACATGCGAGTGCTCCACGCAGTTGAACCGGTTTACGAGCGGATATATTAGCAACGAGGGTCAAAGAGAGGTGTCGCTGGCTGCAAGGAGAACCTGCTGATTGACAGGTGTGTCACGCAGGACTCCATGTAGTATAAGCGTAACCTCTCCATGGCTTGGATCGACTACCGCAAGGCATTTGACATGACATTGCACGAGCTTATTGTACACTTGCTCCGATGTCTTGCGGTACCTGGTCCCGTAGTGAGATGCATCGAAGAACTAATGCCGCTCTGGAGGACTCGCTTTACCATTACATCGGGTAATGATAGAGTCCAGATGGAGTCGGTAACATTCAGAAGGGGAGTATTTCGGGGAGACTCCCTCAGCCCCCTTCTATTTTGCATCTCACTACTGCCATTATCCGTTTCGCTCCGGAAAACCCGTGGATACAACTGCGATACCCCTGGCGATAGGAGGCATACGGTCACCCATCTGTTTTATATGGATGACCTTAAACTTTATGCCTCCGGAGAGAGGGACCTACACCAGTCCCTCATGGTGGTACGGGAGTACACGCAGGCTGTCGGCATGGAGTTCGGGTTAGACAAATATGCACTGGTCCGTCTCAAGAGAGGACGATGCGGAAACTACGGAGAGGACGCGCAGCTCGTGGACGGAAACATCTTACATCATCTAGATGCCGGAGGGTCGTACACTTACTTGGGTGTCGAGCAACGATCCACCCAAGAAGTGAGTGTAGTGAAAAACGCTCTCCGCGGCAAGTATCAGCACCGACTCCGACAGATCTGGTCTTCAGAGCTGTCGGAGAAGAACAAGGTGTCTGCTAAAAACACGCTTGCCGTTCCGATCCTTCTCTACTCCTTTGGAGTAGTGAAATGGACTCAAGAAGAGTTGCGTCAACTTGGCGTAGGAACCCGCAAGAAGATGCATCTTATTAGGAGTTTGCATCCTAAATCGTCTGTTCCACGGCTATACCTCCCACGACATCGGGGAGACCGTGGACTCTTGAGTTTGGAGAGTCTCCATAATAGGATGATTCTGGATGGAGCCTGTAAGGTCATCAGGAGTTCGGATCCCCTCCTCTCCATGGTCCGAGACCATGAAAATGCAGGGGTGGGAGCCTTTCTGTTTAAGGCAGCACAGAGAGCAGCCGATGAACTTGGTCTCTCCTTCGACGTCGAGCGAGTAAATCGCGACTCTTTCACCGAGTTGGAACCTGCTCGGCGAAAAGCCCAAATTAAAGCTGCAGAACACAACTTTCTGCAGCTGCACACGGATAAGCCAATGCATGGAATTTTCTATAAAAATATAGAAAACCTTGGCTTATCCGAAAGGCTGACCTTTTTAAGGTCATTCAGGCTGAAGTCTGAGACCGAGGGATTCATAATGGCTTGCCAGGATGGTGTATTTAAAACCCTCGTCTATCGTAGTCATGTCATGAGTATAGAGGTCCCTGATGTCAGCTGCAGGGCCTGCAGCAGGGTGCCAGAGACTCTTATGCACTTGTTGTCGGCTTGCCCGACATATGCAGTCTCCAAAGGCACGACGGAGCATTACGAATGCTTTATTACAATTTTAGGCACTCGTATGGGATAGACGAAACACCAGTGCTGCCTTGCGCTCCGGGGGATATTGAGTCCGTTGTGGGAAATGAGAAGTGTCTAATTTGTTGGAACTAGTCTTTTCCCACCGTCAGGCAAATACAAGCCAACAAGCCTGACGTAGTCCTCCTCGACCATCAACTCAAGACAATGTTCGTCGTGGAGTTCTCGGCTCCCGCGGAGAACAACATTGTCTTGAAGGAGGAGGAAAAACGGACAAAATATCGAGATTTGCTCTTCGAACTCCGCTGACTGTATTCAGACCATACTGTTAAGATAATGGTACTGATTATAGGAGCCCTCGGTGGAACGAGACGCACACTGCTTTCGGAACTTAAGATCATACCGGCATGCCGAAATTCGGCAGAGGTCTTAGCCGGCAGAATGCAGAAGGCCGTCATTCTCGGTTCTCGGTCTGATCGGGGCACGCGATTCCCGGACCCAGTATTCACTCACCCCACGGCCGTGGGGAGTGGCTACCGGTACTACCAGCTCCCCTCTGTGAGGGTCAGAGCCACAGAGAAGGGTGACTGGTTTTTAGCTAGCAAAAAAATAATAATAATAATAATAATAAGAGCCACAGCGTGTTGTCGATAATCCACCAACTGTAGCCGATGTCGAAAACTTCTAGAAAGGAATCTACGAAACGACACGTCCGTTTGATAGAAACACTCCAGCAATAGCACACTTCGAGGCTCTCTGCCACAGAACCTTTGAAGGGCCAGAAGAAGTGTGCGCGGCAATCAGTCCGGAGGAAGTCCAGCAAGCTCTTGTTGGCACCAAGAACTTCGCTGCCCCGGGTCCAGACGGCATAAACAACTGGTGGTGGAAAAGATTTCCTTCCACTCACCGTCGTCTGGCCCGAGTTTTCAACAAGTGGTTGAATGAGGGGCAGCCAATCCTGGACTGGTTTGTTGAGAGACGTATCGTGCTTATTCCCAAAAAGGGTGATCTCTCCGACCCAAGGAATTATAGGCCAATCACCTGTCTGAACTCCGGCTACAAGATATGTACACGTATCCTGTACGCTCGGACACTACAGTAGGTTGATCCGGTCTTCCAGCAGATATACGAGCAGCGTGGCGCCAAGAAGGGCATGGCAGGTTGTAAAGACAGCCTGCTGGTAGACCGCTGTATTACACAGGATTCTGTGCAATACAAGCGGAATCTATCGATGGCACACATACCTGGGTGTGCAACAACATCACATCCAGGATGGGCAATAAATAAAGGAGTCTCTCCGCGGCAAGTACAGACGCCTACTCCGAAAGATTTGGTCCTCCGAACTTTCGGGGAAGAATAAGGCGTCTGCTACTAACATGCTTGCCATTCCTGTTCTGCTCTACTCCTCTGGGATAGTAAAATGGACTGTAGATGACTAGACAGAGACACCCGCAAGATGATGAATATCCATAGGAGCATTCATCCTAGATGGTCCGCTCCTCGTGTTTACTTCCTACGTCATCGGGGGGGAGGGAGGACTCTTGGGTCTGGAGTGTATGCATGGCAGAATAGTGCTGAGTATGGCATGTAACATCCTCAGGTGCTCGGATCCGCTCCTACTATTAGTGAGAGATCACGAAATCGCAGGGGTGGGCGCAGGATTGTTCAAGGCAGCAAAAAGAGCCGCAGATGAACTTGGTCTCGTATTCGACGTCAGACGAGGTGATCGGCGCGGTGCTGATCCAGAGTCAGTCACCGAGCTTCAGCCAAATCGTCTGAAAGCACAAATAAAAGCTGCCGAACAGGAGAATCTGTTAAGGCAGCATGTAGATAAACCCATGCACGGTGTGTACTATAAGAACATAGAAAGTGGAGAGTGGCTGTAATGAATTAGCCGGCGCGGCTACCGTGTGATGTCGGAGGCCACGGAAGCCCTGTCCGGCAACGGGAAACCGAAAAAAAAAAAATAATAATAATAATAATAATAATAATAAGCAGGAGGGGCTGACTTCTATCCATCTAGCCTTTGGTGAGTAGCGCCACCACTTACTCCAGCTGGGGGTGCAATAGCGGACCGGCAGCTCTAGCGCATCTGGGAGGGGAAAGCGTCTTCCCCTCAGGTGTCGGACGTGGGCTTGATGGGCTAACCACCCACAAGCCGAAACTCTCTGGTTCCAAATGGCCAAAGACAGGACCCCCACGATCGACCCCGAGCGGATAGGGGTCATGGGCAAGGTGGTGGGGCCCAACAGGACGGACAACCCGATGACCACAACCGAGACGCATATGGACGCTGTGAGTGGACGGACGAGCTGAGGGACGACCTGATGCAGTGCTACAAAAGCAGTGAGCCTGCACGGAGAGGATACATGGCGCGGATGCATGTTCTGTGGTGTGATATCCAACCAGAACATCGCGCTTTCACGAAACAAAACCTTCGTGACTATATATCTCATCTCCGAAGCAGAGGCTACATCAGAACTGCTCTGAGGCCCGTTGAAGAGGTAGTCGACAGACCGCCCGATCAATCGGTCCAGGAGATTATTTTAGATGTTCCACCCATACCAGAGAGCATCATAACTAGAAAGGGGCTCCACCATCAAAATCCCCCTCGGCCACAAGATCTGGTCAGAATGGACGCAGAACTCAGTGAAGCTATTCCGGAAGGGGCTGATATCTGGAACATTAATTGTGCCGTCTACGACGCCGCGATGCCGCTCTCCCCGGTGGTGAGGCGGGATAATACTATAAGAAAGATGGAAGCCAAGACCCGGTCGGCGAGACAATATGCTTCCCGTATTCAGTGTGTGATGGATTACATGGCGGAGAACAGGCCTTTCACACCAAAAGTACGGCGAATCGCCGCCAACATAAGGCGAGTCCATCACACGCTTAACGTGGCAGTGCTGCTTACCACCAAGAAACATTGTCTTGACGGAATACGGATGCTAGTGGCTTGCAAAAAGTTGCTAGCAAGGCGGGCGAGGGCAGTAGCGGAAAATAACCTTTTCCGCAAGAAGCCATCTCGCCTGTTCCAACCGCCTGAGCGTATTGTTGAGAATCCGCCGACTGTAGATCAGGTGGAAGACTTCTGGAAGACGCTTTACGAACAAAAGCGTCCACTGAACCGAGATACTCCAGCCCTGGCACACTTTGAAGCCTTTTGCCAAGGGCTTCAGCAGCCTCAAGCAGTGTGCCAACCGATAACGATGGAAGAGGTTCGAAGAGCCCTTGAAGGCGCCAAGAACTTTGCTGCTCCTGGACCGATGGAATCAACAACTTTTGGTGGAAAAAACTTCCGAGCACCCACCGTCATTTAGCCAGAATCTTCACCTCGTGGCTAAATGGAGAGCAGCAAATGCCTTCCTGGATTATCGAGGGGCGAACCGTGCTACTCCCCAAGAACGGAGATTTGGCAGATCCAGCGAACTACAGACCGATAACCTGTTCAAACGCATGTTACAAGATATTCACCCGTATCTTGTACATGCGGGTACTCCAAACAAGCGGCCCGGTTTACAAACGGATATACGAGCAACGTGGGTCTAAGAAAGGTGTCGCTGGCTGCAAGGAGAACCTGCTTACTGACAGATGTGTCACGCAGTTCATCTCAAGAGAGGGCGGTGGCGGTGACTACACAGAGGACGCGCAGCTTGTAGATGGAAGCATCTTGCACCATCTAGATGCCGGAGAGTCGTACACCTACTTGGGTGTTGAGCAACGCTCCACCCAATAAGTGTCAACAGTGAAAAACGCTCTCAGCGCAAGTATCACCACCTCCTCCAGCAGATCTGGTTTTCAGAGCTGTCGGGGAAGAATAAGGTGTCTGCAACTAACAAGCTTGCCGTTCCAATCCTCCTACACTCCTTTGGGGTAGTGAAGTGGACATAAGGCGAGCTGCGCCAACTCGATGTAGGAACCCGAAAGATGATGCATCTCAACAGAAGCTTGCATCCAAAATCGTCCGTTCCACGATTATACCTCTCACAACAACAGGGAGGCCGCGAACTCTTGAGTTTGGAGTATCTACATAGCAGGTCGGCTCTGGATGGAGCTTGCAAGATCGTCAAGAGTTCGGATCTCCCTCTCTGCATGGTTCGCGACCATGAAAATGCAGGGATAGGAGCGTTCTTATTTAAGGCAGCACAAAGAGCAGCCGATGAACTTGGTCTCGAGTTCGATACTGGGCAGGTAAACCCGAGCTCTGTCACCGAGCTGGAACCCGCACAGCTGAAAGCCCATACAAAAGCAGCAGAGCAAAGGAAATTTCTGCAACTGCATAAAGATAAGCCCTTGCATGGAGTCTTCTACAAGAACATTTAAGAGAGGGGCTTACCTGAGAAGCTGACCTTTGCTTTCCTAAGGTCAGCTGGGCTGAAGTCTGAGACCGAAGGGTTCATTATGGCTTGCCAGGATGGTGTCTTTAACAAACTCGTCTATCGAAGTCATGTCTTGTATATAGAGGTCCCTGACGTAAACTGCAGGGCCTGCCGAAGAGCGCCGGAGACACTTATGCACCTGTTGTCGGCATGTCTGACATACGCTAACTGGGCCTATATTCACAGACATGATGGAGCATTACGTGTGCTGTACTATCATCTGCGGCACATATATGGGCTAGACGAGACACTAGTGCTGCCTTACGCTCCGGGAGATATTGAGTCCGTAGTGGGGAATGAGCGGTGTGTAATTTATTGGAACTACTCGTTTCCCACCCTCAGGCAAATACAGGTCAATAAACCTGATGTAGTCCTCCTCGACCACCAACTCAGGACAATATTTGTTATTGAATTCTCCGCCCCAGGGGAAACAAACATTGTTCTAAAAGAGGAGGAAAGACGGACTAAATATCAAGATCTTCTCTTCGAACTCCGCAGACTCTATCCGGACTACACTGTTAAACTAGTGGTTCTTATCATAGGATGCCTAGGTGGGGTGAGGCGTACACTGCCTTCGGAATTGAAGACGATACCGGCATGCCGAGAGTCGGCAGAAATCTTAGCCGGAAGAATGCAGAAGGCCATTATCCTTGGTTCGTTACGCCTGCTCAGAGCACACGATTCGCGGACTCAGTGATCACTAACTCTACGGCGTAGGAAGTGGTCACTGGTATTACCAGCATACCCTCTCTGGCATCGGAGGCAGAGAGAAGGGCGACTGGATTCGAGTAATAAAAAAAAGAAATAATAATAATAATAATAATAAGGAGTATCTACATAGCAGGTCTGTTCTGGATGGAGCCAGCAAGATCATCGGGAGTTCGGATCCCCTTCTCTGCATGGTTCACGATCATGAAATTCAGGGATAGGAGCGTTTTTATTTAAGGCAGCACAAAGAGCAACTGATGAGCTTGGTCTCGACTTCGACAGTGAGCGGGTAAACCCAAGCTTTGTTACCGAGTTGGGACCCGCTCAGCTTAAAGCCCATACAAAAGCAGCTGAGCAAAACAGATTCCTGCAGCTGCATAAGGATAAGCCCTTGCATGGGGTCTTCTACAAGAACATTGAAGACAGAAAAAGCTGACATTTGCTTTTCTAAGGTCAGCTGGGCTGAAGTCTGAGACCGTGGGTTTCATCGTGGCTCGCCAAGATGGTGTCTTTAATACGCTCGTCTATCGAAGTCATTTCTTGGGTATGGAGGTCCATGATGTAAACTGCAGGGCCTGCCGAAGTGCGCCGGAGACACTCATGCACCTTTTGTCGGCTTGTCCGGCATACGCTGTCTCGGTCTATATCCATAGACATGATGGAGCATTACGAGTGCTGTATTATCATCTACGGTACACGTATGGGATAGATGAGACACCAGTGCTGCCTTATGCTCTGAGGGATATTGAGTCCGTGGTGGGGAACGAGCAGTGCCTAATATATTGGAACTACTCTTTTCCCACCCTCAAGCAAATAGAGGCCAATAAACCCGATATAGTCCTCCTCGACCAACAAATCAAGACAATGTTTGTTATTGAGTTCTCTGCTCCAGCGGAAACAAACATTGTTTTAAAAGAGAAGGAAAAACTGACTAAATATTGAGATCTTCTCTTCGAACTCCGCAGACTCTATCCAGACCACACCGTTAAGCTAGTGGTATTAATCATAGGATCCCTCGGTGGGGTGAGGCATACACTGCTTTCAGAATTGAAGACGATACCGGCATGCCGAAACTCGGCAGAAATCTTAGCCGGAAGAATGCAGAAGGCCGTTATCCTTGGCTTATTACGCCTGCTCAGAGCACACGATTCGCGGACCCAGTGACCACTGACCCTACGGCGTAGGGAGTGGTCTCTGGTATTACCAGCGTACCCTCTCTGGCATCGTAGACAGAGAGAAGGGCGACTGGCTTCACAAAAAAAGAATAATAATAATAATAAGGGTACGGAAAGCGGACCGGCAGCCTCCACGCGGTGTACCTGGACAGGCAGAGGAAACTCCCCCTGACAGATGTCGGACGTAAGTCTCAGGGCTAACCATCTTGAGACCCAGGTCTCTGGTTCCAACCAACAGAGAAAGGGCCCCTCACAATAGACCCCATTCGGATGGGGGTTAGAGACAAGTTGGAGGGGCCATACCGGATGGTCTCAATGTTGACAACGCACGCAATGTACAAGGACGCTTTAAGTGGACGAGGGAACTTCGAAATGACTTGCTGAACTGCTATGAGAGCAGCGAACCTACGCGCAGGGGGTACATGGTGCGATTGCACGAAATCTGGTGCGACACGCATCCAGAGCATCGCGCCTTCTCTGAGCAACAGCTCAGAGATCAAGTATCCTACCTGCCCAGGACAGGTTATGTAAGGGCACCCCGCCAGCAGGAAGAAGCGCCAGCCGCACTGCCACCGCGGCAAAGAGCTGACGGGGAACATCCTAGAAGGTACGCCGAAGTCAACTTAAGGACGAGGGTTAGCCTTAACAGCAGGGCTAACCTAAAGCCACAAGACCTTGCACAGATGGATGCTGTTATCGATGAGGAATTACCAGAAAACGCCGACATTTGGCAGATCAACTGTGCCGTGTACAACGCTGCTAGCCAACTCGTGCCCCGCGAGAGGAATACCAACCCCTCGAGCGGTATCGAAAAGGTTAAGCGGCGTGTACAAAAGATCGAAGGCAAAATACAGTTGGCCAGACAACACGCTTTTCGAATCCAGAGTGTGGTGGAATACGTAACCACTGGCAAGGCATTTACGCCTAAAGTCCGGCGAACAGCAGCCGGACTCAGACGCCAACACCACACTCTAAATCTGATAGTGATGCTCATTATTAAGCAGCACTGTTTAGATAGGATTCGAGCGCTTATGGCTATCAAGAAAAAGCTAAATAGGCGGGTACGAAGTATGGAGCAAAATACGTTGTTCCGTACGAATCCTTCCCGCCTATTTCAAGAGCCACAGCGTGTTGTTGATAATCCACCAACTGTAGCCGATGTCGAAAGCTTCTGGAAAGGAATCTACGAAACGACACGTCCGTTCGATAGCAACACTCCAGCAATAGCACACTTAGAGGCTCTGTGCCACAAAACCTTTGAAGAGCCGGAAGAAGTGTGCCCGACAATCAGTCCGGAGGAAGTCCAACAAGCTCTTGTTGGCACCAAGAACTTCGCTGCTCCGGGGCCAGACGGCATAAATAACTGGTGGTGAAAAAATTTTTCTTCCACCCACCGTCGTCTGGCCCGAGTTTTCAACAAGTGGTTGAACGAGCGGCAGCAGATTCCGGACTGGTTTGTCGAGGAACGCACTGTGCTCATCCCTAAAAAGGGTGATCTGTCTGACCCAAGGAATTATAGACCAATCATCTGTCTGAACTCCTGCTACAAGCTATTTACTCGTATCTTGTATGCTCGGACCCTACGGCAGGTTGATCCGGTCTTCCAGCAGATATACGAGCAGCGTGGCGCCAAGAAGGGCATGGCAGGTTGCAAGGACCGCCTGCTGGTAGACCGCTGTATTACACAGGACTCTGTGCAGTACAAGCGGAATCTATCGATGGCCTGGATTGACTATCGTAAAGCATTTGACACAACATCACATGAACTTTTGTTACATTTGCTCAAATGTCTAGCGGTAGCAGAGCCACTAGTGAGATGCATAGAACAACTGCTGCCACTCTGGAGGACCCGCTTCACCATAACATCAGGTGCACAGCGGGTTACGACAGAGCAGGTGGCATTCAGAAGAGGAGTATTCCAGGGAGATTCTCTGAGTCCCCTCCTCTTTTGCATCTCACTGCTGCCGTTATCTGTTGAACTCCGCCAAACTCGCGGGTACCACTGTGGACCACCCAGCAACCAGAGGCATAAGGTCACCCATTTATTATATATGAATGACCTGAAACTGTATGCCTCCGGGGAGCGTGAACTTCAAAATGCTCTAAGGGTGGTCGAAGAGTACACGCGGGCTATTGGTATGGAGTTCGGGTTGGACAAGTGCGCGGTCGTCCACCTCAAGAGAGGGCGATGCGGGGAATTTTCTGCGGACGCGCAGCTCGCAGACGGAAGCATCCTAAGACATCTGGATGCCGGAGAGACCTACACATACCGGGGTGTGCAACAACATCACATCCAGGATGTGCAACAAATCAAGGAATCTCTCCGCGGCAAATACAGACGCCTACTCCGAAAGATTTGGTCGTCCGAACTTTCGGGGAAGAATAAGGCGTCTGCTACTAACATGCTTGCCGTAAAATGGACTGTATATGAGCTGCGCCAACTAGACAGAGACACCCGCAAGATGATGAACATCCATAGGAGTATTCATCCTAGATCGTCCGTTCCTCGTGTTTACCTCCCACGTCATCGGGGGGGCCGAGGACTCTTGGGTCTGGAGTGTATGCATGGCAGAGTAGTACTGAGTATGGCATGTAACATCCTCAGGAGCTCGGATCCGTTCCTGCTATTAGTGAGAGATCACGAAATCGCAGAGGTGGGCGCAGGATTTATTAAGGCAGCAAAAAGAGCCGCAGATGAACTCGCTCTCATATTCGATGCCAGACGAGGCGGCCGGCGCGGTGCTGACCCAAAGTCAGTCACTGATCTTCAGCCAACTCGTCTGAAAGCCCAAATAAAAGCTGCCGAACGGGAGAGCCTGTTTAGGCAGCACGTCGATAAACCCATGCACGGTGTATACTACAAAATCATGGAAACACTGGGTTTATCGACTAGGCTGACATTCGCCTTTTTAAGGTCTTCTGGGCTTAAGTCGGAGACCGACGGATTCATTGTGGCCTGTCAGGATGGTGTAATAAACACCTTGGTCTACCGGAGCCGCGTAATGGGTGTAGAGGTCCCTGATACCAACTGCAGGACCTGCCGTCAGGCGCCGGAATCGCTGATGCTTTGCTTTCAGCATGCCCGGTATACGCGATTTCGGCCTACATCCACCGCCATAACGCGGCTTTACGAGTGCTATACTACCACCTACGGCACTCATATGGGTAGACCAAACACCAGGGCTGCCTTACATCCCCGGAGATATTGAGTCCGTTGTCGAGAACGAGAGGTGCCGAATTTATTGGAACTACTCGTTCCCGACCGTCAGGCTAATTCAAGCCAACAAGCCTGACATAGTCCTCCTCGACCATCAGAACAAAGTGATGTTTATAATTGAATTCTCAGCACCTGCTGAGACAAACATCGCATTGAAGGAGGGGGAAGAACGGACCAAATATCGTGATCTCCGGTATGAGCTCCAAGTGCTATACCCAGACTACTCGGTCAAGATGGTCGTCCTAATAATCGGCGTACTCGGAGGGATGAAGCCTTCGCTGCTCTCAGAATTGAAGATCATACCGGCCTGTGAGAATTCGGCAGAATGGTTGGCAGGCCAGATGCAGAAGGCGGTTATCTTGGGGTCCCTTCGTCTATTTAGGGCACACGATTTAGGTATTTGCAGTCACTAACTCCACAGGTTGTGGAGAGTGGCTGTAAGGAATTTGCCGGCGCGGCTACCGTGAGGTGTCGGAGAGTCCCGTCCGGCAGCGGGCTACCCGACAAAAAATTATAATAATAATAATAATAATAATAATAATAATAATAATAATAATAATAATAATAATAATAATAATAATAATAATAATAATAATAATAATAATAATAATAATAATAATAATAATAATAATAATAATAATAATAATAATAATAATAATAATAATAATAATAATAATAATAATAATAATAATAATAATAATAATAATAATAATAATAATAATAATAATAATAATAATAATAATAATAATAATAATAATAATAATAATAATAATAATAATAATAATAATAATAATAATAATAATAATAATAATAATAATAATAATAATAATAATAATAATAATAATAATAATAATAATAATAATAATAATAATAATAATAATAATAATAATAATAATAATAATAATAATAATAATAATAATAATAATAATAATAATAATAATAATAATAATAATAATAATAATAATAATAATAATAATAATAATAATAATAATAATAATAATAATAATAATAATAATAATAAGTAGGAGGAGCTGACTTTCATCAATCAAGCCTTTGGTGAGTAGCGCCACCACTTACTCCAGCTGGGGGTGTAAAATGGAACCGGCAGCCCTAGTGCACCCGGGAGGGGTGCCGGTCGTGGGCTTGCTGGGCTAACCACCCACAAGCCCTAACTTCTGGTTCCCGCAGGCAGAAGACAGGGCCCCCACAATCGACCCCATCCGGATAGGGGTCAAGGGCAAGGTGGTGGGGCCCAACCGGATCGGGCGCCCGTTGACGATGAACGCCATGAACTAGGACGCTTTGAGTGGACAGATGAGCTAAGGGACGACCTTCTGCATTGCTACGAAAGCAGTGAGCCCGCACGAAGGGGATACATGGGGCGAATGCATGTTCTGTGGTGTGCAAGGCACCCAGAGCACAACGCCCTCGCGCCATAAAACCTGCGTGACTATGTATCCCACCTTCGTCGCAGGGGCTACGTGAGAGCTGCTCCTCAGCCGGTGAATGAGGTGGCCGAAGGTCCACCGAATGAACCGTTTGAGGATGTAGTCCCTGACGTTCCACCAATACCAGAGGGCCTCAGTACCAGACGGGGGTTACACTACATAAAAGCCCCCGGGCCACAAGACCTGGCCAGAGTGGATGAAGAACTTCGTGAAGCGCTTCCAGAACGGGCTGACATCTGGCACATAAACTGTGCCGTGTATGCTGCTGCTCAACGCTTTTCTCAGGTGGAGAGGCGTAATACAGTCTCCCCACAGGAGAGAGCGAGGCGGCGCATACAAAAGATGGAAGCCAAGATCCGGTCGGCGAGGCAACACGCATCCCGTATCCAATGTGTGATGGACTATATGGCGGCCAATAGACCGTTCACGCCTAAAGTGCGTCGAATGGCCGCCAACTTAAGACGCGTCCATCACACACTCAATGAGGCAGTGCTGCGAACCACCAAACAGCACTGTCTCGATAGGATACGGATGCTAGTGGTTTGTAAAAAATCACTAGTGAGGCGGGCGAGGGGGCTGGCGGAAAATAAACTCTTCCGCCATAAGCCCTCGCGCCTATTCCAACCGCCTCCGCGTGTTGCAGAGAATCCGCCGACTGTAGATCAGGTGGAAAATGTCTGGAAAACGCTTTACGAGGAGAAGCTTCCACTCAACCGAGACTCTCCGGCCCTTGCACACTTTGAAACCTTTTGTCAAAGGTTTCAACAACCACAGGATGTGTGCCAACCAATAACCCCAGAAGAGGTTCGAAGAGCTCTTGAGGGCTCTAAGAACTTTGCTGCTCCACGTCCCGATGGGATAAATAACTTTTGGTGGAAAAAGTTACCGAGCACCCACCAACATTTGGCCAGAATTTTTAATGCCTGGCTAAATGGGGAGCAGCAAATTCCTTCTTGGGTGGCTGAAGGGCGGACAGTGCTGATCCCTAAGAATGGAGATTTGTTCAACCCAAGGAACTACCGACCGATAACCTGTTTAAACGCATGTTACAAGGTGTTTACGCGCATCTTGTACATGCGAGTGCTCCACGCAGTTGAACCGGTTTACGAACGGATATATGAGCAACGAGGGTCGAAAAGAGGTGTCGCTGGCTGCAAGGAGAACCTGTTGATTGACAGATGTGTCACGCAGGACTCCGTGCAGTATAAGCGGAACCTCTCCATGGCCTGGATCGCAAGGCATTTGATATGACATCACATGAGCTTATTGTTCACTTGCTCCGATGTCTTGCGGTACCCGGTCCCGTAGTGAGATGCATCGAAGAACTGATGCCGCTCTGGAGGACTCGCTTTACCATTACATCGGGTAACGATAGAGTCCAGACGGAGTCGGTAACATTCAGAAGGGGAGTATTTCAGGGAGACTCCCTCAGCCCCCTTCTGTTTTGCATCTCACTACTGCCATTATCCGTTTCGCTCCGGAAAACCCGTGGATACAACTGCGGTACCCCCGGCGATAGGAGGCATAAGGTCACCCATCTGTTTTACATGGATGACCTTAAACTTTATGCCTCCGGAGAGAGGGACCTACACCAGTCCCTCAGGGTGGTACAGGAGTACACGCAGGCTGTCGGTATGGAGTTCGGGTTGGACAAATGTGCACTGGTCCATCTCAAGAGAGGACGATGCGGGAACTACGGAGAGGACGCGCAACTCGTTGACGGAAGCATCTTACATCATCTAGATGCCGGAGAGTCGTACACTTACTTGGGTGTCGAGCAACGCTCCACCCAAGAAGTGGGTGTAGTGAAAAACGCTCTCCGCGGCAAGTATCAGCACCGACTCCGACAGATCTGGTCCTCAGAACTGTCGGGGAAGAACAAGGTGTTTGCTACCAACATGCTTGCCGTTCCGATCCTACTCTACTCTTTTGGAGTAGTGAAATGGACTCGAGAGGAGTTGCGTCAACTTGACATAGGAACCCGCAAGAAGATGCATCTCAATAGAAGTTTGCATCCTAAATCGTCCGTTCCACGGCTATACCTCCCACGACATCGGGGAGGCCGTGGACTCTTGAGTTTGGAGAGTCTCCATAATAGGATGGTTCTGGATGGAGCCTGTAAGGTCATCAGGAGTTCGGATCCCCTCCTCTGCATGGTCCGAGACCATGAAAGTGCAGGAATAGGAGCCTTTTTGTTTAAGGCAGCACAAAGAGCAGCCGATGAACTTGGTCTCTCCTTCGACGTCGAGCGGGTAAATCCCGACTCTGTCACCGAGTTGGAACCTGCTCGACGAAAAGCCCAAATTAAAGCTGCAGAACTCAACATCTTTCTGCAGATTCACACGGATAAGCCAATGCATGGAGTTTTCTATAAAAATATAGAGAACCTTGGCTTATCCGAAAGGCTGACCTTTGCCTTCTTAAGGTCAGCCGGGCTGAAGTCTGAGACCGAGGGATTCATAATGGCTTGCCAGGATGGTGTATTTAATACCCTCGTCTATCGTAGTCGTGTCAAGTGTATAGAGGTCCCTGATGTCAGCTGCAGGGCCTGCCGCAGGGCGCCAGAGACTTTAATGCACCTGTTGTCGGCTTGTCCGACATATGCAGTCTCGGCCTATATCCAGAGGCACGACGGAGCATTACGAGTGCTTTATTATCACCTAAGGCACTCGTATGGGATAGACGAGACACCAGTGCTGCCTTACGCTCCGGGGGATATTGAGTCCGTTGTGGGAAATGAGAAGTGTCTAATTTATTGGAACTACTCTTTTCCCACCGTCAGGCAAATACAAGCCAACAAGCCTGACGTAGTACTCCTCGACCATCAACTCAAGACAATGTTTGTCGTGGAGTTCTCGGCTCCCGCGGAGAACAACATTGTCTTGAAGGAGGAGGAAAAACGGACAAAATATCGAGAAGTGCTCTTCGTGCTCTTTCCTGCGTCGAACAGGCTACCAAAGGGCACCCCGTCAGCAGGAAGAAGGGCCAGCCTCATCACCACCGCGGCAACTTCCTGCTGACCAAGAACATCACCTAGAGTACACCGACGACACTCTCAGGACGAGGGTTAGCCTTAACACCAGAATTAACCCAAAGCCACAAGACCTGGCAAGAATGGATTCGTTACTCGATAATGAACTTCCAGAAGATGCCGACATATGGCAGATCAACAGTGCCGTGTACGCAGCCGCTAGACAACTCGTTCCCCAGCAACGCCTGGCAAACGTGTTGGGTGAGGTCGAGAAGACTAAGCAGCGCGTACAAAAAATCGAGGCAAAAATTAAATCGGCGAGACAACACGCGTCTCGAATCCAGAGTGTGGTGGAGTATATAACGGCAGCTAAGTCATTCACGCCGAAAATTCGGCGTATAGTTGCCGGTATAAGACGACAACACCACACTCTAAATCGGACAGTGCTGCAAACCATCAAACAGCACTGTCTAGATAGGATTCGAGCACTCATGGCCATTAAAAAATCTTTGGTCAGACGAGCACGGGCCATGGAACAAAACCATCTGTTCCAAACAAGTCCCTCTCGTCTGTTCCAAGAGCCATCGCGTGTTGTTGAAAATCCGCCGTCTGTTGAAATTGTCGAAGCCTTCTGGAAGGGAATATATGAGACTACGAGTCCATTCGACAGCGACACTCCAGCGATAGCACGCTTCGGGGAGCTCTGCAACACACTGTTGGGAGAGCAAGACGAAGTGTGCCCGGCGATCAGTACCGAGGAAGTTCAACAAGCACTTGTTGGCACTAAGAACTTCGCTGCCCCGGGTCCGGATGGCATAAACAACTGGTGGTGGAAGAAATTTCCTTCCACCCACCGCCATCTGGCTCGAGTTTTCAACTCATGGTTGAACGAGGGGCAGCCGATTCCGGGCTGGTTTGCCGAGGGGCGTACTGTACTAATTCCCAAGAAGGGAGATCTGTCCGTCCCAAAGAATTATAGACCGATCACCTGCCTCAATTCCTGTTACAAGATATTTACACGTATCTTGTATGCCAGGACATTGAGGTCAGTTGAGCCGGTCTACAGACAGATAAACGAGCAGCGTGGTGGCAAGAAAGGTGTGGCAGGCTGCAAAGAGAACCTATTGATAGACCGCTGTATTACACAGGATTCTGTGCAATACAAGCGTAATCTATCAATGGCGTGGATTGATTACCGCAAGGCATTTGACACAACATCTCATGCATTATTGTTACACTTGCTTCAATGCCTTGTGGTACCTGCCCCACTAGTGAGATGCATCGAACAGCTGATACCACTCTGGAGAACCCGCTTCACCATAACATCTGGTGCTCAGCGGGTATCGACAGAGTTGGTAACATTTAGGAGAGGAGTTTTCCAGGGTGACTCCCTGAACCCTCTCCTATTTTGCATCTCACTGCTGCCGTTGTCTGTCGGACTCCGCCAAACCCGCGGATACCAATGTGGTCCACCCAGCAATCGGAGACATAAGGTCACCCATCTATTTTATATGGATGACCTAAAACTGTATGCCTCCGGAGAGTGCGAACTCCAAAACTCTCTTAGGGTGGTCCAAGAGTATACGCGGGCCATTGGCATGGAATTCGGGTTGGACAAGTGTGCAGTCGTCCACCTCAAGAGAGGACGAAGCGGGATATTCCTTGAAGACGCGCAGCTCGCAGACGGAAGCATCCTACGACATCTGGATGCCGGAGAGACCTACACGTACCTGGGTGTGGAACAACATCACATCCAGGACGTGAAACAGATTAAGGATACTCTCCGCGGCAAGTACAGGCACCGGCTCCGAAAGATTTGGTCTTCCGAACTTTCGGGGAGGAACAAGGTGTCTGCAACTAATATGCTTGCCGTTCCGATTCTGCTCTACTCCTTTGGAGTAGTTAAGTGGACACAAGATGAGTTGCGCCAATTGGATAGGGATACCCGCAAGATGATGCATGTTCATAGAAGCATTCATCCTAGGTCGTCCGTTCCTCGAGTGTACCTCCCACGCCAACGGGGGGGGGGGGCGAGGACTCTTGAGTCTGGAGTGCACGCATGGCAGAGTAGCGCTGGGTGTGGCATGCAACATCCTCAGGAGCTCGGACCCACTCCTGCGGTTCCTGAGAGATCATGAAACTGTAGGAGTTGGCGCATTTTTATTTAAGGCAGCACGTAAGGCCGCAGATGATCTCGGTCTCGTATTCGACTTCAGGCGAGGAGGCTGGCGAGGTGCTGATCCAGAATCAGTAACTGAGCTTGCGCCAAATCGCCTGACAGCCCAAATCAAAGCTGCCGAGCAGAGAAATCTGTTCAGGCAGCACGTCGATAAGCCCATGCACGGTGTTTTCTATAACAACATAGAGACGCTGGGTTTATCGGCAAAGCTGACCTTTGCTTTTCTACGGTCAGCAGGGCTAAAGTCGGAGACCGAAGGATTCATTGTGGCCTGCCAAGATGGTGTTATTAACACGTTGGTCTATCGCAGTCGCATTATGGGTGTGGAGGTCCCTGATGTTAATTGTAGGACCTGCCGTCAGGCGCCGGAGTCGCTCATGCATTTACTATCTGCATGTCCGATTTATGCGACTTCGGCCTACATCCATAGACATAACGCGGCCCTACGAGTGCTGTACTACTACCTACGGCACTCGTACCAAGTAGACCAAACACCAGTGCTGCCTTACGTCCCCGGAGAGATCGAGTCCGTTGTCGAGAACGAGAAGTGCCGTATATACTGGAACTACTCGTTTCCGACGGTCAGGCAGATTCAAGCAAACAAGCCTGACATAGTCCTCCTCGACCACCAAACCAAGATGATGTACGTCATCGAGTTCTCGGCACCTGCCGAGACAAACATCATCTTGAAGGAGGGAGAAAAACGGACTAAATACCGAGATCTCCGGTATGAGCTCCGAGTGCTATACCCAGACTACTCGGTCAAGATGGTCGTCCTGATAATCGGTGTACTTGGTGGAATGAGGCCTACGCTGCTCTCGGAATTAAAGGCCATACCAGCCTGCCAAAAGTCAGCCGAGTGGTTGGCAGGCCAAATGCAGAAGGCAGTTATCCTGGGGTCCCTTCGTCTTCTTAGGGCACACGAATCTGGCATCTACAGTCACTAACCCTGCGGGATGCGGGGAGTGGCTGTGGATAATTCGCTGGCGCTTCTCCCGTGAGAATGTCGGAGACACGGGAGAACTGTCCAGCATCGCGCACGCGAAAAAAAAAAAAAATAATAATAACAATAATAAATAAGCAGGAGGGGCTGACTTTCATCTATCAAGCCTTTGGTGAGTAGCGCCACCACTTACTCCAGCTGGGGGTGTAAAATCGAACCGGCAGCACTAGTGCACCCGGGAGGGGAAAGCTCATTCCCTTCTGGTGTCGGTCGTGGGCTTGCTGGGCTAACCACCCACAAGCCCAAATCTCTGGTTCCTATTGACCAAAGGCAGGGACCCCACGATCGACCCCGAGCGGATAGGGGTCATGGGCAAGGTGGTGGGGCCCAACAGGACGGACTGCCCGATGACGACAACCGCGACGCATATGGACGCTTTGAGTGGACGGACGAGCTGAGGGACGACCTTCTGCAGTGCTATGAAAGCAGTGAGCCTGCACGGAGGGGATACATGGCGCGGATGCATGCTCTGTGGTGTGATATACACCCAGAGCATCGCGCTTTCACGAAACAAAATCTTCGTGACTATGTATCTCACCTCCGAAGCAGAGGCTACATCAGAACCGCTCTGAGACCTGTTGAAGAGGTAGTCGACAGACCGCCCGATCAACCGGTCGAGGAGGTGGTTTTAGATGTTCCACCCATACCAGAGGGCATCAGAACCAGAAGGGGGCTGCACCATCAAAAGCCCCCTCGGCCACAAGATCTGGTCAGAGTGGACGCAGAACTCAGTGAAGCTATTCCGGAAGAGGCTGATATCTGGCACATTAATTGTGCCGTCTACGACGCCGCGATGCGGCTCTCTCCGGTGGTGAGGCGGGATAATACTACTTCCCCGCAGGAGAGAGCTGACCGGCGTATAAGAAAGATGGAAGCCAAGATCCGGTCGGCGAGACAATATGCCTCCCGTATTCAGTGTGTGATGGATTACATGGCGGAGAACAGGCCTTTCACGTCAAAAGTGCGGCGAATCGCCGCCAACTTAAGGCGAGTCCATCACACGCTTAACGTGGCAGTGCTGCTTACCACCAAGCAACATTGTCTCGATAGAATACGGATGCTAGTGGCTTGCAAAAAGTCGCTAGCAAGGCGGGCGAGGGCAGTAGCGGAAAATAACCTTTTCCGCAAGAAGCCATCTCACCTGTTCCAACCGCCTGAGCGTATTGTTGAGAATCCGCCGACTGTAGATCAGGTGGAAGACTTCTGGAAGACGCTTTACGAACAAAAGCGTCCACTAAACCGAGATACTCCATCCCTGGCACACTTTGAAGCTTTTTGCCAAGGGCTCCAGCAGCCTCAAGCAGTGTGCCAACCGATAACGACGGAAGAGGTTCGAAGAGCCCTAGAAGGCTCCAAGAACTTTGCTGCTCCTGGACCCGATGGGATTAACACCTTTTGGTGGAAAAAACTTCCGAGCACCCACCGCCATTTAGCCAGAATCTTCACCTTGTGGCTAAATAGAGAGCAGCAAATCCCTTCCTGGATTATCGAGGGGCGAACCGTGCTACTCCCTAAGAACGGAGATCTGGCAGATCCAGCGAACTACAGACCGATAACCTGTTTAAACGCATGTTACAAGATATTCACACGTATCTTGTACATGCGGGTACTTCAAGCAAGCGGCCCGGTTTACGAACGGATTTACGAGCAACGTGGGTCTAAGAAGGGTGTCGCTGGCTGCAAGGAGAACCTGCTTATTGACAGATGTGTCACGCAGGACTCCGTGCAGTATAAGCGGAACCTTTCTATGGCCTGGATCGATTATCGCAAGGCATTTGATATGACATCTCATGAGCTAATTGTTCACTTGCTCCAATGTCTTGCGGTGCCCGGTCCCGTAGTGAGATGCATAGAACAACTCATGCCGCTCTGGAGGACTCGCTTTACCATAACATCTGGTAATGCTCGAGTCCAAACAGAGCCGGTTATGTTTAAGAGGGGTGTGTTTCAGGGAGACTCTCTCAGCCCCCTTCTATTTTGCATCTCGCTACTGCCGTTATCCGTTGAACTTCGCAGAACCCGTGGTTACAATTGCGGTACCCCCGGAGATAGGAGGCATAAGGTCACCCATCTGTTTTACATGGATGACCTTAAACTTTATGCCTCCAGCGAGAGAGATTTACGCCAATCTCTCAGGGTGGTACACGAGTACACTCAGGCTGTCGGTATGGAGTTCGGCTTGGACAAATGTGCATTGGTTCACCTCAAGAGAGGACGATGCGGTGACTACGGAGAGGACGCGCAGCTTGTAGATGGAAGCATCTTGCACCACCTAGATGCCGGAGAGACGTATAAATACTTGGGTGTTGAGCAACGCTCCACCCAAGAAGTATCAACAGTTAAAAACCCGAGTTCTGTCACCGAGCTGGAACCCGCTCAGCTAAAAGCCCATACAAAAGCAGCAGAGCAACGTAAATTTCTGCAGCTTCATAAAGATAAGCCCTTGCATGGAGTCTTCTACAAGAACATCGAAGACAGGGGCTTATCTGAGAAGCTGACCTTTGCTTTCCTAAGGTCAGCTGGGCTGAAGTCTGAGACCGAAGGGTTCATTATGGCTTGCCAGGATGGTGTCTTTAACACACTCGTCTATCGAAGTCATGTCCTAGGTATAGAGGTCCCTGATGTAAACTGTAGGGCCTGCCGAAGGGCGCCGGAGACACTTATGCACCTGTTGTCGGCTTGTCCGACATACGCTGTCTCGGCCTATATCCACAGACATGATGGAGCATTACGTGTGCTGTACTATCATCTGCGGCATACGTATGGGATAGACGAGACACCAGTGCTGCCTTACGCTCCGGGGGATGTTGAGTCCGTAGTGGGGAATGAGCGGTGCCTAATTTATTGGAACTACTCGTTTCCCACCCTCAGGCAAATACAGGCCAATAAACCTGATTTAGTCCTCCTCGGCCACCAACTTAGGACAATGTTTGTCATTGAATTCTCCGCCCCAGGGGAAACAAACATTGTTCTGAAAGAGGAGGAAAAACGGACTAAATATCGAAATCTTCTCTTCGAACTCCGTAGACTCTATCCGGACCACACTGTTAAACTAGTGGTTCTTATCATAGGATGCCTAGGTGGGGTGAGGCGCACACTGCTTTCGGAATTGAAGACGATACCGGCATGCCGAAACTCGGCAGAAATCTTAGCCGGAAGAATGCAGAAGGCCGTTATCCTTGGCTCGTTACGCCTGCTCAGAGCACACGATTCGCGGACCCAGTGACCACTGACCCTACGGCGTAGGGAGTGGTCTCTGGTATTACCAGCGTACCCTCTCTGGCATCGGAGACAGAGAGAAGGGCGACTGGCTTCACAAAATAAATAATAATAATAATGATAATAATAATAATAATAATAATAATAATAATAATAATAATAATAATAATAATAATAATAATAATAATAATAATATTTCTGCAGCTACACTCGGATAAGCCATTGCACGGAGTCTTCTATAAAAATATAGAAGACCGCGGCTTATCCGAAAGGCTGACCTTTGCTTTCTTAAGGTCAGCCGGGCTAAAGTCTGAGACCGAGGGATTCATAATGGCGTGCCAGGATGGTGTATTCAACACACTCGTCTATCGAAGTCGTGTCATGGGTATAGAGGTCCCTGATGTCAGCTGCAGGACCTGCCACAGGGCGCCGGAGACATTAATGCATTTGCTGTCGGCTTGTCCAGTATATGCAGTCTCGGCCTATATCCAGAGGCACGACGCAGCATTACGAGTGCTTTATTATCACTTAAGGCACTCGTATGGGATAGACGAGACACCAGTGCTGCCTTACGCTCCGGGGGATATTGAGTCCGTTGTGGGGAATGAGAAGTGTCTAATTTATTGGAACTACTCGTTTCCCACCGTCAGGCAAATACAAGCTAATAAGCCTGACATGGTCCTCCTCGACCACCAACTCAAGACAATGTTTGTCGTGGAGTTCTCGGCTCCCGCGGAGAATAACATTGTCTTGAAGGAGGAGGAAAAACGGACGAAATATCGAGATTTGCTCTTCGAGCTCCGCAGGCTTTACCCTGGCCATACTGTTAAGCTAGTGGTCCTGATCATAGGAGCCCTCGGTGGAACGAGACGCACGCTGCTTTCAGACCTAAAGATCATACCGGCATGCCGAAATTCGGCAGAGATCTTAGCCGGCAGGATGCAGAAGGCCATTATCCTCGGCTCATTACGTCTACTCAGGGCACACGATTCTCGGACCCAGTAGTCACTCACCCCACGGACGTGGGGAGTGGCTGCCGGTACTACCAGCTCCCCTCTGTGAGTGTCGGAGCCACAGAGTATAAAGGGTGACTGGCTTTTACGAAAAAAAAAAAAAAAAAAAAATAATAATAATAATAATAATAATAATAATAATAATAATAATAATAATAAGACGCCGACATTTGGCAGATCAACTGTGCCGTGTACAACGCTGCTAGCCAACTCGTGCCCCGCGAGAGGAATACCAACCCCTCGAGCGGTATCGAAAAGGCTAAGCGGCGTGTACAAAAGATCGAAGGCAAAATACAGTTGGCCAGACAACACGCTTCTCGAATCCAGAGTGTGGTGGAATACGTAACCACTGGCAAGGCATTTACGCCTAAAGTCCGGCGAACAGCAGCCGGACTCAGACGCCAGCACCACACTCTAAATCTAACAGTGATGCTCACTATTAAGCAGCACTGTTTAGATAGGATTCGAGCGCTTATGGCTATCAAGAAAAAGCTAAATAGGCGGGTACGAAGTATGGAGCAAAATACGTTGTTCCGCACGAATCCTTCCCGCCTATTTCAAGAGCCACAGCGTGTTGTTGATAATCCACCAACTGTAGCCGATGTCGAAAGCTTCTGGAAAGGAATCTACGAAACAACACGTCCGTTCGATAGCAACACTCCAGCAATAGCACACTTCGAGGCTCTGTGCCACAGAACCTTTGAAGAGCCAGAAGAAGTGTGCCCGGCAATCAGTCCGGAGGAAGTCCAACAAGCTCTCGTTGGCACCAAGAACTTCGCTGCTCCGGGGCCAGACGGCATAAATAACTGGTGGTGGAAAAAATTTCCTTCCACCCACCGTCGTCTGGCCCAAGTTTTCAACAAGTGGTTGAACGGGGGGCAGCAGATTCCGGACTGGTTTGTCGAGGGACGTACTGTGCTCATCCCTAAAAAGGGTGATCTGTCTGACCCAAGGAATCATAGACCAATCACCTGTCTGAACTCCTGCTACAAGCTATTTACTCGTATCTTGTATGCTCGGACACTACGGCAGGTTGATCCGGTCTTCCAGCAGATATACGAGCAGCGTGGCGCCAAGAAGGGCATGGCAGGTTGTAAGGACAGCCTGCTGGTAGACCGCTGTATTACACAGGACTCTGTGCAGTACAAGCGGAATCTATCGATGGATTGGATTGACTATCGTAAGGCATTTGACACAACATCACATGAACTTCTGTTACATTTGCTCAAATGTCTTGCGGTAGCAGAGCCACTAGTGAGATGCATAGAACAACTGCTGCCACTCTGGAGGACCCGCTTCACCATAACATCAGGTGCACAGCGGGTTACGACAGAGCAGGTGGCATTCAGAAGAGGAGTATTCCAGGGAGATTCTCTGAGTCCCCTCCTCTTTTGCATCTCACTGCTGCCGTTATCTGTTGAACTCCGCCAAACTCGCGGGTACCACTGTGGACCACCCAGCAACCGGAGGCATAAGGTCACTCATTTATTCTATATGGATGACCTGAAACTGTATGCCTCCGGAGAGCGTGAACTTCAAAATGCTCTAAGGGTGGTCGAGGAGTACACGCGGGCCATTGGTATGGAGTTCGGGTTGGACAAGTGCGCGGTCGTCCACCTCAAGAGAGGGCGATGCGGGGAATTTTCTGAGGACGCGCAGCTCGCAGACGGAAGCATCCTAAGACATCTGGATGCCGGAGAGACCTACACATACCTGGGTGTGCAACAACATCACATCCAGGATGTGCAACAAATAAAGGAATCTCTCCGCGGCAAGTACAGACGCCTACTCCGAAAGATTTGGTCGTCCGAACTTTCGGGGAAGAATAAGGCGTCTGCTACTAACATGCTTGCCGTTCCTGTTCTGCTCTACTCCTTTGGGGTAGTAAAATGGACAGTAGATGAGCTGCGCCAACTAGACAGAGACACCCGCAAGATGATGAACATCCATAGGAGTATTCATCCTAGATCGTCCGTTCCTCGTGTTTACCTCCCACGTCATCGGGGGGGCCGAGGACTCTTGGGTCTGGAGTGTATGCACGGCAGAGTAGTACTGAGTATGGCATGTAACATTCTCAGGAGCTCGGATCCGCTCCTGCTATTAGTGAGAGATCACGAAATCGCAGGGGTGGGCGCAGGATTGTTTAAGGCAGCAAAAAGAGCCGCAGATGAACTCGGTCTCGTATTCGACGTCAGACGAGGCGGCCGGCGCGGTGCTGACCCAGAGTCAGTCACTGAGCTTCAGCCAACTCGTCTGAAAGCCCAAATAAAAGCTGCCGAACAGGAGAGCCTGTTTAGGCAGCATGTCGATAAACCCATGCACGGTGTATTCTACAAAAACATGGAAACACTGGGTTTATCGACTAGGCTGACATTCGCCTTTTTAAGGTCAGCTGGGCTTAAGTCGGAGACCGAGGGATTCATTGTGGCCTGTCAGGATGGTGTAATAAACACCTTGGTCTACCGGAGTCGCGTAATGGGTGTAGAGGTCCCTGATACTAACTGCAGGACCTGCCGTCAGGCGCCGGAATCACTTATGCATTTGCTTTCAGCATGCCCGGTATACGCGATTTCGGCCTACATCCACCGCCATAACGCGGCTTTACGAGTGCTATACTACCATCTACGGCACTCGTATGGGGTAGACCAAACACCAGTGCTGCCTTACATCCCCGGAGATATTGAGTCCGTTGTCGAGAACGAGAGGTGCCGAATTTATTGGAATTACTCGTTCCCGACCGTCAGGCTAATTCAAGCCAACAAGCCTGACATAGTCCTCCTCGACCATCAGAACAAAGTGATGTTTGTCATCGAATTCTCAGCACCTGCTGAGACAAACATCGCTTTGAAGGAGGGGGAAAAACGGACCAAATATCGTGATCTCCGGTATGAGCTCCAAGTGCTGTACCCAGGCTACTCTGTCAAGATGGTCGTCCTAATAATCGCTGCTCTCAGAATTGAAGATCATACCGGCCTGTCAGAATTCGGCAGAATGGTTGGCAGGCCAGATGCAGAAGGCGGTTATCTTGGGATCCCTTCGTCTACTTAGGGCACACGATTTAGGTATTTGCAGTCACTAACTCCACAGGTCGTGGAGAGTGGCTGCAAGGAATTCGTCGGCGCGGCTACCGTGAGGTGTCGGAGGCCACGGAAGTCCTGTCCGGCAGCGGGCAAACCGGAAAAAAAAATAAATAAATAATAATAATAATAATAATAATAATAATGGCTTGTCAGGATGGTGTATTTAACACCCTCGTCTATCGTAGTCGTGTCATGGGTATGGAGGTCCCTGAGCTGCAGGGCCTGCCGCAGGGCGCCAGAGACTCTTATGCACTTGCTGTCGGCTTGCCCGACATATGCAGTCTCGGCCTATATCCAAAGGCACGACGGAGCATTACGAGTGCTTTATTACCACTTAAGGCACTCGTATGGGATAGACGAAACACCAGTGCTGCCTTACGCTCCGGGGAATATTGAGTCAGTTGTGGGAAATGAGAAGTGTCTAATTTATTGGAACTACTCTTTTCCTACCGTCAGGCAAATAGAAGCCAACAAGCCTGACGTAGTACTCCTCGTCCATCAACTCAAGACAATGTTCGTCGTGGAGTTCTCGGCTCGCGCGGAGAACAACATTGTCTTGAAGGAGGAGGAAAAACGGACAAAATATCGAGATCTGCTCTTCTAACTCCGCAGACTGTATCCAGACCATACTTTTAAGACAGTGGTACTGATTATAGAAGCTCTCGGTGGAACGAGACACACACTGCTTTCGGAACTCAAGATCATACCGGCATGCCGAAATTCGGCAGAGATCTTAGCCGGCAGAATGCAAAAGGCCGTCATTCTTGGTTCATTACGTCTGCTCAGGGCACACGATTCCCGGTAGTCACTTACCCCACGGGCGTGGGGAGTGGCTACCGGTACTACCAGCTCCCCTCTGTGAGGGTCGGAGCCACAGAGAAGGGTGACTGGTTTTTAGCTCGCTAAAAAAAATAATAATAATAATAATAATAACAATAATAAGGAGAGCAAGACGAAGTTTGTCCGGCGATCAATACCGAAGAAGTTCAACAAGCACTTGTTGGAACTAAGAACTTTGCTGCTCCGGGTCCAGATGGCATAAACAACTGGTGGTGCAAGAAATTCCCTTCCACCCACCGCCATCTGGCCCGAGTTTTCAACTCAAGGTTGAACGAGGGGCAGCCGATTCCGGACTGGTTTGCCGAGGGGCGTACTGTACTGATCCCCAAAAAGGGAGATCTGTCCAACCCGAAGAATTATAGACCGATCACCTGCCTCAATTCTTGTTACAAGATATTTACACGTATCGTGCATGCCAGGACATACAACATCTTATGCACTATTATTACACTTGCTGCAATGCCTTGTGGTACCTGCTCCACTAGTGAGATGCATCGAACAACTGATGCCACTCTTTAGAACCCGCTTCATCATAACATCTGGTGCTCAGCGGGTATCAACAGAGTTGGTAACTTTTAGGAGAGGAGTTTTCCAGGGTGACTCCCTGAATCCTCTCCTATTTTGCATCTCACTGCTGCCGTTATCTGTCAGGCTCCGCCAAACCCGTGGATACCAATGTGGCCCACCCAGCAATCGGAGGCATAAGGTCACCCATCTATTTTATACGGATGACGTAAAACTTTATGCCTCCGGAGAGTGCGAACTCCAAAATTCTCTAAGGGTGGTCCAAGAGTATACACGGGCCATTGGCATGGAATTCGGGCTGGACAAGTGTGCAGTCGTCCACCTCAAGAGAGGACGAAGCGGGATTTCCTTGAAGACGCGCAGCTCGCAGACGGAAGCATCCTACGACATCTGGATGCCGGAGAGACCTACACGTATCTGGGTGTGGAACAATATCACATCTAGGACGTGAAACAAATCAAGAATACTCTCCGCGGCAAGTACAGACACCGGCTCCGAAAGATTTGGTCTTTCGAACTTTCGGGGAAGAACAAGGTGTCTGCAACTAATATGCTTGCCGTTCTGATTCTGCTCTACTCTTTCGGAGTAGTTAAGTGGACACTATATGAGCTGCGCCAATTGGATAGGGATACCCGCAAGATGATGCATGTTCACAGGAGCATCCATCCTAGGTCGTCCGTTCCTCGAGTGTACCTTCCACGCCAACGGGGGGGAGGCGACGACTCTTGAGTCTGGAGTGTGCGCATGGTAGAGTAGCACTGGGTGTGGCATGGAACGTCCTTAGGAGCTCGGACCCACTCCTGCGGTTTGTGAGAGATCATGAAACTGCAGGAGTTGGCGCATTTTTATTCAAGGCAGCACGTAAGGCCACAGATGATCTCGGTCTCATATTCGACATCAGGCGAGGAGGCCGGCGAGGTGCTGAGCTAGAATCAGTAACTGAGCTTTCGCCAAATCGCCTGACAGCCCAAATTAAAGCTGCCGAGCAGAGAAATCTGTTCAGGCAGCACGTCGATAAGCCCATGTACGGTGTATTCTATAACAACATAGAGACACTGGGTTTATCGACAAAGCTGACCTTCGCTTTCTTACGGTCAGCAGGGCTAAAGTCGGAGACTGAGGGATTCATTGTGGCCTGCCAAGATGGAGTTATTAACATCTTGGTCTACCGTAATCGCGTTTTGGGTGTGGAGGTCCCTGACATTACCTGTAGGACCTGCCGTCAGGCGCCGGAGTCGCTCATGCACTTACTATCTGCATGTCCGGTATATGCGACTTCGGCCTACATCCATAGGCATAACGCCGCTCTACGAGTGCTGTACTACCATCTTCGGCACTCGTACGAAGTAGACCAAACACCAGTGCTGCCTTACGTCCCCGGAGAGATCGAGTCTGTTGTCGAGAACGAGAAATGCCGAATATATTGGAACTACTCGTTTCCGACAGTCAGGCACCTGCCGAGACAAACATCATCTTGAAGGAGGGGGAAAACGGGCTAAATACCGAGATCTCCGGTATGAGCTCCGAGCGCTAGACCCAGACTACTCGGTCAAGATGGTCGTCCTGATAATCGGTGTACTCACGGAATTAAAGGCCATACCAGCCTGCCAAAAGTCAGCCGAGTGGTTGGCAGGCCAAATGCAGAAGGCAGTTATCCTCCGTTTGCTTAGGGCACATGAGTCTGGAATTTACAGTCACTGACCCTGCGGGACGCGGGGAGCGGCTGTGAATATTCGCTGGCACTTCTCTCGTGAGAATGTCGGAGACATGGGAGAATTGGACAGAATCGCGTGCGCGAAAAAAAAAAACAATAATAATAATCTATACCTAGCAACAATAACATGGAACTCAAGCACGTTGAAAAAGCTGACAAATATAAAGACCTGAAGAGGGAGATTGAACAGATGTGGGGCATGCGCACCGTTAAGATCGTCCCAATAATCCTATCATCTATGGGACTAATACCCAATAAATTGAACGAATCTCTGTGTGAAATTGGAATACCATGGAACTCCATGGAAAAAATTAAAAAAAAAATAATAATAATAATAATAATAAACACACAAGACGCGGGCTCTTATAACTTGGAATACTGTAAGATCTTGGATCGCATTCGATCCCGATTTTATAGGAAAATACAAAGAAAAACAGGATGATAAATAATAGTAATAATAATAAAATGGCTTTATTTAGGAATAAAGTTACTGCATATTCCTAAACTAAGTCTAGCTTAATAGCTACTCAACTTAACTTTTTATATTATAATAATTTAAATCTAATTTAAGTCTAATTTAACTTTAAGTAAAACAAAACTGAACATATAGTATAGAATTAAACATAAAAACTAAAGACTAAGAAAAGGCAAATATGTGTATTTATATCCACATACATACAACTTACAGTCAAAAATGAATGGAATGGGCAAGTATTACCCATTGATAGCGACCTTTAGATTTGCCTTCGTGTATTCCCGTGTTTTATTAGAAGCAAAGCACAATACTGCACTTTTGGTGGCATTTAGTTTAAAACTGTTTTGATTAGCATAATTATGAATAGAGTTTAGACTCTATTCCGAATTAATTAAATCACAAATATTGAGTATCATCAGCATAACCAGGGCTGGCTCCAGGTATTTTGCCGCCCCTCTCTTATAGGGGCGGGGTAAAAATGAGACAAAATGACATCTTTCAATTTTTAGGTTGCTTAGAATCGAGTCATATTTAATGAAAGATTGGTATCATATGTAAAAATGACAAGAAAAACTATATTTCTATTTTACTACTAAAAAGTACCGTTAACTGATAAACAAAAATAAACAGTGTCTCATTTTTACCCTCCAAGTGAGGTAAAAAAAAGACAGTGGAGGGCAAATGAAAGACACGTGATTTATTTCCATTCTTATAGACGTACAAATGGAAGTGCAAAAGTAAAACAGATGAGGGTTTTTTCGTTTATATGTAATTTATTCAGATTTTTTACTAAACAAGAAAGGGCTTGCAGAAGGGCTTCACCCAAATTAGGAAGCTGAAATGTGCCTGCTTCAGTCTACCCACTTGGTCTCTTTAGTCTCTTTTTTATCCCGCTTTTAATTTTTTCGTTAAAATCAAATTTTTGATGATTTAAAACTACCAAATTAATAAACTTGATCACAAAATGTGAAGTATGACACTTCTAGTTGACGTCTGCCAAATACGGACAATGCAAATAGAGAAACTATAAAATCCACAAAAAAGTGGGTACTAAGGTGCGTTCAAAAATTTTTTAAAAGTGAATTAAAGAGTTTACTGAATAATATTTTTTCCTGCATTAACAGTAGGCACCGGACCTGATTGGATAACATAAAACAGTTGTGAATGTACAAAACAAACTTGAATAAAGAATTAAGTTTAATTTATTTCAATCTGGGTTGAATATCTCCTTGTCTTTTATTTACCCCGCTCCCTGTCTGTCTCATTTTTACCCCACCTGACCCTATCTTTTCAGTCCGTTATTTTTTATAACATTTTAAGAGTCACCTGCTGAATATTATTGATGGTTTGTTTTTTTAGTTATAAGGTTTACAGCAATTTTTGGATTTTCAGCAATATGATTACTGTATTTAAAAGGATAAAATAAAACAACCGAAAAAATTAACCGTGTTGAAACTTAAAAAAAATACCACACCACAGAAATTAGACAAGAAATAAAATCACATATAAGAAACAGAATGTATGTATGTAACCTACTTTATATACAAAAAAAAACTAACAATAACAAATTATTTATATAAAGTTAACATTGCTATTACTATATTAGTGAAACAATTGTTTCTAGCTTTTTTATATTTTTTGGTAACTGTGGATTTGAAGAATTTGCCGCCCGCTTCACCCCCCCCCCCCCAAGAGCCAGCCCTAAGCATAACATTGGATATGTTGGACAATATCGGCAGTATAGATTAAGAATAAAACGGGTCCTAAAACCGATCCTTGCGGCACATCTGATGTGATGGGGCAAATATTTGACAGCTAATAAAAATAATGGAAAGATGTTGCCGTTCTAAAATTATCTCCCAAACAATTAAAATTTAAATATGTAAATGTTATTTGACGATTTTTTTAATAATATACACATTTATTAATCGACATAAACTCTACATATTTAAATTATTATAATGTAATAGGTTAAGTTGAGTAGCTATTAAGCTAGACTTCGCCTTAGTTTAGGAATATGCTGTAATTTTATTCCTAAATAAAGACATCTTATTATTATTATTATTATTAATTGTATGTTTACTACAAAATGTAAATATATTAAAATCATGTATTAAAAAGTACATTTATTATTTTTACAAAAAATTATTTATATTATGTTTAATAATTAAAATTAACAAAGCAATTTTTACCAATTTTTACAATTTTAAAGTTATTAACAAACAAAATTAAAAGTAAATATATTTAGATTATCAAATAAATAAAAATGCGGTCATTTATACGCCTTACCAATACCGTTACAATAGAAGGCATAGAAATCAAGATCATACTTTTTTGTTTGTTTAATAATTCAAACGTGGTTGAGGAATGTAATTAATTATTAATTATTTTACTTATTGTTTGTAGCTTACATTGATATTACAAAATTATATTAATTTTAATAAATAATAACATATTTTTGACAATAATTAAAAAACATACAACAAAAAAAGGCATTATTAGAGAATATTATTTAGGTATTATGCAAATCACAGCTTACACACTTTTTTTATTTATTATGAAAATACCTACTTTCTGTATATTGTTGCCCTAATCTGGACACGCTAATATACTAGTAAATAAATGATTTAAGTATTTTCAATATATTTTTTTCTTTAAAATGCTAAGAATCCTATCATGCAATTCAATACTTCGTCAGTATTAGCTAGAAGAGTAGTTGTTTTGATTGGTTCTCCATTAATGAGTGTTTTAAAGTATTTACCTAACTAGTATATTAGCGTGCCCAGATTAGGGCAACAATATACAGAAAGTAGGTATTTTCATAATAAATAAAAAATTGTGTAAGCTGTGATTTGCATAATACCTAAATAATATTCTCTAATCATGATAAAAGCAAATAAATAAAAATAATTTATTGTAAAAAAAAAGGCATTTCTTCGGAATATTCGATGTTTCGGCAATTTTTTCCATTGCAGTATATATATATTTTTATTCATTGAAAGTAGAAGTAAAAACAAAAAAAATGACTTAACAATAATGACTTGTTATCTTTTAAATTACCTCATATCATATATGTTAAAATAGCATAATAATGTTTGTTATCTGTTAAAGCGTGTATAATAAGATAGTTTTAAAATAAAAAAACTCAAGGAAAAATAATTACCTACATAATTGATTTTTCAAAATGATTATTTTGTAGATAAGCTACTGAAAGTTCAGGGTTGAAATGTGGAGCATTCAAAAGTTAATTAACAGTTACCGGTTTCTTAGTACGTTGCTTAAAGATTTAAAATGAACTAGATTAACCCCGTCAGAGCCGACGAAATGAAAATTTACCTAGAAATTATGCTTTACCTTGCTACCAGAGACTCATTTTTTAGAAATTCATGGCGCTGATTCAATGTAATGGTGTCACTTTTTATTGGAGAAGTTGATAAAGACAAAGGAGAAACATCCCTCATTAAAATCTTCGCAGATATTGCATTTGATCGGCACATTTCTAAAATCGTAAATATACTTTCAAAATATCTGTCTGCCCGTCTGTCATGTTTGTTATAAGCCCGATAACTTAAGAATGAAGAGTCCGACTTTATTAAAATTTGGGCAGCATATTGGAGTTAGTTGGCGGAAGAACCCTATTGTTTTTTGAATAAAACCGATCAGTAAATAATAAGTTATTAAATAGACAGGCCGAGAAAAAAAAGAATTTGTTGTTTTAGAAACGTGACTACCTTATTTTTATTAAAATTTTTCGCTGAATCGGAAAATGATAAAAAAATGTCTGACGTATGGATACACACTCAATTCCCTTAAAAAAAATTCAAAAAATCAAAACTGGCCATCCAACCCACCTATCTTTGTTAAAATTTTCCGCTGAATCCGAAAATGATAAATAAAATTTTCTGACTGGTTTACTTCAATTATATTTTTTATTTTTATGAAATAAAAATGATGTGAAATGGTATTTCTTATCATTATTTTTTATGTATATATTTTTCTAATATATATAATATATATACCGGGTGTCAACGGAATCATTATACAAGTCATAGTTTCCAGAGTTTTCAAGATATAATTCTTAAATTTGGCAGGGGTAATAACAAAATCGGCAAATTTTTCATAATTTGACACTTTTCCATCATTTTCGGTTTCCCCGGAATTGACCTAACTTTCAAATTTTAAATGGAACGCACTGTACATTTTTACATTTTTGTATTCCGGAGCCGAATTTTTTTTTAGGGCTATTTTTATTTTTGCATCTAAGGTACAGTGAATGCACTCTAATCAATCAAATGGACCAATACGATAAGAAAAAAATGTAGACGTGAGATTTTTCGAATTTGTTTATTAGCTACGACAAACCAAAATTTCCGAAATCACTAATTTGTAAATATGTCAACTTTTTCAAATGGCAACATCTTTTAGACACTCAGCAGTTACATACTAGTTTTCGCGATAAATCCATTAATACCTTCAAATCGAAAATCGGTTTGATATTAACCCAAATACACAAGTTCTTTTTTGGATAATTAAAATACTCGGTATATATATATATATATATGAAGTGTTGGTGTACTTCCTGGTGTTTTCCCACGTAGTTGATAGGCTCCTGCTGGAGTGCAAAGGGCATAGCAGGATAAGCATCTAAAATCTGCACCCAAACAATATGGTGTTTGTTATCAACTATTTGAAGGAGCTTACCCTAAATATGATTTTCCCAAAATTTCAAGCCTACAGCCGCCATATTGGAGGAGTGGTGGGGGTTTTTTTGATTTTCGTATTTTAAAATTTCCTCGGATACCGTTGTACGAAAAAACTCTAAAAAATTCACAGTTGTTACTAACATGTTGGGCTATTTACCCAATTTTTTTCATAATTTTTAAATACAAATTTCGTATGCAAAAAAAATTGCAAATTTTTGCATACAATTTCTTGGTACTTTAAGAGAGAAGGCCACTTTGAATTTTTCATCGAAAATTACTCATTTATCAAGGACCATTCTCAAATTATTTTCATAATTTTAAAAAATGTGGAAAATAGTTAAAAAAACGAAAAACTGCATTACCGACCATTCTCTTATACGCGCCTCACTATCATTTGGACGCATACAGGATGTTTCATTAATAATTGGACATACGATAACTGGAGAATCCTTAGTCCAAAATATGAAGATTTAACGTGAAACACTTAGACAAAATGTGCCTCCTTACTGAGATACAGGATGTAAAATTTTTTTTCTTTTTCTCTGCAATATCTCAACTACCTCTTGACCTATCTTCTCCCAATTTGGTAAGGAAACACTTTTTAAGCTAAGAAACAATAATTTATGTATCACATCACGCTATCCCGTGGAGAGCGCCTCATGAGCTATACCTGATGATGAATATTTTTTCTCTTTCTTTTAAGAAACGTGGCATTTTTGACTAGAAAATTCATGCAGGAGTCATTTCTATGTAAAAGGTACACTTGATAGAACTTGATAATTCCAACCGTTGTCGAGAAAACTGCCGAAAACCTTCCAAGAATTCTTTAAAAACGAACTTAATTTGAAAAGGACAAATTGTATTTATTGAAAAGTGTGCTTTGGTGACGTCTTAGTTCTGTTAAAATGTCAAACTAATGAAATTATACGTAAATGACAGAACTAAGACGTCACCAAAGCACACTTTCCAATAAATACAATTTTTCCTCATCAAATTGGGCTTGTTTTCAAAGAATTTTTGAGATCTATGCGGCAGTTTTCTCGAAAACGGTTGGAATTATCAAGTTCTATCAAGTGTACCTTTTTTTTTACGTAAAAATGATTCCTGCATGAGATTTTCTAGTCAAAAGTGCCACTACGTTTCGAAAAAAAAAAGAGAGAAAAAATATTCATCATCAGGTATAGCTCATGAAGCGTCCCCCATGGGCTAGCGTATGTAATACTTAAATTATTGTTTCCTAGCTTAAAAAATGTTTCCTTACCAAATTGGGAGAAGATCAGTCAAGAGGTAGTTGAGATATTGCAAAAAAAAAAACTTTGACACCCCGTATCTCAGTAAGGAGGCGCATTATCTAAGTGTTTCAGGTTAAATCTTCATATTTTGGACTAAGGATTCTCCAGTTAGCGTATGTCCAATTATTAATGAAACATCCTGTATATTTGTTAACAAGACATGCGTCCAAGAGACAGTGAGGCGCGTATAAGAGGATGGTCGGTAATGCAGTTTTTCACCCCCTGGGGTATCGCTCAAACCGACACGGAGAAAGCTGAGTCCTTTGCCTTGCATCTGGCCTCGGTATTTAAACCGAACATTATACCTCCTACCACCAGACAGATTGTGTCCCCCTCGCTCACCAATCTATTTCAAACCACCCTCGACGAATTTTTTTCGCCCCTTCTCAAGTCAGAGCTGCCTTGCTCAAACAAAATCCCAAGAAAGCTCCTGGCCTGGACAATATACCTGCATTTGCCCTCAGACACATTCCCCCTTCATTTTTAACTAAATTGTTTAATTCCTGTCTCAGATGTACCTACTATCCTATGGCTTGGAGAACAGCCAAAATTATTAATATCCCTGAACCTGGTAAATCTCCCAAAGATCTACAAAACTACCGCCCTATTAGTCTGTTGTCCTCACTAGCCAAAATACTTGACACCCTTATTCTTACTATAGTCCAGGAGCAACTAGACAAACAAGGAACGCACAATGTTAATCAATTTGGCTTCAGACAAAGCCACTCTACAACTCAACAACTTTTCCGTGTCGGCGAGCAAATAACCACCAACATAAACCGAGGTCAAATCACGAGGTTTGTCGCCCTTGACCTTGAGCGAGCTTTCGACAAAGTTTGGCACCCTGGATTGCTGTATAAACTCATTGTCGCGGGAATTTCAACCCGGATTATTAAGATAATCTAGAGTTACATATCTGACCGCCGATTCCGGATGGCGTGCTCCCCTCCTCAAGTTGGAGTTCCTCAAGGCTCAGCCCTGGGGCCAGTATTATTCAATATCTTCACCCACGATATCCTTTCACCGACAGATCACCGAACCAAGATATTTTTATATGCCGACGATACCGCCCTTTTAACAACCTCTAACAATTTTGATCTAATGGTTAAATTGCTACAAATTCAAACTGATAAGGTCATAGACTTTTATTCCAGTTGGGGACTAAAAACCAACTTTGAAAAACTCAACCCGCTTATTTCACCAGAAGGAAAAAATCCCTGTCTACTATCCTAAAATTTAACGGCATCAACTTACCCTGGAAAGAGAGTATCCATTATCTCGGTTTAAAAATGGACAGGAGGTTAAATTTCATACCTCATGTCGACTATATCAAGGAAGGAGCTAGAAAAAGAACCTCAGCCATGTATTATATCCTCAAAAACTCCCCCATTTACCTGGCAACCCTCACGTATAAAGCGTACATCAGACCGATTATAACCTACGCATCCCCAATATTTTATCCAATGTTGTCTATAACTCAGCAAAATCGGCTACAAGTCACTCAAAATAAGGCACTAAAAATTGCCTCAAATACCCTTATCCGCCTACCCAACAGTTACATGATATTACAGGCACCCCAACATTAAGTAGCTTTATTCTCAAGAGACTAGTACCAATTTCGCCAATTCCCTTCTTGCATCCAACAACCCCACTCTACATGATCCACTTACCGCCAAATTTTCAGATCCTACCTACCCCTCACTCAATTATATTTACAACCCCTAAAAATTGTACCACCATACTCGATGTAATACTAACATGTCTTTAGAAAAAATTAAAAGGAAAAAAAACAAAAATAAAAAAAAAGCAAAAAACAAAAAAAAAACACAAATACAAAAAAAAAACTTAAAAAAACACAAAAACTGAAAAAAATAAACAAAAAATCCGAAGAAAAATAAAATAAAACAACAAATACAAATTTCACTAGACATCTAACATCGCCTTCAGCACGTACAAAGATCAGACCAAAAGAGCCATCCAGTCACTAACAAATACTGTCAAAAGAGCCAACATAAATAAACACGTATGTAACATAACCATTGATTAGGTATAACTTTATCTCAGCTATCAGAATTCGTTATATATTAGATGTCTACAACCTGTACCAAAGTCCAAGTTCAATTTTAACCTATCAGCCAGTTAGCTCAGTAAGAGCAAGTCAAGAAATTAACGTATATTAACCTACGGCAAGCACCAGGAGGTGGAAGGCCGCACGGATCCCTGTAGAGGACCACATACTAGTACAATGCACTTTTTCATTTTTTTAACTACCTTTCATATTTTTTAAAAATATGAAAGTAATTGAAGAGCTAAGTGGATAAAGGTGTTATGTGACTTTTTGAAAATTTTTAGATTTCTACACAGACAACTATTTTAACTTATAATCTATCATTTCAATAAGTTTTTGGAATAATAAACCTTTCCTAAGTGCGTTTTAATGTTTGATAAAGGTGTTATGTACATATGGTTTTTATATAATTTAATGGATAAAGGTGTCATGATCACATACCACCTTTATCCATTACTGTGCGATATTAAATTGTTTTAATCCAAAACACTTTGCTTTTAAAGTTATGTTATATTGACATTAATGTGACAAGTTGTGTTAAGTGGTTCTTACTATTATAGTGAAAATGGCCAATCGTAGTAAACTGATATTACAAATGGCAATGAATAAACGATTTCATGAATCAAGTAAGATGTTTATAAATTGGCTGACATTTGGAATTAGTGCTTATAGTGTTTTAATCCATATATTCATTTCGTTCAATTTCGAAATGGTATGAGATGGTACAAGAGTCGAGATGGTACTTGAGTATCTAATTGCTGTAAACACATTTATACCTTTTGGCAATTCAGCAGAAATCAGTCACATAGTGGCAATTTCTTCCCAGGCAAGTTTTAATAATGTTTTAAAAACAAAACATTATCAATATAAAATGCAATAATAAAATACGAATTTACCAAAGTATTCTAGCAAATTAGTCTGTAAATCAGAAATACTGGAAAGTGACGCTTGGCGGTGTTGATTTTTGTACAAACATTTTTATGCTGACAAGTAGAAGAGGGCTGGACCGTAGAAATTTTTATGACAAGAGCAAAACTGATATCTGGTATGGCTTCTGCCCACCCAATATTTTGAAAGAGCATTAAATTGTTTAAGGCAAATCTGGCGAATTCCGAAATTCTTGCGGAAAAAATAATAAGTATGATAATTACGCCAATCAAGTCAAAGGTCATTTGGGTTTGTAAGGTTATCGTTTAAGAATTACAGGGTTCGCTATGCTTATATCTATTGGGTTATCTGTGAAAAATCCTGCCTACCCAATAAAAATGCTGAAATTACGTCCATGGTATTCAAACTTGTTTAATTGAGATCATGAAATGACTCACATTTTTTCCTAAATGTGATGCTGGAAATAATACTAAAGAATACGGAGAAAATTACAAACTAACTTTCGAACAACAAAAGCGTGACGGAGCAAAAGTTACAGTAGATAGAACGATTTGCTTTCTTACTTTAGATCTTCAGCAAACCATGCCGCTGCCAAAATTAAGTACATCGAAAGCATTTTACCTTCGTCAAATGTAGTTTTACAACCTTGGCATACATACATTGAGGAATACTAAAAAAAAAAAAAACGTTCTTTTTCACATGGACTGAAGATATGGCCAGCCGTGAAAGCCTAGAAATTGCTTACATACCTTTTCACAAATTTACAATGAATATTTCCAAGAAAAGATCTCATTACACTTTACCAGTAGTTGATTTTAAAGAGAGAATTTAAAGTTATCGACCATACATTTTCGGAGGTAGGATATTCATATTTAGATTCAGACAGAGACTTTGGCAGAGTCGAGAAAATTTTAAGGAAACATCAAAACATCTACGTTCCGGACCAGTATCGAGAAATTTTAAGAACTCCCAAAGACGCCGTTGTCATAGATATGAAGAATCATTTCAAGGATATTGATGGAATTGCCTCAAAACTCAATTGGTACAACAGGAAGAAAAACTTGAACAATGAAAAGGTTTATTTTCGCGACGGTATAAAATGGCACCTATGGGTGCTACTATTACATCACTAGATGAAATGACTCCATTTTACAAAGTCGATATTTTAAATAAGGAATATGCATAAGATAAATTCCGACGGTATTGTTCTAACGGTGTTTAATGAAAACAAGGGCAGCCTAAGTGTAAGAAAACTGGCCAATCTTAAAGAACAATTACCATTCATAAATGAATGGTAAGGCCGTATTATCACAACATACTTGGAAATGACCAAACTGTGGCTCAAAATCGTAGAACTGTCCGACTACCTAAAAATTGTACAATGTTTTAATAATAATAAAATATGTTTAATTTCTTAACACTTTTATTCACTAATTCCTTATTCATTTCAGAGAAACTTATGAACGGATAAAGGTGTTATGTACATTAATTTTTTAAAAATTTCGAAAATAATGACAACTGACAACTTTAGTTATTTGTCTCTGAAAAGTACATCAAATGTCAATATCATCGCAAAATGCAAGCTATATAGTCGTTATAACAAAAAAGTTCTCGCCTAAAAACTTTCGAGTTAAATTACTCAATAACGTGTTTTTGTGACATAACACCTTTATCCACTTAGCTCTTCAATTTGAGAATAGGCCTTGATAATTGAGTAATCTACGATGAAAAATTCAAAGTGGCCTTCTTTCCTAAAGTGCCAAAAAATTGTACGCAAAAATTTGCAAATTGTTTTGCATGCGAAATTTGCATTTAAAAATTATGGAAAAGATTGTGTAAATAGTCCAACATATACGTAACAACTGTGATTTTTTTAGGATTTTTTCGTACAACGGTATCCGAGAAACTTTTAAAAAACAAAAATCAAAAAAAACCCCACCACTCCTCCAACATAGCGGCTGCAGGCTTGAAATTTTGGGAAAATCATATTTAGGCTAAACCCCTTCAAATAGTTCATAAAAAACAAAATTTTGTTTGGGGGCAGATTATACATGCTTATCCTGCTATGCCCTTTCAAGTTATTCTGTCATTTGTTTAGCTTATAAATATCTAAATCCCAAGAAATATCATATCTCGGATCCCAATTGGCGCAGACAAAACTGTATTTTTCACATTGTTTTTTTTTATGTACATTTGACACATGCTAATAATTTTCATTTTAGGCCAGAATATTTATGAGTAAAAATTAAACAAATTGAAAAAAAAGGTTTAAAATTAAAAAAAAAGTTCATATCACAGAAAGAACAGAAAACTACAATCTGAAAAAAAAAATGTGTTGTACGACTTGATGCATTTATCGACGATTCAAATTTCGACTTTGCCTTTGTTTTTAGGTGTTGTTGCCAATATGCCAACTTAAAATTTTGTATAACAATTTATCTCTATTTTAGACATATTCTCCTAAAATTCTATTAAAACATATTATTATGTGTTATTGTTTAAGTTATCATCAATTGTTTAAATATGGTCTCTTTCATTTCTCTTTATTTGTTGCAATTTTAAAAATTGATTAAGAATTGTCAGACCGATCTAGTTTTCGCAGTCATTGTGAATAATTTATTTCTTTGTTCATTGCGATATGAGCTACACAACCAGAAATATTTAAGAAAAATCGCAAATAGCAGAGTTTTGAATGTTCTTATGTTTAAACAAATGACTTCTGCGATTAGGATTGTTGTAATATGTACACTAGTAGGATTTATCTCTTTTTTTTTCCAATTAGTTGGCTTTGAGTTGCCACGAAAATTTATTATTGTATCCTATCTAATTGAGGAGAGTACATCGTTAATTTAGATTGCCACACGTTCTTTATGATCTCTTTTTCATTAAATAGGTTTTGCATGTATTCCCACTTCAATATCTAAAAGTGTCACTCCTTCACGGTTGGCAAATTAAAAGTTTTTAAAAACTCTTCGTCGATTTGTTTAACTTTTTTTATATAATTGTTGCACATTCTTTAGAAATCTCTTCTCAGTTTTTTGTGAATGTTAATTTTTGGACATTTTAAATCTTATATTGACGACCTATTTGATAAAACATTTGTCGGTATAAAAAAAGTAAAAAGAACCAACTACATATATAATAACCTACCTGTGTTTCAAACTTGCAATCCATGGATTTCAAGCTAAAATTCTATATGGTACGACCACTCCCTTTGAAAAAAAAAAAGAGATCATAAAGAATGTGTGGAAATCTAATAGCAATTAATTGCAGTACCTGGCCAACAATCATTCATTTGAAGTTTTCTCGAAAACTGCTAATTCTAGAAAAAAAAGTTTCAAATAAAAAAGTTACGTCCATCTAGTGCAGGCAAATCCAGTTTTGAGTATGAACTATCTGGGGACAGCTATTTCTTTATCGAAATGGATAGCTTTATTCATGTAGACTGAGGATATAAATGTTCCGAAAAATCCCAATGTGAGCTAAAGCCACCATTTAGAAAAAATGGCTGCGGAATCGTTTCTTTTAGAAGGACATATCTTAGTGACCATTGCTCCGATTTTAGATTTCTTTTTTTGTTCTCTTCCCCTTTTTATGTACAATCGAAAGTATTATTACATCTTTAGGCATGAAATAGAAGATAACTGAAGAAAATAAGACTTGAGTTCTTGGAAATATACAAGGTGCCCAGTTAGTGCTTCCTCGGAAGATTGTGCAAAAACGGGTAACTTTATAAAAGAACTTTTTCAACAAAACTTTCAATGTTTCATCTCTACTACAACGTGAAATTATTTTCAATTATACAAGGTGTCACAAAAAGGAGTTACACAAGAACGTATAATTTTTTTAATGGAATACTCTCTAATTTTTTAGCGCCAGTTAAGCCACGAAGGGTCCTGAATTACACCCTAAATTTTTTTGCCAATCAGATGCAGCGTTGCCAAGTTATAATTTTTTCCCTGTGTTTTTGTCAAATTACAAATATTTTTTTGACTACCATATCTCCGCGATTTATTAACTGTTTTTTCTAAAAATGTAGAGTGTTATTCGATAATTATGCATTTACTGAAAAACATTTTTGGAATAAATTATTATTATACCGGGTGTCCAAAATATCTGTTTACATTTCTTGTTATTTAATTATTATTTTTCTCAAATTTTCTAAATGGAATGCCTATATTTTTTACATGGATGAATAAAGCATAAAATTCCCCACATTCTAATATTATACACTTAATTTTTATTTCAAACCGTTTTTGAGATATGATTATTTCAAATAAGTTTTGCGTAAATCGAGGTGCTTTTTATTTTAGCATTAAAATCTAGTATGGCTTTGGTCTTTTGTTTTGCGTTTGTTTTTCACTCTACGACATTTCTCTAATGTGTTTAAGATGAATTAATATTGTTAATATTTAATACGAATTATAATTATTGTCAATAAGATTTAATATCTTTGGTAAATGTTATGTTATTGGTGAATGTGATGGAAATTGTTTATTGGCTTCAAGAATGTATGGTCAAAAATATCTCTATAGAAGATGTCTTGATGTGAAGTCTCTAGAAAATTTGAAAGAACGTTTTGAACGTACTGGAAATTTTGCATATGAAAAGAGGGCGAGACGACGAAATGTATTGTAATGAAGAAAATGAGCTGGCTATAACTTTAGCGGTAATCGAAAATCCTAAGTGTTCGGGAGTTAAGTAGGGATTTAGAGGTCAGTGAATCTAGTGTTTCCCTATGTCTTCGTAAAAATAAGTTTCACCCCTATCGAGCTCAGCTGCATCAAGAGCTTTAGGATGTGGATTTAAATCGTAGATTAAATTGTTGCCAGTGGGCTCAAAACCAAATTGGAGAAAATGAAGAATTTTTCAAATTTGTATTGTTCACCTATGAATCAACATTTCCTCGCAACGGATTTGTGAATAGGCACAATTTCCATTATTATGCCAGAGAAAATCCTCATGTTGCACAGAAAAATCAGAACCAGAGTTTAAATGTAAAGGGAGGAATTGTACATGATTATGTTATTCATCCTCGCTTTTTTGAGGGAAATGTGAATGGAGCAGTATTCTTAGATTTTACGCAAAATACGTTTCCACAAATGAGGTGCTCGCGCGCAAATCCCGATAAATCCACAAAAAGTCAATTTTGAGTATGTAATAGTTTCATGTATGTTACACTAAACTCTAAAAGCCTATATAATATTTGGTAACCAAAACGCCATAAATCCCATATAAATCTAATGTTAAAGTTGACCGTTTCGAACAAAACTAGATAAATCCAATATCGGGATCAAAAGCAGATAAATCCATTTTTATACAATACACTGTCATCCATTGTGAGGTAGAAAAGTTAATATTGATTGACGTTTGAAAAAGTTCTCTGTAATGCGACTATTTAATGTAAAAACCTACTTCTCTTCTAGAAATAAAGAAGACAACTGCAAGACATTTTATTACCAATATATTATAACGGTTTTATCTGAAATTTTAACAGATATTGAGAATTAATTTTTGTTAACAATGAATGTTTTTATTTATTTTTAATAAATTATTAATGTTGTCAAAATTTATTTTTCTGCATCTTTAATGTTTTATTTTAGAGCAAAAATCGATAAATTCGTATTTACATAGCAAAATCCGATAAATCCAGCAAGAAAAGTTAAAAATAAATAAATAAATAAAGTAGCATTGTTCTTATTTTTTGGTCTTATATTCTACAGCCTAGAAGATATTTTTTGACTTAAAAAGAACAAAAAAAGACTTATTGGTTTTTGCTTGAGAAGTTTTTTGTAATTTCCCACAACTTTGTGTTTGTGGATTTATCGGGGTTTGCGCGCGAGCGCCTCAAATAATCGAGTATATTCCCGATTACGCTACAAATAATATGTGATTACAACTTGAAGGTGCACCACCATATTTTAGTAGAAATGTTCGTCAGGCCATTAGTAATCAGTTTCCTGAAAGGTGGATAGGAAGAGGAGGTCCAATATTTTAATAAACTGTTAAATATTATCTAATTTATTATTTTATTAAATTATGTTAGGTCTCATTACATGGCCGCCTAAGTCACCCGACCTAACTTCAGTGGGTTTTTTCTTTGGGGATTTGTGAAGTCAGACGTTTATAAAGTAGAACCAATGACTCGAGAAGATATGATGGAAAGGATTCGTCGGTGTTTTAATCGTATAAATGTTGATATGTTACACTGTGTAAGGCGCTCATTTATCAAGAGACCTCAGTGTAACCTGAATCAAAATTGTGGATATTTTGAGCAGTTGTTAGGTTAGTTTCAATATCGTGAAAAAAAATTATTGCTCAAGAACCGTCCATAAAAGAAAGTGTACGATATCAAAATGTGAGAAAATGTAAACGTTAGGTATTCACCCTTTTAAAAAAATTATAGGCATTCCATTTAAAAAAATTGAGAAAATTATAAAACAAAATATAGATTTTAATGCTAAAATAAAGAGCACCTTAATTTACGCAAAAATTATTTGATATAAACGTTTGAAATAGAAATAAAGAGATATTAAAATGTGAGGAATTGTATATTTTATTCATTCATGTAAAAAAGTATACCTAGGCATTCCATTTAAAAAAAATGAGAAAAATAATAATTAAATATCAAGAAATGTACGCAAATATTTTGGACACCCGATACACTAAAGATTTATTTCATAAATATTTTTCAGTAAATACATCATTATCAAACAACATCCCACATTTTTAGAAATAATGATTAATAAATCGCGGAGATATGCCAGTCAAATATGTTTGTAAACTACCTAAAAAAAAAACGGAAAAAAATAACTTGACAAAATATTTTAGGGTGTAATACAGGGCCCTTGAAGGCTTAACTGGCGTTAAGGACATACAGGCTGTTCTATTTAAAAAAAATATACTTTCTTGTATGACTCGTTTTTGTGACACCTTGTATCATTGAAAATAATTTTAAGTTGTAGTAGAGACGAAACATTGAAAGTTTTGTTAAGAAAGTTTTTTTATAAAGTTAGCCGTTTTGCACAATCTTCCGAGAGAACACTGACTGGACACCCTTTATACCTTAATGTACATTATTAAAAATGATTACAATTTTATATATAAATAACTATCACTCCGTTAATATTTGAGTTAGTAACATCGGCCAAAAAACAAATGAAAGCTAATTGTGTGCTCTAGAACTTTTATTAAAATTATTTTTTCAAAAATTAACTAGAAATTTCAGTACAAATGTCTCGAGTTTACTACAAAAGTTTAAATTTCCGTAATATTTAAATTATTTTTTAATTTTCTAAGTTTATCGTTTAATTTATCATAAAATGTAATCATACTTTCTGTAAAATGTGAAGTGAGGAATGGAACAAAAAAAATAAATCTAAAATCGGAGCAACGGTTACTAAGATATATGATTTTAAAGAAAATGTCTCTGGCGGCAATTTTTTCTAAATGGCGGCTTTAGCTCACGTCGGGATTTTTTGCGACTTTATGTACTTATCCTACATTAATAGAGCTATCCATTCCGATAAACAAATAACTGTCCCCAAATAGTTCACGCCAAACCCATTTTACACTGAGATTTGCCTGGTCTAATATTTTATCTTCGTTACTTCTCGATACACTTGGTATCTATTTCGAAAGATAAAAAAGTTTCGACATAGCCTTAGAAAAAAAATAATGCTTTCTACACTTATTAAAATTTGACCTACATATTAACACATTATGTTAACAAATATATAGTGATGATAACACGATAAAAATTTGAGAGTAATTCATTGTGCCGTTTTTGAGTTAGAGCGAGTTAAGCGGAAAAATAATTGTTTTATATATCCAATACACACCTAAAACTAGAGAAATGCTCCGCAAAAACTCGTGACGGTGTTAAATAATCATTTATAATAAGTTTTATACTTGATGTAGGGTAGACTGATAAAATATTAAGATGGAAAAAAGATTTATATATCCGAATATTAAGCTCCGAAGTCCCTAATCCCTTTTCTTTAACCGTTTATTCCAGCAAACGCATTATGCCCCCTTCCTCCCTTCCTATTGCTTGGATTGTGATAATTTTTTTTTAAATTAAAGATAAAAAAGATCTCTCTTACCTTTAAAAAAAATTCTCTTCTGAGCCCTTTCCTTCGTACTCAAAGACGCATTAAAAGCAAATGCAAAAGGTTTTTCCCCTCCCACAAGTTTGTTTATTTGAAAAAAAATAAAAAAATGTATTCAGTCAAATATTAGACGTAATAACGAACAAATTCCATTTTGGTTTTTGAAAATCGCACGACAGGGAAGAAAGTTCGAGGGGGTTCAATAATTTTCCTTTCCCTACCTCCTTCCCCTCCCCTAATTGGCCCACCACCCCAGTCCTCCGGCTCCATGAATTCCTATCTATTTCACCTGCCTCAAAAAAATTTCATCCCTCTAACTTCTTTTTTTCGTAAAAAAATTAAGGAATTACTTTTTTGTGTATTAGTGTTAGGGCAAAAAAACGAGTATTTTCAAAAAAAAAATTCACGAAAAGTTACCGTCCGATTTGAAAAACCAGATTATGCGCTTCCGCGAGATCTTCAATTTTTAATTTTACTTTTTTTTCGTCAGGTCAATAATAACAAAGTTATCGTGGAAAAACGTGTTTTTGCGAATTTTAAATGCGAATTCCTCCGCCACCCCGTGTAATTAAGTTGATAACATGATAAAAGAGAACGCGTGTAACAGAATTGTCAAAAAAAATTTTTTTTAAAAAGTTGCTTTCAAAACCCCTCTTTTCTCGCCAGGTCCGCTCCAGTAATAATTATATGTGCATATTCTATAGTAGAAAATTAGGTAAAATAAATTTTAAAAAAATGGTACAAAAATGTATTATATCATTTGCTTAATTCATACTACCACAATTATCCTCTAAATAAATGTTAAATCATTATAATCGCGTATAGATTCCACCGGCAACAACAATATATTCTCCTGAAATATACGACGCTTCATCTGAAGCTAAAAATGCAGCTACTGAGCTCATTTCTTCAACTTTACCAAACCTAAACGGAAACAATTCATCATTTATTATTATTCAAATAATTAATACGTGAGATATTACTTGCCTATTTAAAGGAATTATTGTTTTTATTTCTTCTTCTGCTTGCTGAGTGGGAAATAATCCTTTAGAAAAAGGTGTTTTTACAATTCCTGGTACAACACAGTTAACAGTAATATTCTCTTTACCCAATTGTAGTGCCCCTAATTTTGTAAGGGAACATAAAGCTGTTTTGCTAATTGCGTATGCCCCTAAATTTTTAGTTGCATAGAAGCCACTGATTGACGAAATGTAAATGATTCTACCTGCTTTACTTTTCCTGAGTAACGGCAGTGCTTCCTTCGATAATAAGAATGGCGCCTTAACATTTACATCAAATGTTTTGTCCCATGCATCCTCAGGACAATCGTAAACGCATGTAGCCACTGGACTTGCGGCTGCATTCGATATCAAAATATCTAACCCTCCCAATGTTTGCGCTTTTTCAAGCAATTTCTCCCTATCACAACGATTAGACACGTGGCACACTAGACCGTCAACGTCGAGGTTTTCGCCTCGAAGGCTTTTTATAGCTTCTTTTACATGTGCCTCTTTTCTGCTGCTAATAATGACCTTAGCTCCCTCCTGAGCTAACCGTTGAGCAATTGAGTAACCTATACCAGATGTAGATCCAGTTACAATGGCAACTTTTCCACGTAAGCCTTTCAATGTGATACGATTCATTATTAATAATTCTGAGTGACTAATGTATCTTGAAATATACTTGTTGGAACTGAATTATCAATAATACTAACTAGGTTTATGTATAATCCCTTCCAGTAGGTTTTTTATCTACGCTAAAATATTATAAGTACGATCATGGGTTGAGTGGGGCAACAGGGTAACACTTTTCACAAGAGTGTAGTTATGGCATATGGTAATGTTGATATAGTAACTTTAACTATAATTACCATATATAAAATAAATATAAGAATATTGTTTTAAGGAATATATTGAATATATAAAAGTTTCATTCCGTTTAAATAGATATATCTTTCATATTTTAAAATATAGTATTCTGTTGTTTTATTTTTTGTTTCTCTTATCCTTTTCGTGGTTACTAAATTTTAAGTAAGTTAACAGAAACCTAACTTAAGAGTAAGCGAGCTGCTTCACATATCCCCCGTTAACAAAAAGAACAATCAACAACCAAATCGTCGATAGCGAAACGTACCTTCTTAACACTAGATGGCGGGACATTACCAGCGCCAAAATACAGACTTTATACATATAGTCAGCTGCCAAAATTCACCAAAAGACACTCTATCAGGCGCTGCCGATGACGTCATCAATATGGCCGCCAGATTGAAATATTTCAATAACCAGTAGTCGAATTTTAATTTTCTCAGTTTGCTTTGTTGCCTTTGAGAAAGATTCTATGCACTTTTAGTGTACATAATAATATGATGGTTCTTATTCTATTTACGTGCTAATACACTGAGAAAATCTCCAGAAATAAATTCTTTGCTACGATTTTTTTAGCTAGAATAGCCATAATTTTATTTAATTTAGAAATATCTGTTCACTACCTCAGAAAAGATCACTTTACTGAGTGTGTATATTAGCCCTTAAAAAGTACTTTTCAAAATTTATTAGTTGCTTTACTAAAGCAGTAGATCATTTAGCTACCATTATAAAGAAGAATATGCAAAGAATAGTTTAACTGTGACAAATAAGAATTTTCCTACAATTGCAAAGTTCTTTGCTGAGATAGATAATCAGAACACCATTCGGGCACAATCGGTAAACTTTTATACAGGCGGAACATCACGAATTGTTTATCTCCTGTAATTTGTTTCCATTCTCCGCTGATGGTGTTTACGTTGACTCCGCGTTATGCATTTAGTCATTTCTATAAGTATTTGTATAGGTATTGTGCAGTGTATTATTATCATAAAGACTTTGGTAAGTCGTTTGCTTTTGCTTTTGGTTTTTTAAATCGCGGTGTCTTCTATCAATATTAATAAGAAGATCTCATCATAACTGTCCTATACGACACCATATTAATGTTTTTAGGTGCCTACGCATCAGGTCATGCATGTGACTTGGAGAGGTTAATGATTCTCGTTGCAATTTTTTAGTGGTAGTGGAGTCAAATTAAGGATCAAGATAGATGAATAGGGAATTCTCTGCCTACTGCAATTTTATTGTTTTAATTTGTTGTAGGTATAATAAGGTCCATTGCTTCTTGTAAAATTTTAATAATTTATTTTCCAGCAAATTCTCTGTTATTTTCCTTATTATCTCCGATCTTAGTAATCGTATCGTAAAAATAAAAATATCAAACTGTTCACAAAAAAATTATGATTAAGACTAGGCATATGAAGAAACTTTCTGATAATTTGTTAATTTGTAAGAAAATAAAAACCACTAAAAATTGCCTTTTTTGATAATTTAAGAAATATAACGTAATAATGCACCAATTTGAACGAAAGTTGGTGGAACTATGCCCGTTATTGAACTAAACATTCGTGCCAAATTTTAGCGTAAAATATTTATTGAAACGGTTAAAAATAAGAAAAGGTTTCGAAATTTTAATCGCTTATTGTTTGAGTGCATCAACTCGTAGGAGGACGGTTTTTTTTTTCAAAATATAGGTTTTTACATATATTTTACAATGGTGTTAAGAGAAAAAAAAGTTATCTTTATTTAGATTGTATTTTTTAAATTTGTTTATCATTCTCAAAATTATAGTAATTACAACAAATTCAAATAACTGCGGATTTTTTATAAAACCAAAAGTGGCAAACGAATTATGAAAGTAAATGATAATTACGTTTCATTGAAGAGATGCAACAGGAGGAGACTTGTGCATACACGTCGATAAATACATTATCAAGAATCGTACGCGCTTCGTGGAATCAAGCTAATATTGCGATATTTACATCTGGTTTTGCAGGTGTACAATATTGTCCAATAGTGCTAGCGAATATCGTACGAGCAAATATCCTTTCCCCATCGAATTGGACAAATAACACGCTGAATACGAATATGATAGAAGGCGATAATATATACAGTGTGATTCGGTCGCTACCTGCAAGAGATTCTGCCGCATATTCAATCCAAGTTAATGGTTACTTGCTCGTACGCAACTTTGATAGTGTAATGAAGCATTCTTTAAATTCCTGCTCCATTACTAAGATTCCGGATTTACACACGACACCAATGTGCACACGGCCCGTAAACCTACCCATCTTCCGTCTAGAGGCATGGATTTACACACGACACTAAACTATACGCAGTTCTACGTCACCAGTAAGCGAGGATTCTCGGATATAAAAGCGCGGCCGCAAATCAACAAAATTCAGAGTGTGAACAACTCTGACAATCTGTCTACAGCGTGCTGAGCTAGACATATTACAGTTTTGTACATATTCCGACGCAAACACGACGGAACGAATGCGATCTGACCTGGGAATCCTACAGCGTGTTGAACTGGGATCCCTCTAGTCGTTAATCATTCCCCGGTGCCGTTTCGCCGCCAAAACCAGAGCAAATGAGCCTGACCTGGAGACCTCCTACAGCGTGTTGAACTGGGAAACTTCTTGAGTCGACGATATTTACCCGACGCCCGATGCCACTCCCGTAGTAACAACAAACGTCGCATCGCAATCGTTACACTCTCTCTCTCTCTCTCTCAGATAATAGAAAATGTTGTCCTAAGAACCGTAAAAGATACAGATATATAACCTGTACCTGTATGTTATGTAACACTGCCACACATTACCTGTGTGGAAAAGTAAATAAATTGTTTATATTTTTATTGGGTTGTCTTATTAACTAATCTGGACCCTGATTAATCTCCAAACCAGCTTCCCGACAGCAAACCGTTACAATATAATCAAAAATAACTGCGTTATGTTTGGTAAGTCGTTTCGCCTAGACTACAATTTAGAATCGGCACTATTTGGAAGCTTAAATGATAGAGACAATCAATAGAATATTGGAATGATACTTAAACAAGCCCTAGAAGAGTTGTTTGGCAGTCACAAGACGGGTGTGTTAATAACAGAGGGGAAATCACTCGGAGTTATGCTCTACGATGGAAAATATTACTTTACTGACTCTCATTCATGTGGATCAAAAGGCTCAAAAGCCAAGGATGGTGGCAAGGCATGTATCATTGAATGTGACAATATAGATGAGTTTGTGCGAATTTGTAAGCGGACAACAGGATCGAGAAATACCCAGTTCACACTAGATTACATTGATGTTTACCCAGCAGCTTTACCTGTTCAAATCAACTCAGTTCAAACAGAGCCACTCTCATTAGAAATCATGCAATCGGTAGAATTTTAGAACCTCAACAATCTCTTGACAATCGTACGCTTCCAGTACTCCCGTTATCAACATCCCAAAATATGCCTTTGCAGACGTCTGTAATGGCACCCATCGATGTCGTGCAGCCCGATGTTGACGATGAACTAGAAGTGCCCAATAATCTGAATGAAATTGTACGCAAAATAACAAATAATATTGTCAACGATGCACATGAAGTCAAAGCAGAAGAATTTGCTTGGTTCTACCTATTTCCGTATGGCATTAATTGACTTAAAGCCTCCCAACCTGTTCGAATTACACCGCTAGATTATTTTCAGTTTAGAGTGTTAGGCATCAATACAAGATTTCAGCGTAATAACTAATAATATTTTACGCTTTATCGATGTTCGAATACTATCGAGTTAAAAGTACTATCAAAGGAACAAAGTGAAGACGTACACTTGTACGTTAAAAATCTCCGGGGCTACTTACTGGAGAGATGCTTTGAATAACCCTTAGGGCAAATTAGGAGCCTCGGACCGCCGACAATATTTTTTAACTTTCAGTTCCAATGATCTAAATTGGTTGGACCAACTTAAGGCTCTGTTACTTGCCGACGATTGGTCTGACGTGGATTCCAGTTCATTGAATATATATGAAACCCAATGCCTCATCAAAAAGTTTCCAGTAATATTAAGTCGTCAATTCATGGTCAGGGTTAGAGCGTTGTTGAAATATATAAAAAATAACAATGATATTTTGGGCGGCAAAGTGAAAGACCACTGGTGGCGTATTAAGTTCCAAAACCGCGGCAGTCCTCATCTTCACATGATTGTGTGGATCGAAAATCATCCAGCATTTGATACTGCTGAAGGTATCCAACAAATTGACCGCGTAATTTCCTGTAAATCACCGTCCCAGGATGAGGATCCAGAACTCTGTAATCTAGTAAAAAATGCCAGATTCACAGACATACTCACACATGTACGAAAAACAATACAACAGTAAGGTGTCAGTTTAATTTTTCACGTCAGAAATGTAGTGAAACCCGAATAGTCGCACATTCGTCCGAGTAATTCATTCGTAGCGGAGGAAGAATATGTTTACTCAGGCGTCGGATGCAAGATGCGTGGGTAAACAACTATAATACAGATTTACTAAAACTCTGGACGGGTCCAATGAGGCAATAGCGTTTTACATTGCTAAGTATTTGTCCAAAGGAGAATCGACAAATTTAGATGCGGGAATAACACAGGCTATACAACAAATACAACGTAAGGAATCTGATATTTCTCGGCGCTTGTTCAGAATTTGCATGAAGATTCTTCATGAAAGGCAAGTGTCAGCCCCTGCATGTGACTTGATTATGTCACCTACCACTCCGTGACAGTTCTCGTAGTTGTGTATTCCTAAATACACGAAAACCAGAAGCGAGATGAGTCGGAAGATAGCATTGATCAAGACAATGATGATATACCAACGAGAATCCGTCGACAATTAATCACATTGATTGATAACAGCAAAATGATAGTGAGAAATGTACCTGCAGCTGTACCATATTTCATAGCTTCGACAGATCCTGAAAATTTTTATTACAGCCTATTACTTCAGTATATGCCTTATCGCTCAGAGACAGAAATATTATAAGGATTTGATAACGCAAGAAACGCTTTCTTAGCTCGGGAAGAGCAATTGAGGGCAATTAGTTGTCACATCGAACAACATAGAGAGTGAAACCGGCAGCTGGAAATCAAGTGCAGGCATTCCAGATCCTCGAAGAGCCATCAGAGCTAGCGAATATCGAAAACTATGAAGAAGATTTGCCCGAACAAGCTATGACCAATGATCAGTTCGAGTCAGCACGTCAGGCTATGAATATGGACCAAAAACAACTGTTCAACTCTATTACGTCAAACATACAAGTTCAACAACAAGGACATCAACACAGGTTAAATCTCTTTGTAACTGGTAGTGCTGGAACGGGTAAGACCTTCCTATTTAACTTGCTAAAAAATCAAATTAACAGATGCTACGGAAAGCGAGTTACAAAGATCGGCGCTCTAACTGGAGTTGCAGCACGATTGGTAGGCGGTTCGACACTGCATAGCTTGCTCAAATTACCAGTGCAAAAAGACTGTATTATAGTAAACATGTCTCTTCTCTCCGGCAATTATTTGAGGATTATGCATCAAGAATGACAACATGTGGAGTTTCTGTTCATAGACGAGATTTCCATGGTACCTTACGAGATGTTGTGCATGATAGACGCTCGTTAACCTCAGTTGAAGAACTCCAACGACCTATTTGGCAGTATAAACGTTATAGTCTTTGGCGACCTAATGCAGTTGCCGCCAGTGCATGGAAGACAAGTGTTTCAACAGCCGGAGCATATGAGGCCAGCAACTCACTTATCGCGGATATTCACATTAGTAGAACTCACTCAAAACATGCGCCAGCGAGGAGACACGACATTCGCTGACATCTTGAACGCCTTGAGAGTTGGGGAGCTAAACAGTAAGCACCTTACAGTACTAATGGGTAAGATCTCGACAAATGCTACCGGTGAGTTTGCACTTGAGAAAGCACTATGTATTTACCCTACAAAAGATCAAGTAGAAAAGCATAACGATAAGGTCCTTAAATATTACGAACGGAGAGATACTCGAATGTATGATATAAAGGCCCAGGACCAACTTGTTGATGCGACGCGAAATCTTGGAAACACTAGTTTGGAATCTATCGTACCAAACGACATAAATAAAACTGGTGGATATAGCGACTATAGCGACTCACTCACTGGAAATCGAGAAGTTCCAAAAGCGAGAAGTTTCCATGGAGTCGCTAAGAAAAATAAAAAACATTCGATATAAAAATATAATATCAATATACTTAAAAAATACCAAAATCATATAAAATATGAACATGTATTTAAAACAAATATACGTATATTAACTTCAATTTTAATTTTATTTATAGCGATAACGCTATAAATTTGGTGACCCCGACGTGATAATTTTATGTCCAACGTGATAAATATATGCCAGAAGTGAAAATTTTATATCCAACGTCATAAATATATGCCAGAAGTGAAAATTTTATGTCCAACGTGATAAATATATACCAGAAGTGATCGATATATATGTCCGAAGTTATCCTATAACTTGCATGATGAAATCTACGTTATTTAATTAATTTGAAGGAGAGATAAAATCATTTCCACTTCAAAAGATAGAAGAATATCTCAGATATAATTACCGAAGTATAACACTTTCCTGTTTTGAAACAATTATTATCAATAATTTCAAGAAGAGATTCAATATATCAACTACCATTATAAATTGATCATTTTTATCAAGAGAAGAATTTTCTCGATGAATTTTGAATAGAGGTTCCAAATTTGAATAGATGTTCCTATAATTTATGGTAATTTCCTAATTCAATCAACTGAAGTTGTACATTACAAGTACTGTCATCTGTCGGTGAGTGAGTTAAAGTACATTCCCTTTTTTATCTAAGAGAGTAATCAATCAATCAATCAATCACAATCGATTAGTTATGCAAAGACAACCTTCAGACGAGGATTTTCCTCAAACCCATTATGTCACCTCTGTCAAACTACCCCCATTCTGGAAATCAAAACCAGAAATTTGGTTTACCCAGATCGAATCACAGTTTTCTGTTGCAAAAATTGTCAATGACAAGAAAAAGTATGATCAGGTTATAGCTAATTTGCCATTAGATGTGATAGATAATATATACGATATAATATCTAATCCCCCGGAAATGGATCTCTATATAAATTTAAAGAAAGTTTTAATCTCACGTTTATCATCGAGTGAGGAAAAACGTCTGAATGATCTGTTATCAGGTTCCCAAATGGGCGATCTGAAACCTTCAGATTTCTATAGATCCATGCTGAATATGGTTGGAGGATTCAGCATGGTTAGTCAAGATTTATTGATGAAGCTATGGAAAAGACGTTTGCCTCAAACAGTATATATTGCCATTACAGCTTCAGGGAAAACAGACACAAAAGAGATTCTAGATATTGCGGATCGGATCTGGGAGTCCTGTCAAAATTCAATGGTTGCATCGTACTCCAAAAATCCTCTTGACTCTGAGTCAACCCCGTTATCAGATTTAACTACCACTATCAAAAATTTTTCAATCACTTTCTATGATTCAATTAATCAAGTATTACAAAAACAAGAAATTTTTAATTCTCGATTAAACTCTTTAGAATCCAGACTTTCCAATCAATCCTTCGAGCCTCAACCTTCTACTTCATGCTGCAACAATTGCAAAAGTAGAAGCAATTCACAAACTCGTACCACTAGTCGCAATCGTTCACCCAGCCGTAATAATGTTTCCAATAAATTTGATCGTACAGACAATACTATTTGTTACTACCATCAACTTTATGGTGCCAATGCCTATCGTTGTGGAGGTGAATGGTGCAAATTCAGTAAGAATTGTAAAAAGTCTGATAATTCTCAAAGATGACTGAAGTTTGATAATTCTATGACGTCTGATTTTGACATTTCTAACAGCAAACGTCGTCGACTTTTTATTTACGATAGATCTAACAACCTGAACTTCCTAATTGACACTGGTGCCGATTTATCTGTGGTGCCACGCAATGCCTTCACAGATTTAAAAAAGAATTTCGATACGATATTAACCGCGGCTAACGGTTCAACCATTTTTACATACGGTAAGAAATTGTTAAAAGTCAATCTAAACTTACGTAGATTATTTCCTTTCGTTTTCAATATAGCAGACGTTGACATACCGATAGTCGGAGCAGATTTCTTGTCTCATTTTGATTTAGTTGTTGATCTTAAAGGAGCTCGAATAATTGATAACAAGACTAATTTGTCAGTTAATTGTTTTATTAAAAATAGTCCTTTAGACAATTATGGATTAGATACACTTAAATTATTTCCTTTGACAGATAAATATAACAAATTACTTTTACAATTTCCTAATCTAATTAGTTCACCAGATTACAATTTACCTATTAAACATTCTATCGTACATCATATAGTTACTGAAGGTCATTTACCTTTTTTCACGACCTCGTAGATTAGACAATCTTAAATTTAAAATAGCTCAAACAGAATTTAATAACATGGTAGAATTAGGTATCTGCAAACCATCATCTTCTCAAGTTTCCTCTCCACTCCATCTAGTGGCGAAAAAAGAGAAGAATGACTGGAGACCTTGTGGAGATTATCGACAACTAAATACGATTACCATTCCAGACAGATATCCATTACCTCATATCCACGACTTTAGCTCTCAGTTACACGGCTGCACTATTTTCTCCAAGGTTGATTTAGTGCGAGCGTACCATCAGATACCTGTCGCTGAAAATGACGTTTATAAGACAGCTATAACAACTCCATTCGGACTGTTTGAATTTTCCCGCATGCCTTTTGGTCTACGCAATGCCGGTCAAACTTTCCAACGTTTTATGAATGAAGTACTTGTCAATTTACCTTTCGTTTTCGTCTATTTGGATGATATATTAATCGCAAGTCAATCAGATGTACAACATTTGGAACATTTGGAAAAGGTTTTCAAGAGATTAGACACATACGGAATTAGCATTAAACCATCTAAATGTATCTTAGGAGTTGACAATTTAACCTTTTTAGGTCATCACATCTTTTCATCAGGTATTTTACCATCAACTGAGAGAGTCGAAGTCATTAATAATTTCCCTTTACCGACAACTCTCAAACAACTACAACGTTTCATAGGTATGGTGAATTTTTATCATCGTTTCATACCTCATTTTGCTGAAATATTACTTCCCCTATATTCTCTTTGTAACAGTTTATCTCATGATAAAATTACAAAGATTAATAGTTGGCCTGATCAATGTTTAGACGGATTTTCGAAAGCCAAAGACGCAATAAGTAATGCAGTAGTTTTAGCTCATCCTTGCAATAATGACGATACTATCTTATCTCTCTCAGTCGATTGTTCTAACCTTGCCATGGGTGCAGTTTTAGAGCAAAAAGATAATAAGGGATTTCTTGCTCCTTTAGCATTCTTTTCCCGTAAATTAACCACAGCACAAACCAATTATTCGGTTTTTGACAAAGAACTTTTAGCATTATATACTGCAATTAAATATTTTAAGTTTATACTTGAAGGTCGATAGTTTAATTGTTTTACAGATCACAAACCTTTAATCAACGCTTTATTCACAAAAGCAGAAAGATCTCCTCGTCAAATACGTCATTTAGAATACATAGCTCAATTTTCTTGTAAAATACAACATGTTAAAGGAAAACATAATGTAATAGCTGACAGCTTGTCACGTATTTACGGCGCTTCTTCCTTAAAACAAGATATTTTACCACTTCAACTTAAAAATTCTCCCTTCCTTAATGTTAACTTTGACCTAAAGTTGCTTAGTGAAGCTCTGGAGAAAGATTCAAATCTCAACTATTTATTGTCAGATAAATCATCACTAACTAAAACCAATTTCATTTTAAAAAAGATACAAATTCCAGATTCAAATGATTTTATTTGGTGTGATGTTTCTCGTGCAAAAGTCAGACCTTTTGTCCCACTTGTTTACAGACGAACGATATTCGATATTTTTCACAACTTATCTCATCCTGGTATTGGAGCCACTAGACTGTTGATTTCAAATAACTATTTTTGTCCGAAAATGAACACAGATTGCAATTTATGGTCAAAATCGTGCATTAACTGTCAAGCTGTCAAAGTCAGTCGACATACGCGAAGTGATCTCGGGAACTTCACCATCCCGAAAATCAGATTCGACCACATCCACATAGATTTGGTAGGACCATTACCTCCATCCAAAGGTAACTCTTACATTCTTACGGTGATTGAACGATTCACTAGGTGGCCGGAAGCGTACTCTCTTCGCGACATCACAGCAGAAACAGTTGCGCGTACTTTATTTCAAAACTTTGTTTGTCGATTCGGTGTTCCCTTGTCAGTAACGACTGATCAAGGAGTACAATTCGAGTCAAAATTATTTAATGAATTTGCAAAGTTTTTAGGTTTTCATAGAATACGTACAACTCCATATCACCCAGAAGGCAACTCTTTAATTGAAAGATTTCATCGCTCACTTAAAACTTCCTTGTTAGCTAGAGCCAATACATCACATTGGACAGATGAATTACCCATCATTTTATTAGCATTTAGGACAACTCCCAAGGAAGATCTGCAATGTTCACCTGCTGAACTCATATATGGTCAAACCCTTCTTTTACCTGGCGAATTTTTCGTTGAATCGTATAATTCCCCAGATATTCCTTATTTCATTGACAAATTACGCATTTATTTTAATAATTTAAAATTTGTTCCTCCAACTTCGCATAGCAATTACAAAACTTTTGTTAGTTCAGATCTTGCCTCTTGCGATTTTATTTTCGTTCGCATTGAACGTTTAAAACGTTCATTTACTCCTTTATATGAAGGACCGTTTAAAGTTTTATCTCGTTCAGATAATATTTACCTTTAAGAAAGGAGCCAAAGTCATAACTGTCAATATTGATAGGGTTAAACCGGCTTTTGTATTAGTTGACAGATGTGACACTTTGCCTACCCCGATTAAAAAAGTACGTTTTGCAATCGACACGTTGATTGATTGACTATTTTCTTTTTTAACGAGGGGGTGTATATAGCGACTATAGCGACTCACTCACTGGAAATCGAGAAGTTCCAAAAGCGAGAAGTTTCCATGGAGTCGCTAAGAAAAATAAAAAACATTCGATATAAAAATATAATATCAATATACTTAAAAAATACCAAAATCATATAAAATATGAACATGTATTTAAAACAAATATACGTATATTAACTTCGATTTTAATTTTATTTATAGCGATAACGCTATAGTGGACTTCCAAGCAAACTAAGAATTTCCGAGTGTGCCAAGAGTATGCTGCAATCTAATATTGATTTAGAGAAGGGTCTTGTCTGGCCACATTTTGGATGCGCCACATGGATGACACTGATATTCCTACAATTAAAGTGAATTTTGGTAAGGATGACGAACATCTTATAAAGCCTATAGTTATACAATTCCCAGCTAAGTACAGCTGTGGCACTGTTGAAAGGCGTATGTTGTCAGTGATCTTAAGTTGGGCGTCAACGTTCCACAAGATGCAGGGTTGTACGGTGGATCACGCAGTGGTCTATTTAGAGTAAAATCACTTTGTGGACTTCAGATCGAGGAATTGGATTGTTCCAAGCTTACGGGGAAGACGCCTTGCAATACTGATGCATTGGCAGAGATGGAGAGGATGCGACCTCAGTAGTCTAGAGACTCAGATTGATTGAATCAAGAAGATACACCTTAAACTTAAATATGAAATACGAGTAATATCTACTAAAATAAAATGACTTTGCAGCAACCTGCCTACGATCCAAATTACATAAATGTCGAAAGTGCCAAAATTCTCTCCTTAAATGTAAGACTAAAAAGTAAAAAAATAAATTGATAGTTTAAAAAACTAAAAAAAACATGCTTTTATAAATACTGCTCTAAAAAGCAAAAAATAATCTTCGAAACTATTCTCTCTGCCTACCCCGTAAGGGCCTTAGTGTAAGCCGTGTTTGTAATTAAGTATGATATTTGAGTATAAAAGCGTTCGAAAAACACTCTACGCTTTTATACCAAAATATTATACTTAATTAGAAACACGGCTTACACTAAGGCCCTTACGGGGTAGGCAGGGAGAACAGGTTCGATGATTATTTTTGCTCTTTAGTGCAGTATTTATAAAAGCATGTTTTTTTAGTTTTTTGAACTATTAATTTATTTATTTTTCCTGCCTTGACTTAATTTCAGAATTTTGAAAAAATTGATGAAGAAAATTTTTTTTTACATTTTTTTATGTTTTGCATCCGAGCGAAATGTAATCTTTTCAGGATATTATTTTATACACTTTTACCAACTTTTTTTAAAAAAATATTCATTTTGCAAGTTTCTGAAGCTGGTAAATTAGGTAATTTGTACAGAATTTAGTGCTAAATAAGTCCATACTATTTTTGTCCTAGGATCAATGGTTCTCAAGATATTTGCATTTGAGCACTTTTAGCAAAGATGGCGGCTAACTCCTCCTCCCCTAACCCCGCCAACTTGGCAAAATACTCGGAAAGCATCCCCAAACCCTTTGAAAAAAAATTGACTTACGCTGCAAAGAAAAATTCCCTATTGATTGAACTAATAGGTCAAATAAAAATAAAAGAAAAACTTAACAAAAGTTAGCAATATTTATTTAAGCAATTTTTAATTACAGTTTAAATATATCGAATTAAGGTAATGCTTCTTCGAGTGGGATCAGCCACGACCGGCTTTAATGTGAACAGGCCGGAATATGGAAATGTGGCAACATGTGGTTCAGTCCTTTCTTGGTAAAACAAAACAGTTGTGCAGTAATCTGTCACGAATAAATTGGCATTATAATACATAAAAAGTGCCTCCCTGTTGGTGTAATTTCACAAATTGTGTTTTATAAAGCAAGTAGTTATTATTTTAATTGCTTATATAGGTATCTATCGCACCTGAAATCACTTTTTGTGAGTCAAATTACGTTATAACCTTACTTTTTATGCAAGCTATATTTTTAATTCAATTCACTACCAAAACCAATAAAATAATTTTAATTAATTCTAGGTCTGGGGTCTGAAAACAATAACATGCCAGATAAATATTGTGTACCTGGCTGTACAACCAATTACAGTTCTTCATCTAAAGGTTATGTCCGAGCCTTTAGATTTCTCAAAGAACCAGAACTGAGGAAACAGTGGCTAAAGAGAAATTCTAGGAAAAATTGGCAGCCTACAAAATATTCAGTGGTGTGCATAAAACATTTTTATGACAGTGCAATATCCAAATCTGAACGATATAAAGATGCTTATGGTGTGTGTAAGGAGAGAGAAATGAAAAAGTTTATGTTAGTGTCTGGTGCAGCGCCCCGGGTAACGGAAACTTATCCTCATCCACCAGTTATCGCTAGGGCGATGATGATGGAGAAGAGATCTCGTGCGATGTGCATTTTGAAGAATATAAGGATTGTTATGCTGTTTGTTAACGACCTAGGTTTTTTTAAATTAATTGTAAGCAAATAATTTATTTTATCATAAAAATATTTTCTGGATTCCACTTACCCTATAATTAATTAATTACCTATAATTACCTCTTTCATATAATTTCAAGTATAACCCGTCGATAAATCACTTCCCAGACCAGTTTATATATGAAAACATAAAGGGATACATAAAAGGGGTGGTTAAACGGGATGTTTTTTGGCCGCTTCAGGGGGCGGTCAAAAACTTCTCCCACCACTTCCATCGTGTTCAGCACCCTCGAAAACGGGGGGTAAGGTAATCTCGTCTTTGCACGAAATGTTTACGCTATTTTTTCCTTCATTACATAGACTATTAGTAGGACTGACAGAGTTTAAGATTGCAACGTTGCCACATCGTACACTCCGGCCTGTTCACATTAAAGACGGTCGTGGATCAGCACTTAAAATTTTTTGATAATATCGGTAGCCAAAGCATTTATAATTTCTGAGACCGATGATGAAATATCTTCATTAATTTCAAGTCCATGTTCGTTTAGAAATTCATTTGTTGCATCTCCTATATCAAAATATAACTATTAAAAATATACGTACAGTACCTACGGTAGAAGATATGCAAAATTTCGGAATAATTTCATATGTAATGATAATTTTTCTTTATGCGTTAAAATGCGTTTTTTTTTAAAGCTAGCGCTGTAAACGGACGAAAAATTTGAGTGTCCAGGTGACACTATATATTAACGAAAAACTGTATATGGGAATATATTTTTTAGTCACTGACTACTTACGTTAACAAAATGGCGACATTTTCATTAAAAATATGTGAAGAAGCCTTTGTTCTGTCATGACTTTTTGTTTTTTTTTTTTATTGTATTGAAATAACCAAAAAATCATTTGAGGGCCTAATTAACGGACTTCGTCTTATAGACGTTCGGACGCCACCTTTATAATAGCAGATCTCCGAAACCATTAACTCTTTATAAATAAACACAAACAAACAAAAAACGAAATTTATCCCCAATTTGGTAGCTTTCTTATTTGTTTCTAGCATGTTTTCGCTCAATGTAATACCTTTCGAGTTATTTGATGAAAACGTTTTTCAGGCTAAAATCCCAATTTTCTAGTCTTTATAACTTAAAGACTATCAATTTATATGAAGAGTTCCATAGAACATTTTTTTCTCAAAATTTTATTCCCTTTCAGCTCCAATATTTTTGTTTTTTTTTTTAAGACGTCGCCCTTGTAAATTAGCAAGCCCCCGCATAATATAGAAACTTTTATTTAATGCATTTACTATTAAGCTGCCAAAAATGAACGAAATCTAATTCATATGACATTATTCCGAAGTCAAAACTTCGAGTGTACTATCATTGGAAAAGTAAGAACGAGAAATTTCGTATGTTATATATTATTTCCTAGTTTAAGCTATATTGCAAGAGGAAATTGTTGATAATGACAACTATAATAATAAATAATTTAATTATTAACTTATAGGTAAAAATATAATCATTATACATATTTTAGGAAAAAACATCACACAACTAAAGGAATTTGTAAAGATATTCTCTGCAGCCTTCTGATTGAAATTGTATAAATTCCTCCCAAAAAAAGTTCTGAGGCCACCATCTTGGAAAATAGTCGGCAAAATAGGGTTTTTAACTTTTTTTTAGAAAACCTTCCATTTTACAAAAAAAGGTTAAAACACAAATTGTTAAGAAAGAAATTTTCTACAACTTTTGTTATTACAGTTTTTTTGGTGGACCAACCCTGGAGATACAAAATGGCATTGAACATTTCTCCCACATGGATAGAGTAGTAAACCTCGCCATTGTGATTGGCATGGCAGGTGATTTAAATAATAGTAATAAGAGAGTAGATAAGGTGTTTTTATTATTATTATTAATAAGAGATTGGTGATTTTAGTAACAAGGCTGTAGAAACCAGAATTTGTAGTATTAGTCCTTTATTAACAGAAATAAACCCAAACTAAAATTAACTGAACCAAAATTTAAGTTAAGAAACCGCTGCCAAGGAATCACTACTTCCACATCCAGATTCTCTATCCAAGTCACTCACAAAGAAAAAAACTTTGTATGTGAAAATAATTGTTTATGGAACTTTAATAATATAATATTTGAAATCCTCTACCCCAAAACCCATAAAACGATACCCCACATCAGTAGTGGGGTGAGGGGGGTGGTAGTGGGGGTGTATGAAGTAAAAAAAAATATTTTGAGGTTTCTGGTTCCTGTACATAGGTACACTAAATCACAATTTTTTTCATCCCCTTTAATAAGGGGGTGGGGGTGGTAATGGGGGTGGCTAATGCCAAAAGTTTTTTGAGACCTTAGCTTCTCTTGTATATACTAAATACCAATTTTATGGACTCTTACCTGCGTGATTGACCTATTTACCCCAAATTTATCCCAATTTACCCCTCAATTCTTCGACGGAACAAGATGAAAATATAATCTAGTTCTAGATCTCGTTAAAGTACATATGTGTACCAAATTTCAAGTCAATATCTTAAACGGCTCCAGAGTAAACGTGCGCACAAAAAAGTTACAGACAGACAGATCGACAGACAGACAGACCGACAGACAGACCGACAGACCGACAGACGGACAGAAATTTTTTTTCGCTCAAACTTCAAATCTCGACGTTTCATGACATTTTAAGCCTATTTGGACAATAATACTTTTTTAATTTTTTTTGTCGTTACTATACTTCCACTGGACGTGGAAGTAATTATAACGAAATAGTCTGGTGAAGCATGTATGCATGATATTTTATTCCGAAAATTTCTGTTCCCACATATTAAATATAAGACAGTCAATGCCAAAAGTAGATAAGCAAAGAGAGTTCTGGACCGGAAGTGACTTGGATGGCATGTGTCCATCGAGATCTGACCATGAGCTGTTGGTCATTGTCGTCGGAGCTGAAGAGTTCTTGTGGTGAAGAGTGAAGAGTGACGCATTACGTGGTATGGGGGTGTGAAGTCTGTACCTAATGCCCTTCTGGCTAAGAAATATTTCAGCATGACTGTGCAGATTTTTCATTTAGGTAAATTGAATATAAACGACGGTTGCTGGCTCCGAGACATAGGAGAGGAAGTGATAAGAAAACGGATATGTGATAAGAGAGTGTAACATTTGTATATAAATGCAAATTAAATGAAATTTTTATCATAACCGCCGGTTAGGGTGGGCAATATATTTATTATTATATTATGGTGATGTTTGAATGTGAACATAGGCGTACATAAATTAAAAAAACTCGAATTTAATCAAATTCAGATATAAATTAAACAAAAATTGTATTGCTATTTCATTTATTACAAAAACATTATAATATTATTCATTCACACTGCTGCGGAGACATGACATTTTTCCTAATAATTTTAATTATACACTTTACAATTAGGAGAGAAGAACAAACTGTAATGTAATACAGCAAACCAGACACCGCTTCCACTCCAATATCATAATTTTGTTTTTCAGAATTTGCATTGCTGATGATGGTAGGTGCAGTACAGGGGGTGGCAGCACATAATTTTTCCCAATAGGTATCACCCATTGTATTATCTTGAAATCGTATTCTTAATTTGTACTGAATTGTATTGTTTGGAATGATCGCTGTAAAAGTAGGTGCATTATTAACTGCATATGGAGTCATCAACATCCAGTTCGATGGCCAGCTATCGTTTTTCCTCTCATTTTCATCGAAACATACAAAGACTTCTCGACTACCATAATGTTGATGTATGTACAGGATATTTTGCAGTACCGCATGTAAAATTATGAAATGCGAACTTAACATCACCATTGTTTTCAGTAAACAAACTATAATTTTTTTAGTAAATCCATATATAGGTGGGTAAAAATAATGTGATATAAATCATATCCTGTCTCGTATTATATGGGCGTTGGGGAAATGCGACGACTCTGGCGACCTCTCTCTGATGATGTATTAAAACGTGTTAAATTATTAAATACTTTTCGATCCCATATTAATTCCTCATCTTTCATATCTAATTTGTGGAAACTGGAGAACATACACTGCTTATGCTCATAAAATTTTATATGCTCGTTTAACTTTTCCAACTGTTTGCAATGTCTTTCTAACCTCACTATTAACTCTGACATGCTGCTATAAGATTCGCTAGGATACTAAATTATTTTTACAAGTATTTAGTTTACTTTCCGTCCGTCTCAGTTCCTGCATACAGGAAGAATACTGCCATTGCAAATTTAACAAACTCCTATCAGTAGTGTTAGAGATTGCAGGTGGGGGTAATGTGCTGCTGCTGCTGAGGGAAATAAAACTTTCGGCTTTAGGCAATCGTTTGACCTCCATATATTTGGCTATGTATTTATCTCTTTCAAATTCTAATCCCTCGGTGTTAGCTACACACGCAGTGAGATCAGATCTTAGCTCTAACATTTCATTCGTTGTATTAGTGAGTAAAATTCTTAAGTTTTCAGCGCTTTCACAACTACTATCCAAATTCAATTTTAATTTATTTTCACATGATATTAAATCATTCATAAATCTAGCATTGGCATCCAATAATCTTATTTCCAGATCTCTGTATAGTTTTCGGTATAGCTGTAATTCATCATACATATCATTTGCATGAGTCTGATGATATGGGTGTGATAAATTTAATAAGCCTCTTGCCGGTAGGGGTTGAATTGTAGTAGTAGCTGATACATTTCTTGCTGGTGGGGCTTGATTTGGAGTAGTAGCAGCCGAAATAATAGATAAATTAGTCTGTTGATTGTAGTTGGACAACCTTCGTAAAACATTTACACTAGGATATTTTCTATGTAGATTGCTGTATTGTACATGTATCGATGTGTTATCAACATGATGACTAATATTTACAGAGCCATTATTAGTGTGTACAGAAGACTCGAAATAATCACCACGACACAACAGCGGTGCAACAAAAATGAATATGTATGCACGTGACAACATCTTACTATTTACTAATTCACACTGATTTGCATGTTTACTTTTAACATCTAAAAAGGGTGGTGGGGGAAGAAAAAAAAATGTATTTATAATATTTTTTTTATTTTGGTAAAGAAGAATGCAACCAATTATAAAGTTTAGTACAATTTCTTAAACTACACATTGATTTATTATTTAAATGATTAGGACAATAAGGTATATCTCTAATAAATTTTGGTACACCAGTCATATTCTCTATGTTGATAATGCTAGGAATGGTTGATGAAGTTTCTTCCAGTTCACACAGCTTATTTTCGAGAAACTGTTGCTTTTGATGTCCTTTAACATACACCATATCAATATTACTATTCAATAAGTGCTTCTGTAATATGTCATCTAACATGGTATAGTCTATGTAACCACTATCATATTTCAAACCATGATGAAAACGCTCTAAATATTTTATCTGTTTTCGTAGTTTATGGTCTAACTTGTTGGCTGGAAATGGAGCTTTCAACAGATAATGAGCTGTTTGTCGCTCACTAATAAATGTTATTTCTTTCGGATAAAAATCAGGTAAACTGAATCCCTGAATATCAACAATCATTATCTTCATGGTGGCGTGTGGTGTAGACTGAGAAAACTTCTTAGTGAATATATCTTATATAGCACTCCTTACGATTCCACTAAGCGGTAAATATTCCTCAACTCGATCGTGGATAATTATACAATATGCTCTAGTATCATTTGGAAACGCTACCCTGCTTTCGATTTCTAATTTGACATCGACAGTGGCTGACTTTATCGAATCGTTTCTTTTGGAACAGTCAATGACAAATAAGGCGCGTGTTTTGAACGCTACAAAATCTAATATGGGCTTTATGGACGTGTTGTTTGAAGCAAATATTTTGGAAGATTGAGTGTACATGTGATAAGCATCGGAATAGTTTCGTGAAGTAAAATTTAATTTCAAATCTTCATACGGATAATATTCCGAGTTTATAGTCAGTTTTATATTAGACACATTAATATTATCAAAGTGTGTAATATCTACTTTCTTCTGATCTTTTCGTTTTGTTTGAAATGCCACGATAACATATCTAGGACTTTCTACGTTAGTACAAGTTTTAACTGACCAAATTTCTTTCACAGCTCCAGCCGTTAAAGAAGGCAATTCATGAATCTCCCACGTTCTATAGGGAATGAAAATCGGTTTATCTCTGTTTATGTTATCTAGCAATTCCAATTTTTTTTCATCATTTAAAAATACATGTTTAACTTTAAGTTGAATATCGGTTATAGTTAATTCAGCTACAGCATTGTCTGCCGCTACTTTATAACAGTTAGCGTCAGTTCGAGCTCTAACCAATCTTATAATCTGTCTTCCAAACATGAATCTCTTATAATCTTGAAATATCCCGAGCAAATGACTTAATGGAATTCTCAGGAAAAATGTTCCATTTACTGGATCATAAGTTACCAGCTGGCCCTCAGGAAAATTCCAGCCTGCTGGGCTAAGCGTGTTATCATCTTTATCATAGCACAGATAGCCTCTCACCAGACTCACAGTACCTGCGTCTCTCACTTTATCCACTTCTTTACCATTCAACTCATAACTAATGGAATCAAACATGTATGCCCCGGCATTATTAGTAAATTCAATAGTTCCATCACCGCTAGTTTTCTTCAACGTTCCTTCAATCAATAAAGCTGCATCATGCATTAATAATAAAGCATCTTGCTGATGAATTACAATTTCAATTTCATCATTATTTCTGAACGACTTAACGAACGGGTGATACGTTCGAGTTTCCTCTCTGTCGAAGGAATTATCAAAGTGTGGATCTTGGAATAACTGTAGTTCTTCCAACATGGTAACCCAGAGATTTTAAATACAAGATATTTGCTGACGTTAAAGATGATGCTACCTTCTTACCTGAACACTTGACTGGTAATGAATGATGTTGATTTGAAAAATTCTTATTTAAATACTTTAATGGTTTAATTATTAACCCCATAATTTTTTCAATTCCAACCTTATAATAATTTCCTCACCTCTAAAATTAATAGGTTTAGAGTTTTGATCCAGTATCTCCAAGGTGATATTAGTTATTTCCCGTTTGTTATTTACTGGAAGGAATATTAGATTTTTTGGTTCTATGTCTATGGCATATCCCGGATTTACAGATGGGGCGAATTCAAAAATGGTATGTGATGGTTTGTTATTGTAGAATGCTCCTGTGGTAATATTACAGTCTACGTGGATCGTTATAACCTTCACTATCTCTACAGGCAAATCAGATTGATGTAAAATATTGGGTTTTAACTCGCGAGCTGAATAGCCCAGTAAACTGGCTAGACTATCGCTAGGTATAAAATTTATCTCGTGCTTGCTCCTAATTTCACACTTGAGTGTATTATTGTTGGGTTTCAACGAGAAGTATTCAACACCTTTCACCGGTGACGTTATTTGACTCTGTAGATATGCTTCAATATCACTTATTTCATAAGATCCAGTCGGAATCGAAATTACTTTTTCTTTACTTTTATCACCTAGCTCCCAATAGTAAAGCTTGTTATTTACACCTTCTTCGATATTAGGAATGCTATTATAGGTATGAAAACCAATTAGAGCTAATGCGTAATCGTACTGAGGATCCAATTCAATTGGATTATAAAAGTCTATGGAAAGAGTGGCACCTCGACCTCTTATCGTGAATATCTGAGACATACTGAATGAAACTTATGGGATATTACCGTTTTTATAAAGAAACTCTAAGCATAAATGTCCGCAATTGATTGTATTGAATTTTTGGTAACTATCATAATTAAATCGTATTTTACATTTATCACCAAAGTAACGTATTAATTCTACTGGTGGTTTAAGCGCGCCAAAACTATCAAAATAAATAACATTGCCAGCACACTTTTTATATGCTACCCAATGCGTGCCAGGCCCTTCTTGCGTGTCGAGATTAATAATTGCGCTTTCATATGTTCTAGGAGCGTGAGGTAACGAGTCACGCATAAACACACCTCTGAAGTGCGGAATTTTCAATTTTTTAACATACTTCATCAAATCTACATCAAGAAGGGCTCTATTGGGTAGCTTCACTGGGAGTTTTTTTGCTGCTTTTTCAGGTACAGCCCATAGCCCTTCTTATGAGATTTCAAATACATCCCCTTTCCTAAAGCTATAGCCTCCATAGTTTTATTATGTCGCTCAGCCTCTTCCAATTTTTTCTTTGCAGCTTTGGCGTCGATGACAGCTTTTGCCACACCTGCAGCCCCTCCTGATAGAGCTCCTAGAGCACTCAGACCGGCAAAAATAGGAATTAGCGGTAAGATTCCACCGGTCTTGGGTAATGGTAGTATGCGTGGTGCTTTTATCTTTTTTCGACCACCTACAGCGTTCATAGCTGATTTCGCTAGCTTCAAGGCCATACTAGCATTTTTTCTTAGATTATTATTATTAGGTTTTTTAAACAATCTCTTAACAACACCGATAGTTTTGCGAAAACCGACTTTTTGCCTGCGAACCCCCATTCCCATCTTCCGTTTAACCTTCATAGCGTTAACAACAGCCCAAGCGGCCGACTTCTCTTTCAAATTAGCGTCCTTAGACTTGACTCGTTCCCAGGCACGCTGCTCAAGATCGTAATCAGCCTTATGTCTATCTTCTAAATTTGAGCTTTTACTATAGGCTATATCGTGTTCGCGACAGCTTCGGTCGAGATCGTTAATGCCTGGATCACCTCGCTTTAACCGTTTTTCCAACTTGGTGCCTGGACCGCAGTACTGATATCCTGGTAAATGCGCTTCAAATGGTAACTTATTTATCAGAGAGTTTACTACTCCACTACCCTCCTTCAACATCAACATCTAAACTGATAATGAGTAATAATGTAAAGGTGTAGTGTATATATATATATATATATATATATATATATATATAGTAGTAGGTATGGGGTCGGTTGAGACTGGGAACTTTTTGAGGACCGTGGGAACTTTTTGAAGACCGTGGGAACTTTTGAAGAAAGATCAAAGCATACCTACTTATATATATATATATATATATATATATATATATATATATATATAAGCTGCTGCACATCACTGAAAGTGTGAGTCTACGATGCGACTTCTTAAACAGCGGTTGTCACTTCCAGTGGAGAACTTGGATATTTTCTCACAATGTCCAGCAACCGAAAAACATGGTCCATTATTTCCTAGCGCTTTAAGAGCGATTGTATGCGGGCCCAGTGGCGCTGGCAAAACGAATCTCCTACTAAGTTTATTGTTCGATCCTAATGGGCTGTGGTTTGAAAATGTATACGTCTATTCCAAATCTCTATATCAACCGAAATATAAATTGCTGGAAGATGCATTGAAAAAAGTGAAAGGTGTTGGTTATTTCCCGTATACAGATAGTGAAGGTTGTTAAGATTTCTCTAGCTAAAAAACCCTTGATTCTTACGTATGAATTAAACAGACGTTAAAATGTTAGGAAAATAAGTATATTATCGAACTACAAAAGAATGACTGTGCGTCAAAAAACTTTATGACATATATTATTGTTTTTCAGTGCCGTCCTCTTGTTTATTTTCCACATCCTCGGGCCCCGGAGTTTGACATACTATTTTGTCGTCTGGGTAATCTAGTTCCAATGGATATAAAAGTTGCACAGGTCTTTTTAAGAGTTTTCCACTCGGAAGACGTACCTCACAAGCACGAACCTTACCGTCTCTACCATAGAAAAGTTTCATAACTCTTACTAATTTCCATAAGGTGCGTCGAGTGTTTTGGTCATGCAATACTAATACACTACCTTCTTTGAATAAATCAGTTTTATTTTTATTTTTATTTAAATGGTGGGCTAGTCTTAACTGCTGCAAATAATCTGTCGACCATCTTTTCCAATATTTATCCATCGTTAGTTCGTGATATTTCCACTTTTCTAATATGGAACTTCGTTGAATGCCTTCAATTGGCACATCTTCTGTTAGATTACATTTCGCTTCTCCAATTAGAAATTTGTTAGGTGACAATATCCATGGGCTGTTTGGGTCATCGTCAATATAAGTTAACGGTCTAGCATTCACCGTTGCTTCTACTTCTGTTAAAATTGTCTGCAACTCATCAAAATTGAGTGTGGCCTTTCCAATGGTTAGCTTTAATGAATCTTTTACAGTTTTCACCATTCTTTCCCAGAATCCACCCCACCATGCGGCTCTCTCGATATTGAATTTCCATTCTATACGGTACTTTAAAACCATCGATTGGACTTCTTCATTTTTCAAAATTTTATTTAATTCTTCTAGTTCTAAAGAAATTCTCTTAAAAGTTTTTGCATTATCTGAATATATTATTTTGGGAACACCTCTTCTTGAAATAAATCTTCGTAGACTTCTCATGCAGCTTTCTGCTGACATATCTTTTACCAGTTCCAAATGAATGGCTCTAGTTACTGCGCACGTTAAAAGCATTATGTATACCTTTCTCGATTTTCCATCTTCATTTACGTAGAGAGGACCTGCAAAATCAAGACCAGTTGCCTCAAAAGACCTACTATTCTTCATTAGCCGGTTCTTCGGTAAAGGAGCAAATTCTATGCTATATGGCTTTCCTCTTAATTTTTTACAAGTAATGCATCTTCCCAATGTAGACTTTATTACTTGTCTACCTCGGATGATCCAATATTCTTTTCTTAGGTCTGCCAATACAGTATTTGTACCACCATGATGTAATTTTTTATGTGACTGGTTAATTAGTCGTGTCACCCATATACTCGACTTTGGCAAAATTATTGGATGTTGTGTCTCGTAACTTAATTCACTTTCTTGCAATCTACCTCCAAGTCTCATTAATCCATTATCATCTAGGAACGGCGATAAAGTCAAAATTGAAGATTTTTTATTAAGTGGCATTTTCTTTTTCAAGCATTGCATTTCTTCACAAAAGTTAGTGTTTTGTACGTACTTTAGCCAATATATTTCTGCAATTCTTATTTCATCTAATTTTAAATATCCAGTAGATTTTTCTGTTTTATGTTTCATATTATTTATGAACCGTTGTATGTAACTTGTTATTCTAGTAATTTTTTCTAAGCTACTATATTTATCAAGATCGAATATAGGCTTCGATGTATTTTCTTGTTGTGTTTGGACATTTAAAACACAATTTTCAATTTCTTCTATTTCACTTCTTCCATCTTGCGGCCAATTTTCTTCTGAACTTTGTAGCCAATGTGGACCGTTTTTCCATAAGACAGATTCAGGCAATTTTTTCGCTTTTATACCCCTAGTAATCAAATCTGCTGGGTTTTCTTGACCTGGGCAATGACCCCAAGTACACTTTTTAGTTAAAGACTGGATTTCCTTAACTCGGTTAAATACATATGGTTTCCATCGTTCTGCTTTACCTTTAATCCAATAAAGAGCAATTTTTGAATCCGTCCATAAATAAATTCTTTCTATGCATAGCTTCGTATTGGAAATAATATACTTTTGTAACCTTGCGGCACAGGTAGCAGCAGTTAACTCGAGTCTTGGTAGTGTCAGTTCGTTTTGTCCATCGTTTCTTAATGGTGCTACTCTATTCTTTGATATCAAAAGATTAGTTTGAAAAGAGTTCTGATAATGTCTTCTTACGTACGCTGTTACTCCATATGCTTGCGGGCTCGCATCAGAAAACATGTGTAGTTGTATCTGTTCTTGAGAATTTTCGACTATACATCTAGGAATGGAGAATTCTGTTAAATGTTTTAGGTCTGAAATCCAAATATTCCATTCAATCTGCAGTTCCTCTGGTAATATACAATCCCAATCTAAATTCAATTTCCAAATTCTTTGCACCAAAATCTTAGGTATTATAATATATGGTCCGAGAATGCCTAGAGGGTCATATATCCTTGAAATTGTTTTTAATACATTTCGTTTAGTTATTTGTTTTTCTTCATTTGAATAATTAAATATTTGTTCCAAATTTACGCTTACTTGGTCTTGACCTGTATACCATACTACACCTAGTATTTTTGGACATGGGGATGAATTTCCTTTATCTTCTTTTTTGAAAAGACTTGTTAGATGTTGACTGTTACTCACCCACTTCCTTAAATTCATTTTCGCTCCATCCATTATTTCATTTGCTTCGTTGTATATTCTTTCTGCTTGCTCTTCACTATTTACCGCAAGAACTAAGTCGTCAACGTAGAATGATTGTTTTAAAATTAAGCTAGTTTCTTGAACCTCTTTAGACTGACCATTTAAGTGTTTTTTAATTGTAGCTGCCAAAAGAAATGGACTTGTAGTTACTCCAAATGTAACTCTCTTCATTCTATAGCTTACTAGTTCTGGCAGATTCTTCGCAGAAATTATTTTATTATCATACCAAAGGAAACTGTGTGAATCTCGATCCTTTTCAACTAATGAAATTTGCAAGAATGCCTTTTCTACATCTGCACACATTGCTACACAACCAATTCGAAAATTCAGCAAGATTTTTACCAGGTCTGGGACTAAATTTTCTCCGGGAAGTAGATTTTCGTTCAGCGATGTAAAACCAGGTGCATGCGCCGATGCATCAAATACTACTCGAAGTTTCGTGGTGTCTTTATCTTCTCTATATACAGGTTTGTGCGGCATGAAGTAGGTTTTACTTTCACTTTGCAGCTTTGGTGATTTTTCAGCGCATCCTGCATATAAATATTCTCTTACTGCGTTATCATATGCTGTCAATTTAGATTCTCTAATTAATTTTCTTGTTAAATTCCTCACTCTTGCGATAGCTTGTGCATAATTATCGTCTAATCTTAGTTCTTCTTCTCTCCAGGGCAATGTAACTTCATATCTGTTTTCATTCATTTTAATATTTTCTTTGCAAAATTCTTCTGTAAACTGGTCGCACGTTTTTTCTGCAAAATTGTTTTGTATACCTATCGTTTCTAAATCCCAGAATTCTTTTATATTTAAAGTTTCTTCTTGAATATTTGCATGAAGTACTGTAGCTATATTTAAATTTACATTATAGCTATCTATGGGAATAGGACCGTGAATCGTCCAACCCAACATCGTATTTACAGCCGTTAAACTTGCTGTAATTCGTTCATTTTCTCCAGTAACAATTGACCAGTAATTATCTGCTCCAATCAGCATCGTTATTCCATTTACAGGTTCAACACAGCTTACTCTTGCATCCGCTAATTCATATTTTTTTAATTTTCTGATGTTCATAGGTGGCGTGCTTAATGCATCAAAACATATTTCTGGTACTTCAATTGCATTTAATTTCATATGTTGTTTTGAATACTGACTTTTTAAATAAACTTCAACTTTATTACATAATCCAGAGGTACCTTTTCTACTTGACCCAAATGGGATTATTGACAGTCTATGCGTACCAACTACTCTTAGATTCAGTCTTCTAGATACGCATTCTTTTACGAACGTTAATTGGCTACCTCCGTCTATTACTACCCGTATAAAACTTTCTTTGTTAAAATTGCCTGTTGCAGATATATATGCACAGGCCGTTTGTAGCAATACGTCATCGAAACAGCCATTCGTTATTAAGCTTGATGTTGGTTCAGAATTTGGAATGTCTTTTTTCTTTTCATTTAAACGTTTTTTAAAATCTGGATCACACATCACTGTAGCATGTTTGCCATTACAGTTTCTACACATTAGATAAGTATTTTTACAGTCACGTGCCATATGATTCGGCTTTGTGCATTTATAACATCTAGATTTCCGTTTTAATATATGTCGCTTTCTTTCAATGTCTAAATCTTTATTATGACACTTAATCGTTGGATGTGTGTTACTATCGCAGAAAACACAATTGTCCGTTGCACTCGTAAATAGTCCTGACACTGTCCTTGGATGATCAGAATGTTTATTTTTATGTATTGCTCTGCGCTCCTCATTTGATACTCCGGCAGCAGTACCCATTACATCTTGAGCAGCCTCTATAGAGTCTACTTCACGTTTTATAAATTTCAAAAGTGATTCTATTTGTTTGTCAAATCTAATGTCAGTTGTTGCTAAATCTTGTTGGCTGCTTGAGGCAACTACCTCAGTCTCAATCTCTACTTGCTTATTAAAATCCACTTTTAACTGAAATGGCAAAGCTTTTATTAAAATTGTCTTCACCATTAAGCCGTAATGATTTGAAGAGATACCCAATGCTTTTAGTGAACGCGCAACTGCTGAACTAGTATTATACAGCTTTCTTAGACCTAGTACATCACTTTTGCCTCTTACAGGATTCAAATTTAATAATTGCTGCACGTAACTGTCCACAATTCGGTCATGGTTACCATATTCACTTTGAATCATTTCGATTGCATCATTATAACATGCTTCTGATGGTGTTAACCCATTAATTGTCTCTAATGCCTTTCCAGTTAACACATTTTTTAAATAGTTGAACTTCGTAGCCCCGTCCAGTGTTTTATTTTCGTGAATCGCAGTCTTATATTGCTCCCAGAATGGGATATAATCATTTAGATCGCCATTAAATGTCTTTAAATTTAATTTAGGTAATTTTACTGATGTTCTTGGTACTTCCACTAAATTTGAAGACTGGCTTTGAGATTGCTCTACTGGACGATTCTCGGCGCCAACTCGTGACGTTCTACATTGATCCTCAGATGCAAGACACACCAGCCTTCTTTGTAGTTTTGACATTATTATCGCTATCTTGTCGTCATATTCTATCATGCACTCAAACTCCTCCTCTAGCTTTTCTTGCTTGAGATGCGGCATTGTTTTTTCATCAGCTTGTTTTAAGTTGCTATGGGCTATCTTTATTCGTTCAACCATAACCGTTAATTCTTCCACATTTACCAGCTGATTTTTAAGTAAATCATTGGAAGTTTTGATTAGTTTCGTTATCTGAGCACGACACGTTTTTCTATACTGCATTTCCATGTTTGACTATTTTCCGGTTAATCACATACGACGTTATCCCGTAAAGGTCCCTGGTTTCGGCACCAAATGTTAAGATTTCTCTAGCTAAAAAACCCTTGATTCTTACGTATGAATTAAACAGACGTTAAAATGTTAGGAAAATAAGTATATTATCGAACTACAAAAGAATGACTGTGCGTCAAAAAACTTTATGACATATATTATTGTTTTTCAGTGCCGTCCTCTTGTTTATTTTCCACATCGGTATAATCGATCCTTCTAAGGCTAGAACCAATTCCATATTCATTTTCGATGATGTGGCTTGCGACAAACAAGATAAAATAAGAGCCTACTTCAGTATGGGTAGACATAGACTTGTGGACTGTTTCTATCTATGTCAGACCTATACACATATTGGCAAACATTTGGTACGAGATAATTGTAACTGTATTATTTTATTCAAGCAGGACCGTATGAATCTTAAACATGTTTACGATGATCACGTAACTCCAGACATGACTTTTGATAAATTTGAAAAACTATGCGCCGAATGTTGGAATGACAAATATGGTGTATTAGTAATAGTTAAAGATTTTGATTTGAACAACGGACGCTATCGAAAAGGATTTGATCAGTATATATGTATATGATACATCATACAGCTTTATTACTGTTCTACACGTTAACAGATACAGACCTGCGAAAAGCTGTAACAGACCTGTGAAAAAGCTGTAACAGACTTGTGAAAAGCTGTAACAGACCTGTGAAAAAGCTGTACAGACCTGTATAAAAATGAAGTATAAAAAAATATCTCTAGAGAAATATAAAGTAGTAAAACCACACATACATGATTTAGAAAAGGAGAAGTTACTTAAAAAGAAAATTACTGAAGTGTCAAGGGCAATCAGAAAGAAATATTTGGCTTTAAAGCTAGGAAAGGCTGAAGAAGACGAATCTCTCAATCGTATATTCAAACCAATTGTAGAACCATTACATGATATTAAAATAAACACATCTAAAAGCGTAGCGGCGGCGGCGGCGACAGCAGCAACGGTAACACCTGAACCACTAACCGAACGACGGATACCATCACCACCATCAGTAAACTTTCTACCTGATGAGGAAATCGGTGAAGTCTTTCTCGAAGAAGAAGAAGAAGAAGTACCAGAACTGTCATTTGATGAAATTAAAGAACAATACGATAATCTAGTTAAACATAATAAACCTGTTATAGATGAATATCTGGAGCAATTTCCACCATTAGCGAGATATTACATTGAAGGATTTTTTACAGATAGTAATAGTTACGATACAACATCTGGTGCTCGTTTTGATTTTCTAGCAAACAAATTATTTATGGGTAATAAAGAACTGAAAATAGCTGATAATAACCTTGTGATCGACGATAGACCATACCCGGGTACTAAAGGGTTATATGAATTGATATTTATGAAAAACCCCAATGGGTTCAATGAAACTGATTTAAAAAATTACAAAGAAATTCTAGATTTAACCAGTGCTCACAAACGCGATTACAATCCGCAGGAGCAACGAAGGGGGCATAGGCGCTATAAATATACGAGTGTAATAAAACCTCTATATGTAAAACCTCGATATGATCCAAGAATTAGGAGTAAGTCACAAAATGCTCCTTCGAAAAGCGGATCTGGCATGGCTGTGTACAATGAAAAACCAATAGAATACGTTAACTGGGATGACGTAAATGAACTTGTTGATAGACTAAAACTTTTAATAGCCTCAAAAAGCGCTGGAAACACAGATTCTCACGATAATGAGATCTTGAGTATATTATCGGAACTGAAGGAAATAGGTGTTATTGCTTAAATATTTACAACTTTGCTAAGTATCATCATTTACAATATGCCCGTAGACAAGTTCGGTAGGTCTAATATAGGCCAAGATAGTGTTCCAAGTAGTGGTTCCTATTTACTTTCGCCTTATAGGCATGGCTTCATCTTCACCGAGGATGGAAATATAGATGTGGAAAACCTAAAACTTAGTAATGTTAAGTCACCTACTAATGATAATGATGTTTGTAATAAAAGATATGTAGATGGTAGCCTAAAATCTCTAGATAAGGAACTCCATACAATTATTGAAATGTCTTCAATAGATGCTATTCGAGAATTTGAACATAAATACAAGAGTTTCAACGAATCGCTTGAGATCATCAAGAAAGATGTTGGGAATTTAAGAAACGAGTTTTCAAATAAAATAAATATACTCAAAAATGACAGAACTATAATAATTACTGATTTGTCAAATGCAATTTCTAACTTAAAATCGGCTGTACAGGTAAATACATTAAACTTGGATAAGATATCAGATCTAGATCTATCTGCTAAAATAACATCGATGGAAAATTTTATAAAAAATATTGAAGGGGAGCTAAATCAATCTGCTAAAATAATATCGATGGAAAATTTTATAAAAAATATTGAAAGGGAACTAAATCAATTTAGAGATACCATCGTAAGACAAATGTCTGAAGTTTATTTAGATATGGCCAATCTTAAAAAGAAAAAGTTAGTTCACTGATAACACTGCTGCTGGTGAGTAGTCATGGAGCATACAAAAGAAAAAATTCAAGTGATAAACGAACTCCATAAACCAGCTAGAAAAAATTTCAAGCGTCGGCGTACTATCATAAAAGGTTTTGATGATCTTTGGCAAATGGACTTGGCTGTAATGGGTCACGCACATGTTAATAGTAACTTTAGATATATATTAGTGATGATTGATTGTTTTTCGAAATTTGTTTGGACCAAACCTTTAAAAACTAAATCGGGAAAAGAGATAACGCAGGCTGTTGGTGAAATATTCAAAGATGGTAAACGAATACCTAAAAATTTACAATCAGATCAAGGTACTGAGTTTTATAACACTGGTTTTAACAGCCTGATGAAAAAGTACAACGTTAACCATTATAGTACGTTCAGCATTAAAAAGGCTGTAATTGTGGAACGTGTTATAAGAACGTTAAAGGAAAAGTTATACAAATACTTTAGTTTGAACGGAACGTACAGATGGCTTGATATACTACCTCAAATAACTGATAATTACAATACGCAACGCCATCGAACTACGGGTATGAAACCATGTGAAATAAACAAGAAAAATGAAAAAATTATTTTAAATTCCTCTTATAACTTTATTAAGATGGCGACAGATCCGAGAAAATTTAAAGTTGGCAACCTTGTTCGTATTAGTAAGCATAAACATGTATTTGAAAAAGGATACACTCCCAATTGGACAACGGAATTATTTAAAATCGTTAAAGTACAGATTACCAATCCCATCACCTACCTTCTTCAGGATTTGCGTGGAAATCCCATCGCCGGTGGATTTTATGCCGAAGAACTTCAAAAAGCTAAATATTCGGATGTTTATTTAATAGAAAAAGTATTACGTAAGCGTAGCAATAAAATTTTTGTTAAATGGTTAGGTTTAGATAAATCTCACAATAGTTGGATAGACAACACAAATATACTCTGATGTGTTTCGATTTGCATGTATTTAAATGGGGAATTGTTTCAATTGACTAGAATTATGTGATTTAACATTGGTTCTTATGGAAAACACGCACAAATTCAGCTCGATAAGAGGCCTTTTGATTAACCGGAAGCATTGCTGGTGCAGCTAATTTATTTGAAATATATCAAGCCTGTTACTGTTAGTTAGTCGTGAAACATGGCATCAAACACACCTAGCCCCACGTTTTCTGAAGATTTCGATCATTGGCGGGAAGTTGATCGAATTACCGAAAAGTATAGAGTTGCAATCCAAAATGAAGAAAAGTACATTTATGAACGTGTATTCGCCATGAAAAACTCTTCATATAGAATAAAAGTTGGATTAAGTAGTGCACGAAACAATGTTCCAGCTGTAAAAATATTAATGGCCGCTAATGAGCAGATCAATAAAGCTCATAACATTTCCTTCGATGCTGAAGATTGGTATGATTTTATTACTTACCTTAAACAACTTTCCAATAATTACTTCGATGCTGATAGTGGATTTGGGGAGGATGAGGAGGCTGCTGCGGTGAAGCAGTTTTCAAATTACATTATCAACACATCGTCATTTATGGGTGCTAAGATGTTGAAAGTGGCTAATGATTTTGTTACGTTTTATATATGTGAAAATACTGTGCGTGAATTTGTTAACATTAGTAGGCTTATCAATTCAACTATACATGTATTAAATGGTTTAGATTTTGCTGGATTTTACAATAATTTTTTGAATGTCACCAATAATATACTATGTGAATCTAATTATGAACTGCCTTCAGATAATGTAATGTTATATTTATGTGATTTATTACCACATTCCATTCAAATGCATTGTATTCGTGAATGTTTACATTTTAATAGAGCTAAGGTTATGAATGATTTAGATAGAAAAATGTTTATATTAAATGCTTGAATAAATATTTTCAAATAAATACCATCTTATTATTTATCCCAATTCAGTAGTTATTTGACTGGTATATAAAATGGATGTGCAGTATGAGAAAAGATTAGAAACATTTGAAAATTGGTTATCAGAATTTCCAAAGTCTACTCTAGCTCTAGCTGGTTTCATTTATGTTGGTCAAGAAGACATAGTTAAATGTCCATTATGTGAAATTGAATTATGTAATTGGTGTGAGGGTGATGATCCCACAGCAGATCATTTGAGATGGAGCCCCGACTGTGCGTTTTTTGAAAATGGTGAGGATAATTCGTTATTTATTAAGAGAAGACGGACCCCGCTTTATTCAGATAAAATGACTTTGGAAAGCCGCTTAAAAACATTTGAGAACTGGCCCCCTCAGATAAGCCAAAAACCGAGAGAATTAGCTGAGGTAGGTTTCTACTATACCGGCACAGGTGATCAAGTCATATGTTTTCACTGTGGTGTGGGTTTAATGAATTGGAGTTCTGGAGATAATGTGTGGGAAGAGCATGCCCGCTTTAATTCTAAATGTGAATATAATCAGCTCAAGAATGAAAAAAATGTAACGTCATCACTAGCGATAAAAGAAATGCTAGTATCAGAAGAAGCACAGGATGTAAAAATTAATCAAGTTGAAACTTGTAATAAACTGTTATGTAAAATTTGTTTAGAAAATGAGCTCTCTGTTGTTTTTATGCCCTGTAAGCATACAGTATGTTGTAGTGATTGTTCAGTTAATTTTGATAAATGTATTATATGTAGACAAAAAATCACATCTTCTTTGAAAATATTTATATCATAAATAAAGTATGTATGATAATGAAGTGTTTTTTTGATTTTTCCTAATTCCTAGAAATAAAAATCAGAGTTAAATTTTATAAAATTTTATTTTAAACACATAAAAAGAGCTTATAATGTGCAGACAGTAATAAGTTTTATAAAATATTATTTTAAATACAAAAGAGCTGTTTGATTTTTCCTAATTCCTAGAAATAAAAATCAGAGTTAAATTTTATAAAATTTTATTTTAAACACATAAAAAGAGCTTATAATGTGCAGACAGTAATAAGTTTTATAAAATATTATTTTAAATACAAAAGAGCTGCAATAGCTACTACAATAGTTTAATCTTAACAATAAGCACATTCTATTTTAGTTTGATTTCGACATAAAGCAGTATACGCTATTAAACTAAGTTTTTTTGGATTGTAGGGTTTATTTATATCAGATCTGCGTGTGCGAAAAAGGTATTTAAAAAACCGTTCAATTTTTATTGTTCTAAGGAAAAGATCAGTACCATTTCGAGGAAATTTTATCATTCTTAATTCATCACGCTCATTAATATATATACCTACTTTACATACTTCCATATAAAAGTTTTTTAAGATGTTAAATACAAAATTTTCATAGTTACAGTCAAATTTTCCAATAGAAATTTCATTAATTCTTTCGGTTTTGTAGAAAAAATGTGATGTGGGTGTTTTTATTGCATATGGTGGATAGTCTGAGTTTTCTACATAAATGTCAATATCACCATATGCATCGGTTCTATTAAGTAAATATACAGCAAAACCGCCTGCAATACAACATTTTTTATCCATCATCGTTCTTCCAGTCAGTACTTCGAGGGTGACTTTAAACTGCATCTTTTTCACTTCATTGCTAAGAAGATGTGTAAAAAATGGTTCGCTGATAAAATTGGCATGGTGCGGCAGTAATTCCATGTTTACCCTTACGTTTCAACTAAAAACAATTTATTCTATCATAATTGAGTAGTGACCCCAAGGTAATGTATCTGTTGAATCCTGGATTAAATATCTTTTATCATCGGAGGGGTTCAAAGCAACTTTAGTTTGCTTAACCGAGTAGACTTTATGTAAATGTGATTGGATGGTTCTTTGGGTTCGGTACAGTTCGGTTTTAGTTTCCAAACAGTTCTTATAGTCATCGAATGAAATTTTATTTTTTACAATATTAGTCTTTACCCCTTTAGATTTTTTTATAACATTTTCCCCTTCAACTCTAAGCGCATACATCTTTGACCGTAAACCTACAAAATGGGTCATTATGCTACCATTTAACTCATCTTTCATGATCCCGGGAATTTTTTTATTAACTAAAGGGATATTGTATCGGTTGTTGGGTGGATAGTCACTAGTATCGAATTTAGCAATGTTTTCTTTTATAATTTTCTCATAAACATCTTCACATTTTATGTCATAAATAAGGCTATCCGTATCGGTGTACAGCAATTTACAGTCATCATTATTTTCAAATTTTTGCAACATAAAATTATAGTGAAAATCATATATACAAGTTTTCGATATATCTAAAATACATAATCCGATGTATAAAGGCTTGTTGAAAAAAATTTCAGACTTATTTAATTCAATAGCCACTAAATTCTCGTCAAATATAGCACGACTATGGAAATTGGGGCTAGCGATGTAATTTTTAGCACCATATCGACCCTCCCATTTCGACACCAATTTTACAAGCCGATGCTTACGAATATTTTCCATAGTCTTACCAAAAACTGCATTAATTAGTAACTTATATAGTAGATTCTTTTCAAATTCATTTTTCGAACTTGCGCGCAGTTTTGTATTTAAGTCTATGTACGGTCTTAGCCATGGAGATTGTTTGAACTCTAATATACGGTGAATTTTTATAAGTTTAATCCCCAAGGATAAAGCTTGCTTTAAATTTCTATAGTGTATTACATATCGGGTTTTATGGTAGAGTGTCGTCATCAGTTTTGGTAATTTTGATCCCGGCGGCACTAGATGTTCCGGACAGAGAGGCATATCTTTATGTTTGTCGTGTAGATGTTTCTGGGTACTCTAAATCAACTTCGAGAATATATCCATTTTCTGAGTCGTCTGGTACATCTATCACATTAAAATTTTCAAAATTCTCCACCCACCGAAACCCTTTGTAGGGCAAAAAGGCTTCCATGGCCCATCCATACATGTTATTTATATCAAGATATAATAGATAAGAACTAGGTTTTGAACAATCATATTCTGACAAAAATTTATTGTTAGCCTTAGCATATCTATTACAGCACTGACTTACACCACCTCGAATACCACGTTCAATAAATAAAAGCATGTCGATGTCCTGTAAAAGTTCCAACTCTACTTTTGTAAACTTTAACATACAATGCCACGTATAGCCCGGTAGTGTATAGTAATGTGCCGGATCTAATTGATAAATATTTAAACATTTTTGTCTGAAATTTTCGAAAATATCTGCCAATAAAATTACATCAGTTTTTAGATATAAGTCTGAATATTCACCTAGTGTTTTAATATTAAATTTTTCCCAAACATTCCGAGCATGTTGGTAATCTTCATCGCTTATATTAGAGTCATTTAATTTATTGTAAAAATGTTCTTTTGCCGGCAACTCAGTTTCAGATAATTTTTTAAAAGAATCTATAAAATCATATGGGAAGACGCCCTTTCTCGTAAGCATATTAAACTTTTCACTATCTAAATCACTAAATTCTTTTTGCAAATTTGTTAATTCCCCTTTTGTTAAATATGATGATAGTTTATCCAGCGATGCGGCCATAAATCGGAAAGAATCGATAAACCGAAATTTTATTACCGAACCTTCAACACTTCTTGTGAACGATATGTATTTTTCCTTATTGATTGGCAATAAAGTGATCTGACCGGTTTTTGCAAGATCTTTGATCAGAAAATGAGCGTCATATCCAGATAAATTATGAAAGACGACCGGTACTATAAATGATTTTTTAAAATTTAAGTTGCAGTTTTCATGCATCGGCCCGCGGTATTTACCTGTGAAATAGTTGTAGTCACGTACTTTCTTATCTTCAGGTTTAAATATTGATTCGCAAATATGACAGTGAGTTGATGCAGCGAACTCTTTTTGCTGATGTTCAGAAATGTCCATTGATACAATAGTCTTTAATTTTGATTCGAGAAATTCACCGATATTCTCTAATTGTTTTGAAAACCACTCTATACAGTTAAAACCACGATTGCTGCAATAATACGATAAGCTATCATCATACGAACATTTAAAATATAATCCTGCGCTGAAAGCAGTATGTTTTTGGTATTTTAAAGTTTTAGTTTGACTAATTTCGGAAAATGGTTCTAGCATTGATTCGAAATCGCAGTACAATATGAACGGTACAGGCTCTTTATAATTATAATTTTTGAACTTTACAATTTTTTCCTTTGGAAATGATATTTTACATTTATTAACATTTTTACAGTCTACTGTGTGTAAATTTAATTTTGCTTCACTAGAAAAATAATTTAAACATATATCACAAATGTACAGTTTTCCATTACGTTTACTCATTTGACTAGACACAAGTCTGGAAAGGTCTTTTATCCAACAGAAATGATATTTTATTTCAAGATTGGAATCATCATCAGTACTTTTTTCACGCTCATCTGTATAGTTATTTTGAATCATTAATAAGTTTACATGTTTTTCTAATTTAGTTTTAGTTAAACGAGCTGGTACTGAATGAAAATTATTTCCAAACAATTTTAACATATAAATATTAACAGAAATGTTATTTTGTTTTTCAAATTTTGTAATTTGTAGTAGTGACATTGGAAGTTTAATATTTTTTAAATTCAAAATTTCGGAGTAGTGGGGGTACGATGATATTCTATCGGAATGACTGTCAACGGGATACAAAGCCGAAATTATGGACCAGGCAAAGCATGCTTCATCATAATTTTTAACATTGACACATGCATGTTTTTTAGCTATTTGATTGGGAAGTCTAATGAAAGATGAGCCGTTACCCATTTCAACCTTATTAATATTTATTTCTAAACTTATTATTTTTTGTAGCACAAATCCCGACTCTTTTTCCTGGAATTCCTCTAATTTATTTAAAATTTTATCTATAATATATTCCTGAAACCACAACTTTAAATCAGTGCTGATATCAATTGAGGCATTTTTAGTGTTGAAATATTTAAATTCCATTTCTTCTGACTTAATATTATTTTTAATGAATTCCCCACAAAAACATGCATTCACTTTGATTGTCGGCTGTGATTTGAGAATATTATTTATTCGTGACTTGAATAGAAAGAAGGAATCATCAAGGAACTGTCTCATATCTTTATGTATTAAATTTATTATTAAACCTGAACGTATGCGATCTGAAAATACCGAATTTATATCCTCCCATTTAATTCTAGAACTTCTATTTACTCTACCACTCAAACCCCATCCAATGTAGCCTAAATTTTTTATTAAAATTTTAACTTTTTTTAAATGTCCAATATTTGTATGAATTTTTCTACGAATTCCAATAGAATTGCGATTTTTTAATGCTTGGTTAAGCAAACTTAAATGCCCTTTCACTAATTTTAACCATTTTTCCCGACCTATAACATTTTTACACTCACTCAAAATTTTTGTTACATTTTGAAACTTCTTCACAATTTCATCACTTAAATTACATATTTCCATTATCAAATTTTATCTAATAATACAATACACTTCTTGCAAACTTCTATGCTCGAGAGTTTGAACTCTAATGCTGCAGTAAACTTAGGTTGAATATTTATAAATAATTGTTTTACTTTTTCAATGTTTTGTGTATAATCTAACCCCACAAATTGATGAATCAATCGTTTAAAGAAATTTTCATTATATAACAAATAAATAGAAATATCTACTTTCGAGTATATTGTATTATTATTATAAAAAAATGCGTGATTTTCAACAAAAAAGCGAATTTTGAATTTCTTTCTACAAATAATGCACTTATACATACTAAATTATTGCAGCTCCTAAATTATTGCAGCTCTTTATGTGTATGGATCCGCCCACAGCCCCTTTTAGAATTGTTGTGAGTCAGCTAAAATTAAAAGAAAAATGGCATTTAATAAATATCTCCAAAATGCATAATAAATTACTTACATGCACTTTGAGTCCAACTTTCGGTTTCAATAAATTCGAATGTTGTTCCTAATGCAGGCTTATTAACATCTTTTTGACCTTTAAAGATCAGGCTGTATTTTCCTGCTGTGAAATTCTCCAAATTATCCTTCATATGGGGAACCACTCGTTTTGGTAAAAATGCTGTGCTGTCACCGAATTCTAATAGAACCGTTGTTCCAAATTTGGTTTTTATTAGCTTTGCTGAAATTATTGGAACAGGTGTATCTAGTGGGAGGTCCGTTAATTTGATGGTTGGCTTTGTATCTAAAAGTGATACGGCATTCAGTTTATTTAAGTCCATCTAAAAATATTTTTTGTATTACATCGAGATAAATTGCAATAAAATAAATTAATAGAACTTACGTTAAATCAGTAATGCGCACAAACACTTGCTAACAAAATTATTTATAACTTGGAAAGTAAGTGATCTCAATCTCAGTTTATGCTTTTAATTCTCGTCGAAATCTACATCAGTACTAAATGATATTTTCACATAACCAACTAATGGAATATATTTATCAACTTCCTTCAACTCGCTTTGTCATCACGTGCACTTTGTGGCTATGTAGGCAGGTTTATCATCTTTCCTGTTTCCTATGAAATAACATATCAAGGCTTTCTCGGTTTTATTTCCTTGCGATATAATTAATTAACGACCACTTTTATTGAGATTGGACTTTTTGCGGATGTCCTATACAGAGTTTTATTTCCTTTGTAAATAACATATCAACGCTTGCTTGGTATTATTTCCTTGCGATATAATTTAATCAACTTCCACATTGCACTTTTTACGAATGTACTATAGCTGATTGCAAAAATAAAGAACATCCATATTAAATCTTAGTTTTATAAACAAATTTTACATCGATCACGCCGCACATCGTTCTAATAGTAAAATGAATGAATTCGGAAAGTGAGTTAATTAGTTAGTGAGTTTAGTTTTATAACATATAAAATTTTTATTATTTTTCAGCGATTTGGATTTGGACTTGGTGCATAAATGTGATAAGTGTTATGAACAGTTCGGAGATCTATGTGTGTGCCCATTTGAAGAGTATGTACTATTTAATGTTTCTTATATTCATTTCAATATGCATTTTTTTTTTTACTAGAACTTGGCGTGAGGCCTCCGAGTTTTTTATGCTGACCACATACTCCCCCTGTCAGCCACCCCAGCCGGTGGATTTAACAATCCCCAGCGAGGATCATCCGCCACCGCTAATCCCGATCGCTTCTTTATTAATAAAAAAAAAAATCTGAATGAATAGTATCGTACAATAAATGAAATAGAAATACAATTTTTGTTTAATTTATATCTGAATTTGATTAAAGTCGAAATAGCTCAGTGGGGAGAGCATTAGACTGAAGTTCTAGAGGTCCCGGGTTCAAATCCTGGTTTCGACAGTTTTTTTAATTTATGTACGCCTATGTTCACATTCAAACCTCACCATAATATAATAATAAATATATTGCCCACCCTAACCGGCGGTTATGATAAAAATTTCATTTAATTTGCATTTCTATACAAATGTTACACTCTCTTATCACATATCCGTTTTCTTATCACTTCCTCTCCTATGTCTCGGAGCCAGCAACCGTCGTTTATATTCAATTTACCTAAATGAAAAATCTGCACAGTCATGCTGAAATATTTCTTAGCCAGAAGGGCATTAGGTACAGACTTCACACCCCCATACCACGTAATGCGTCACTCTTCACTCTTCACCACAAGAACTCTTCAGCTCCGACGACAATGACCAACAGCTCATGGTCAGATCTCGATGGACACATGCCATCCAAGTCACTTCCGGTCCAGAACTCTCTTTGCTTATCTACTGCCAAATGATTATTTAGATATTGTCATCAACGTATTCTTCAATTATCAAAATCTCCTATACTGCTTTCACAAGACAACCATCGACATGTAGCGAACATTGGTAAACATCGCTGCCTGCTATCACGCATCCACAGTGCTTGTTAGAGTATGATGAGAAGTCATAACTAGAACTATATACCGTGCGTGTAATTTCCCATTAGGCATGTACATTCACGTAGCGCGAGAGATTTGACAACACCGGCAGCCGTAAATTCGTCCGTCGCGTGGAGCATTCCAGCTCTGTTATTTCATTTCAGCCAGCTGACACGCGCGATGTTGTAATTCTTCTCCCCATGCCTAGCCCGCGACTACACACACGGTATATACCACTGGTCATAAAGTAATGTTAAAAATAGCTGATTTTTGGCCCCCATCGCGGAACGCATCAGACCCACAGAAAATGGTTGGAAAAGGCTCAAAATTAATAAAAAAAACTGCTGCCCAAGGAATCACTACTTCCACATCCGGATTTTCTATCCAAGTCACACAACGAAAAAATTTTGTATCTGGAAATAATTGTTTATGGAACTTTAATAATATAATATTTGAACCCATAAAACGATACCCCACATCGGTAGTGGGGTGGGGGTGGTGACAGGGGGTGGGGGTGGTGACAGGGGGTGGGAGTGGGGGGGGTGGATAAAGTAAAAAAATATTTTGAGGTTTCTGGTTCTTGTACACACACTAAATCACATTTTTTTTCATCCCCTTTAATAATGGGGTGGGGGTGGTAATGGGGGTGGCTAATGCCAAAATTTTTTTTGAGACCTTAGCTTCTCTTGTCTATACTAAATATCAATTTTTTGAACTCTTACCTGCTTGATTTACTTATTTACTCCAAATTTACCCTAATTTACCCCCCAACCCTTCGACGGAACAAGATGAAGGTCTCGTTAAAGCACATATGTGTACCAAATTTCAAGTTAATATCTCAAACGGTTCCAGAGTAAACGTGCGCACAAAAAAAGTTACAGACCGACAGACAGACAGAAAATTTTTTTTCGCTCCAACTTGAAATCTCGACGTTTCATGACATTCTAAGCCTATTTGGACAATAAAAATTTAAAATTTTTTTTTTGTCGTTACTATACTTCCACTGGATGTGGAAGTAATACGTCTTCGTGGTATCAAAAGGCTGGGCAAAATTCTATTTCACCACCAAAAGCACAAAAGCAACCCCTAAATTTGCTTTGAATTATATTTATTTTATGATAACTATTGGGTATCGATTCAATAGAGATAATAAAAGGGTAGAAACTACCCCTATTGACACCCTATTCAGGGAGTGGAACGCCACACACAGCACCTAATATTAAAAAAATAGTTACCAAGGTGATTAAAAAAATAATATAACAGAGAATAAACTAATATCATTTTCAACCCCTTACTATTAGCCATCTTTAATATCTATCTATTAAATGCAGACCTAAGCACCAATATAAACCTTTCATTTTATTTTAATTTGCTCTGTAAATATTCTGTAATAGATGCTGTTCTAACATTTCTAAATAACGGCAGTTTTTCTTTATTGGGATGCTATTAAGTAATCAGTGTAAGTGTTGATCTAATATTTTATTATGATTATATATATTTCATAAAATGAAAATCTTTTCTCCTAATATTACATTATCTAAAGTGCCTGTCATCCTAAACTGGAGTTGATATTGATTCAATTTAGTCACCTTGTTTCCTCTTTTTTTAGTATTTTAAGTGGTGAATGAATTCTACCACCTGAATAGGTTGTTTTCGAGTTTGCTAAATAACTAGCTATTTGTTCTTTATTAAAAAAAACGTGTTTACTAAAACCATTCAGATCTATTGTAATATTAGGTGCTGTAAATATCTTTTTGTGCAGCCGTACGTGAAAAAATTGCAAGGGTCGAAATACTTTTGATCAAGTCCAATAAAGCTCAAAAAATTTTTTCAAAATTTTTTATCAACTTTGAGGTTAAGTAAAATATATATATTTCATATTTCGGCGTGCTTCGGTAAAATTGGCGGAAACTTTGCTATTTTGTAGTTACAGTCATGCTGATTAAAAATTCGTGTTGCACTGAGTCGATCCTATGAGTGGTTTTCGCTCCAGGAGTGCTTGAAAGTCCTAACAACGGGGTAACGGGTAATCTGTGTACGTGTTTATGAATTGCTTCAAGCGTGTTTGTGTACGTACGTGTGTGTGTGTGTGTGAGATTATTAAAAGAACCTGCTCTTACCGGCACCATGTTTCTTTTGACAGCGTTCTCATTGCCAACCAGGGTGATCCTATTTTTTTGTTTCGTTTTCTATCTGTTTATTTTTACTTTTGTTGTTTTTTAATACTGAAGCAAGCCTACTACGAGATGCGTTCTATTCAAATTGTGTTTTCAACGGTTCCGCATCAAACTCATTCAAACGATTTTTCTTACAAACGGTCGGTTTTTTGTGTATTTTTAATCAACGAATGATAGTCTTGTACCAAAGTGAAAAAAATAAATAAAAGACATAAGAAATTAATGCAAAATATCGACAGCCCCCCTCAATACCACCCACTTACGGTAAAAAATATTTTTTAAAATAACGTAAAAATAAGCTGCTATTATTCTCAATGTGCGTATAAAGTCATGTCCCTGTAAATCAAAAGGTTTCTGAAATATAAAATAATAATTAGTTTTTGGGTGCCATTTTCAAAAGGCCGTAGCTCAAAGTAATTGCGAACATATTTTTGCATATAGAATCTGCACCAGAAGTTTGTCATCGACATTTCCGGAAAAAACACGTACACAAACACGCTGGAAGCCATTAATAAACGTGTACATAAATTACCCGTTACCTTGTTAGGACCTTCAAGCACTCCTGGAGCGATAGCCATTCATAGGATCGAGTCAGTGCAATAGGAATTTTTGGTTAGCATGACTTTAGCTACAAAATAGCAAAGTTTCAGCCAATTTCACCAAAGCATGCCGAAATATGACACATATATTTTAAAAAAATTTGAAAAAAATTCTTGAGCTTTATTGGGGTTGTACAAAAATATTTCGACTTTTGCTAAAGTTAATAGATTAAGAGTAATGTTGAATGTTTAAAATGACGCAAATTACCTAACTTTGACAAGCTGTATCTCAAAAACTGTCCATAGGATCGGCTCGATGTGATGAGAATTTTTGATCAACATGAGTTGAATTACAAAATAGCAAAGTTTTAGCTGATTCCACCGAAACACCATTTTCATCGGTTTTGTTCCGGTGTCCTTTGGACCTAGGCTAGCCTTTACTAGGTAATTTTTAATGCAAATAAAATTATTTTTTTAAGACCCGGACCAAAAATATAACTACAACGAAAGTGACAAAAGAAATTGTCTCCCAAATTTTATAAAAAAACCTGTAGGCGTGTTTAAACAGATAACTATGTACATAATATATGCAATATATTACATTACATTAAATTACTATAACAAAATATTTGTAAAAGTTTAGATAAACCGCGGTCAAGTTTAACGTCCCTAATATGCTCTACTGTATAGCAAAATCAGGTATTCAACGTAAGCTGGTATAATAAATGTTCATGGTTGACAGGAACCCAGGTAAGAAATAAATTATTTTGCTAATCTTCTTTACTTTTTTCTGAAGAAAATTCGGTGTGGATGTAGCATTACAGGGATTTAGATTGCTAGAACAATACGAAGACCTTGAGATTTCCGAAAATTGTTTACCTGCAGCGCATGAAAAAGCACTCTCGCCCCCTGCTTACTTACAACGGTTGCCTCCTGCCTTCCAGTTTATGATTTTTATAACAATTTATAAAACAACACAAATAATATATGCAAATGGTGGCTATAGTAAAATTAATTAAATTTACCAGACGAACAACATGTTGTTGTCTAGATCAGGGATTCCCAACAGGTGGTCCGCGGACCCCTAGGACCGCGAACGATGTCTTGGGGGTCCGCGAAATGTCACTGAGATATTCAATTGGGACAGATTCAACGTATCACACTGAAATTGCACACTGAAATTGTAAAGTTATGCGTTATTGTTATTGCAATTGCTTTGTACTTGTATTAAACTTGTGTTAACATCAAATTTCATTTTCATATATATGAACAGTTTCCACCTTTAAGTAAATTAGTTTAGTAAGTAATTTATGGTAGATTCTACATAATCTTCATTTTAAGAATTTAAGCTTTTAAGGGGTCCTTGTCAGTATAGCGACCGATGAGGGGGTCCTTGAAAAAATCTTGTTGGGAACCACTGGTCTAGATGATTGATCGAAATTCCAGTGGTGCGCAGAAATACACATTTCCTGCTATTTTACTATATTCTGATTCATAAATTTAAGTAAACTTTTTAGATACTAGAAACTAGAAGCAAAAAGTGTTGGCAGTGCATCCATTTGCATGCAAATATATTCCACAATTAGTTTTGGCAGTTGTTTATTTATTAATATATTTAATATGTATATTTGTATATAACCATACGGGTTTTGACGATCTAAGATAGATAAATCTTAAGTAAAATTCAATAAAACTGACTAATGTAACGAGTTAAGAAAATATCTATTTCGAAACAATCAAAATCTTCAATTATGCTAATCACGCATGGGCTACTAGATTTTAAATTAAAATATTATGATCCTGTCGATATTCGAAGAATAATGTTGATCTAAATTCTCCTTAAATCTGGCAATAGTTTACCTTCGCATTTCGCTCCACGTAGGCTTGCAGATATATGTGTGTATTTAAACAATTGTGGGTATTGTTTCGTTGCTTAAAACTGTGAACATCAGGTTTTAGTATAATAGAAGCGAAGAAACACCTTGAGGTGGAACTAATTGCAACAAAGATGATTCTTGTTGTAAATGATAGGTAACACGCTCCTAATCAACCTACTAAAAATATACACCCGTACTGTTGCGCAAAATGCATTTTTTTTGGCCCCCATCTTGAAAAACATGAAACAATTTTTAAAAAATCATAAAAAATCATGTGTGGTATCAGATTACAGGAAATTTCATGCTGAGAAAGAATATGATATATTTCACGTTCTCAAAACAGTCCGTGAAATTCAATTTCATGGCCGTTACCCTTAGTAACGGCCGAAAAATTAAAAGTCACTTTCATAATAATTGACGTTTAAGTCACTTCAAAATTGACATTTCTGAAATTAGACAAGCACAAATTGTTATATTTTATTTAACTCGCTGTAACATATTTCGTATATCAGTTTGTATTTTTCTGGTATTACATCAGCAAGCGCCGAATTTATAATACTTTTTAACTCTGGGGGATTACAAGAAATTGAAATCTCATTATCGCTCTTAGACATTTTTACGATTAATCGAGAATTGTTAAGTATATTGTAACAGTTTAGAATTACCAATTAAAAACATAGTATGAATGCAGATATATTTCAATAAGGATACAGCAGGTGAACAATATTATCGTTCCTTAGTTTCATTGACATGCAGCATACAGGTCTCGGCACAGTAGCGGTAGCCCTCCAAACACACTTGCCTCACCATTTGTCAGGCCCACTACGTCTGGTTACCTCTTGCAACTCCATACATTACATTAAATTAAATGTTATCTCCACTGGCACCTTATAAAATCTCTGGGTCCCAATTGTTTACATTACTGCCTATAACAAATACAAGGTTATGTTGTAATCACATTATCAAGTAATTAATTAAATAAAGGACTAATAGATTACCTGGATATTATAAGGTATAATAAATATTTAATAAATTAAATTCGTAAATGTTATTCAGATTTGTTTTGATTTTGATTGGCAAATGTCAAAATTTAAGTTAGGGATTTTAATATTGGTATCAATGGACAGCCTGTGCAAATTGGATTTTTGCTTTCAAAAAGACAAAAAAGGAGGAGATATTTTTGATTTGGCTGGTTGCTGAACAGGGAGGTGTTCTCTAGATGTGAATTTAAATTCCCTATTAAAATAAATCAACCTAATAAGAGCTAAGGTCAGTAGTTTTTTTTTTAATAATATTTTAAATTTTAAATAAATATACATGTTAGATCACGGTTCACATGAATGACTTTTTAAAAACTTTTATTTACTTAAGTGGAGCCAACGTTGGTTCTTGGAGAAGGAATATAATAATAAATTAGAAGTGTTGCATTCTAACTGAGTTTAATAACTGACTCTACAAAGTGTGTTTAGTCATATTTATAACATACAGAACCTGAGTAAGCAAAATATAGAACAAAGGAAATGCAATTCGACAATCAGCATAAAATGTGAGAAACAAAGGTGAAACATAATATCTCTAAGATAAGCGATTAATAAGAGAAGACGTTATCATGTAATATGATATACCTGTGAAGGTTTGTTATGACTAAGTCTTGGTAATAAGCGTATAATTTTATATAACAACTTCCCCCTTAATAAAAAAGTTGATGTTATGCAGCAACTTTTGAAAGTTGTTAGAAATGTTAAATGAATATAATGCAAAATAAATTGAAACAATGTTGAATGAATACAAAGCAAATAATAAAATACATAAAAGTTAAAATTGGTAAATGATAATAATAATAGGCGAGTAGTACATTACATAAATGTGATAAGAATAAAATACAATGGTCTAAATTAATAGACAAGGGTAAAACTCCACATATGAAAGTCTATGTTAACTCGATGTCCTCTTCTTCTTGAGGTTTAATACCGGGTCGCTTTCTTGGAGGGATTAGTCTAGGAAATTTGGTAAAAACTCTGCTTCGCTCTGAAGGAGGTGAAAGAGGGTTGTCCGTTGAGGGTTGGATTCGCAATGCTCCACATCTTCTTCTTCTGCATTTACAGGTTATGTAAAGTAGAACTAATAGAATGATGAGAGTGATTATGAAATATGTGAACCAAGATACGTGTTTGGTCACAAAAGGCTCGTTTATGAGGTCATCCAGGTCTTTGGAATATTGGTCCAATTTGGTTTTTGCAATATCTAGATCTTCTACGTCGAGACTGTTTAATTTGAGTGGTTTTAATTTTGGAATTTCGATTTTGTCGGGCATGTGATTACAGCATTCAAAAGGAATTTGGATAGGATGTGAATTGTCCTTAATTTCGGAAAAGTCTTTGGCACTGGCTCGTATTCTAGTAATGCCTGCATAGGCGTAACATCCTGGTTGTAGTTTGATGATGGAATTTTTGTTGATTAACTCTGTTGTGGATTCTCTCTTTGGACAGTTGATGGTAATGTGAAGTGGTTCGGAATTAATTACTAGCCATGTGTTGTCTTCAAGTTCTTGGACGTTGTATCCCTGACTAATAATGAAGGAAGTTTGACAATTCTCTGGAAGTTTTGGCAATGGTTTTAGTATTCTGGCTTCACATATGGCATTTTGGTCGATAGGATATGCAAACAGGTTCGAACATAGTTTGGTTCCAAAATAAAGAGGTTTGCATTCTTTCAAATTTTGTATAGGTATGTACATTAAAGAATCATCGTCTCTCGCGATATACTTTTGTGAAATAGATAAAATATGATGTAGACCAGTTCTGTTATCAAGTATCGGGATAGGGTATAGGCGATAGGTGTTATAATTTTGGGGTTCAACAAGTGGTGTTGTTAAAACAAATACTAAGTTAGAATCCATTTAAAACGCTTGCAATTCAATAATGTCCAAATACTTTTGCAACTGCCGATAATTTAATGGGGAGAGGCAAATTGTTCCTTCGTAAGCTCTGTGAAACTTCTTGAAGTGCTGTCACTAAGTGATTAGGGGTTATGATTGACGTGTGAATGATTCCTAATCTGCCAAATGTTATTGAATTCAAAATATCGTTCAAGTTATCTTCGATATACGAATAGCTTGCCATTAATTGTTCGGAAATGTATAAAAATTTTAGTTTTATGTGAGCAGCCTCGATAGCTTGAGTCACGGTTTGAATTGTGTGTTCGATTTCTTCGAGATCTTTGTTAAATGTTTCCTCGTCAATTTGTAATTTTTGTATAGTCGAGTTGAAATTTTTAATAACAGAAGTTGTAACTGAAATTTGATTTTTGATTAAGTTTTCCAATTGATGTTCGTCGTTATTTAGTTTATTTATACAATTAGTATAGTACTGGCCATCTTCAGCATCTAGGTTACCAGTTATGGATTTGAATATTGTACCGATACCGTTAAGTATTCCTCGTTTATATCTTTTTGTATCTGAAAAGATTTCGTCAAATTTCATTTTTATAGAGTTGGATATTTGTGTTAAAAGGTTAAAGTATGTTTTAATTTCACTCGTAAAAATAATTGACTTATGATCACCATTATTCAGACTGTACAAGATTCTGTCTAAGATATTTTAATTTTTGTCAAAAGCTAGTTTGAGGGATGAAATGTTTTTATGCACTAGTAGAGTCCACTTGTCATTTGTCACCACGATGTCCGTGTCTTGGTGGTAGTATACACCAACGGTGTTATTGATTGGGGTAATTTTGTATTGATAGAGTGCTGATCCGAACAGCAGGAGAAACCTGAAAATAAATTTAATTTTCAGTATGTGGTTTCATTCTATCAAAATTTACTTTGATTTCTTGTTTCGTTTCGAGGTTTAATAAGGTAGCAGAATTTTGGAAAATTTCTTTTATTTTAAAAGGACCGTTAAATTTGTTTTGCAATTTGTTTTTAATTTGTGATTCTTTTACGTAAACTAAGTCACCTATTTTGTACTCAGATCGTTTTTGGGGAACATTTCTGTCGAAACGAACTTTTGCTTTCTCGTTTGAGATTGTGTTCGACTACGGGCTATTTTATAGTAGTGGGATATTCTGTTGTTTAAATCTCTAACGTATTTGGTTATTAACTCTTTTTGGTTATATAAAGTTTCAGGTGGTCTGTTGGACGGATGACCAAAGATAAGTTCATATGGGGTGAAACCGTGTGTTTTATTTACCGAATTGTTATAGCATATTACTGCATATAGTAAAATCGTGAAAGGATGTTCGTTTGGGTTTTCAGTTTTGTGGATTCTTATCATTTCGGCTAAAGTAGCATGAAATCTTTCTATGGATCCGTTCGATTGGGGACGTCCTACGCTTGAATAAGTTAATTTTATGTCGTAGAGGGTGCAGAGATCTTTGAGCAAGCGGTTGTCAAATTCGCCACCGTAATCGCAATGGATTCTTAATGGGGTACCATAATGTTGGAAATATAACAACAAAGTGTTTACGACAGATTTTGCGGATTTATCCGGGACTGCATATGCTTGCGTGAATTTAGTTAATTCGTCGCGAATGGTTAAAGCGTAATTTCGAGTAGGGAATTCAAATAAATCGATATTGATTCTTTCGAATGGTGTCCTTGGGGTTTCTGTGACTACTAGAGGGTTATTAAGGTTTTTCCGGCATACTTTAGTCTTTTGGCAAGTTTCGCAATTTTTTATAAATTTTTCAACGTCTTTAGTTAAACCTTGCCAAGTGTATTTTTCTCTAATTCTTCGAATCGTTTCATTTATTCCGCGGTGTAGATTATTTTTACCAAAATGATTTTGCTCCAATATAATTGGGATTTCATCTTCGTCGGCAGTTCTGACGATATCTTGACAAATTACTACTTTTTTCGCAAAAATGAATGATAGAATTTCGAGTACGGGGAGGTCTAGGTTATTTTCGACAAAGTATGTCTTAGAAAGGTCTAAAACATCTTGGTTTTTAAATAATACCAAAAATAAATGTTCATTTACGGATTCGATATCAAACGGTAGGGGAATGATAAAATATCTCCTATGTCTGACTGTTTTGCTCGATACAATATTGATTTTATCGTTATGAAATTCGGGGTTTTCTTCGAATATGTCCTCAATAATTTTGTGATGTAGGTCTTGTAAGTTATTTTGTTGGAAGAAGGTTATAATATCTTTATGTTCTCGGTATAAGAGTTGTTTGTTTGAGGCTTCGATTTTTGAATAGTCTATTAGAGATGTTGTTTTATATAGGTTGGTGAAAGTTGTAAATTCTCGGGAAATTTGTTCGTTAGTGATTTCGTTGTTATCGTCTGGGTTTTAGTCGTCGTCTGACTCTTCGTTATTCGCGGCTAGAACCTTTGAATAGAATTTGGAACATTCGGAAAAATGATTAATTTTGATTCTGGAAAGTGCGTCCGCGTTCTTATTGATTTTGCCTGGTTTATAAATTATTTCATAGTCGTACTCTTCTAATTTGAGTCACCAACGGGCAAGTTTACTTCCCTTTATAGAGAATAGCCAGGTGAGTGGTCTGTGGTCGGTTACAAGCTTGAACTTTCTACCGTACAGATATGGTCTAAAGTGCTTTACACTCCATACTATCTATAAAAGCTCGCGTTCAATCGTTGAATACTTAGTTTCTGCGCTGCTCAAGGTTCTAGAAGCATAGGCAATGGGTAAATCTTTGCCAATAGGCCCCTGGCTCAGCACTGAGCCGACGGCAAATGCGCTTGCATCAGTGGTTAGAATGAATGGTTCATCAAAATTAGGATAAATTAATATCGGAGTTGTTGTTAATGTTTGTTTCAAATTTTGAAAAGAATTTGTACAATCATTGTCGAAGAGAAATGGTATGTCTTTCTGTAGGAGTTTTGTTAGGGGCTTGGTTATCTTGGAGAAATTAGGAATAAAGCGCCTATAATATCCGGCTAAACCTAGAAATGATTTAATTTCTTTTGGATTTTTCGGTTGAGGAAAATTTAGAATAGCGTCAACTTTCGAAGGGTTTGGTTTTACGCCGTCTTTCGTAATGAGATGTCCTAAATAAGCGACTTCCTTGCGGAGAAACTCGCATTTGTCTGGTTGAATTTTGAGGTTGGCTTTTTGAAGGCGTTTAAAGACTTCGGTTAGACGGGAAATGTGTTCATGAATTGTAGGAGAGTAAATAATGATATCGTCCATGTAGACGAGACATCGTTCATTTTGAATACCTAGCAGGATGTTATCCATAACTCTTTGAAAAGTTGATGGAGCGTTTTTGAGTCCAAATGGCATTCGCACGAATTCATAATGACCGTGCTCAACTGTGAAAGCAGTCTTTTGAATATCTGCGGGATTAATTTCGATTTGGTGGAAACCAGAAGTCAAGTCTAAAGTTGTGAAATATTGGCATTTGCCAAGTTGGTCTAAAAGATCGGAGATGTTGGGCAGAGGATATTTGTCACCGATTGTAACCTCGTTGAGTTTGCGGTAGTCGACTACAACGCGCCATTTCTGTTTACCAGAAGCGTCCAGTTTTTTGGGAACTACCCAGACAGGAGAGGACCAAGGTGAGATTGAGGGTTGAATAATACCTTGACTTAACATTTTCGATACATGGGACTTAACTTCTTCTTTATGGACCTGAGGATAGCGATACGATTTCGTAAATATCGGTCGGGAATTGTCGGTGTCAATAGGGTGTTTGATTTCGTTGGTAAAGGTCAAATTGTCTCCTTCTAAATAGAATATATCTTGAAAGTCTAAACAAAGCTGCGTTACTATTTCGGCCTCTTCTTCGTTTAGATGATCCAAGCGCAATTCGTTCCTGATTTCAAAGGATCTGTCCGTCGTTAGGTGTTGGTCAGAATTTTGCGTGTTTAAGTTAAAAATTGACTTAAATTTTTGTAAAGGTTCTAAATTTAGATTGGAAAAATCGACAGTCTTCGGGATGACATTAGCATTGATTATTGTTGTTAAAAATTCTCCGTTTTCGTTTACTTTAACAAGAGCATTAGGTAAACGGACTTTTTTCATTCTCTTGCGCTTGCAAAATTGCGTCAGTGTTTCTAAGGTTACATTTTAGTTTATAAATTTTTTCGGTACGGCCGTCAATTTGCATCTTATTTTGATTAGGGTGGTTATTAGGGCGGATTAGGGTTATTTTGATTATTGTGGTTTGATTGGGTTTTGTCGCATTCGGGTTTCGACGAATCGTCGGTTACTTTGAAAAGTGGAACTGTTTTAAAATTGGTTATTAATCGTTTATTTCTTATGTCGACGATACAATGATAGTGCTCTAGGAAGTCAGCTCCTATGAGTCCATCAAAACTGATATCTAGGTCGTAGATGTAAACTTTATGTGGGTCGTTATCCGTAAAGGGTATAAGAACAGATTCACTGATAGTAATTTTCTGATCGGTTATGCCTTGTATAATTACATTTTCTGAAAATCTCCGTTTGTAATTTTCCGCTGTTTTTGGTTTAAAGATAGAGAGAGATACCTGCGCCAGTATCGATTAGAATTTTGAATTTGTTTGTGATGCCTTTAATGTAGTATAGATTTTTTGAATTTACGGTCAACAATTAGTGTGATAGCGTTTCTACATGAACCCTTGTTCCGGGAAGTTCAGCGACGGGTCGAAACTGTCGTTGAGATTCATCGTTCGTATTTGATTTGTTATTTGGTCGAATTGGTCTGTTTGCTGTGTTGGAGTATCCGTGGGGTACTCCGGATCTAATCGAAAATCCTGAGGATTAACAGTATAATCCTCCTGTGGCGTTTGAGAATTAGCAGTATAATTCTCGTACTGTTCATATGGGGAATTAGCTGTATAATTCTCTGAAAAGCTTTGAGCGTTTTCTAAATCGTAATTTTCATAACTGTCACTTACATTTTGATAATCGGGTGAATAGTCATTGTATTGATTAAATTGATCGGCATAATTATCGTAAGGTTCGTAATTTAAATGATGAGCTTTTTGCTGGTTAAAGCGGTTAAAATTCGGGTTAGGTTGAATAGCTGACGGTCTTTGTTGGTTAAAGTTTGGATTTGGCCTTATAGCTGAGGGCCTATTTTGAGGTTGATTAGGTTGGTTTTGAGGGAATGTCCTCTGACCAAATTGATTACTTGGTTGCGCGAAGTTTTGATATGAAAAATTTTGGGAGTTTGAATTTCCTTGGAAACTTGGTCTTTGAAAGTTCTGAGGCTGTTGCCTTGTGCCGCATTCGCTTATGACGTGTCCATTTCTTTTACAGAATGAGCAGAATTTCTGCTGAAAATTTGAAGTTGGTCGTTTTTGCTGTAAAGTGGGATTTTTGACAGGACTATTTTTCGGAAATTTCTGTTGCTCGAAATAAGAGAGTTGTAGTTCTCTCCGAATTCTACCTACAGCTTTCAATATAGTTGGAGGGTTGCACGTATGATGCGGCCTAAGTTTGGTTCTAAGCCCGTTAGTAAATTATTTAAAGTCATCGTTTCGATGAGGTCGGATTGTGCGGTTCTTTGCGTCGAGGTTAAATTTTGCTTCTGCACTGCAGCGTGCATTTTCGCATTGTGCGTTTGTAAACGCGAAACAAATGTTAAAGCGGATTCACCAGGCAATTGGTGAATTCGTTGTAGGTCTTGGATAAGAGCCGTTAAGTCTCGAGAATCTCCAAAATGAGTTTCTAAAAGTGCCTTTATTTCTGGCCATGTACCAGGTGAATTTATGAGTTCGGCAGCTCTGCCTTTTAATTTATTCTTGATATGCATGGTTAATAGAATTTTTTTGTCATAAATTGCCATGCCTTGGGCACACTGACATGAATTTAAAAACGTTTGCAAATTAATGGCATTACCATCGAATTCAGGTATTAGAGAAAATATTTCAGAGAGCTTGTAAGGCTCAATTTGCTCTGGTTGTTGTTGTTGTAGTTGTAGTTGTTGTTGTTGTTGTAGTTGTTGTTGTTGTTGTAGTTGTTGTTGTTGTAGTTGTTGTTGTTGTTGTAGTTGTTGTTGTTGTTGTTGTAGTTGTTGTTGTTGTTGTTGTTGTTGTTGTTGTTGTTGTTGTAGTTGTTGTTGTTGTTGTAGTTGTTGTTGTTGTTGTAGTTGTAGTTGTTGTTGTTGTTGTTGTTGTTGTAGTTGTTGTTGTTGTTGTTGTAGTTGTTGTTGTTGTTGTTGTTGTTGTTGTTGTTGTTGTTGTTGTTGTTGTTGTTGTTGTAGTTGTTGTTGTTGTAGTTGTTGTTGTTGTAGTTGTTGTTGTTGTTGTTGTTGTTGTTGTTGTTGTTGTTGTTGTTGTTGTTGTTGTTGTAGTTGTTGTTGTTGTTGTTGTTGTTGTTGTAGTTGTTGTTGTTGTAGTAGTTGTAGTAGTTGTTGTTGTTGTTGTTGTTGTTGTTGTTGTTGTTGTTGTTGTTGTTGTTGTTGTTGTTGTTGTTGTTGTTGTTGTTGTTGTTGTTGTTGCTGTTGTTGTTGTTGTTGTTGTTGTTGTTGTTGTTGTTGTTGTTGTTGTTGTTGTTGTTGTTGTTGTTGTTGTTGTTGTTGTTGTTGTTGTTGTTGTTGTTGTTGTTGTTGTTGTTGTTGTTGTTGTTGTTGTTGTTGTTGTTGTTGTTGTTGTTGTTGTTCGGCTGATGCCGGTACTATTGGTTGAGCTGTCTCTGGTTGAGCTCTGTCTGGCATTTTGCTTTTTATTTAGAGATTATTTGAACTAAAAGAATTGTCTGCGTATCAGCAGTATGATACGAGAATTAAATTAAAATTAGCTTGTTACGTTGCGTGCGTGAATGGATTGTATATTAGCTGTATAATACACAATGTTTCGTATTAGCAGTATAATACGAAAATAAATAAACTTAAAATTAAATGAACTTGTTTCGTTGCATTTGTAAAGGAATGGATTTCACTTTGACAATAGAACTGGCTTTGTGCGCCGAGTGTATTAGCAGTATAATACACTTTTAATAGTATTGATTGATATTATCACTAATTTATCAATATATTGTTTGGTTAAACATAGTCCTTTAGACTCTTAAATTATTTCCTTTAACGAACGAGTACAACAAATTGCTATTACAGTTTCCTAACTTAAGTAGTTCTCCAAATTATAATTTACCTGTAAAGCATTCAGTTGTACATCATATCGTCACAGAAGGACCTTTACCTTTCTCTCGTCCGCGTAGATTAGAAAATATGAAATTTAAAATAGCTCAAGATGAATTTAACCAGATAGTAGAGTTAGATATATGCAAACTTTCGTCTTTCGTATCTTCGCCGCTTCATATGGTAGCTAAAAAAAGCCCAATGACGTCCGCGTCCATGCGGAGATTATCGACAATTAAATACTGTTATTGTACCTGATAGGTATCCACTACCGCATCTACATGATTTCTGTACTATTTTCTCAAAAATAGATTAAATTAGGGCTTATCATCAAATACCAGTCGCAGAGAGTGATATTTTCAAAACAGCAATTACTACGCCTTTTGGTTTATTCGAATTTTATCGGATGCCGTTCGACCTGGGTAATGCTGGGCAAACCTTCCAGAGATTTATGGACGAAGTCCTTACCGGTTTGCCTTTCGTTTTTGTTTATTTGGATGATATCCTATAGCCGGAGAGCCGGCCGTCGAATATCCTATGAATAAGATACATGAAAAACTTTTTGTGAGTGATTAGTACTACCACAGAATTAAAGGGAGCCACCTTTTATACGAGCTAATTTTGCCCGCGTCATGGATTTTTGAACTCACTTCCGGTTTAGATTTTTAATGTTTTCTTAAGTCATCAATAATCCCTTGGGGTAAATCTTTTTCCCCACCGGACCGCAAGACATGTACCCCCGCATTTTCGAGGACGCGGAACACGATGGTGATAATATTTTCCGACCTAGTGTTCAACCGCTACCCCAAATCGAAAAAACCACCCCTTTTTCCAATTTTTCGGTGCTACGCTTGCGAGGGATCGCTGCTTTTTCTTGGTCAGATTGAATAAAATAAGTAAATATTGACCACAGATGATCTAATTCACCCCCGGGGGTTGAAACTACCCCCACCCCCAATAACTAAATGCCACGAAAACAGCGAAAATCAGCTGGAAAATGGTATACTCCCGTTTTTGAGGGCGAGGAGTACGATGGTGATAATATTTCCCAACCTACCCTTTACCCACTACCCTTAAACCTGAATACCACCCCCTTTTCCAATTTTTCGGTGCTAGGCTTGCGAGGGCCTATCGGATCATTTTTTTTTGGTCAGTTAGAATAAAATAGTTAAATATTTACAAGTGACCTAACCCACCCCCGGGGGTTGAATCTACCCTCATCCCCAATAACTAAATGCCACAAAAACAATGAAAATCAGCTGGAAAGCGGTATACCCCCGTTTTCGAAGGCGGGGAATACGATGGTGACAATATCTTTCGACCTAGAATCCAATTGCTACCCCCTAATCGAAAAAACCACCATTTTTTCCGATTTCTCTATGTTACGCTTGCGAGGGCTTGTTGGATCAGGTTTTTTTTGGTTAATTTGAATAAAATAAATAAATATCACAGGGGTGAAAAAAAAATTGAATTGTGATTTAGTGTGTGTACAAGAACAAAAATCGCAAAAGGGGATGGGTTTTTTTTTTCGATTTCGGGGTAGTGGGTAAAGGGTAGGTCGGTAGGTCACCATCATATTCCCCGCCTTAGAAAACGGAGGTATACTGCTTTCCAGGTGATTTTCTTCGTGGCATTTAGTTATTGGGGGTGAGGGTAGTTTCAACCCCCGGGGGTTGGTTAGGTCACCTGTGAGAAATATGTAACTATTTTATTCTAACTGACCAAAAAAAAAAAACCGATACGACAGGCTCTCGCAAGCCTAGCACCGGAAAATCGGAAAAGGTTTAGGGGTAGTGGGTGAAGGGTAGGTCGGGAAATATTATCACCATCGTATTCCTCGCCCTCGAAAACGGGAGTATACCATTTTCCAGCTGATTTTCGCTGTTTTCGTAGCATTTAGTTATTGGGGGGTGAGGGTAGTTTCAACCCCCAGGAGTAAGTTAGATCACCTGTGGTCAATATTTACTTATTTTATTCAATCTGACCAAGAAAAACCAGATCTGGCATGCCCTCGCAAGCGTAGCACCGGAAAATAGGAAAAGGGGGGTGGTTTTTTAGATTTAGGGGTAGCGGTTGGACGCTAGGTCGGAAAATATTGTGACCATCGTGTTCCCCGCCCTCGAAAACGGGGTCTTGCGGTCCGGTGGGGTAAAAGCTTTACCCCAAGGAACTATTGATGACTTAAGAAAACATTAAAAATCGTAACCGGAAGTGAGGTCAAAAATCCATGACGCGGGCAAAATTAGCTCGTATAAAAAGTGGCTCCCTTTAGGACTGTGGTAGTACTAATTACTCACAAAAAGTTTTTCGTGTATCTTATTCATAGGATATTCGACGGCCGGCTCTCCGTCTACTAGTTGCAAGTAAATCAAACGGTGAAACATTTAGAACATTTAAAACTTGTTTTCGAACGGTTAAATCGATATGGTATAAATATTAAACCGTCAAAATGTATTTTTGGAACTGATAATTTGACCTTTTTAGGACATCATATTTCTTCACAAGATATATTACCTTCTTCTAAAAGAGTTGATGTCATTAATAATTTCCCCTTACCAATTAAAGCAACTTCAACGATTTATAGGTATGGTAAACTTTTGTCATCGTTTCGTACCTAATTTCGTTGAAATAGTAGTTCCTTTACATTCTTTCTGTACAAATTCGTCGCATAATAAAATTGTGAAAATAAATCAATTTCCTATTACCTGTATGGATAGTTTTTTAAAAGCCTAAAAGCTATAGTCGATGCAGTCATTTTAGCTCATCCTTGTTGTAGTGATGATACATTCTTATCACTTACAGTTGATTGTTCAAATGTCTCTATGGGAGCAGTTATAGAGCAACGAGATAGGAAAGAAGTACTTACTCCTTTAGCTTTCTTTTCGCGTAAACTCACCATGTCTGAGACAAAGTACTCAGTATTCAATAAAGAGCTTTTTTCCTTATATTCTGCTATTAAACATTTTAAATATTTACTAGAAGGTCGTAAAATTTGTTTAACTGACCATAAACCATTGATCAAAGCTTTATTAACAAAAGCCGAAAGATCGCCAAGACAAATACGTCATTTAGAATATATTGCTCAATTTTCATGGGAGATTAAGCATATTAAAGGCAAAGCTGCCACTTTATCACGTGTATATGACACATCTTCTATAGAGCAGTGTATTTTACCAATTCAAACAGAATTTGGTTGAATTTATTTGGTGTGATGTTTCTCGTCCAAAGCTGCGACCCCTAAACGGACAAAAACAACCCCCAAAAGGGGTGAAACGCGGATACGCCGTCTCATACGGATAAAATCTACGTCACCTCCCGTTTTCGAGGATACTGAACACAATGGCGGTGGTTTAAACTTTTTTAGAGTTGACCCCACCCCCTAAATGGCCAAAAACAAACCCCGAAAGGGGTAAAACGCGGATACGCCGTCTCATACCGGCACAACCTGCGTCACCCCCGTTTTCGAGGATGCTGAAAACGATGGAGGTGGTTTAAACTGGTTTAGAGTTGACCCCACCCCCCAAATGGCCAAAAACAACCCCCGAAATGGGTGAAACGCGGATACGCCGTCTCATACCGACAAAACCTGCGTCACCCCCCGTTTTAGAGGATGCTGAACACGATGGAGGTGGTTTAAACGTTTTTCGAGTTGACCCCACCCCCTAAATGGCCAAAAACAACCCCGAAAGGGGTGAAACGCGGATACGTCATCTCAAACCGACTAAAAACCTAAGTCAACCCCCGTTTTCGGGATGCTGAACACGATGGTGATGCTGGATCTTCTTCCCGAAGCAAACTAACCCCTCAAACCACCAAAAACTACCCTTTTGATATCCAGTTTTATGAAGTGCACCAGATAAGAGAAAATGAATTATACATATACGAAAGAATTACAATCAACAGTACGCGGGCTCGCGGCAGCAAAGAGTACACATCATCCAGCTCAGCATCTCTGCGCCCCCACTTTTACTGTAATTGCATGCGTCAATAAAAAGGTTCATTATTTAATATAATAAAATAAATGAAATTGTACCACTGATTCTGTATACCTGATTTTCCCACCTAAAAACTTGACACGAGGTATGCGCCTATTTTTTCAGTTGTGAACAGTGAACAGATAAAGAAACCTGGAATCATCATCCGGTGGGTATACAATGATCTCTGAACATATGATTAATTTTCTCTTATCCGGTGCGCTTCATAAAACCGGGTATCAGAGGGGTAGTTTTTGGCCGTTTGAGGAGTTAGTTTGCTCCGGGGAGAAGATCCAGCATCACCATCGTGTTAAGGATCCTCGGAAAGGGGGGTGACGCAGGTTTAGCCGGTATGAGACGGCGTATCCGCGTTTCACCCCTTTCGGGGGTTGTTCTTGGCCGTTTAGGGTGTAGGGTCAACTCGAAAAAAGTTTAAACCACCGCCGTTGTGTTCAGCATCCTCAAAAATGGGGAATGACGCAGGTTTAATAGGTATGAGACGGCGTATCCGCGTTAACCACTTTGGGGGGTGGTTTTTGGCCGTTTGGGGGGTGGGGTTAACTCGAAAGAGTTTAAACCACCGCCATCGTGTTTAGTAGGACCATTACCTACATCCAAAGGTTGCTCTTACATTCTAACTGTGATCGAACGATTTACTAGATGACCAGAGGCTTATCCTCTAACTGATATTACCGCAGAGACTGTTGCGTGATCGTTATTTCGAAATTTTGTCTTCCGTTTCGATGTACCTTTGACTGTAACTACTGACCAGAGTTCAATTTGAATCTAAGTTATTTAACGAATTTTCAAAATTTTTGGGTTTCCACAGAATTTGTACCACAACTTTCCACCCACAAAGTAACGGAATGATAGAACGTTTTCACCGAACTCTTAAAGCTGCATTAACAGCTAGGGCTAATACGTCACATTGGGTAGACGAACTTCTAATTGTATTATTAGCTTTCAGAACGACTCCCAAAGAAGATTTCCAATGCTCTTCTGCCGAACTAATGTATGGTCAAACTCTACGGTTGCATGGCGAATTTTTCATTAAGTCATCTGATACACCAGACATGCCTCTGTTCATTGACAAATTACGCAATTACTTTAACAACTTAAAATTTTTCTCCAGTTCCACATGTCAATTATAACACGTTTGTTAATTCTGAGATTTCCAAATGTGACTTTATATTTGTTCGGAAAGAGCTTTTTAAGCGTACCTTCACTCCACTGTACGAGGGTCCATTTAAAGTTTTATTCCATACAGACAAGTTAATTACTTTTAAAAGGAAATAAGGTTATAACTGTCAATGTTGCTATAGTTAAATCTGCCTTTTTGTTGGTTGACAGATGTGATGTTCCGCGATCATGGTTTGATTGTTGTTTTTATCAACGGGGGGGGGGGGGGGGGTGTAGCAACCCACTTTCCAAAAATAAAGAAGAAAGAAGAACATCAACAACAATTTTATATGTTAAATGAATTATATTTTTATCATTAAAATGTTACAATTTAAATTTGAATATATATATTTTAAATGGAACTATTAATTTATTTATAGCTATTTATCATTTTATATACCCTTATAGGGTTACTTTTGAAAATGGGGATGCTGAGGTCAGGATCAGTTGAAGGTCTGGCTCAACTAGTATTTTACAGTACCTACATTTTTAATCACCTTGGTACCTATTTTGTTAATATTATGCTGTGTATGTCGTTCCACTCTCTGAATAGAGTGTAAAGAGGGGTAGTTTTTTACCCTTTTATTATCTTTATTAAATCGATACCTAATAGTTACTATAAAAATATATATATAATTTTCTCATTCAGTATAAGCTATTATTCAAAGCAATTTTAGAGGTTCCTTTTATGTTTTTAGGGGTGAAATATAATTTTCCCCAGCCTTTTGATACTATAAAGACGTATTTTTATTAATCTTGAGCCTTTTCCAACCATTTTCTCTGGGTCTTATGCGTTTTGCGATGGGGGCCAAAAATCAGCAATTTTTAACATTTTCCCAAGCAACTAAATAAAGCCAGATATGACCCAGCTTCTTCTTCAGTAACAATCGATTTATCTTGGAAACGACTATACTATAGTACTCGAAATTTTGTTCTCTACAACCTTGTTACCTAAATCACACTCTTTTATTAAAAATTATAATAAAGCCCTTTTAAGTCCTTACCTCTCTTATTACTATGGTTCTTTTATTATAATTGTTTAAATCATTCGTAATACTAGCCACAATGTCTAGGTATGCATGTATACAACCCTATTCGTGCGGGAGAAACGTTCATCGCCATTTTGTACCTCCAGGTTTGGTTAAACAAAAAATGGCAATAACAAAAATTGTAGATATAATTACTTGTTTGACAATTTTTGTTTGCTTTTTTTTAAATTTTTTGTCAAATGGACGGTTTAAATAAAAAAAAGTATTTTGTCAATAATTTTCCAATATGGCAGCTTCAGCATATCTTCTTTTTTTCGGGGAATTTATAGGATTTCAGTCAGAAGGCTACAGAGACTATGTCTGCAAATTCAATTGCTTGTGCGAGGTTTTTGGAAAAGACCTCTAATGTATAATGATTGCATTAATACCCAAAGTATTTAATATTACAAACTCGTGATAATTTTTAACGAACTACTACCCAAATGGCACTTTAAGTGTTTAGATATCGCATTACATATTGATTAAAAAAAATAAAAGAAAAATTTAACAGTGATAAAAAATAATTATTTATTCAAATTCTAATTACAGTTTAATTATATCGAATTAAGGTACTGCTTCTTCGAATGGTACCAGCACTAAACTGTTATTAATAATGTTCGTAGCCACAGCATTTATAATTTCTGACACCGATGATGAAATGTCTTCATTAATTTCAGCTCCATGTTCGTTAAGGAATTTATTTGTTGCATCTCCTATATAAAAATATAAACATTAATAACTTATTAGGAAAGCAAGAACTAGAAATTTTCTATCCAAATATTATTTACTAGTCCAAGCTATATTGCAAGAGGAATTGTTGTTAATGTCAACTCTAATAATAATTTAATAAATTAGTAACTAATATAATAAAGGTGTGCCACTTAAATCTCTCCAGACTTGTAATTTTTTATTTTTGATGCGATGACCATGTTGGGCACATCAAATTGTAGACATTTTTAAAGCCTTTAAACATGATACAGAGAGATTAAGAAAACATTTTTTTGAAAAAATTGTTAAGAAAGGAAACTTTATTTCTTTATTTTTTTACCTCACCCTGTACATGAACTGTGTTAATGTTTTCTTATAAAGATTTTAATTAGCTGCAATTTATGTCACTACAATTACAACAATTTGACGTGTTCAACATGGTCGTCGCTCAAAAAATAAGAAAGTTACAAGCCTGGGGAGTTTTAAGTGGCGCACCCTGTATATGTACCCAAATGTGTATTGTAATGTTATATACTAATGTTATATATTTCTTGATGTACGCTTTTATTATGAGAACTACCCAAATGATAAATTAATAATAATAGTAATAAGAAAAAAGTAATGAACAAAATGAAATCGAATATATACATTAAAAAAAAAGAGAGGCAAGCTGGTTACATTGCAAGAGCAATAAGGTGGGTCGGTTCGGTGAACGTAACTCGACAATTTCTCCTACATCCCTGAACCGATTAAAAATTTTTTTTGGTGGGCTTTTAGAGACAACTTTATAGAATGGTACTAGGTTATTGAAAACTGAAAAAGGAAAAATTTTTTTCTCGTCCGAAAATTTAAAAAAAAAATTTTTGTTGATTTCAATAGTCTGGTATCATTCTATCAAGTTTTCTCTAAAAACGTATCAAAGAATTTTTTCAATCGGTTCAGGATATAGGAGAAATTGTCGAATTACGAAATCATTTCCTTAAGCACGGCACCGCCACTTTTAAAAAACCTTTGGAGGAGAGTCATGTAATTGACATTATTAGAAACGAACAAACCCTGCTAAATTTAAATAAATATTTGTGCAGGGTGGCCCTAGAACACAAAAATTAAAAAAACTGATGTACAGGGTGCCTAAAATAAGAAACTATTAAGGTGAAAATACTAAGTTGCCGCAATAGCAAAAATAAATTAACGAATAAATACAAAATAATCTCCTGGGGATTCAAAAATTGTGCCTACAAACTTAGCTCAAACAACGAAATATAAAATCCAGATTATCATGATATGGTTAATTTATTGCTAGTATTTAATATATCGTCTTCGTATCCATTAACATAATCGTTGATTTCTTACTTTCATAATTCTTTAAAAGAGTTTTTATAATCTTCTTGTTGATCGTGCTCCTGTATTTCCTCTGTACTGGTGATTTACAATATTTTTCTCCTTCTTATTTACAACGTCTTCAGACATTTGTGTTTCATGAAAATTATTCTAGTTCGCTGTTGTCTGTTAGGCGCACAGCATCATCAAAACTCTTTTCCATCAGCTCTTTGGTGACATAAGACCAACGTTTTGGCTCCCTCCTCGCATCTTGCCATCTAGTTTTCCCTGAAGTAGCAACCTTTCTGTATTGTCGTCTTTCCGGTTGATGTGGCCCGAATACAGTGCTGGAGAGTTGGTTTTGGTATTTCTTGGAAAACCTAGGTATTAGTGTGATTAGGGAAATGGTAAAAACGTCTTCCGACCCACATCCCTAACGCATAAATACGCTGTCTGCCTGCTTCTCTAACGGCTCATGTTTTAGAGGCATAAAGAAAGATGGAGAAAACTAGGGGCTATCTGATGACTTTGACGACTTTACATTTATCGAAGGTACTGTGGTCTTCTTTCACCAAAGCAGAGTTTTCTTCATATAGTGGGCGGATAATAAATACCACATCTCTAATAATACAGCCCGCAACTTGTCCCATTCCACATTGTCAAAAGCCTTACGGTAGTTTATGAAGTAAAGGTACATGGACACGAAATATTCTCATACTTTCTCGATAAATCGCAAATTCAGTATTTGCTCTCTGGTGCCACGCATTTTACAAAGCCTGCCTGCTCGGGGGTATTTGCCAAGGTAGATAATTCTGAAGTCTAAATTGAAGAATATATAGCATTATTATATTAGTGTGTGATATTAGTGCTAGCAATCTGTAGTTTTCACATATTCTGTCGCTGCTTTACTGTGCAGTGGCACGATGATTTAGGTTATCGAATCGTCGGTCCAGATTAATGTTTCTCCTATTTTTTGGCATATCCTATGAATGTTTTTCATTCCATTTTCACCAACTGCTTTGTCAGTTTTTAATTTTTTTATAGCTGCCTTCACTTTAGTTTTTAGTATTGAAGACTCGTGTTCGTAACCTATTTTTTTGTGGAGGAGGAGAAATCTTGCATAAGACTCCGACAAGGAGTGTCGGAAGTGTCAGATTCCTACTGACTAAAACCCCTCCCCCTTCATCTCGCTTCTTCCACCGGAAACCGCTTTCGCATTACTTCAGTGGGGAGCCGCAATTTTACTTTCCCTTATACTTCCTTCGTCTCCATTATTGTACGAACTGTTCCGTACGCTTGTTGCCATGATTCCTTGGATGCACATAAGCTTATCATCATGTTTATGAAGGTTGACTCAGTCTGTAAGGGAATAGTTTCTTCTGGTCTCTTCCCACCTAATACGTATGTTCTACGTCATCCACTTCATCGCAATAGCTGCATCTGTCTATTTCTGCCCTACTACGATCGTAGAGATACTTCTTAAAACACCCGTGTCCTGAGAGAGCTTGGGTTAAGTAGTAATCCACCTCTCCCTAGGCGCGATTTATCCACGTCTGAATGATAGGTATCAATTTACAGGTCCATCGTCCATACATTGCGGTTTCCCATGTTTGTTGCTATCTTGCGATAACGTTCTCTTTTGCTACTCTGGCCTCCACTCCATTGTATCTTTCTGTCATTTCTTGTATTAGAAATTCTATAGGTGGGACTCCCACTATGACCCTCACTGCCTCAGTTGAAATAGTGCGGTATGCACTGCCGATTCTGATTGACATCAACCTTTGGAGTCTTGTCAGCTTTGCTGTTAATTTTTTATTTCGATATCCGTATGTCAGACTGGTGCGGCATATATGTACATACACTTGCCATTACTCTCCTTTTCGATGCTCTTAGCCCTCCTATATTGGGCATAAGGCTTGTCAATGCTGCGACTCTTTTTTCTACTTTCTTTTGACGTGCTCCGCGAAGGTAAGTTTGGTATCAAGCCACACTCCTAGGTATTCAGGATGGTGAAACAGATCGGCGCTATTTTTTTTAGTGGTAAGGAGTACTGCCTCCGATTTATCTAGTGCCAGCTTTAGTTTTCTTGTTTCTAAGCATTCTGCAACTCGATGGAGGGCAGTGTCTGCTTTGTTCATCAGTATGTGCTCGGTTTCTGTAATTACTATCATGGCTACATTGTTCGCAAAGCCGATTAATGTAACATCCGTTCCATTTTTAGATCATCATACAGGACGTTTCACAGAGTTGGACCGAGTACTGATCGCTGAGGCACGCCACTGCAGACTTCTCGTAACCTAGTTACCAGTCACATTCTACCCCAGGATGGTCATTTTCAAAAACATTGCTGCAGTACTTGTACCAAACCTCAATAATCTGATCGCCATTAGGTCTTAAAGTATCGATGGGGTGCCAAATTGACCAGGTTTTAGGTTTAAATTTACGTGTAATCACTCCCACTGTTCGAAAAAAATATTTGCTCTTGTTGTGGTCAGCATGTGACTTCATTCTTTACATACGCCTTGCAGATAGAAATTCGTATCGCAGTATTGATATCATGGACCTTCAAATTTTTCCTGGATTTTACTTCAGATAAAGTTTCGGCAGTTATCCAAGGTTGTTTCGCATTTCTACGTGTCTCGATTTGTACTTCAGTTAGTGCTCGTATGATGTTCTTCTTTGGAGAATTCCACAAGGCATTTTAGTCTTCGTCATTTAATGGTTAGCTTTATTTAAGTAATCCCTTAATTTATTCCAGAAGGCTGGAGCAGTAGTTGTGATGGACGAACGTTTTTGTATTTGCCCTTGACATGTTTTCAGCTTCAGAGAGAATATGTAGATGAGCAACTGATGATCTAAACTGCAGACAGCAACAGATAAAGTTTTAATAAGCTTTATTGAAGAATTGAAGATTTCCACCGATTTCCTATGATAATATAGTCAATTTGGTTGCAAAATCTACCGCCAAGTGACAGCCAAGTATAAAGGAGTGGCGTTATTTATGCAAATATTACTTATCGTAGTTCACCAAGTAATAAATTGGTTAATTACGGTTTAACATCTCCAACGTAATTATTGCTACCAAATGATAATTGACTATGGTCGAGGCAAATATATTGTCTCCGTGATTTATTAATAATCATCGCAAATGCGCTTAGAAAACAGTTTCCTCTAAAAGCAGAAGCAGCGTGAGCTGGAATAGATATTTTCGAAAAGATACTTTGATTGCTTGAGTATATAAATACTTTCTGTGTCTTCAGATACTAGATAATTCAAAGAGTATCCAAAATACTTTTAAAACTATATACGACAGTTACTTTTAAAAATATCTTAATTACTGTTTTGAAATTTTGAATTTGAATTATTTATGCAGTATAAATAATAGAAATAAATTAAACTATTGTATCTATCGCCACTGTAAATGCAGTATATATTTATATGAATTTTTCAGTATTCAGAAGTATTCAGCTTCCTATTATTTCCTACAATATTCGTTAACTTCGATTTAATAATCTTCTATGGTTGCTTTAACAGAAATTTTTATTTTGTGAGAATCTAAGACATAACATATGTATTTAAATAGAATTTTAAATGCAGTGGGCACCACATGGTGTGGGGAAGCACCAACATCAACATAAGGGGTGAATATATATTACAATTCACGATAGGGGAAAGTTTACTGATAGCCAACATAGACAAGAACTCTACTTTTTTTTTACTTCACTTCTTAAAAAAATCATAGATATAACCTTTTGCACGAGTAACATAAGCGATAATATTATAAATTGGCATGTGTCAGAAGAACAATCAGGCTGCGATTACAGGCACATATGATTTAATACCACGACCCCATCTATGACGAAGACAAAGTTCATAAATCCCCAAGAGGCCACCTGAGAAGGCTATTCAGAGTCCCTCAGAAGGCATCCGAGGAATAGAATTCAGAATAGATGTAGAGAGCCTTGAGGTGGCAGTGGAACAGGTAAGCGAGGCGATAATAGCCGCTTACCAGGAAAACTGCCCAGAGGAAACAAGGAAAAACGGGGGTAAAACAATCTGGTAGAACAAACATCCAGAAGGCTTCAGAACAAAAGTGAGAAGACTGTTCAATAAAGCCAAATTCAGCTAAAATTGGGACACCTACAAAACTAAACCCACGCAATACAACAACGAAATCCGCAAGGCCAAAATAGCCTCGTGAAGGAGGTCTTTTGAAAAGATTAATGATGGCCTTGCAGCCTCCAGAATCCAGGGTCGTGGCCAAGGATGGTTATACTCCAAATGAGACTTCCTCAAGAAAGAGTATGAAACCTACACTGAAACAGTAATGGAAAGTATGAAAGTGCTCATGGAGGCACACTTCCCGGGATTACTGATACTGCAGGGTTCGAAGGCCGCGCAACTCCCAGATTAACGGCTGGAGCGGCTCAGATCTGTGAATTGAAAGGTAGCCAATGAGGTAGTAAAACCCAACAAAATAAGATGGGCAATTAGCAAGTTTCAACCACTCAAATTTCCTGGGATGGATGGAATTTACCTGATTCTGCTCTAAAAAGGACAGAATATATTAATATTACATTTGCGTAAAGCATTTAGAGCCTGTCTATGCAAGTACATACTACATATATGGCGGAAGATGAAAGATACGTAGAATGTCAGACCAAACGCCTAAGTCATATAGACCCATAAGCCTGTCCTACTACTACTGGACAGGTACATTAGAGATAAAATACTGAAGGAAAACTCACTTAGTGAGCGTCAATATGCATACCATACGGAAAACAGAATTCACGCTGCTTGATTTAAATATTCCACTAACAAAATTATTAGATGACAAAGAAATGGCAGTGGCGACATTTCTAGAAGGAGCGTTCAATAACGCGACAACTCAATCTCTAACAAATGGTTTGTTAAATAGAGGAGTCCCAACAGTACTCTGCCAGTGGATTAAAGCCAGTCTAGAAAAGAAGATAATGGTATTCAATCTAGGTGAGACTACCATTAAGGCAGAGGTGAGTACAGAAGGAGGAGTATGATATATACTGCTGTGGATGTTGATGAATTGTTGATGAATTCCTCAGAAAGATTTACGCAGAAGGCTTTTATTGCTTAGGATATACTGACGATCTAGCGATAGTAATCAAGGGGCCATTTTCGAAGACGATATCAGAGCGTTCGCAAAGAGCCCTAAACATTGTCGAAGAACTTTCCACAAATCCTCACAAAACTACAGTAGTCACATTTACACGAAAGAAATCTTTTGGAGGCTTAATGGAGTGGAAATTCCATTTGCCAGCGAGATTAAACATTTATTATCAATTTCGACTAAAAGCTGACATGGAATTCCCACATTCAAAAAGTCACACAGAAAGCAACTATTGCCATGGGAAGGTGCCGGCAGATGTGTGGGGAAAGACTGAAAGTTAAACCCCAAGATGACCCTATGCTTATACACTAGGGTTGTAAGGCCCATGATAACCTATGGGTCGATGATATGGTGGTCCAAGACACCGCAGCTGGGAGCAATAAGGCTATTAAGTGGCGTACAAAAGTCTTACTTGCCTGTGCGCCTCTGTGGCCATAAAAACTGTTCTGGAAATTCTTTTAGATCTGACACAACTACACATATTTACCCAAGGGGAAGCTCGTCCAGTGGTACATAGGCTAATGTAAGGGACAACGCCCATAAGGCAACAACACGGAACAGAGTACCAAAAGTTATACTCAGAGCTGAAGGCAGATCCCGTTCTGGGAATGCCCAAGGACATTATGGTCCCAAAGTATAATTTCTATAAAAATTTTCAAATCAAAATACCAAACAGAGAGGATTGGAAAAATGGTCCTGTATTATCGGCACAAATGGTCTAGTATACGGATGACTCCAAGATATAACAGGGAGTCGGAGTTGGGATTTACAGGATAAGGTCGAAAACGAATATCTCGATAAGTCTAGGAATACACGCCACAGCATTTCAGGCCGAAGTGGCCGCTATACAGTGGTATGCAAAGGAAATAATAAGGCAAGAAACTGTTAACCAGTCAATTGCAATTTCTTTCCTTCTGTCAAGCAGCGCTAAAAGCACTCGATTCCATACAGATCGATTCAAGACTAGTATGGGTTTGTATAAATGCCCTTATGGACAAAGTGACCGTGGGACACAGGAGGAATGAGAAGGCTGATGAACTAGCCCAGGAAGACGCGTCTAAGGCCCTAGTAAGACCCGAAACCTTTTGAGCTGTGGCTAAGCCATGCATACGAACATACATTAATGAGTGGGTACAAAATAAATCTCCAGATTGGTGGAAGAGTTTTCCACGACAGAAAGAGGCCAAAAACTACATTAAGGAATGATCGCCGAAATTCACGGAAGACCTACTGCGCCAAAATAGAAAGGCCATTAGGATAACTGAAACACTGTAGGTTTAATAGATATATGTGTCTATTGGGCCTGGCAGAAAATGCAACATGCAGAGGAGATTCTATTAAGAGGAAGAGGAAACCTCTATGCATGTGCTGTGCCATTGCAAAGGTCTAGCCAGACTGAGATTCCAACTAGTTGGTGAGAAGAAACTAAGTGCAGATAGCTATACTAAGGTGTCCTTATCAAGGCTGTGGATTCTGTTGCAAAAGACAGAGCTGGATAAGGAGCTTTAAGTAAAACTGGATTAGGAGTGCCACAATAGATCCACAGTGGTCAAGACCAATCAGCCAGCTCCTTTTTCAAATCTACAATCTACAAATTCAATAGGCATAAGCAAGTAAACTTTTGTAAGGTTATTAATGTGTAAACAAAATTTTGAGCACTGAAATGTAAAAACCTTTTTAGCAAATGATTTCATGTGGGAGTTTTACAATGAGGTGACGACTTTGCCATTAAGCTATTATTGCTTATCATTAAATTGTTAATAGTTATATCACTTATGCCCGTAACAAGAAATGTTTAATATTTTTAGACTATTTTTTTAACATTCAGTAATAGAATGCAACGAATCACACAGATATCTTTCTAATTTTGGAATAAAGGGTAAGTAAACAACAGAAATTAAACAAATATTCATTTTTAAGAAATATAATCACATACATGAGTTAAAGTTATGCAAATATCTCATCGAATGGCACAAGGGGAAAAATTATTTTTAGGATTTTAGATACAACAGAGTTTATAGTATCTGAGATTGATGCAGAAAATTCCTGGTGTACGTCCTCTTCATTTTCATTTAAAAACTCGTTCAAGTGGTCTCCTAAATAGAAAATGAAAATGATTATAAAATTCAGTATAATACGCATTTTACAGATGTTTTTAAATAACACAGCCAAACAAAAAAAAAGTTCGTGATCTGGATGACTAGCCATGATATTCCTATGTATTTTTCGACATCGAATCCGAGGTCAAAAAAAATCGTATACCCCTTAAATTTATGTGAAGAGCCAAAAATATCCCTTAAATGGGGTAAAGTTATGAATATCAGTATCATTACGGAAAGGAGTATGAATGTGCACTTTGCAACCCTCATGCTCTCATTTATTATTGCCAAGAGCGTAACAACCCCTCCCTCCAAAGGGGTTGGTACGCCTTTCACACCTCTTCTATACCCTTCCAGACATAGATCTACGTCATGAAAGCTTCTAGCTTAGAAGCTCTTGAGAATGCAAGTGAGACATGGTGGAGGATGAACACAGCCAAAGAACCAACCCCCTAGAGAGGTGAAAACTACCCTCTGCTGGACGGGGGTGGAGGAAGATGTGGGAGAGCAAGTTTATCTTGTTTTTACTGCGCAATGGCCACAGTGCACTGTGTAGAACAGCCTTCAACTGCTTTGCCCGTACCTTTCTAAGGGGTAATAATTATATCCCTTATGCCCATAATAAGAAATGTTAAATATGTTTATATTATTTTTTTAACATTTAGCAATAGAATACAACGAATCAACAGATTTCTTTATAATTTTGGAATGAAGTAAACAACAGGAATTAAACAAATGTTCATCTTTTAAGAAATATAATCACACACATGAATTAAAGTTATGCAAATATCTCATCGAATGGCAACTCCTTTGCACGTACCCGTCTAAGAGGTGGAAATCACCCCCAAATTCACAAGAATTATTCGAGAAACTTTTAAGACCGGAAACATGCACTCTGGAGTTTTTCAATCTGAGAGAAGAGAAATCTGCCAACGGTATTGAGTTTGCACAGCAAGATCAACCCTTAAAGCAGATAAAGAACATCCCTCGATGAGTGGGAAACAGGGAGGCGCAGAAGGATGTGGGAAGATTAAGTTTTTTAGTACGGAATTTATAGAGCTTTCATACACCTTCTCCAACCCTTCGGGGGGAGTCGTACCAACCCCTTCGGGGGGGGGGGGGTTGTTACGCTCTTGAAAATAATAAATGAGAGCACGAGTGTTGCAAAGTGCCCATTCATACTCCTTTCCGAAATGATAGTGATATCCATAACTTTACCCCATTTAAGGGATATTTTTGGCTCTGCACATAAATTAAGGGATTCGGATTCAGCGTCGAAAAGTACATAGGGATACCATGGTCAGTCATCCAGATCACGACCTTTTTTTTTTTTTTAAATTTTATCATTTATTTGAATCGATTCATATAAATATAATCACGTCTATGTCTATCTTTCGTACATATAGACTTTATTATATTTATCCTTTTTATCCATTAAGGCTAATCTTCGGATTAATAAATCTGTAGAGCTTCCCTCCTTGTTTTTCAACCTTTATTCAATAAATATGTTTTCTATCGGATGGACATCCTGTGTGTGTGTTTTTACCGAATGTAAACTCTAAATATTATTCTCTTCCGGCGTTTCTTCATTAATTACTTTTTTAAGTCCCCACCCTCTATATTTGTTAAAGTGTATCAGGCCATGTATATTTTTCATTAAAGTATATCAGATATGATTCTTGATAGTTACATAAAAAATATTATCCTCCGTCACAGTTTTTTCGTTAATTATTTTTTAATGAAGTCCACCCTGTATACTTTTCACTAAAAGTACAGGTTGCCGCATCCGTAATAGTGTCAACTACACTCCAAATACTATTTGCACTGTAATTAATAATTTCTTGAGTGACCATCCTGTATCTCTTTCATTATCTAACAGTTGAATTAACTACTTGAGAACGTAAGATTTTCTTCGTGAATTATTGTTTTTAAGAGTGTCCATTATACATATCTTCACTAAAAGTATAGCAGGTTTCATCCTTGATAATTGTTTTTCCTCAAATATATTTTTATATAGTATTCGCCCAGTATATTTTTCACTGAAAGTATATTCCAGTTCTCCAATAACATCAACTAACCATCAAATATTATTCTTCTCCTCCAAGTAGTTTTGTAGATCTAGCGCGAGCAGACATATATGTGACCGACGAACACATAGACTGACAGAATTAAATGACCTTAATTTCCGTAATCTACACAATATGAAACGATAGTCCGAAGATATCCCGGAGGGTGATTTTTTCACGATTACAATACTTCCCATTGGTAAAACAGGCAATATAAGTAGCTATATTTACGTGTTCTCATCAATTGTTTGAACTCTATCATGTAAATCCGGGCTACACATGCGGTATTCGCCGATTTCCGGATAACGAATATTTGCTATTTTGCGAATATCTTAAATCCACACATATGCGAAGTAGACAAATATTTGCTCTTTGCAAAACATAAACCCGGCGCCACACATGCGGTATTTGCCGAATTCGAACATTCGCCTTTTGGTGAACTATTCGCGGAATATTTGCCGAATCACAAGCACATTGATCCACAGATATGTGTAGTCGTCAAAACTCAGTGTGGATACCGGAACAGGCGAATCATTCGACAAACATTTTCTCTAGAAGGAGGCGATTAAAATGGACAATTCAGAAATTTGTGCAGCGGCATTTTTATTTATGAGTGCTACATACTTATTAAAGAAAATAAAGAAAAGAAAGCCTAGACAAAGAAGATGGTGGATGGTTTCGTTTAATCGGAACAGATCAATCAATGTAATTAAGAAAAATTTCATTGTCAAATTTACCTTGTATGGAAAAGAAAACATACCACGCCCTTGAGCGAAATTTTGAGTTTTTTTAGCTATGTAAACAATGTTTTTAAATCACATATATTGACAATGTGTTGCAGATTTATTACTAGACGTCATGTAGACTAGAATAGAAAGAATTCTGATATGTACAAGCAAATTAGGTGTATGCTTTTTCGTTGCACACATGTGTTTATTCATTTTGATCAATACGTGACATTTCAAATTGCAAAATTCGCTGTGTAGGTATTGTGACACTACATATTTGAATTCTATTTATCCCACTAAGCAAATATTTGCCTACATCGCATATGTGTGGATCTGAGATATTCGCCTAATAGCAAATATTCGTTATTCGGAAATCGGCGAATATCGCATGTATGGCGCCGGCTTAAAATATGTCGGTAAATCCGCACGCATCAAAAGAGACGAATATTTTCCTTATCGTAAATTCTACATATGTCTTGAACTCTTAATTTAGTTTAGTATGGTATATATTTCTTAAAGAGCGACTGTCATTATTTCAGTGCAATAATTAGACAATAATTAGGCAATGGAACAATGAGTTGGTATTACAATTTTTAGAGATATCAAAATGAACCAGTAATGTGGAACACGGCTCATACCTTGCACAAGAACGGCAATGATATATATGATGCATGGAAACAGATTCAGGATAAGCTCAATGCAGTAAGTGATTTGATAAAGAAAAAGGGCTCATATATGCTTATTTAATAAGTATGCACTACCCATAATTAAAAATGCGGCAGCAGAAATTAACGAATTGTTCATTTTGGTAATCTCACCGTGTCTCTTAACAATTGAAACTGTTTGCCGAATGCTTCGCCTGATCCGGTATCTCAATTCGTCACACTGAGTTTCGACAATTAAGACCCATGTGTGGATCAATGTGCTTGTAATTCGGCAAATATTCCGCGAACTTTGCAAGAACATTTTGAACGTACTGGAAGTGTTGCAAATGAAAAGAAGGCGAGACGATGAAATGTATTAAGAGAATAATATGAGCTGGCTATAACTTTAGCGATAATCGAAATTCCTACGGTAAGTGTACGGGAGTTCAGTAGGAATTTAGAGGTCATTAAATCTAGTGTTTCCATATGTCTTCGTAAAAATAAGTTTCACACCTATCGAGTACAACTGCATCAAGAGCTTTTGGAAGTGTTTTAAGTCGTAATTTAAATTTTTGCCAGTGGGCTCAAAACCAAATTGGAGAAAATGAAGAATTTTTCAAATTTCTGTTGTTCACGGATGAATCAACGTTTCATCGCAATAGGTTTGTGAATAATCACAATTTCCATTATTATGACAAAGAAAATCCTCATGTTGTACAGAAAAATCATTACAAACACAATGGGGTATTTTCCTATTTTTTTTTTTATTGAATAATATCATAGAATATGTACAAACAAGCCTTCCAATACAAATTTCCGCGAAAATGATTATCAATTTTTTGAGAAAACAGAAGTTATAAGAAGTGGAGCAACAGGTGTTTTAAATTGGTGACGTCGTTAAACTTGCCGATGACGTAGTTGAACTGTGTGGATTTTTTGATAGAATGGTTTTATACAAAACAGTGTGGTGTTGCCAAGTTGAAATTCCTTCTCTAGTTCTAGTGAGGATGTTTGAAGAAAACAGGAGTATAAAGTTTATTTATTAAATCAATTTTAATATATTTATCCAAGAAATTTAATTTTCTTATGTAAAAAATGATAACAGGCGTGAATTATTATTTTAAATAATTTTTAATGCCCATTAGATTTTTGAAAACATATTTAGCAAAACATGACAACAATGTCAACGGCCAGTCAAATGACAGATGACAAACATTTCAATTTATTTTATGGAGGTATTTGCTGTTATTTAAAAATAATAGATAATGTCGTCTAAAAGATGTTTTATAAAAAGTTGTGGAAACACAAGTATAAGTACGTCGGAAAAAATTTTTGTAACTGTTTCAAGAAATATGGATATTCGAATAACTTGGTGGCAAGCTTCAAATAATTCTGATCCCATCACTTCAGGTTCGTTTATATTTTGTTTTGAAGATCATTTTGAAGTAAGTTTAAACCAGTCCTACAGATCCAAAATACACTTACTAATAATAAGTGTACTTGCATACTTAAATAGAAGTGTTTACCTTTGCGTTTTCACATTATTCACGTTTTCTGACAAAAAAATCCAAATTTTGTTTATAGAAAGAATCTATCATGTCGTAATCAACGTTGGGCAGATTGGATGAATCTCCTTTCACAAAATTCAACTCCATCTTAATAGTTTATTGATAAAATATAAAAAAACGAAATCAAACGCTACATAAACAAACAACAAGTAAATCTAACCTATGTTTCTTTCACTTATATTATGACAAGAATTGACAACTGACAGCAAGCAAGCAAAGTTGGAAGAGAGCCGTTTTTATACAATGTTGCGACATAATATTCGCCGCGAATTTTGTTTACATTTTCAAGATAACTTCTAAATGATAACAAATATAAATAACTTCAAATTCCTTCTAAATACATGTATATAATATTTATTGATTTTTAAGATATTGAGCAAAATAGAAGTGTTATAGGCAAAATAATGTAAAGAAAATACACAATTTGGCATTCAAATAAGATAGTTACAGTCTAAGCGAAAGTTGTCTATTATTGGTTAAATTATTTCCCGCCAAATAAAATCGTTTGAAATCTGCATATTCTTATTTCTTATTTTTATTTAAGAAATTATTGTTTTGGTTTAAATTGATTATGCAGTAATTGCTAAAATAATAACATTACTTGATTTATATCACCAAAACTGAATTTAAAAAAAATGGAAACTACCCCATTGGAGTCTAAATATTTGAGGAGGAATTGTACATGATATGCCATTGGTCCTCACCTTTTTAAGGGAAATGTTAATGGAGCAGTCTTGGATTTTATGCGAAATAGGTTTCCACAAATGGTCGAGAATATTTATGACATTACAAATAATATGTGGTGGCAACTTGATGGTGCACCACCACGTTTTGGTATAAATGTTCGTCAGATCATTAGTAACCGGTTCCCTGAAAGGTGGATAGGAAGAGGAGGTCTGATGTTTTAAGAGGAGGTCTGATATTTTAATAAACTCTTAAATTATATCTAATATATTATTTTATTAAATTATGTTAAGTCCCATTGCATGGCCGCCTAGGCACCTAGGTCACCCGACCTGACTTTAATGGATATTTTCCTTTGGGGATTCGTGAAGTCAAACGTTTATAAAGTAAAATCAACGACCCGAGAAGATATGATGGAAAGGATTCGTCAGTGTTTCAATCGTACAAATGTTGATATGTTACACAATGTAAGGTGTTCATTTCAATATCGTAAAAAATCATGAAAAAAATTATTTCACAAAAACCGTTCATAATTATTAAAACAAACTGTATGATATATGTATATATGTGTATGATATATGTACATGTCACTATATTAACTATATTTACAAATCATCCTGTATATACCACACCAAGTGATAACATTTTACTTACCAACTCTATGTCTTCATTGTTATTCATGCAGGCAGGCGTTTTCCCAAAGAAGTAGCTGTTCCAGAAAGATAATGCAAGAGAACGCGAAGAAGTGAATAGCAAAAGATAGATTAGTAATTTCATACAGTTAGTTGTTTTAGCTCCTATTTATTGTGACTGAAATATCTTAACTAAGGATTAATTAAATACTTCACCTAATATTGACTTTCAAATAAAAGCAAAATATGGCTGGCAGCAAATAGGTTAAATGTTATAAGCCTTATAATGATATCTTATACCAATGAAGCTAAGTTTCGTACACACCGATAAAACAAAAGCCATTACAGGAATCGATGCGTCAATTTTGCCAGTTATATGAAAATGGTCTAAAATTATCAGTAGGCATCTGGTTTTTTATTTTTATTTTAATTTATACTCGTCAAATAGGAAAAATTGGAGAGAAATAGCTGATAAAGTTTTGAAACTTGCCAGAGATGTTCATTAAACATACTAAAAGTCCTGAACTCAATCTGTTGCGCTCGAACCGCCGCGCCATGTTGGAAAGATGGTGTTCGGATTCAATTTTTTGCTTGTATCTCGCTGACTATTGACGATATCGAAATTATGTTTCATATAATAATAATAATAATAATAAAAATATTTATTTACAGAATATACATGATACAGGTAAAATACATGACAATAATTTTTAAAATGTAACTTGAATAATTATAATAGTCCGTTGGAATTATCATTTTTGGTCGATTTTTTTAGTGCAGCAATGTGACCTATATCAAGGTTTTTACGGAAAATTTCCGATCGACATAGGTATTTGACATTTTCCTTTAGTATTTGGTTTTCCACGTAATTTTTTTCAATATTCAAAAAAATGTAATTAAAATGTAATAATATTTATAGAAAATGAAATTATTGTAAAAATGAAAAAAACTTATATTTTATTAAATAAGTTATTTATTTATAGAAAAAAAGTTAAAAATGTTTAATTTTTTTATGTAATTGATTCCATTATTCCTCTAGAAATCCATTTTTGACATTTTTTCAATTTTAAATAAATAATGAAAAAAAATACAAGAAAAAAAATTGAAATAATTTAGACTCAATCAAGGGCCTCTGTCTATCGATGTAGACATGTGACTCAACCTTGACACTATAGAAAAAATAAAGCTCATAAAATTCTCTTCAAAAAATGTTTTATGTATTTGTTTCCGCATCTATTATCTGCGCAAATACGAAAATTGCGATAGGTCGAAACATTTCTAAAAAAATTCATATCACTGTGTTAGTCATAGAATTCTGAACAAGTTTCAAAAGTCCATCGTCTATCCATCTGTCTGTTAATCTGTGGCATTATGTTTTGCCTCGTATTGTTTCTTATTTAGTTACACTTTGTATATTAGTAGTAAGTTTAGTAGGATAGTTGGCGGATAGCGGGAATTGACACTGACAGATGTTAATGAGTCTGATGGAGTAAATTACTAATTAAAAGTAGGAATATATGTTTTGTGGAATTCTTATGGGACTGGTTCCAAGTAAAATGAGACACACATAGACACATATAAACATAATTCCGATGTCTATAATGGTTAGCGGGATACAAGCAAAAAACTGAAATGGACTACCATTTTCCAAGATGGTAGCTCGAGCGTAACATATTAAGTTCAGGACTATTAGTATGTTTAAGAGTCTTAATGAACATCTTTGCTAAGTTTCAAAACTTTGTCAGTCATTTCCGTCAAATGTCATGTGTTCCTAATTGACTGGGGTATTAAGCTAATGAAAATTTTGTTCGTTAAAGTTGGTACCAAGGAAAAAATTGTTTTTTAAATTAATTTAAAATTTAATATTTATTACAATTTAAACTAGTAAAATTCACAACTTATAAAAATATTTCCTCATAAGGTACTATCCCAAAATTTCCTATTACGACACTTGTGGTTATAGAATTAATAGTCTCCGAGACGGCTGTTGAGAACTCGTTGTGGATTTCATCTTGATGCTCATTCACAAATTGATTCACATTTTCCTCTAAATGAAAAAAATATATATTAAAATACCTATGAATATGATTTTGTAGTTGGGTTGCCTTATATAGTAGAGCCGAAATCGTGACAAAAAAATCGCTTGTATATGACATATTTGATAGAGAATTTTATAAACTATCTTCTTTATTCAGTGGGTCCTATCTTGCTTGAAACCACCCTCACAAACTAAAAAGGAAATGTTTTAACGACACACAACCCAACCCAATAAGTTGGGTTGTGTGTCGTTAAAACATTAATTTCTCTAAAGGTGCTGACATTGATAGGTAGACAATTTGGATATCTTATATTAAATTCATGAGCCGATATTCTTGATAATCTCGTATTATCACCAACAATTTTAATTATATCCTACATAACTCAAGCTTTGCTAGGTAATAATTGTTATTACAAGTAAAAATAAAATTAGCAAACAAATTGACGAATAAACATTTCTTTAACAGATGTTTGAATCAAGGCATTCTGTTAAATGCACAATCCCGTGCAACAGTCGATTTTCATTGACAATTCCAGAATTTTTATTTATTTCGGGAAAAATCCAAAAGTAAATATTTCTTCACCAAATTTGGTACAAATCCAGTGGTGAACTCAGATTTGAAATAAAAATATCGCTAATAAGATTTCATCATTTTCCTCCCAAAAACAAAAGCAGTAGTCTAATCTTTTATGTTTTATAAAATTTAATGTATCATAAGAATGCAGTTGTCTACGTTTAAAAAAAAACGAATTAAATCGGACCTAAAATAAAGTTTTTATGGGGCGGTTCCAAGCAAAGTGAGACACACGCTGTGTGTATATAAACATAATTCCGATGTCAATAATGGTTAAAGGGACACAAGCAAAAAACTTAAATGGACCACCATTTTCCAAGATGGTGGCTCGAGCGTAACAGACTAAGTTCAGGACTTTTAGTATGTTTAATAGTACGTCTTAATGAACATGATTGCCAAGTTTTAAAACTTTGTCAGTCATTTCCGTTAAACATCGAAATTTGTTCCTTTTTGACTGGGGTATTAAGTTAATGAATTTTTTTTTCGTTAAAGTTGGTGCCAAGGAAAAATTTATTTTTTTTATTAATTTAAAATTTAATATTTATTACAATTTAAACTAGTAAAATTCACAACTTATACAAATATTTCTTCATAAGGTACTATCCCAAAATTTCCTGTTACGACGCTTGTGGTTATAGCATTAATAGTCTCCGACACGGCTGATGAAAACTCGTTGTAGATTTCAGCATGATGCTCATTCAGAAATTGATTCACATTTTCCCCTAAATGAAAAAAAAATATTATCATTTTGTAGTTGGATTTCCTTATTAGTCCATGTAAAACGCGGGGTTTGACGCTCGGAATGCCCCCACATCGGGACCACTTGTATTTTATGTTTTTTGGGTCGCTTATCACGAAAATCGGGGTCCCGCGGCTCTAAAGATAGTGCGTCACCCCTAAAAATGCCACAAACCACCCCTTTTGGGAATAATACTGTAAAATAATGTTATGAATGTGCTAATTGTGATGACATTTTGCCAGTTCAGTATGTTTATCTAAAACAAGGTCAAATTTTACCAGAATGGGTAAAACTACCCCTAAATTGACGTAACATGGAAAAATGATGGATTTTTTTTTCATTTTACAATGAAGAATTTTTTTTTCCAACCCTTCAAGGTTGAAAACTATATCACCTTTAAATTGAACTAACGTATAACGCTTAGAGAATAAGTACAGATGTATACTTTTTAGTTTGCTTGTAATTTCTGATAAACTTCCGTCGAAAAAAATACTAAAAAATTTTTTCATCCCTTTAGAGGTGAAAACTACCCCTAACCTTGCAGGGAATTGATAGAGAAGGCAGAAATATTCTTGATAAATGAACACTTCATATTTTTAATAAAAAAATATAAATCTGATATTTTTTTTTTTACTTTTTGAATCTCAATTTGGATGAATAGGGATTGCAAAATTAGGAAGAATTATTTTCTCGTGTGAGGATATTCGAATTGAATTCCTCGCCGTATGAACGGGAAAGACCAAGAGTCAGGGGCCCTAGGTAACTTCCTGGGTCCGGTATCTTGACTCTCTCAACACAACCATACGTACTCTATGTCTATGAACACAACGCTGCATGCAAGTTAGTGAGATACATGTTTCTAACCGTTTGCTAGCTTCTCCGTGAGATAATTCTACTTCAGTTAATTTTCTGAAATACTTGAATTATCATTAATCCCGTAGGTGTTAGTTCAATTTAAAGGCGATATCGGACTAGTTTTCACCCCTGAAGGGTTGGAAAAAATTTTTCTTTATTGTATAATCCCCATTCATCTAAACTCAAATCAAAAAATGGAAAAAAAAATCCATCATTTTTCCATTTTACGTCAATTTAGGGTAGGGTAGTTTTACCCCCTCTGGTAAAATGTGTCCTTATTTTAGATGAACATACTGAACTGGCAAAACATCATTACAATTAGCACATTCACAACATTATTTTATAGTGTTATTCACATTTCCGCGAAAAAAACCCAATAGGAGTAGTTTTTGATATTTTTAGGGATGACGCACTATTTTTAGAGCCGCGGGACCCCGATTTTCGTGATCAGCGACCCAAAATGCATAGAATACAAGTGGTCCCGATGAGGGGGGCATTCCGAGCGTCAAACCCCGCGTTTTATATGGACTATTTATAGTAGAGCTGAAATCGCGGCAACAAACTCCAGAGACTTTACTTATGTATAATGCTATAGGTATTGTGATGAAATAATTATATTTCACCATGTGCCACTTGGTTCGTCTTCCATTTATCAATAGTAATAGCCAGAAAGCAAGACTCTCGAAATATGCAAAATAAAAGTGGCATATGCAACTCGCGAACGAACAAAAACCGAAGTCACATTCTTATGAAAAAGACTACCGAATTCGACTATAAAAAATTTGTTGATTTTTTATTTGTGAGCGGAAAAATTTTTGGTAATTTACTTCCACTCGCTCATTACATTAATTTTCATTGTTGGGTGGAAAATTTTGTGATTCTCTCCCCTCATCAATTTTCATTTCTGAGTAAAAAAATGTGATATTCTCCCTCCCCGTTCATCAATTTTTTCATTTCCGAATGAAAGAAAATATTTGTTTGTTTGCTGCGGCGCACAGTGGAAGAAAAAGCCTTTTTTGGATAAAAATCTGCCTACAAGTCAAATCTTAATCAATTTTGATCTATCTTGGCTTAAAATGTAGGATATTGGCTACACTTTCAGAGTATACTGCCTAAATGGCAAACCCCGATTTCCTAACCTCAAAAAATGTATCAAATGTGAGAGTAATCACTTTTTTCTATTTCTACAAGTCAAATCTTAATAAATTTTGACAATCCTGAAGTTCATAGTTTAGGCAGTATACGCTGAAAGGGTAGCTAAAACCTGCATTTTAAGCCCAGAATTGTCAAAATTGATCAATATTTGACTTGTGGAAATAGAAAAAAGTGATTACTCTCATATTTGATACATTTTTTGAGGTTAGGAAATCGAGGTTCACAATTTAGGCAGCATGCACTAAAAGGGTAGCTAATAACCTGCCTTTTAAGCCCAGGATTGTCAAAATCGATAAAGATTTGACTTGTAGAAATAGAAAAAAGTGAGTCAGATTTGATACATTTTTTGAGGTTAGGAAATCGGGGTTTGCAATTTAGGCAGTATACTTTGAAAGTGTAGCCAATAACCTACATTTTAAGCCAAGGTAGATTAAAATTGATTAAAATTTGACTTGTAGGCAGATTTTTGTCCAAAAAAGGCTTTTTTTTCCACCGTGCGGTGGCGCATTTTTAATGGTTGTGCCCCCCCAGTTAATCTATTCTGGATCCGCCACTGACAATATCCGTGAACTTAGTGTGCTAGTGTTACTAGCGCCACCTGTGGTAGGTCTTGAGTCTTCACATTTTGCGGATCGGTTTTCATCGGAATTCCCATAAACGTCCGTAATCCTGATCTTTAGTATTCATACAAAAATCTACACTTAGTGCAAACTACAAGGAAATAATTTTGCCAGAACATAAGAAAGTGACAAAGTGCTGCTTACTTTCTCAGTGAAATATTATAAAAGTTGCTCTCAGTTTCATAGAGTGCAGTCACATGAAAACTCGCTTTCACAGCAATAGAGAATAGTGGCAAAGACGGTGCACAGTGGCACGAATCGTGATTTTTTCGTTCAAAATTATCTACAGCACTTGTATCGCAACCGATCGGGATATTTTCTTTTACGTACTCGTTATTTAATTTCTAAAAAAACGTAAGAGAGCCAATTTTTGAATTATGCTTACCAAAATTATTGAGCTTAGCCAAAATGGCCATTTTAATAAAACTTACAAAGAAAAACTTTTTCTTATCCAATTTACATAAACTTTGTTACTCGAGAGTTTTTGAGGTCGCTGATTGCTTATCTGATCTGCAAGATGGCGGAATCCATCGCGGCTTTAAAATGCTAAAAAATGATGAAAAATTAAATATTTTTGTTAAAGTTTATGCCGAGAAGTTTTGAATATTTCTGATAAGTAATTTTAAGTTAAAATATACTAAATTTTAAGTTCCAGGAAGAAATTGATGGTGGATCCAATATGGCGGCAATAAGATGATAAAACTTACTTAAAAATAAATTAAATGCATTAAGCTAAATATGCTATTCTTAAGAATTATTAAAACATGAAAAAGGAAACTTTTCTGAAATTTTCAAATATATCCAATATGGCTGCCATACATTAATTATCAATTATAATTATGCGATTCAGTCCTCCATTAATGTTGAACATAACCTTAAGTAGGTCAAATTAATATTTCTTTTTTTTATCTGCTAATAACGTTATTTAAATGTATTTAGGATAATAAACAATTAATTGAGGTATTAAATAACATTAATACTTTGGAAATGCATTTAATTTATTTTTAAATCAGTTTTTATCATTTTATTGCCGCCATATTGGATCCGTCATCTTCAATTTCTTCCTGGAACTTAGTCTATTTTAAAGTACTTATCAGAAATATTCAAAACTTCTCGGCATAAACTAACAAAAATTTCATTTTTCGTCACTTTTTAGCATTTTATAGCCGCCATTGATTCCCCCATCTTGCAGGTTGGTTTATGACAATTTGAATATCAGATTCGCAATCAGCGACCTCAAAAACCCCCGAATAACAAGATTTGTGTAAACTGGGTAAGAAAAAAGTTTTTATTTGTAAGTTTTATTAAGATTTATATAAAAATGGTCATTTTGGCTAAGCTCAATAATTTTGGTTAGCATAAATAAAAAATCGGCTCTCTTACGTTTTTTGGAAATTAAATAACGAGTATTTAAAAAAAACTATACCAATCGGTTGCGAAACAAATGCTCTAGATAATTTTGAATGAAAAAAATCACGAGTCGTGCCACTTTGTGGTGAGGGACATGCGAGCACAGCCGCAAGCTAGCGTTAATACTTAATAGTATGATTTTGATGGTTTTTATAATGTTTTTTTTTATCAATTACTGTTATTATTAGAGAATTATTAATTAACAAAAAAATTTAGCTGTCTACTAAACTCAGTACTGGTTTATTTAACGTGAATTTTCAATTTTATTTCATATTTGTTTTATCCACAGAAAAAATTAAGACGATTTATAGCTATATGTTAAATCGTTGAATACCTGCTGAAAAGATGGAAAAGAGATATATAAGTTAACTTTGTCCATGCATTTTATAAGCATATCACACCATCTGCGCATGCTTTTATTTGCATTATAAATATATACAATAAATAGAATTATGCCTATTAGTAACCTATACCTGGTTGCGAAAAAAATAAAGTCGGTAGCTGCATAATTAACATGTGTAATAATACAATAATAATAATATATTTAAGTTTCCAAACAAACGTTTTCAAAACTTACCTAATGTTTTGTCTCCATTAAATAAGTTTCCAAAATGGAAATGGTTTTTTTCAACAGTGTACGTTACAACGGGTTTGATATTAGGATCGAAGTATTCTTTTCCATCGTCGTGCTTTACGAGATTATAATCAAAGGAATAATCAACGACCAGATTTTCTGAAAACAGAATAACAAATTTGAATTAAAAAGGAGTAAATTAGGAGTTCAATAAAACTTTGTACAGATCATTATTTTTGTTACTCTTTCAGGAATAGATCAGTCTACCTCAAAATCATGGACATTTTTTACTTCCCTCTCTTACCGAAGGGTAAGTATTGTAATCGTGAAAAAATCACCCTCCGAGATTTCTCCGGATTTTCACGTTTCAGAATATTAGTCCAATCAGTAGTGGGTTATGCCGTACAAAAGGTGGAGTAGAAATTATTTTGATATACGTTGTTGAAGTCGAGGCTCTGATAAAAAATAAAAAGACTAGTTTTCGACCCATCAATAAATGAAAGGTACAAAAAATTGTTTTTTTCAAAATAATTCCTCAACACATAATCCTATAAGAAAAGTGTTCCAGACAAAGTTGAGGTGGAAAAATCAAATTTAAAGAAGTTCTTTCAAAAAATCGTCAAACTCTATTTCTGTTTGTAAATTATTATCTATGAACAAATTATATTTTATTATTTCTAACGTTTTCCACATCACAATAAGATTAAATAAGGAAACTATTTCAAATTTCAATTAAATCAATGTTGTAGATGAAGGTTATCTTTTACAAAAAGTTGTATGGCGTGCGTCCTAATGATTTATTTCTTTAACATTTTTCTCGTAGGATTATTTTTAAAAAAACAATTTTTTACACAATTCATTCAAAATAGCGGCTCGCGCATCCCCCCCCCCAAGGTCGAAAACGTGTATTTTTCATCATGGCCTCGACTTAAACAACATATATCAAAATCATTTCTACTCCACCTCTTGTAAGGCAAAGGCCATTTTTTTTGTCTCTACGGACTGGATTATATGCAGTTCACGAAAATTAAAGTCTGTTCATTTCATCAGTCACTCTGTCTGTCTGTTGACGCTATATCTACAAAACCATAAGGCGGGGAAAAATATATTAAGTAGGTAGTTGACGCTACTGCCAACGAAGAACTGGGATATACTCCCAGTGAGAAATACACTGTGTGAATATCTAAAAAAAATGTGACGGATGACAGTAATATTGGGCATATAGTTAACACAACTGTCAAAGAAAAATATGAAATTTGAAAAAATATACAGGGTGGTCACAAAAAAAAATAGTGATAAAAATGTGCCGAAGGATAATAATATTTCGCATGCAGTTAACACAACTGTCAAGGAAGAGCAATATGAAAAATATACGAGGTGGTCACGCAAAAAAAAATGAAAAAAATATGATGGAAGGCAACAATATTTCGCAAGTAGTTAACATAACTGTTAAAGAAGAGAAATATGAAAAGTATGAAATTTAAAAAATATGGTTACCAAAAAAAAATATGAAAAATGAGGAGGATAATTCGCATCCAGTTAAAACAACTGTCAAGGAAGAGAGAAAAAAATATACAGGGTGGTCACCCTAAAAAAATAAGAAATTATGGTTGAAATAATATTTGGACTGTAATTGACATAAATATCGAAGGGAAACCTGGCACACTTTTAGTGAAAAATATGATCACTTTAAAAAATGACATTCAAAATGTAGTTGTCACTATTATCAGGAAAAATTTGATATAATTTTAATAAAAAAATATAGGAGGTGATCATCTAATAGAAAAAATTATTCATAAATAAAAGATGCCAAACAGAGAGGGAAGTTTTAAGTAAATACCTTCACATTTTTTTCTATATTTGGAAATAGGGTAAACACATTCTCTACAAATCTCTCAAAAAATAAATACGTTACGAAAATACTACCTGCAAGTGCAGTAATGGAGTAGTCGATATAATTAGCAGAAAAATATCTCGTACAAGTTTTGAAAAGGGATCAGTTTGTAAAGCGATGGACGAATTACGAATGTTTCTTTACGCACATGGGAAAATGGGAAAAACATTTCCATAGAAGACCTCCCACCAACCAGTGCATCAACTAGATAACACATTTTAAGGGCCTACTACAACACACATGTATATATAACATGTTTAAATGATCACGCAACTTGATTCTATACAGTTTGGTTACGAGGATGTAGGTGATTGTCTACAGCCCTCACGTACAACTTCACTGATTCCTCCCAGCAACGAACTTGTGCCTAGTTGCTTATGTCTAAATTATGCAAGAGATTCATGTTGATGTTTTTTAAATGGAATATCTTGTTGCGTTTACTGTCATTGCAGAAGTGTAGCCATTATTGATTGTCGTAATAAGTATTCTAATATTGCAATGTAAACTATTACGTCTGCTGTTTAAAATTATGAGTCACATACTGTTTTTTGTTACATCTACAATATTAGGCATGTCATATACTTAAACTAGTGATATCATTGATTTATTCATTTTATGTTACTTCGTGTTTTATAAAACAATGTAAATCTCTTTAGTACAAAATAAAAGATGTTGATTCGTACCTGTCTCACTAATTAATGATTAGTAACCACTTTTCAGTATTTATACTATCGGAACGTGTTCAGCATCCTAAAGAACATGTAAAATGACACCTCACATGCCTATGCGGTGCATTTTCAATAAAAGTCAAAGATGGCGTCGATTTTCCAAAATGGCCACTCGCACAGACCATCACCCAATTTTTTTTTTTTATTTACTGGATAATTATTTATCAACAATATCCAAATGGGTGAATCTCTGGTAAATGAATGATATACAGAAATGTGCTCAGCGGTTCTATTAATAAGCACAAGTGTTATTTAAAATAAAAAGGGCATAAACGACACTCAGAGAAATAGTCTACAATAAATGTGAACTCAATTGGTATTAGGGGGACAATTTATTAAATAGCATTAATAAATGTTAATGAAAAGAGTTTTTTCTTTTACAATAACTAAAACTTTATTAAAACGAAGAATGAAAATTTTACAATTTTTAAACGAAACATAAAAATCACTAGTGCAAATAGTCGTAATTCGGTGAAAATTTCATTATTCTGTTCACTATGGCGTAACTAACACATGTAATAAATTGTCTACGTAATTTTGAAACGATAAGGGCATTCCACTTTTGAAGACATTGATAATTTCATGACTTAGACTGTGTTCAGTAGAGTTATGTGTATTTAATTTTTTCAATACTAGTTAGCATCATCCGATTAGATTATTCGATCTCGGAAGATATTTCAAGTACTTCCTTAAATATTCAATAATAAATGGTTGTATTTGATTGCGTTCATAAGAAAATACCACGCCATACATTTCTAATACCTTATTCAATTTTGCAGTGTACCAGACCGAATGGTTTTTACATAATCATTGGCGTTAACATAATTACCTGTCACTAATATTATATGACTTACCACAAGAAATATTTGCTGGTCCGCTTCCTTTAATTGGCAAGACTAATATTTTTCCATCAATGTCATATTCGCCTTCAATATTCATCCTTTCGAAGGCTAGTTTTACGTGAACATGTTTTTTCTCCAAATCAAAGCTGAAAATATCAACATGTTTAAACTGACATATAATAATTAAAATTTTATCTATAACTATTGTCGTAAGTACAGACAAGGCACATTTTTTAGTTATCTGTATAACGAAGATTCACTTTGTAATTGTATGTATTTTATTGTTCTTTGTGCAGACAATTTATTATTTGATAAATTCTAAAGTTTTCGTTTTGAGAAAACCAAACTTGTTAATTCCCATACTTATGTGTATGCTTATCTTCAGGCATCAATTACTATACCTTAGCCGGGAAAGGCGGAAAGTTGAAGGGATACAATTTAAAATAATTTTACTTCCACATCCAGTGGAAGTATACTAACGACAAAAAAATTTTAAAAAATTTTTATTGTTCAAATAGGCGTAGAATGTCGAGATTTTAAGTTTGATCAAAAAAAAATGTCTGTCTGTCGGTCTGTCTGTCTGTAACTTCTTTTTTGCGCACGTTTACTCTGGAACCGTTTAAGATATTGACTTGAAATTTGGTACACATTTGTACTTTAACGAAATCTGGAATTATATTATGTTTTCATCTTGTTCCGTCGAAGGGTTTGGGGGTAAATTTAGGGTAAATAGGTAAATCAAGCATGTAAGAGTCCATAAAATTGGTATTTAGTATATACAAGAGAAGCTGAGGTTTCAAAAAAATTTTTGGCATTAAGCACCCCCATTACCACCCCCATCCCATTATTAAAGGGGATGAAAAAAATTGTGATTTAGTGTATGTATAAGAACCAGAAACCTCAAAATATTTTTACCTCATTGACCCCACTACCACCCCCCTATCACCACCCCCACGCCACTACTGATGTGGGGTATCGTTTTATGGGTTTTTGGGATAGAAGATTTCAAATATTATATTATTAAAGTTCCATAAACAATTATTTCCACATACAAAATTTTTTCGTTGTGACTGACTCGGATAGAGAATCTGGATGCGGAAGTAGTGATTCCTTGGGCAGCGGTTTTTGCAAAGGCTTTTCAAATTAACTGCGCTCATTGATATGTGCCGCTTGACACTATTGACAGTTTAATTCCACACGATCCTCCTTTCTCAGCTAAAGTATAGTTAATAAATCAAATTAGGCATTTTTATTGGAAAATATTATTAATGGAGTTGTTCAGAATTGTTCAAAAACCTTAAGTCCAACAGTAGTCTAATAAACCAGGAATTTTAAAAAGCATGTTTCCCCCGTCAACCAAACTTGTGGGCTATATAGGGGCAGATTAGAGATACTTAAATCCAAAAATGGAGGGACATGGGAGTTGGGGGTTCGGCCTCCCATCTTGATTTTTGTGGTAAATGTTTTATTTGCGGATATCTCTCTTACGTTTTGAACTAGGTTATTTATTTATTTTTTTAAATGTGTGGAATTTTATTCCCTTCAACTTTTAGTCGATATTTTTTTATTTTATTTTTTTTTGAAAACATCAAAAAAAATTTCTGAGCCCTTTTCACTCTCAAAAAATTATATAGAAAAAAATTCAATATTCTCTTTTATGCACTTTTATTAAAACGATTTTTTAAAATAGAATTTTATTACATTTTCGAAAAATATTCTTAAAGGAACAATTTGCAACACTTTCAAAATATTTGAAAGGAAAATTTTGTTACACTTTCGAAAAAACCGCTGCCCATGGAATCACTACTTCGACATCCAGATTATCCAAGTCTCATAACGAAAAAAAAATGTATGTTGAAATAATTGTTTATGAATATAATATTTGAATTCGTCTGGCCTAAAAACCCATAAAACTATATCCCACATCGGTAGTGGGGTGGGAGTAGTGATCGAGGGGTGGCAGTGGGGGGATGAAGTAAAAAAATATTTTGAGGTCTTTGGTTCTCGTACACACACTAAATCACAATTCCTTTTCACCCCCTTTAATAATGGGTGGGAGTGGTAATGGAGGTGGCTAACGCCAAAAAATGTTTTGAGACCTTAGCTTCACTTTTATATACTAAATACTAATTTTACGAACTTTGCTTGATTTACCTATTTATTCCCATTTACCCCATTTTAGACTGCTTTCTTATATATTTTATCCAAAATTAAATCAATTTAACTACATTTTTGGGGTTACGTGACCTGATCGGACCAAACCAATGTCATTTTTGAGTTCAGCGAACCAAATTACCTACGAGTAGTAGTGAATGCTCTGGTACATAACAAAAAAATTTTTGTGTGCCTGTGATTATTTGTAATTTATCTATTTGTGTCGAATTTTGGTCTATTGGATTAACAAATTATTATAATCGTCATTTTTATTATCAAGTTGAGCTATGTGACTCGTATCTTAATTCTACTACCCTAGGAAGTTTCCAGACAGTAGCAGAAAGACAAATTTTCAATGTTGTAACGGAATTTTTGTCGAAATCCCATTACAGCTCCCTTTAGACATTATGTTTTATTAATTTTTCGCTGTTTGGCGATTAATTTAAAATATTTTGTGAAGTTTTTGAATTATGAAGTGATTCGCAGCAGTGTACGGCTACCTTTAACCACATCTCTGGTGCGTGGGTGTAATTAGGACAACTAGCGCCGTAATGAGGAATTTTGTTATTACATGTTTAACGGTAAAATTGAGGGGAAAACGAATGATCTTTGATCGAACTCTGCGACAGGGTAGTCGATGCTCTGATCCTGTGGTTTGGTAACATGGCGAGGTATGGTCTTGTGCATTTATTTTCTTATTTTATCTAGTTAATCCCTTTATTTTTCAATTATTTTATATAGCTAATTTAATTGAGAATGTATTTTAAGCTTGTAAGTGGACATATTTTTTTTTTTTTTTTTTTTTGAATAGTTTATTAAACCGTGTATTTTGTTTAAAGGTTAAATACCTATTTTCGTAGCGATAATTAATTAAATTAGCGGTTAATTAATTATTATTATCGGCCCATTTGGCATTTTCTTTTTGTGTGATTATTTACTAGTGATTAAATAATTATTATCGGCCCCCTTGGCACTATCTTAAAATCTTTAATTGTGTAACGTAAGGGTTAAACAATTATAGATTGACCGTGGAGGTCACTATATTCTTTTTTGTGGTTAATAGACAATTTTCTTGCTGTTCGATGCGTTTTTCTAGGTGAACTACATCCTGGTGTGTGAAGCACTAGAGGATATATGTTGGTGCAGGAATCACGGGTAGAATTTTTTGGTTTAATGGTACCTAGGCTGGAACCAGGCTCGAAGCCGAATTTGTCCAGGAAATCTACCGCTGGGACACCTCTAGAAGACGTAAGGTGAGTGTTTTCTTTTCTTTCAATACCTTTTGATTAAATTTATAGACATATGAGCACTCACCGAACGTTTGTCCAGAGATTCCCAGAATTTGGGGGTTTCTGAACCAACAAACAATTTTCTTTCTTATTGTCTTTGGTGTAACTTGCATTGATGAATTAATTATATCGCTATTATTTTTTCTTGTACCTAAATTAATCATTAATGTAAGTGTAGGTTTTTTTTTATCTTACTCCAGTTAGTGGCTGGTAAATAAAATTTATCTTTTAACTATTTTACCTTATGTCTATCTGTTCACACCAATTTTTTTTTTAAATATATCTATCTCGTGATTTATTTGTTACATAATGCACAAGTAACCATAGCTTCCATGTTATAAATTTTTTTATCTGATTTCTGGTAGTGAAATCTGATTTTTTTAACAAACCACATGTAACTTTTATCTTTTTTGGACATTTTTGTCTTATTAAAATCATCACGTAAATTTTATCTTTTTGCTATCTTTTACCTTAAAGTAACGTAGATTATCTTATCTTTTGGTAGTAATTTTTTTAGTAGTTTACCTTTTTTATTATTATCGAGTAACTTCTTGTCTTTAGCTTAAAAGGCTATATTATAAATTTTGTTGTTTTTTTTTTGTTCATGAGATTATGCTAATCACATAATAGTGAATATTTAGTAAAGCCTAAGTTTGTCTAATTTTTTTGGAATATTTTTTCCTTATCGATTTTTGTGTAGATTTCACGTTACAATTTTTTTAACACGAAAATATAATTTCATGTATCTAGTCATTTTGCAGAGAAAATTTTCTCGTAGTTTTGGTCATTACAAATTTTTTTTTTCTTTAACTTAATATCTCATTACCTTGATTTATAGTTTAGTAATTCATAATTTCTATGTAGAATATTGTGATCAAATTTTGTAGGTATCTATTTAGTTTTAGCAAAATTTTATATCTGAGTACCTTGTACTTATTATCTATTGTTTATAGTATTACCAATTTTTTCGATCTTGCCCGACTAGTTTTAACCATTTATTCTCCCATTTTTATATAAACACTTGGACCAAGAGAAGAGGAGTGATCCAGTATACGTATTCCATCGTATGAAGGAATTTGGTGATTTGGGAAGCATCACCGTTGAGAGCGGACAGAGCATACTCCAAGCCGAAAGGAGAATTCTGGAGAGATTCCAGCTCAACATATGTCCCTCATAGTCCGAGACATCGGCGCTTCCAGCCCCTAATCCTGTGACATTCAGCTTACCAAGTTACGTAAGAATTGGTCAGAAGAAAATTTTGTAAAAAGCCAGTCAAATTTGTAACTTTTTTATTCATTTAGTCACTTAAAATGTTGTAACTATTTAACCTTTCACATTGATTTTTTTGGAATTTTTAAGATCTATTATCTATTTTATCTTTGTACAGAAATTGTAAATTTTAACATTGTTGTAATATATTGTTCAATTTTTATTGTGTTTTTATTCTTACTCGTTATTGTATTCAAGAATATATTATCTCTCTCTCTCTCTCTCTCTCTCTCTCTCTCTCTCTCTCTCTCTCTCTCTCTTTGTAACGATTAATATTTAAAAATACGCTGGCGTCCTTCAGGCCCAATACAACTTGAAAAATTAACTTCACAACAACAAAAAAAAAATGTTTAACCCACAGACCTGCACTGAGCTAGCAGGAGCTAGGGAATTGGGGAATTTGAAATACACCAACAAAGTGTCGTTATAATGTCTTGTAAAATTTTTGTGAATTTTATTTTTCCCCTGCTTAATGAATTTTCACTTTATTTAGAAGACATATTTTTTACCATTTGCTGATATACTGATTATTGGTAAATTTTCAAACATCAACCTACAAGACAAGGTTATTGAGGCACGCCATATGGTTATCCGACTGACGTCAATGACATGACATAACATGAAATGACATTCAATTACACTTGATACTTATTCAGTGTCATTAATTCAATCCGAGCTACATAAAGCAAAAAAAAAACGCAATTTGAATCAAGTCTGATATACTTCAAATACATAATTCTAACTTCAGCAAGCCTCATCTGGAAATCCTGAAGGTTTGAGACTTTGTACCCATTAAGACATTTGATCAGGGCGCCGAGATATACAACCTCGAACACAATCTCGTATGTACAAAACATATCTGCTGACAAGCACCAGCTATCAAATAACGGTGCATGAGGTACTACAACCGTTACATGCCTGACGTATACAGGGTATTTCATTAATAATTGGTCATACACTAACTGAAGAATCCTTAGCCCAAAATATGAAGATTTAATCTAAAACACTTAGGTAAAATGTGCCTCCTTACTGAAATACAGGGTGTGTTGAAGTAAAAAAATATTTTTACGTATTATTTTAAAATTACTTAATATTTCTTTACCATATTTGGCAGATGGTGTTAGCGGTCCAAGACGCATATTATTAGAGAAATAACTGGTTCCTCACTATTGCCAGGGGTCCACGGCAGGGGGGAGGGGGTGAAGGAGTTACCCCCTTAATTTGAACGCCACTGGCCAAACATTTGTTTCCTTGATTTTCTTTTATTTTTCAATGATTTTTACGCAAAAAAAGGTAGTCTTAATACATTGCTCTAGAGTGCCTATTTCTCGAGATATATGAATTCGAAAAAGTTTTGAAAATAAAACAATACGTTTTGCACGTAGTAATAATTTATTTTAATAAGGGCTCCATTGACTTCGATACATTTTCCTGATCTTATGCTAAAGCTTTCCTTATTTTAAAAAATATGTTGGGCTGGTTTCTGATAAAGTTGTACTTGTACTGTACTTGTTGTCATAATTCCTGACGACTGTTGATCGCTTGCGAATAAAATTATTTCATATGCCCCAAAAAGTAGAAATCTAACTGGTTTAAATCTGGGCTACGAGGTGGCCATTGAAATTCGCTTTCTCGACCAATCCATCTATGGGGAATTGTTCATTTAAGTAATTGCGGACTGCAATAGAATAATGAGGCGGGGCCCCATCTTTCATCAACCAGATATTCCTCCTTAAATTTAATCAAAAAGTTTCCAGCTCATGAAAAAGATCAGTTTGAATAAATTCTAGATATGAATTACCGTTCAAATTTGGTGGTAATTCATATGTTTCCAACAGGCCATCTTCTAAAAAGCCACACCACACATGAATTCTAAGTTCATGCTGAAAATATAATTCTCTGGATAAACGTTGATTCTCAATATCCTATATATGAGCATTTCTCCAATTAAAAACTTCTCTGCGGGTGAAAGTGACTTCGTCCGTAAAGGTAATATTCTTAGTAAAATTAAAGTGTTCACTTTGTTCATCTCAAATAAATTGTGAAAATTCCACTAGGTGAGGAAGATCCCTGGTAACAAATCCTGAACAGGGTGAAACGATACGGTCGCAATATTTTAAAAACTAAAGCATTGCTTATTCCAACAGTTGCCGATAAACGTCTTAGATGGAGATCTTCAGCAATTTACTACAACGTCATCCTCTTGATAGACACTAATTATTTTTGGGTGGCCTACATCACGTTTGGGACGAAACTTGCCAGTTTCCCCTTACTGCTCGCAAAGGTTCCTAAAAGTTTTGTGATTCGTTTGAATTCTGTGAGATATAATTCCAAATATCTTCGAAAAGCTGCACGTGCATTGTAATTTTCTTGTACATAAATAATGTCTCGCATTTCCGTATTCGACAAATTATTACGACGGGCATTATCAATAAATAAGTTTTGTGAACTGTTAAATAACCCCCATTACAGCAAAACTAACGTTTGACAGTTCTAGGAAAACCAAATATCATTAGCGTACTAAGTAAAAACATTTATTGTTTCAACCTACTATGTACAAAAACAATAAGGCATTAGTTAGATGTTAAAGTGATAAGAAATTTATTTCTGACATGAGTAATACCGAAATTTAAAATACCATGTAGCCGCTTTTTCGAATTCAAATATCTCGAGAAATAGGCACTCTAGAGCAATGTATTAAGAGTACTTTTTTTAAGTAAAAATTATTGAAAAATAAAAGAAAATCAATAAAACAAACATTTGGCCAGCGGCGTAGAAATTAAGGGGGAGAACTCCTTCACCCCCTCCCTACTCCCCTCATATTATGCGTCTTGGGCCACTAACACTATCTACCAAATATGGTAAAGAAATATTAAGTTATTTTAAAATAATATGTGAAAATAGTTTTTTAATTTTTAACTTCTACACCCTGTATCTCAGTAAAGAGGCACATTTTGTCTAAGTCTTTTTGATTAAATCTTCATATTTTGGCTAAGTATTCTTCAGTTAGCTTATGACAAATTATTAATGAAACATCCTGTATAGTAATATCATACATATAATATAGAACTACCCACCTGATATTAGCACTAGTTGTAAAATGGCAATAAAATTATCTATCTATTATCATTGTAATTATTATAATTGCAAATAAACTATTGTTTCTTCGAAATTTTATTTATTAAACGTTTGGTTGTTTGAACTACCTGCTGAGTTTATTAGTACAGTAACTATAGGTTTTAACTTCGAAACAATAATAATAATAATAATAAATGTCATATGAATTAGATTTCGTTAATTTTTGATAACTATAGTAAATGCATCAAAGAAAAGTTTCAGTATTATGTGGGGGCTTGCTAATTTATAAGTGGATGCCACTTCCTTTCAGGGGGTGGCAACTAAAAAACAAAAACCTTGAAGCCAAAAGATAATCAAATTTTGAGAAGAAAAGGTTTTATGCAACTTTTCATAAAAATTGACAGTCTTTAAGTTATAATGACTAGAAAATTGAAACTTTGTCTTGAAAAATAGGTATTTCAAATAGGTTCTCGCCAAAGCACTAGATAGTGGAGTAAAATCGCTCCTCTATCTCGCTGTTTTCTGAAGGTAGGTGATACCGAGGTATAACTAGACGAAACCTATGTCATATTGTAAAGGACATTTTGGTGCATAGAAAATGAGAATCTACAACTTTTTTTAGTAGGACCGAACTTTGTAATCGGTCGTTAAATGCGCCGGAGTTTCAATTCGTAATACTACGTTTTTTAAAACATTTATCGCTGTATTAATTCAACTGTACAAGCTATGATTTCAATTTTTTTCGCACAAATACTTAAAAGCTAGTGGTGAATTGGAAATTTCGAAAATATTCAAAATTTTTCAGAAAATATTTACTAAACGTAGAATTGTAAAAATACGCATCGAAAACTTCACTATGCGGTGATCTATGTGAATTATTGAAAATTTCTATACACATATGGAGTCAAATGTAGCCAAAGCGTTCAAAAAGTTTTTAAAAAAAGAATGAAATCGATAGGTTAAATATTTATTGAAATATGAATTTTATTCAACGAGCGAGCGAATGGGCGCTTACGTGAGATGTGGCTATGGCCGCGCTTGCACAGTAGGGATTGCATTACCGGTTAACCGGTTAACCGGTAAACAGGACAAAAAACACATGACGATAATTACCGGTTATTTTAATTTTTTACCGGTTATTTCGGTAAATTCTGAACATACGATATGTCACGTATTCAACGTTTCTATTTATGTCAGTGACTAATATTCACTAAATATAGAGTGACTGTTCCAACACTGAGCACTTTTGGCAATAAATAAATAATATTATAAAAAGTAAAACCCAAACACCAAGCCCTAAGAAATACAAGTAAGAGAGACATTGACAATATCTTGCGACAGGAAATTGAATATTTCACTGCCTCAAATATCTGTGGAAAACATTTAGAAGAATGTCATTACAAATTCTTATTAACTTATCGACCTACCAATATCGATAGAGGAAGGGCATTTTCAGTTGATGGTATTCTATGTACAAATATCAGACGACTAACAGATTCAGCTTTGAAAAACTAGCCCTTTTAACGGGCTATTTTTTAAAAATATTGTATTTTTAGATTAGGTATTCAGTAAATGCCCTATTTGAGTTTACGTTTGTAATTTTTGTTATTTACAGAATAATTGTTTATTTAAATTTATTTCATTTATATTTTTTTCTTTTGATAAAAAAACCTTTAGTTTGTTCATTATAATAATAATGTAACGTGTTTCCACCCCTCCGAAACCACCCTTGCAAATTCCGTGGGTTCCAAAAATTATAACAAGAGATAACCACTAACACACTTTATTAAACAATTTACTGGATACTTCACAATACTATTATTAATTTAAATGCACTTTACTGACTAAAAACAACGTTTATCACTTTGTTTTTCACAATGGAGTCTCATTTCTCACTTGTCAAATCCAAGACTTCAAAACTTTCTGTACTTTCTGAACTACCCGCCGAGAATGCTGTCTTTTATCTTTTATACCTAAAAATGACAGATCTCGATTTTTCTGTGATGACGCCACCATTCTCTAGATAATTCCAGATGTCACTTTAGAACTAACTTCTGGTAGGTTCTTTCTCGAGTAGGTGCAAATACATCTGAATTAATTGAATTCATTCTAAGGGTGGCAACACATCACAATAATAATAGTAATAATAATACATTTATTTTACTCAAAGTAAAAATGGTACAAATTGAAATGTAGAACTCTTCTTCCATTTGCCCAAATACAAATAACCAAAATCTAAGATTATAAAAAGGTTATAAAAAAATATTAATACGTATAAATCTAAAATTTCAAGAAAAAATAATAATTATTTTATTTGTTAATATTCAGTAATGAATTGTAATAATCTAACAAATGTTATATTTTATAATAATAATAACAATAATAACAACAGCAGCACTCAGACATGCGAGCAGACAAGGGGAACGGGCAGACCCCGCGAAGCGAAGCAAAAAGGTTAAAAGTAAATAAAATTATATCGGAAAAATAAAAAGAAATATACGCGCATCCACAACGCAGCATCAAGTCTCCTGCTTCTGATCAGCCAAAATGTAATTTTTGACAACTTTAATAAAAAAAATTTTTTGATTTATATTGTTTATATTCATTTGGCAGTTCATTCCAAAGATGAGATGCAAAATACATACATGATCTTTGAAAAATCGCAGTTTCATGCTGAGGCACCAAAAAATTTTGTATGTATCTTGTATTATGCAAGTGATCTCGTGAAATTAACTTATTTCTTAAGTACTAAGGTTCGTCATTATGAATTATTCGCCAAATAAGTGTGAGCATGTGTAAACGTCTGTGGTTTTCCATGTTTAATATGCTATGTTTATTTAGATGTGGTGATATATGTTGTCTATATGGGATACTGTAAATATAACGCATACATGAATTTTGAAGTTTTTGAATTTTCTTTTTTGCTGTCGCCGATAATAACTTTCCATATACAACATCACCATAATCAACTAAAGATAATACGAGTGAATCACAAAATTTTGATTTACACTCTCTAGATATGTCTTTCGCAAAACTGTATAATTTTTTCAATCGACTGTAAGCGAATTTTATTTTGGAAAAAATATGTTTCTAAAGCCTAATTATATTAATTATACGTATATAAAAATGTTTTTTGTTAAATTTAGATAATTTTGTACATGAAAAAAGACAATTGTCATTTTCGCCACCCTAATCATTCATTTTAAAAATTACCGGTAAATACCGGTTAACCGGTTATTTACATTTTTATTTACCGATTTACCGGTTATTAAAACTTCCGGTAAATTGCAAACCCTATGCACAGCGTATATTGTGCAAGAATCACGGACGCACATAAGTTCAGTAAATGGTTTTTTTTTGCTGGACAAAAATGGTATAAAGTTGAATTTTGGCATGGACGTTCAGAATTGGCCCAAAAACAATAATTCGTCGACTCTCCACGAATCCAGTGTGAGCTTTCGCTGTCATATCCAAGAAATTGCTGAAAATTAGCTGTTTTTTAATATAATCAAAATTATCACGAGTACCATTAGAGACCTCAAAATTTAACAAGAGTAGCTTTTTAAAAATAATAAGATTCTGCTTTTCTTGATGTATAACATGATGCATTTCCATATACAGGGTGTCTGGATGGGGTTTTCTATACCACAAATGGACTTAAATTTTATTTATTTTTTAAGTCATTCTTTATCACATATTTTGCTTGCTGATTGTGATTTGGGTTAAGGAAATTTTATTTTATACAGGGCGCAAAAAAATTTCAATAATATGAATTTTATCTAAGAGTAAACTATTTTTATTTTTCATTTTTAATGAAAATTTCATTTGAATAACTTGCTTATATTACTTTACTTTTACACACAAATCGTATTTTTTTAACAAGTAAAATTTCATAAAGTGACTTTTAGTCAAAAAAATAAAATTTACGTTAATTTCCATCCGGGGACACCCTGCATGTTTATGTGTTTAGTTATATGAAATTCACTATTTTTCTAGACCCACTACATGTACTCATAAATGTTACTGTTATTTATTTGAAATTATTATATCATATCATGTTTATTATTTTCAAAATTATCGTTCTAGATGCAAAAATGTACACAATGTTAGACAAATTTTATATATTCATTGCGGTCTATTTATTCAGAAAATTCCAAAATGAATACACAGAAATGTAGATGATTATTCATTATCTGCAACCAACTCTTTATTAAAACAAGAATGTCCTTTGCAATTACTAGACATGCTGGTACATATAAGGCCAGTTTTCTTACATGTGCATTTTGAAGTGCAATGGACAATCTTTGCTAATTCTGGAGGTTCGGGGATCTTATCAGATAAAATGGGACACAGAATGTCATTATTTATTTCCACCCAAATTCCCTTTTTTTTTTTCATTTTCGAGGGCATTTTACTCCTGCACTTTTTTAATAAGTGATATTTCGCACGGGAATTGCGGGAGGCAATGAATTTGAATTCGAAATATGTGTGAATTTTTTTTGCCCTTAAATTTTTGTACATAAGATATCAAGGTTCACTTATAGAATTTACATTTCTTTTGAGCTTTTTACTATATATCTAAATAAAGAACTCTTCTCCCACTCTGATAAAATTACTAATCTTTTATTTTGAGTCATTAAAGTTAAAGATAATGCCATATTGTCTACTGGTAGCCTCACTTTTGAGCAAGATATTTCCCAATCTCTAGGGCGCAGAATGTTTCACGTTTTCAGGAATTAACTAAAATTATATAAATTTACAAAACGCGCTGATAGATATGAACAAACTGTTTTTAGCTATGTCAATAGCAATGTAACTGAGTCACGTGCGCTCTCCCACTACATGACTGTACAGTGTACATATAAGGGGACAATAAGCTGCTGTTATTAGTTTTTTTTGTTAGAAGGTATCAATAATATTTTTTACAATAAAGAACTATTATGATATTTTGATAGGATATTTATACGGAAAAAGTAATAACACCTATCTTACCTAGAATCTACCATTCTCTTTAAATAATTAAACCCATTAAATATATCTAATGATTAATAAAACAGAATTATACACTCAAAAATGCTGAATTTTAATACTAACACAAATATATTCTTGAAAAATGTTTATATATAAACAGGTAAGTAAAACATTTGGGTATAATTAAGATTCATTCAACAATTAATATCTTATAGTTTGATTAAGGTATAGCATAATATACATAAAAAAAACGCAAAATTTTATAATTAACAAAAACAGTTTTTTTTTTTTAATTTTGATAACTCCAATATTAACTCGATTTTCAGTCATTTTTTGAAGATGGCTTTCGCCGCCATCACAGCCGATTCATGAGAACTCGATGGATTGTCGTTTCTGGGCCCATTAGGAATATCTATACAAAAAATCAGCTTTATACCATTTTTGTCCCCTATCCGTCGTTTTAGAATCCCTATTTATTACACTAATATTGATATTTTAGTTTCGTATTAACTGCGGGCACAGACTCGGGGCACCCCGATATTATTATATAAAATATAATGATAATTTCTTATTTCTTAGACGTGAGCGCCTGTGATTCCTGCCCGGCACTCGGATCTCAGCGTCTATGCCCATTCGCTCGCTGCTTGATAAAAATTCGTATTTCAATAAATATTTAACCTATCAACTTAATTCTTTTTTAAAAACTTTTTCAATGCCTTGACTACATTTGACTCCGTATATATGTATGGAAATTTTCAATAATTCACATAGACCACCGCATAGTGAAGTTTTCCATGCACATATTTGACGATTCTACTTTTATTAAATATTTTTTGAAAAATTTTGAACATTTTCGAAATTTTTAAATTACCACTGAAAGCGCTCAGGCTTTGAGTACACGTGTGCAAAAAATCAATATCATAGCTTTTACAGTTGAATTAATACAGCGATAAATGTTTTAAAAAACGTAGTTTTTCGAATTGAAGCTCAACCGCCTTTAAGGGCCGTTTTCAAAGTTCGGTTCTACTAAAAAAAGTTATAGATTCTCAATTTCTATGCCCTAAAATGTTCTTCACAATATAACATAGGTTTCATCTAGTTATACCTCGGTGTCACTCAAACTCATAATTCACAATTGATTTTACTCCACTAAGAAAGATATTACATGCTTTAGAGAAATAAGATGGCTACTAAATTGAGGATGAATTTCATTTTTTTCTAATTTCTGTAGAGTTAATACTTTCGCAGATCTGGAAGTGTAAAGGTGAATATCAGAACGTCTATGAGACGAAGTGTTTAGTTTAGACTTTCAAATTATTTTAGAAAAAATGTAACAAAAATGAAGCTCATAAACTGAGAATGATGACTTTGATTTTTTTTATATCTATATTTGTATAGTGCTGATAGTTGGAGATATTTAATTTTATAGATGACCTCCGACCGTTTTTAGGATGAAGTATTTAGTTTAAGTGTTGAATATCGTAGAAACTGTGACACTTCAAAAATTCTACGAAGCAAAATTAAAAATAATGAATCAATATTTAAAGTGATTTTTTGTTTGCCTCTACATCACAAAAAATAAAGAAGTTATGGCCAATACATTGTGCGTTTAAATTTTTTTTTAACAAAATGTCGCCATTTTATTATTGTAATTGTTCAGTAATTTTCTTTTTTCAAAATATGCTGTTTTTCGTTAATATATAGAATCACACAGATGCTCATTTTTTTCCGCTTAAAACATTTGTTTTAGCAAAAAAAACCATCTACCCTATTAGGGCAGCCATTTTGATTTTTTTATTTTGACTTCAGATTCGTAATCAGCGATCCCAAAAACATAACTATCTTACGTTTCAAAAATAAATTGGTAATACTTTTTCAAATTTCGAAGATTTAGAGGTGTGGTTTTCACTCCTTGCGGGTAAAGGCAAGTATTCAGACCATATAGAAAATGAAGATGATACTTTTTACTACAATAATAACCCGTAAAAAAAATTATCATTACATTTCAAACTATTTCGAAATTTTACATATTTTTTACCTCTAGGTACTGTACTATATGATCAGTGCTAATATCGGGTAAGTTTTCCATATATATAATCATGAATAAACTGTACTAAAGTCATTTAACATTTATTAAGTAGATACGGATATAGAAAAACTATTTATATTAAATTAATATTTAAAATAATGAAGAATCATTCTCATATTTTTCTCGCACTATATACCAGCACCTTATAAAAAGAAATCCCGAAATAATAAGAGTAAGAAAATAAAACGATATTTTCCATACTTTAAGACCATCAGATGACCCGATGTCATCACTACGAATTATTTTGAACTATTAAAGAAATATTAAATTTATTATAAACATTGACCGTGAATAAATAAAACTGGAATGTTGCACTACACAATGGTATCATCATTTATAATGTAAAAGACATGAAAGATTCATTGGGTGATGACCTTGATGTTCTTAATATACCTAATAGGTCAAGATCGTTTTAATAATTGAATGTTCCTAATACAAGAGTTAACCTATTAGTTAGCTGAATAAGATAATGATCAAATTTTATGCCATCTGTGATTTTTTGTAACCAATTAATTTATTAATAGAATATGATATCATATTAATTACAGATCACATAATAATATTTGAATTTATAAGTCAATATTGAATTTCCCTCTCGACAATTCATTTGATATTGCTGAATTTGAAAACTCTGCACGGTATTTCTTTAAAGTCTTATATTATAGACAGTTTTTCATTGATAATTTGAACAATTTGCGAGGCAATTTATATCACACTTGTAAATCGGATATTCGAAATTTGCCACCAACTGAAGACTCATTTCACCAGCACATTCTTAGAGCTGCCACACTATCAATATGGCCGCCGCCAATGTGGCTGGTATTGAGGGACAAAGTAAAGAAAGTGAAATAAATCAAGGAAATTATAAATGTTGTGTAACAAAAGAGTGTCCAGTGAAAGTGTGTATAAATTGCTGTTCAATTTATCATAAAAGTTGTGCAGAAAGAATCACAAATATAAAAATAATTGATGGAAACAATGTCATATGCTGTGAAAAAAATGCTATACAAAAAAGTGTAAACACACACAAACAAAAACCAACTGACAAAGAAGAAAACTTAGAACTGGAAATTAAATATTTAAAAAAATTACTGGGAGAGATGGAAGAAAAAAACAACATTCTGAAAGAAAATAATATTCTATTAAAAGAGAAGATTCAACATTTAAGTAAAATATCTGAAAATATAAAAGAGTGTAATCCCAACATCAACCAGTCTGAAGTAAAAACTATTGAAAAAAAACACTATCAAATAAAAACTCTGCCTGAACAAGTGACCTCTAAACGATTAAATGAAGTAAAAAATTCAAAAACATTAATGGCAAAACAAATACAAATTGAACCAGATACCGCTAAAAATCAATTAGAGCTTAATAGTGATGAAACAGACTACGCTGCTGAAAAAAAAGTTCAATCTGATGTCAAATCAACCCAACTTGACTCGCCAAGAAATACTTATCCGTACCGACAGGCCATGCTCCATGGTAAAACACATAATAATGACAAATTTAACGAAAAATCATACGAAAATAACAGACCAAAGTCCAAACGCAGGGACATAAATATTGGAACTGCAGATATCCAAGATGCAGAAAATGATTTCATAGGCAAAGAAGAGAATAAAAAAGTTTGGCTCTTTATATCGAGGGTTAAAGACCATGTATCAGAGGAAAAAATAAAAAAATACATAATGGACAAAACAAATCTTAAAAACGATAATGATGTAACAGTTGAACATATAAAAACAAAATATGATGACATCAGAAGAGACTGCAAATGTTTCAAAGTAGGTATAAACTTTGAGTTCAAAGAAAAGGTATATGAACACAATTTCTGGCCAAAAAAAGTTGCATACAGAAGATTCGATGTTGAAGCAAAAACTCATGTAGGAGATGAAAAGGATTTTTGAGAGAGAAAATAGCAACATTACGGGATATGCAAATAGCTCAAACTCTAAATTCCAAGAAAACCCTAAATACTGAAACTAGATATATCAAAAATTCAATCAAAACAAATTACAGTGTATTAAATACATATGCCCTATTGCATCAAAACATACAGTGCCTAAAAAATAAATTATTAGAAGTTGAAATCTTTGTAAAAGGCTTAGATACTGAACCAACGATACTATGTTTTACTGAACACTGGTTTTCAATCGAAGATGAAATGTCAATGCGACTTGAGGGCTATAACTTAAAGTCCTCTTACTCTAGAAGGGATATGGTTCATGGTGGGTCCTGTATTTTCCTTCGTAAAGACGTAGATAAAGATATGGATTGCATGGAATTCAAAGAACTGAAACAAATAAGTGTAGAAGGTATCATCGAGTGCTCATCTATCGTATGTAAAACTACGATCTCTGTAATTATATGTGTTTATAGACCGCCAACAGGTAACGTAGAAACATTTCTCCAAATCTTAAGTGAAATATTAGATACTACTCAAAATAAATGCAAAAATTATAACATAATTCTTTGTGGAGATTTTAACCTAAATTTACTCGATATTCAAAATGTACATAACCAATCTTTTCTGACCATGTTACAAACATACAATTTGACTCAAAAAATAAATGAACCAACTAGAATCACGAAACATTCAGCTACACTTTTAGACAACATCTTTATTAATTTTGAGAATATTCACGAGGGTGAAGTAATAACATCAGCTCTATCTGACCATGAGGCTCAGCTACTTAGAATAGATTGTCCTGGAAAAAACAAAATTAACTCTGAAAATGGATGCAAGCGGAGAATCTTCTCTGATGCAAAACTAAAAATTTTTAAAGAGGTAGTACAGAACATTGATTGGAATGAAATCTTTTGTTGTTTAGATCCTAACAAGTCCTATCAAATATTCATAAATAAAATAAAAGAAACTATAAATATTATATTTCCACTAAAAACGATAAAGAGAACAAATAATATAAAAACATGGATTACAAAAGGCATAAAAATATCATGCAAAACTAAACGAAATTTATATAAGCAAAAAATAAAAGGGGAAATAGCTGATGTTACGTATAAAACCTACTGCAAGATATTAAAAAATGTTATATATGAGGCAAAAAAACGTTCAAATATTTCATACATAGATACAGCAAGCAATAAAAGCAAGGCAGTATGGGAATTGGTAAAAAGCTATACGGGGTCTAAAACTAAAAATAACATTTCTCTCTTGAATAGTATCGATACACATGAAAGCAATAAACAAACAGTATTAAATAATGTAAATGACTTTTTTATAAATAATTGTCCTAATATTAATTCCAATATAAATTTCGAAAATTATAGTCCACCCATTGACAAAAGCATATTTTTGTCACCTACTTATCCTGAAGAGGTATGTAACGTCATAAAAAATTTAAAAAATACCATGTCGGTAGGTGCAGATGAGATACCTGTAAAATTATTAAAATATGTTGCAACTGAAATAGCAGCTCCACTTAGTCATATAATAAATATATCATTTACTACTGGCGTATATCCTGATAACCTTAAAATTGCTTATGTAAAAGCAGTGTATAAAAAAGGTGACAAAAATATGATAAACAACTATAGGCCCATAGCGTTGCTCTCTAACATTAGCAAAATCTTTGAAAAAATAATCTACACCAGAATAATAAATTATTTAGAAAAGCATGAGATATTAAATAACACACAAAATGGTTTTAGGAAAAACAAATCTACAATTAGAGCCGGTTACCAGACACTCTGTGAAATAATACATTCACTAAATAATAAAGTACACACAGTTGCGATAAGCTTAGACCTATCAAAAGCTTTTGATAGTGTGGACCATGACGTTTTAATAGAGAAGATCGAAAAGTATGGAATTAGAGGTAACACATTGCAACTACTAACATCTTACCTAAATAATAGAATTCAGTGTGTCATAGAGACAGATAGTAATGGTGAGCTACTAAAATCGCAAACTCTGGTAATAAAGAGAGGTGTTCCACAGGGATCTATATTGGGACCGTTATTGTATATATTATATACCAACGACCTACCCATGGTTCTTGATGAATTTACTGTTCAATATGCAGATGATTGTTCTTTAATCATTAACTCGGCAGATCCAATAGTCTTGGAGCAAAAAGTTTTCTCGGCACTAGACATACTTGAAAAATACTATAATCCTCTCAATCTGAAATTAAACAAAGATAAAACACAAGCCATATTATTTTCAAATAGTAAGTCTAGTGTGGAGAAAACTTTTACAAATGGTGACATTACATTGAATACTGTGTCCCAAATATGCTTTCTGGGTATTACTATAGATTCTCGGCTCGATTGGAAGTCCCACACTGACAAGCTTGCAACTAATATAGCCAAGTCCTGTTATGCCTTAAAAGTAATATCGCTAAATATAAATGCTGAAGTAGCATATATAGCATACTATGCCTATGTTGAATCTAGATTTAGATATGGCCTAGTTTTTTGGGGAGGCACAAATCACATTCACAAAATATTTTTATTGCAGAAAAGATGTGTTAGAAATATACTGAATATAAAACAAACTGTTAGCTGCAAACCTATATTTAAAGAACTACAAATTCTTACCTTAATAAGTCTATATATATATGAAGCTGTGATATTTGTAACAAAGAATATTGTCTGTTTGCAGACCATGATAGAGTTCATTTTTACAATACAAGACATAAAAATGACTTACTTAATATTAAAGCAAACTATGCATATGTACAGAAAAACGTGCCTTTCACAATAATCAAAGTCTATAATAAACTTCCAGACACATAAAAAACCTTATCGCTAAAACATTTAAAAGCAAAGTTGCGAGCCACACTTGTGGAAAAAGCATATTATACGCTAGATGAGTACCTCGATGATACACTATAAAATAGTTTCTATTCCGTTTTTACTTGTAATATATTTTAAATTGTATTGTTATTATAACTATTGTTCTGTCTCGTGTTATACATTATATATTATTACATTAGTCTTTTACTGTATTACATTAGTTTTTTACTATATACATGTGTATACTATACTTCAACTGTAGCATTGTTTCTTTTTTTTTTGACAAGTTCTACACCCTTTGGGTTTTTGTAATTTTTTTTTATTACGTGAACAAATAAAGACATCTATCTATCTATCTATCTACCAAATAATTATTTGTAAGACAGCAAGTTGCGTCAATCCAGTACTTCCCAACCCTAAAGATTTTGGTTGGGTTCCGAAGGACAATATATTGTACCAAGACGAGACAAAAAGTGTCCGTCCAAATGTAACGCCTGGGAGCATATTTTGTAATTGCATTGGAAAGGCTGGTTTGGCGTGCATAATAGGTTGTTTTTGTGAAGGCCGATGTCAAAGGTGTTAGTTTAACCTTAACTTATTAGTATTATTACATTAATACACTTAATTATAGCATTATAACATCAATCATACGTATAACGACTTACCTATAATACTCCAATTTTAGTTATATCATATGTATTATATACACAGAATTTACAATCATTATTTTGTCAAGACGAAAAATATTTTAATTTCATTGTAGTGGTTCTTAAATTAAATACAGATAATTTGTTCTGTTTGTAAGCGTTATTTATGATCTGTACGAACTTTCATATGAAAAACGTTACAAAAATGTCCCTTATACCTTACAAAAAAATTAACAAAATAATGTACAGTGCCCGTCACAATAATCTTGCTAACCTACATTTTTCGACATTCTCTACATTTCCTCCTGGTGTATATTATTAGATTTTTTTGGTTTATTTTGTTCATTGTCCTCTGCTGAATAAGAATAAAATGTCAAATGTGTTGTGGTAAAGGATGGCGGATTTATATACATCTATCTGCAATAATAACAAAAGTACCTCGATGCCGAAAATTACACTACACTTTCCGAGCACATATTGTTTAAAAAATTTATAGTGTTGTTTATATTGAAAATAATGTCTCCCTATTACACTTGTATGAAATTACAAACATTAAGCTTTCAATTGATATAAGAATTATTAAAAAATCTTTATAAATAAGCTCGTAAATGCAATGTAAATGAAAGATAATGAAATATTTAAGTTCCAAATTTTTTTCGAAATTATTATTTTTTTGCAATTTCGCAATCTTGGCCGACATCGCGCCCTCTGGAATCGGATTCGGCATAAAATTCTGGATAATATCCACGTTTTTTAAATTTTATACCCGCGAGTTCAGGGTTCGGCATTTTAGAGGCATCTTTTTGAATGCTAGATTCCTTACTATAATGAATTTCACAACTTTTTTGAAATAATAAATGATTTACAACTTTTTATTTATTAATTAATTTGGTTTAAGAACAACAGGGTTCTTCCTTGAGCGAACACTAACCTACTCTAAAAATTTGACTGTCCACTACGTGGATGCAGAAGTAAAATCACCAAAATCGTATTCTAAACTGAAGAAAAAATTTACACACCTATTTCAGTTACAATTTTACTTAATTACTAGATCTGCAATTAATTTACAATAAGTTTTTTTTCATTTTCTGTTGATCTGAGGCTATTAGTCATGACTTTAGTCGTTAATCATTAATCATGACTAAAAATTTAGATGACTAATGCCCATCTCTGTTCTGCATCTTTGTCGTTATGGAGTCATTTTTGGGAGTTTAATTTAAACAGGAATTATGAATCCGTATTCTCTTGGCCATTCTGAATAGGAGACTAGTGTTCGATTTTTACTTCACTACATTTTCACAATTCTATCGCAAATTTACTAAAAAAATGTGTTTTTCTCGTAAGAAATACATGAGAAACTTCAAGGCACATATTTATTTTAACCGGTTTTGCACAAAGGAGATAATTTTTTTTTTTTTGATTTCACACAAAAAATAAAATCTAAACTTTTTTACTTCATTGTTATAAGCCACCACCCTAATTAATGTACATTGTTTTCTATGATATAACAAGAATTATGTGATTCATTCGATTCTGATTGTTTTTTGTGAATTGTGAAAACATTGTGTACATTATTTTATATCTTGTTTTAAAATGGTCTTAAAAGGGTAAATGTATTCTAAAATACTTACTCAATATCTTCAATTTTGACGGTTTCGAATCCATTGAGAACGACATCTTTTAGTTTAATAGATAAACTATTACCTGGATTTAAACTAATCAGGGGAATATGTAGTGGCAATAGGCTTGGATTTTTATACTCCTTGTCACCTAAAAATAGGTATTTTTAATGCAGTTTTAGAATAAAAGCATATTTGGGAGCTTTATGGATAAGATGTAAGAGGGAATCTAGGAATTAGTGTTCGAAAACTCTTAATTCGTGCCATCGTTGGCTACAGGATCGCGTTTCGGTTTATGTAATATAGCTGTCGTAATGTTTGGTAACTTAAAAACTTAAAAAGTGCAATCCTCCTGGTTTGCTGGATTTGTTGCATACATATCAGGTAATTATTTTTTATTTATTTGCTTTGATCATGCTCAGAAAATATTATTTAGGTATGTAAGTTGCGATTTGTTCAATAGGTACCTAAATAATATTCTCTAAGATATCAGGTATTTAACAAGCGATGAACACTAGTATATATATATTTTGTAACAATGTAAGAAGTAGTTATTAAGGGTTATCTTGTAATTGCAGCATATTATTAAAATAGAGAACCATAATTTGAAATTGTCGTTTTGACAAGGACAATGATAAGTTTATAATAAATTTAGATAATGGTATAGTAGTGATGGTGGTTAATTTTCCTATCAGCTCACTGTGTGAATAAAATGTATAAAACAAATATGATTTAAATTTACTTACAGTAAATATTGGGCAATTATTTAATAAAACAGTTAAAAGTGCTTGTGAACTTTTATGTTATATAAGTGTTTTATTTATTCTTGAAGAAATTCCTCTGCTTTCATCTCTAGCTGATAAGTTTTTAGTAAGAATAACTAATGATAAGAACATGGTGTAAAAATAGTAAAGCGTTTATCCATATTTTAAAATACGAAATTTACAAACTTAGTACTTACAAGCTATTAGTACTTTTCCTGCCTACACATTTTTTTAAATAAAACCTTTATTTAATAATATAGTACATATACATGAATATAAAATATATCTCATAGTCTGGATTGGATCGAATATAATGTACATATAAATATTGTTTTATAATTTCTAGAAACAATAGATTTTTTCTTGAAAATGAATCTAGTTTACCGAGTCTTGGCTTCTTAAATCTATCATTCCTTGAAATGTTGACATAGGTGTCGACATTTTGTTTTACTTCTAAGTTAAAAATGTTAATGCACTTATAAACCATATCCATACATTTACATCTATTTTTTGCGCAAAGAAAATCTGACATGTCTTTATAGTCGAGAGCATGTTGCTAATTTTATCGTTTGTCCAATTCCAGACCTACTTTGCACTTCGACATTTCTTAATGGGCCCATTTAGCATTTCTTGATTACATTTTCTGGGAGATAATTTAATTCTAGAGTGAAATGCAAAAAAAAAGAATTTTTTAGGGTCTCTATAGGCTTTAAAATTAATCAAGAATATCAACGCGTGGCGAAAGATTGTGTCTTCGAAGCGAACGGAGATGTGACTGAAATGCTCCCAACAAAACGAAATGAAAGACAGGTAAAACTTACTTACTAAAAGCTTAGGTGAATTGTAGCTCAAAAAAATCCGCGTAAATCGATACGTCATAACAAAAGAACGAAGTTGAAATAGAATTAATATTTGAAAATAACTAATACGTAGTTATTTAGTAGCCAGTGCTGTGTACCAAAGAAACGACAAGAACGTAAACAAACAAACGACCCAACACAGGCAAAGAAAGGTAAGTACCCTCATTTAAGTATATTTATAGCATTGAAGTGTTTAACCCATCAAACCTGAAGAGTCGAGAATTTTCGACACGTTTATGGGGACAATACATTGCTGAAATATGTAAACCTTCAAGTAAATTATTTTTTAACCATTATAAAAATATTCAAATGAATTTGATTTGGATTATACTCGAAATAATCAATAACGTAGTGTATATAATTTTTTAAATTAACCTTCAATTAATATTTTTTCATAAATATTAAAAACGCTCAAGCGAATTTAATGTAAATTGAACCCGTAATAATCAAATGCATTACTCTTAAAGTATGGTCATAATATTTTCTTAGGTAAATTATCAAGTTTTCAGGTCGAAATTACGCTCGTTGTTGGGTGAGGAATTCTGCATGGAGTGGTGCATGCTGGCATAACAACAGTTGAGTGATGTAGCTGGTACTTAATAGATATGGGTGATTAAATCTCTCATTGCAAAGAAGTGAAAAAAGGGTGACAAAAACCGTTGCTAAGTGAAAAATTCTACTGAGTGGTACATATTAGCATAACACCCGTGATAATCAAATGCGTTACTCTTAAAGTATGGTCATTATATTTTCTTTGGTAAATTATCAAGTGAGGCTAATCATGCCAAAATTGCGCTCGTTGTTAAGTGAAAAATTCTACAATAATATCCACGTTAAAAATGGGGAGACCAGGTTACACGAGGAAAACAACGACCGAGAGGATCATGAACAAACTGGGAAAGGACCAAACATACTGGGAAAGAAAAGCGAGGAGGAAAAATGAACTTCACAAAGAAATTGCAGCGATATATACTCTACCAGAACCAGAAACCGAGGAATCAGAAAACCCAGAAGGAGAAGAAGAAAATCTGTAGAAGCAGAAACACAAAAAGAGGAGCATAAATATTGAATAACGAACACAATGCGGCAACGCATTGAACTTGTCATTTTGCTGTCGAGGCGACCAGACGTACCTTATAGTGCTCTGTCAACGATGCCTTATAAAAGTTAAATAGTGACAACGTGTAGAAGATATATTTAAAGTATAAGTGGATGTGTTTATAAAATAATATATATATATATATATATATATATATATTGGAACACTTTCAGTAATTGATAAGAAATATTAGTTAGTGTTTAATTAGATATACAAACCAAGACTTGCTTACACACAGTGCTTCCCATCTAACGCAGTAAATCATAGTATATATAGTGCAGTGAAATTATGCCAGGCGGAAAAGAGGAGAATGAAATCAGTAATAACCGAAGAGAGGACTGTGTACATGGAGCTCTAAGCCATTAGTTAGAAGGAGAAAGCATAACAACCCTGGCATACACTTACGCAATGAAAAATCAAGAAAAATGTCCATCATACTATTAGGAGACTTCAATGCACATACAGGAAAAAGCGATCAGACGGAGGAGGACAAAAGCATTATAGGAAAAACTTCACACATGGCCTAACGAAAATGGAAACGCGCTGAAAACACACATTGACTTAACAATAAGAAATACATGAAGCAAAAGTCAAACCTGCATTGACACCTGGAGTAATGAAAGCTCAATCTCACAAATAGACCATATCCTGGTAAGCAGAGAAATAATGGAAAGAATCAAGAAGGTTAAAGCAAAAAGGTCAGCAGAAATCTTACTGAAGAAAGCGCTAACACTGAACAGCAGGAAACTAAATATGTTACGCGTGGGAAACAACAATCGAGAGAATTATGAACAAACTGGGAAAGAAAAGCGAGAGGAAAAATGAATTCCACAAAAAGAAAAAAAATAGCAGCGATATATATTCTACCAGTATAAAAACGGAGGAATCAGAAGACTTGTAGAAGCAGAAATACAAAAAGAAGGGCATAAACACCAGAAACACACCTATACCTACACTGCCTATCCCCATTCCTTGCGTCATGTGGCTCTCGCTGCTGAAAACAAGCATGACCCAAATCCAACCCAGCATCGGAAACTGAGGAATAAAAAGACTCAGAAAAGAAGATTCGAAGAAGTAGAAATACAAAAAGAGGAGCATAAACACTCCATATCAAGACACAACACATATTTCACACGAAGATTCAAAAGTGACAGATGCCCAGAAGCAAAAACATAAAAAAGGGAGCTTAAACGCTCCCTCACGACACAATGCGGTAACGCATCTCACAAATATCTACACCTCTCATCCCATATTCCTTTACCATACGTTATGTGGCTCTCGCTGCTGGCAACAAGCATGACCTTAGTCCAACGCAGCGTGGACGTAGCAGGCCCAGCTGTATAGCCCTGGGAGTGGCAGCAATGCCTACCGCACGCTGGTAAATCAATAAATCAATCAACGCGTGGCGCTTTCGTGTTATAGCTGCGTGACGTCAGTGACTCCTATCGCATCGAGAGGGGTAGTCGCTTGCCTAGATGCCCAACAGTCTATATTTAAATGCCGCAGATGCGTTATGCGGATTAAAAGTACCGTTTGTATCATGAATAGTGCAAATACCGCTGGTGATGGAAAAACTAAAGCAAAACGTTATGTTTTTTAGTACTGTATTGTGCCCAAATGAACAAACACAACAGTAAAATCCCCCTATAAACTGTTTATTAATCTACCGCAATATCATGTTAGGAGAAAATTGTGGCAGAAAGCCTTGAGACGCAATATATATCCTAGAGATAAAACAAACAAATATGTGTGTAATACTAGTTACTTTTTCTTAGAATAAGATTTTACGTCACTAAAAATGAAACACCCTCTATATTATTAGCAAAATAATAATATATCTTCTTGATAGTGAAAACTGACGTGGTAATCGTTATTTACAATTTTAAAAGTACAACTTATCGTTGCATTTTTACTCCTCTCATTTCAGAACTTATATATTGGTGATTTTTGTTAAAATACTCCATCAGCATAATTAAATCCACATAGGCACGGAACTTCAGTGGGACCAGGGTGGATCCACCCAAAATTACGTTGGACCATCTTGGTGCCCAAACTGATCCCTGACAAATTAAAAAATTTATTGTTTCGCACAAACTGAGTAAATCTTCTAAAATATTTAAATAGGTCAGATTGTATGAAGTTGTTTGAATTTCTAGCCCAGCTTCTATCTACTCAGCAGTACACAGCTAGTTCCGTGCTTTTGCCCATAATAACCTTAGAATACTTTTACATTAGGTAAGTGATGTATTTTAAAATTTTAAAATGTAGTAACGCTGAAGTACCCTCCCCCCCCCAGCTCATCAAAAAAATTTTTTGGCTCCTCCTACCGGAACCAGTTTCGTACTTCTAATTCCGTGCCTGAATCCACCTCTGGCAGATTAGACGAATCTGCTTTTATATAGCCGGATTCACACATAGTAAAAGATTGAAACCAAACTGTTGTTTGATGTACTAAATTCTTTTAATTTTGTTTCTCTTGTCAATGAACCGACCAGAATTAACTTAAACAGTGGATATGGTTCTGGTACTTCTATTGAATATATTGTAACTAACATTAAAAATAGTAAATGTTGTGTAATCGACTCATATATATCAGACCACAAAGGACAATTAGTTACTTGCAACATAAGAAGTGCTTTTCAAGGTTCCATCAGCAGCATTACAGGGTTAAGAAGAATACTTTCTGAACAAAATATGAGTAATTTCGAAATTTTCATTAACCAATACGATCTTTTTTCACAGTCATGCGAAAATATTGATGACTATTACAATGAATTTATAACACATACTCAGTGGTGTATGAATGCTGCATGCCCAAAAAAAGAGAAAATCTCCAAACCTCAGTATGACCTTAACATTAGAGTGAATATAACAACTTAAAATTCTTATATCATATTGCCAAGGAATCCGGCTCTAATGAATTACTCAACTCTTATAAAAGACATAAAAAAGTAATCAATGACTCAATATCGAAAATGAAAATAGAACGCAATACGGAGAAAATAATGAACTCAGATAATAAAAGCAAAACCTTATGGAAAATTATAAACAATAGAATAGGCAAAAGTGTAATAAAAAATACCGACATTAATATAAAAGTTAATGACTAATTAATATGTGATAAGCAAGAAGTGGCTAATATCTTCGGCAATTATTTCTCCACCTGTATTGAAAAGAAATTAGAAAAACACTTCAGTACCAATCGATCAAATTTCTGCACACTCCCACAACAGATTAGCTGCACCTCAATCTATATAAAACCGATAACTAATACAGAAGTAATAGAAATTATTGATAAAATGAAAAATAAAAATTCTATAGCGGCTTCTCAAATTTTGCAAACATACATTAGCCGACACAATTGCTACATTGATCAATAAGTCTCTCGAACTTGGACAATTGCCAAACATTTTAAAATTAGGTAAATTAATACCACTATACAAGAAAGGTGATCTTAACATGTTAGAAAATTACCGACCAATCATTATCCTTAGTTACATATCCAAAATTTCTGAAAAAGCGGTAACTACCCGCCTGTATAATTATTTAGAAGAAACGAACAAATTTACAGATAGCTAGTATGGATATAGATCTAATAAATCTACGGAACTAGCTAGCCTGGAGTTTATCCAAAAAGTATATGGCTACCTTGATAAATTAAAAAAGTTGCTGGACTGTTCTTTGATTTAACATCGGCTTTTGATTGTGTAAATTCAACCTTTTTGCAACTGAAATTATCTTCCTTAGGAATAAGAGGCAACATATTAAATTGGATCATGTCTTATCTTGAAAACAGAAAAATATTGTTTTCTATTGATTGCGTAACTTCTGATATATACAGTATGGATATTTGAGTTGGACAAGGCTCAATAATAGGCCCATTACTATTTCTCTTTGTTCATAAATGACCTTCCTTCCTTCCTAACTCAGAATGATGTCTTCATGTATGCTGATGACACATCTGTGGTCATTAATGCGAATAGCGTACAGGAACTTGAATCTAAGACATACCTGATTTTTGATGAATTTAAAAATCGGTGTGATAAAAATTCATTTATAGTGAACAAAAATAAAACAGTGTTTCTTTACTTTTCTGCTTCAACACCAACTTTGTTACCTAGTATTAGCCATGTAGAAACAAGCAACAATACAAAGTTTGTGGGCATCGTCATAGACTCAACACTTGACTTCATCGGACATATAGAAAGCGTGTGCTCAAAATTAGCTAAATGCACATTTGGAATTTTAAACCTTAAAAAAGAAGTTAACGAGACGGCTCTAATAACATGTTACTATTCTCTTGTATATTCAATACTTAGCTATAATATTATCATCTGGGGATAGACAGTAGAAATTAGTAGGGTCTTTGTTACGCAAAAGAGAATAATTAGGATTATCTTTAATTTACCCTATAGACATTCGTGTCGTGACACTTTTAGAAACAAAAAAATCATAACACTACCTTGCATATACATGTATAAATTACTTTGTTTTGTTTTTAACAACATCGGCAAATTTAGGATTAATAAATCAGTACATGATTATAGAACAAAGAGTGCCAACGATATACACATCCACAACTACAGGCTTAGTAAATATAAAAAGTCCCCCTACTGTGCTGGTGTTCATCTATTCAACTTACTTCCTGATAGATTAAAATTTATAAACACATACAGGTTATTACAGACAGAACTAAAAAGTTATTTAATAGAAAACTGTTTTTATTCTGTTGACGAATTCTGCTCATCAATGACATAGACTGCACTTTTTTGTTATCTACAAGTTATGTACGTCTGTTGTTTGTATATATTTTTCTGTTTGTCCTTTACATAAGTCTGCTCTTTTTTTTATATTTTTCTAATTTATAGCTGACGAAACCTTTTTAGTTTTTTATGGCAAATAAATGTTCCTATTCTATTCTATTCCTGACTTGCGATTGCGGAAGATTACTAAGAGAGATAGAGCTTGGGAGAGAGTGACGTCAGTGATTCGAGCGCCTTGGTTTATGAAGAATTAGATTTTAAAGCAGTATATTTCTGGAATTACTTATCGTATCGACCTCAAATTTTCAGTGTAATAACTATTTGGTGATTACTTCGCACAATTATAATAAAAAAGTGCAATATGATATTTGACTAAATAATCTTATTCTATGCATTATATCATCATTTACATCACGTCTTAAACAATTGTTTGTGTTTGACATTTCATGGTTTTTAAGTTTTTGAACTACTGGATAATTATTTTCATTAAAAGCTCTATTATACACAGCAGATCTTCATTTTGTTGGAATATTATCATTCGTACTCACTTTCCATATTCTTTCCCAATTGTACTGCGGATATTTGTGTTCAATTTTGTGGGGGTTTACTTATGTTGGCCATTAAGGATTCCTATATAAATCTTGATTCTAGTATTTCATCTCTTTTAAACGTAATGTTACTTTCACTTATGGCTTTCACAATATTTTTAAATGCAGGTTTTATCATGGTTTCCGGCTTATCAAAAAGGTCATTTAATATGGATTTGAAATTTACTTTATTCTCAATCGTTGTCCATATTAAAACCTTAGTAGTAATTGTATCGGTATCTCATTGTGGTGCATTGTAGTTTTTTCTTACAATTTTTATAGGGTCAATAAGGTCAATATGCAGATTTACATGAACTTGATACATAGTGATGTCACGATTCTCTGATAACGCGCCTAATGTTAAAGCTTTGAAAGTTACAACGACGGATATTTCACTGTATAGAAGCCAATTAAAAAGGCCACTAAACAGGGTGAAAAAAATTATCGAAAAAAAAAATTGGACCGCCTTCAAAGAAGGTCGCTAAATATTATTAAATAAAATTTCATCGTCGACGTCGCACAGTGGGGCGAAACCCTACTGCGCCACCCAAATCATTCTACAGGTCGTCAAATTAAAGTTATCAGAAACTTTTTTTTTAATGTTCGTTTTGAAATTCTCCATCAATCTGTCGAGCCGGATTTTTGATTTTTAGCTATAATTACTTCCACGTCCAGTGGAAGTATAGTAACGACAAAAAAATTTTTAAAAATTTTTATTGTCCAAATAGGCTTAAAATGTCATGAAACGTCGAGATTTTAAGTTTGAGCGAAAAAAAATTTTCTGTCTGTCTGTCGGTCTGTCTGTCTAACTTTTTTTTGTGCGCACGTTTACTCTGGAACCGTTTAAGATATTGACTTGAAATTTGGTACACATATGTACTTTAATGAGATGTAGAACTAGATTATATTTTCATCTTGTTCCGACGAAGGGTTAGGGGGTAAACTGGGGTAAATTTGGGGTAAATAGGTCAATCAAGCAGGCAAGAGTCCATAAAATTGGTATTTAGTATATACAAGAGAAGCTAAGGTCTCAAAATAAATTTTGGCATTAGCCACCCCCATTACCACCCCCACCCCCTTATTAAAGGGGATGAAAATAAAATTGTGATTTAGTGTATGTACAGGAACCAGAAACCTCAAAATATGTTTTTACTTCATCCACCCCCCACTATCACCCCCCTATCACCACCCCCCACCCCACTACCGATGTGGGGTATCGTTTTATGGGTTTTTGGGGTAGAGGATTTCAAATATTATATTATTAAAGTTCCATAAACAATTATTTTCACATACAAAGTTTTTTCGTTGTGAGCGACTTGGATAGAGAATCTGGATGTGGAAGTAGTGATTCCTTGGGCAGCGGTTTTTTTTATAATTTTGATCTAAATTTGAATTTTTATTAGAAAACATAGTTTTTTTTTTCAATTAAAATCAGTCTGCAGGTCACAAATATTCAAAAATTCGCACAATTATAGTTTAAAATCTTTACAAATACATAATCGATTTGCCAAAGTAGATTTTTAATTTCCTTTTTTTTTATTCTTGACAGCTGCCAAAGTCGCTGTCAAATTTATAATTTTACAAGTGTGTCTTTCGTAATTTTGAAAATAACGTGAGTTTCCATAGAAGAGATATAAAGTGTTCTAAATCTTTCTAGTTCCATAATTGATATTAAAATAAAGTTTCTCTACTCCCTTATGTGAATTTGCTGTTTTCTGTACAGTCTGTAGAATGGATAAGTAGGCAATTCCAGTTAACTGAACGGATATATTTCATATCAGTTCTAGATGGATATGAAATGAAACCGACCAATCACAGTTCGTGTATTAAGTACATCGACAACTATTCGTTTTAAAATCAAATTAGTGCGTAAGCTGTCAAAGTAACTGTCAGTGTGTACTGTCAGTGTGTACTGTCAGTGTGTATTTGTGTAATATATTAATGTTTAATAAATTTTGTAGTTTTTAGTTTTAGCTGGTCTTAGAAAAAGTATACTTCTTTATCGTGCGATATGGATATCATATCCACTTTTGTTGCACAAACTACTACTTCACATTTGGCAGCTGTCAAAATTTCTGTCAACTTAATGAAAATTCCATTTAATGACACAGGTCTACAGAAGAAAAAAAGGGGTTGTACTAAGGTTCTCATCTAACTTTTCCGAAAAATGTAGAACAAATATTACTCCTATACTTTTACTCTTGTGTTTGGTAGTTAAAAATTCATATGTATGTGTTTTAGTATTACATTTACACCTAGTGGAAATACTGATTCCTAGTCCTCTTTTAGAAATCATTTATAATAATTCTATCGTAATAACTTTGTATGTTACGAAATTCACCAAAAAAACTACTGAGTAAGATATTGAGTATATCTAAAAATTACGCATCACTTCGACCTAACCCTGTACAGAGAAAACAGTTCTGTTGGATTTTGCACAATGTTGTGGAAAAAGTCATTTTGCATTTTTAACCGACTATTTGTACAATTTTATTGTTTCTGTAACTTTTTTAATACCAATTTGGATCGTAATTTTTTACGATAGAGATAAAATGTCACATTAATTTCATCTGTGTGGTTTTGACGTCATTTGTTGCTAAAATCCGGACTCTGTTATGCAGAAATACATTTAAAATATGCCACTCTTACATCTGCACTGTTGTATAAGAAATACTCTATATGGGAGACTAGGTGTCCTTTGTTGATTTGTCGGTGATTATTTATGTTCCTACTGTCTTTTAAACATGTCCATGGATCTATGTTAGTTGTAAAGTATTTGCATAATGCATTTGTTTAATAGTTATTCCGAATACGCGCGACATAATTTTATTTAAATCATCTCCCAGGACATTCGAAAGCAAATTGTAATTTGCCTATATAAGATATCAACCTTCAACTATGAGATTTTATCATTTATCATTTACGTTGTTGTAATTTAATGCTATTAAAATTATGTTATACTCTTAGCAAATAAGAAAACGATGAGTATATAGCATTGGATCCGTACAATTTTAAAACCGTAAATTTCGCTAATAGAGAAAAAAAATGTTATATTAGTGAACGAATTCTGACCAACTTTCAAAATGTCTGTTTGTCCGTACGTCACGTTCCTTGTAAGCACGATAACTTAAAAAGAAAGGTCCGACAGTAAGTTAGTGTTAGCTAGGGGAAGAATTCTTTGTTATTGGACAAAATCGACCAGTATATAAAAAGTTATTCATTATTTTAAAAAAAAATTGCCTTCATAATTTCTATGTTTTGTAATTTAATAAGAATTTTATGAAATGTTATTTCTTATCATTATTCATTTATATATTTTACTAATACACATTTCCAACCGTCGAGATATGACTTTCACGTAGAGACATTATATTGTAGAAATTTAGACGTTTTAGGGGAAGTGAACGTTGGTCTAGCGGTTACAGTTTTGACTCGCAATCAAAGGGTCGCGGGTTCGGAACGCAAATACGGTTATTTTATACTGACGAGGCTTTTACTAAGATGTTGACTTGACATCGTTTGAATAATAAAAAAATCGACGTCTTCGACAGCTTGACTTATGTACGTAAAAAAATGTCTTTTTTAGCATTGTAATAAAGCGAATCTTGTTATCATTCGCAAAAAAAACTTTCAAAAAAACACCCCTAATGGGGTGGTTTTCACTTTTATCTTGTAAACCTTTCGTCGGAAGAGAAGAAAGCATAGGAAATAAAAAATTTGTGGTTAAATTCTGCATAAAAAATGTTGTATTAACCTTGTAGCTTATCCTCGCTTATTTCGTGCCAACAGTGGCGAAACAAAGGGGTAGTTTGGAGCGCACAGGTAAAAATCAATCCTATTCGAAGTTTCACAGCGAATATCTTAACACGTTGACTGCCATACGGGTTAAGACAAATTTCTCATAAGGCACCAACCGATAGCAATGGTTCAACCAAATAAAATATCCCCCAGGCCATGAATATCATCGGCTAATACACTATGAATTGACAGACAATATTTTGAAAAAAAAAAACTGCCAAAAAAAACGTCAAAAAAGTCTCGGTCCTTTACTACGCCATCTCGGTCTATTTACAACGATAGAAGTGTGCTGGACCGAGTCGTTGGGAGATTCCGAGATCCCGAAAAGATCCAGAAAATCCAGTGATCCCGAAAACATGACTCGGTCTTATAGACCGAGTCGACCCACAGGGCAAATATAAGTACTCGGTCTTATGGACCGAGTTCGCCTCATTACCGACGTAGATATAAGGACGGCCTCAGGCTATACCCGGAAGGATTACGACAATAAAAACTTCTAGTCTAGGAAATAGCGTGCAAATTCGATGACGAGTGGTTACCGTCTGCCAGTCGGTAATCGAAGACACCATATTAGTACAAAATATTTTTCTCTCTGGAACTTTTTGGTATGGTGGGGGATGGGGAGGGGGGGGGCATTTATTTTTAAATAAAATTATTATCGATATCTGTCTGCATAGGTAGTTAGTATATGTACTTCACATACTCCAATTACGCTGGCAGACTAAGTTTCCGATCGGCGTGCGCGTTAACCGATAATAAAAAAAAAATTATTTTCTATTTCCGGTTAGCGTGCGCGCCGACCGGAAGTTTCGTCTACCAGCGTAATTGGGGTATGTGAAGTACATATACTAACTACCTATGCGGACAGATATCGATAATCATTCGATTTAAAAATAAATGCCCCCCCCTCCCTATCCCCCACCATACCAAAAAGTTCCAGAGAGAAAAAAAAAATTTGTACTTATATGGTCTCTTCGATTACCGACTGGCAGCACCACCCGACGATCCACCCCCACGGAAGAGACATGCCGACATCCAACCACCCACCCAAAGACCCTGCGGGTACCGGACAAACAACCGTCCAGTACCTGTAGTCCCCCTAGCTCCGGGCAGGCCGAAAATGCTACCAAAGCAGTTAGGTCTGCCCTTCCTCGAGCTACACAGCTCATCCTTACCCTACCGATGATCCGGATGACAGGATGCCTCTTGGCATCTTGTGTACCGGCAGTCACTCCCGCCACAAAACCCAACACACCTAACAGACAGATGACTACCCCCCGGGGGGCAAACAAGCTGGCGAAGAGCAGAAGACGAAGACAGAAGAACGCCAGAAGAGGCCTTAGCCAGCAAGGTCCAACGAGCCAGGACCCAGGGAGGTGGACCGAAATCGTCTGCACCGCTCATAATTGTGAGTGGGGCCGACGTAAAGTAAGTTCGCCCGCCCTGCACGAGGCTGGTCCCCGGTCTACAGCGATGTACTGGGGTAAAGGGCAATAGTCCTGCCCGGCCCCAGACATCCGAGACCGACATCTTTAGCCAAGAATATTGGCGCCGACTGGCAGACGGTAACCACTCGTCGTCGAATTTGCACGCTATTTCCTAGGCTATTCAGACAATCCGACATCAGACTTCACCTTAAACGTATATACCGTGTGCCACAGGCTAGTGGCTCCCCCCTATATTGCCTTTACTTTTTAACTTATCCATTTGAAATTTGGAGTGCATAAACTACCTGTAAAAATGGATTTTTGGACATAAAAAATGGTCTGAGACCATTTCCAGTTTACCCGGAAATGACCACAACTTTCGATTTATAGATGGAACACTGTATATTATTACGTACTTGGATTCAAGACAAAATTCTGAGTATACCATGAGATTTTTGCGAATTTTTGAGTCGATTTAAAGTTTTTTTAAGTACTTTAAGACATTCATCTAGAGTGCTTTGGAATACCAAAATTTGTTCTACGGCAGGTAAAGTCCAAGTGAAAAATATAATTTTTCGTTTAATTTCATTAATAACTATTTACGAAGCCTCCAGAATTGAACAAATCACTTTTTTATCGAAAACTTTTTTTTTTCAAATGGGAAGGTGGTGGCTCTTAGTGTTGAATAAATTATAGATTTTTTTCTGAATTCATTGATATCCATTTCAAACCTATGCTATTTGTTTTTCTATTTTATTAAATCTATTTAAAAATAAAAAATCACTTTCAAAATAATTTTTGATCCTTATTATACTTTGCACTAGTACTTATACCTATTAAGAAAGAAAAGAGAGAAAAGGCTATGATTCAGAAAAAGGTAGTTATTCATATTTCATTATTAGACATAATATTAGATTTTTGCAAAGACAATCACGTTAAGGTTCAAGAAAAAATTATATTGAAAGTGATTTTTTTAATTTTAAATAAATTCAATAAAATAGAAAAACAAATAGCATAGATTCGAAATGGATATCAATGAATTCAGAAAAAAATCTATAATTTATTGAACACTGGGAGCCACCACCTTCCCATTTGAAAAAAAAAAGTTTTCGATAAAAAAGAGATTTGTTCAATTTTGGAGGCTTCCTAAATAGTTATTAATGAAACTAAACGAAAAATTATATTTTTCCCTTGGACTTTACCTGCCGTAGAACAAATTTTGGTATTCCAAAGCACTCTAGACGAATGTCTTAAAATGCTTAAAAAAACTGAACTTCGACTCAAAAATTCGCGAAAATCTCATGGCATACTCAGAATGTTGTCTTGAATCCAAATATGTAAAAATATATACGGTGTTCCATTTAAAAATCAAAAGTTGCAGTCATTTCCGCGTAAACCGGAAATGGTCTCATACCGTTTTTATGTCCAAAAATCCATTTTTACAGGTAGTTTATGCATCCCAAATTTTAAATAGATAAGTTAAAAAATAAAGGAAATATAGAGGGGAGCCACTGTCCTAAAATTATATTGCATTTCTGTATCATTTTATTAACTCCTCTCTGATGCTCTGAAAATTAAATATAAGTAAATAAAGTCAGGTATTTATAATTTTTGGGATCATGTTTCAATTTTGAGCTTGCTTCAATTGCTCTTCCTCTCTTCGATGAGAAAATGTTAATGAGAAAAACCAAGAATTCGTCTCTGTATGATATTTTCAATGCTGTACGAGAGAGGCCAATAGATTTTTCTGATTGCCAGTTCATTATTGATGGCGGCAATTTGATTCATCGGGTAGTATGGTCAAAGCAGGATACCTTTGGCGACGTTTATACAGCCTACGTTCGTTTTATTCGTGATCATTATGGCAAAAAGTGAGTGTAGTGTTGATACAGTGGTCATCGTCGGACAAGATATTGACCTTCTCGCATTGATTATCGCTCGCGCACCTGAAGATAAAAACTTCTTAAGAGAGGCTCAGGAAAAAAATAAAGCGTACAGTTCTCGTGACTTGCAGTCCTCGAAAGTTTTAAAAAGCCGTAAGGAGACAGTTTTGTTTGTCCACGCGTTGAGATGCGATACCACTTCAGCTTTCTTTGGTAGGAATGCGTCAATAAAAGAAAAGATCTCAAAGAGGTTGTCCGTATATTCAACGAAACAAGAAATTATAAATGCTAGAGAGTAATTCGTGCTTGCATTATACAAAGCCCCAAAAAAAAGACACCTTTGAATCATCAAAGGTTCATTATTTTCAATAAGTTAGTCAGTCAATCTAGTGCTGCCGGGATTCTACCAAGACTGCCACCAACATCTGAGGCATTACGTCAACATTCTTATAGAGTATTTCTCCAAATTCAATCTTAACGAGGAGAAAACTTGGAACCAACGGATTGGGGTTGGAAGAAAGTAGGCAACATCTTAGCACCCACCGAGTTACCAGCGCCAATTTCCACCCTGTAGCTAATATCCTGTAGCTAGAAAAAGGATTGCGGAAAACAATGCAGCTGTGTTAAGATTGGATTGCGCTCAACAATGTGCTCTAAATGCCATGGGCAAGGATGTTTAAATTCCGAATTTGAAGAAGAATTCGTCGATGACGAGACCCTTAATGAGTAAAATTGGACAGAATTTTAGTGGAATAGGCCTGCGGAGGAAACCACTTAAAAAGACCCACCGATAGTTTTACTTCGAAAGTGGTGTGGAAACGAACTTAAATTAAAAAATACAGCTTTGTGAAAAAAAAAGGGGAAAATAAATCAAAATCACTTGCGTCAAAACCCGGTATACATGCATCTTATAGAGAGAATTCCGCTCTATAAATTCATTCCTGAGCATTTTTCTCGTTAAAGTAACCGGTTTTAAGATATTCGCTGTGAAACTACGAATAGAAATAAATTTTGTGCATTCCAAACTACCCCTCTGTTTAGAGGCTGTTAGCGCGAAATAGGTGAGGATAAGCTGCAAGGTTAATACGACATTTTTTATGCAGAATTTAACGACAAATTTTTTATTTCCTATACTTTTTTCTCTTCCGACGAACGGTTTACAAGATAAAAGTGAAAAACCAGCTTCAAGTCCCCGTTAGGGGTGGTTTTTTGCAAAAAAGTGTTCCACCCTTAAATGGGGGGGCGGTATTTTTCGGATATCTATTTCTAATCCTATCTAGAGTACGCATCTCAAATATTATTACTTTATAAATTATTTCTTCTAAAATGTCTAATTTGCGTGGACTAAGTGCAGATGTTTCTAAGGGGGAGGGGTTAGTGACCAGGCCAGTGACTGGCTAGGTGGCCAGGGCCGTATTGTGATTGGTTTATAGATGTAATTGGCGAGTAAAACAAATTGTTAATCTTTGGCGACGCTATAACTTTTAAACCATTAATCATACAAAATTATACAAATGTTGTGGAGAATTTTATTCTCTACAACATTCAAAATAAGTACTATTTCCTTAAAATCAACAAGAAATGAGTTATTCCAAAGAAACTAAATTTATAACAAGATGGCGGCTAAAGTAACGGTCCCTCGAGATCGAAAACTTGGATTCTTAATGAGGGTTCTCCCTCTACAGTACTGAAGAAAAATATTTTCTCCTATATTTAATGTCATTCCAGGGCCTAAAAATCGACAAATTGACGGGAATAATTTAATAATTTAAACATTGTTGCAACTCAAGATACCCCTTCTACTGTCTTTCTTGTATAATAGCTCTCATATTTGGTGATAAATAGGAAATATTTTCTTAAAATTGTCACAAAAAAACTTGACATATGTCCCACCCCCCTCCACCAATTGCTCCAACTAAGTTAATTTGCTCATCATCATAATCACCTAATTTTTCACAGTTTTGCACATTTTATTGCAAATTTTGCGCACACTCACATGGCCTCCCGAAATATTCCGGTCAACCCTCTTCACTACCTAAATTTGTGTTATTTTGTGCAACTTAAATCGAACAATGTTACACAATTTTGCACACTCTACTTCAAATATTCCACACACGGCGCACAATGTGGTATTTACGAATATTTTAGGTCAAAATTCGATTCCTCCTTTGTAATTCAACCAAAATAAATCTACTTGCCCTCAAAATTTTCATAATACTGAGCACTTTGATGAAGAACTGCGAAAATTGCAATCCAGATTATTTTTGACACATGACAGCTGTCAGAAGCCTGTAAAAAATGTGAAAATCCTATAGACACTGTTATTTCCTATATAACTTCTTGGAAGTCCATCAATATCATATTTTATCATGATTTTTTATTTGACGAATCTGAGCTTCAAGGGTCCGAAACCCTATATCTAAATAATTTTAGAAATTACCATTTTTTGGCCGAAATTGGTAATTTTTGGGCCCTTATTCGCAGAATTTGTATATAAGTATCACAAACGAAAAGGTCAAAGGGCTACGAACTATGACCATTTTTTTGGTTATTTTGGTCATTTTTTAGTCATTTATCTTCTGGTGAACGGTTAATTGTTTTTTTTTTTGACATATAGCATTCAAAATTCATGATTCTAAATACTAATAGTCCAAATAATTTTAGGAATGGCCATTTTTTGCCAATATTGGTAATTTTTGGGTCCTCTTTTGTGTGTAACAAAATCTTAAGTAACAAAACTATTGTGTTTTAAATTTTTTTATTCGCAGAATTTGAATATAGTTATCACAAAACGACGAGGTCAAAAGGCTATGGGCTACGACCATTTTTTTGTTATTTTCATTCATTTATCTGCTTGTACACTGTTATTTCTGCATAAACTGCATAACTTTCCATATATATCACATTCTGTAATGCTTTTTGATATGCAGAGTCCAAATTTCTTGAACCAGAAATCCAATAGTCGAAAGAATTTGAGATATGGCCAATTTTTATTTCAATTTAGGAATTTTTTGGTTCTTTTCCGTGAGTAACCAAATATAACATTGCAAAACCTTTCTATTTTTTGATCCGCGAAACATATAAGTTTCACAAAACGAAAAGGTTTTAATATTTTGAACTACAACCAGTTTTTTTTATATTTGGTCATTTCTTATTAACTGCTTGGGCATAGTTATCTTTGCGGAAAATACTTAGATGTCCATTGCTATCAAATATAATTTTTTTTGACATGCAAAACCATGCATAATTTTTGTCATTAGTCGATAGAATTTTAGATATAGCGAATTTTTGGCTAATATTAATTATTTTTGGTCCTATTATGTGTATATTAAAATATAGTCTCAAGTCCCGTCATGCCATTTTAAATTTTTGATCCACAGAATTCAACTATCATAGCGATAAAATGACAATGTCGTAAATTTTTGGGCTGCGATCATTTTTTGGTGTATTTTGGTGAATTTTTTCGTTTACATTTTGAATTTGTTGAACCATTCTATTTAAATGAAATATTAGAGTTTTAAAATATGCCATATGTATTGGAGTTACATTATTAAGTTTCTCAGAAAGAAAGTTAAATAAACTTGTTAAGATTAGTTAAATGTTAAAGGTTTTAATTTTTTGAGTTTCCAAAAAATAGTCGCAGTTCATAGCCTTTTGACTCTTTCGTTTTGTGATACATATATTCAGATTCTGCGGATAAAGGAACTTAAAATACATGGGTTTTGCTACTTTAGATTTTGTTAGACACAAAATAGGACCCGAAAAATACCAATATTGGCAAAAAATGACAATTTCTAAAATTATTTGGACTATTAGACTTCAGAACAATGAATATCGAATCCTATATGTCAAAAAAAATTACAGACTGTGACATACATGGATACTTATTTAGTTCGCGCACAATTAACCGTTCACAAGGAGATAAATGACTAAAAAATTACCAAAAATAATAAAAAAACGGTCGTAGTTCGTAGCCCTTTGATCTTATATACAAATTCTGCGAATAAAAAAATTTAGAATAAAAGGTAATTTGGTACTTTAGATTTTGTTACATACATAAAAGGGCACAAAAATTACCAATTTCGGCCAAAAAATGATCTTTTCTAAAATTATTTAGGTATATGGTTTCGGACCCTTCAGATTCTGCAAATCAAAAATCATGATGAAATATATTGATGGACTTTGAAGAAATCATATAGGAAATAACAGTGTCTAGATTCTGCCCTTATAGGGTTTGCCGAAATAGATTGATTTTGGTTGAATTACAAAAGAGGAGTTGAATTTTGACCTAAAAAACTCGTAAATGCCACACTCTGCGGCGTTTTGAAAAATGTCCTCCAGTCTCTCCTCACTACCAAAAATCCTGTTGCTTTGATGCTATCTTAATCAGTTATTTATACTATGGTACTATTTCCAATTTTATCCGCGCTCACATTAGTGTCCACAGAGCATCGAAAAAGATTTCCTCCAATCTGTCCTCACTACCCAAATTGTAATTTTTTTGCTTTTAACATTGAAAATGTTTTTAGTTTCCTATATGGGGCATACATTTCATCATTTTCAATGTCCCTCTCTGGTTGTATCTTTGCGAAAGCCTGTGAATTTTTTAATCGCTCCAATCTACTTCAAATTTTGCTTAGTGTTCATGGCTTTCTGTTCCGATTACTTCAGAATTTCTCCATTTCTGTGCACCATTTCTTAGAAGGCTGATTTGTTCGATTCGATTTAACCGACTTAATATACAGTCGGAGCGGAGCAATGGAACTTTGAACTGATATCATCATCCTATTTTGCGCGAACTAATTCGTTAAAGGATGATAATGATTTCATACCATAGGCGGAGCAATTTATTATTAAAATAATAATTATATTATTAATATCATTAATAATGATTAATAATAATTGAACTAGACCAGATGTAAAGAATAAGATAAGAATTGGCAATAGATTGAATTAGGACAAAAAACTAGATGTCTAGCTTGCGAATTCAGGTATAATGAATTAATTGCGTGACGAAGAACAAACAATACGTGCGCCACTGACGATTGAATCACGGGACTGATGCGCTTCTATGTAGTCTAGACGTGCGCGTTACCATTACTTTCAAGTCTAACACACAGGACGAACATGCGTAGGTCGTAGACTGTGGAAGACATACATACACATATCCATTTAAGGAAGTTATATTGAAAGGATTGAGAGGCCAATATACAAACAATAGTCTTTAATTGCTACCTGCATTAGTGACGTTATTTCAAAAATCCATTGCTGCCACTATTTTAAAGTATATTCCTATCAAACATATTTATTATTTTATTGTAATGCTTTTTGTTCTTTTCGACTTTAATTTTTTACTTCACTGTCTTACCCAATTAGCTTAGTTTTTAACAGTATCGAGGTCTCAGAAATACCTTTCCTTCAATTTTTTTGTTTGTGAAAATTTCAACGTTTAAATGCATAATTTTGAAAAATAATTAGTATGTTATCCTAAGAGAAATGGAGCACAGAAATTAAGAAATTATGGAGAAAGTGAACGGAAAGCAATGGGCACTAAGCTGGATATGAGCTAATTTTGAAACAGAGTGTGCAAAATGAAGAGATTAAGGGACTGGAGAAAATTTTTGAGTGTCGATCGTGGGCGCCAGTTTGAATGTGTGACAAAATTTGAAGGACAGCGTGCAAAATTGGGCTATTAGAAATAATAGTAATTTTGGTAGTGAGGGGAGTTGACGGAAATTTTTCGAGACTTTGTAAGCGCTAATGTGAGTGTGTGCAAAATTTGAAATTAAATTTGCAAAATAGTGCAAAACTAGTCAATTTTGATACCGAAAATATCAATTTAATTGGAACAAGTGGAGGGACAAACACCAAGTTTGTACCCTACACCTAATTTTACCTATTATTTTCAAAGTTGGAGGATACAAAATTCGAGAAGGAAAGTACAAAGCTGTGCAAAATGTGCACAAAACAAAACTTTTTAATGGGTTTTAGTATCGAGAAGGTTTAATCACTTTAATTAGTAAATTTCTTATTTATTTCTTAAATACATACCTTTGAGTACATCTGGGAGCGCATCGATTGCATGTTGCTTAACACACGCCTTAAAGTTTGGATCAGCTTTCTTGCAGGGCTTTATGTAAGACGCTGAAAAAAATTTTCTTATTGAAATCATGTCTGTCTCTATTTTTATCTTTCTATATGTGGTAAATTTGACTTTAAATAATTATAAACAAAACAATTTAATTGCATTAACAAATTAATAACTAGGAGTGCTATTACATACAAATTTTGTAAAAAAAAAATTAACCGTCTTCAAATGAGTACTCTAAAAATTATAAAAAAAATTCACCCTCGGCGTTAATTGAACCTAATACTAATATTGATAATGAAGTCGGTTAAGAATACGTTTGATTTCGTCCTTTGTTCATTTTTACACCCACCACAATATCGTATTAGGCTCGGAATTAGGTAATAAGGTTCAATTCACCTTGAGATGCTGAAATTTTATTTTATAATTTTTAGTGCCCGTTTTTTTGAAAGCGGTTCAAAATAGTTTTATGCTTTTTAGTGGTTTTTTTTATTTAGCTTCCATAGAGTAAAAGTTAATGAACATTGGTAAAACGAAAAATGCATATCGCAAAAGTTGTTTTATCCAATAAATGTTATGCGTACAACATTAATTCATTTTTGAAATCATTAATATACTGTTCGTAAATACGAAAAAGGAGATTATATTGCATTTAATCGACATATATCTAAAACCGTAAATAGCCCGTAGAGAAAGAAATTATGTCATTGCGTTAGTAAATTTTTAGTCAGAAGTCATTGCGTTTATTAGGCATTCGGCAACGCCCGACTGAAAATTCCATTCATATTGTAATAGTCTCATTTAAAAAACGCCGCCTAAAGAATCGTTACTTCCGCATTCATATTTCCTATGCAAGTCTGCTACAACGAAAACACTTTTAATACTATATTTGCACTCCACTATATGGACATAACTGTGCATAGAACTTTAATACTATAATATTTGAAATCGTCTACCCAAAAAAAGCTACCACACAGACAGATCGACAGACAGACAAATTTTCTTATGCTCAAACTCAAAATCGTGACATTTCATGACATAAACCTACTTGAGTAAAAAAAAAGTTTCCTTTTACCATTACGAGACTAAGTAAAAACCTTAATAATATTTTAAGATAAAGTTGACAGACATATATCTATGTAAAGGTTGCTCGAACTTAAAAGACACTGTATATTGCAGTTTGGATATTTTAAATATTATTTACAAAAGAAAATGTGAAAAATATCCTATAAACAATGCAACAATTATGTTTAATGTTCAATAAATCAGCCGAAGAGAATGATGTAATGAAGTTTACTCTAATTGTTAGTTAAACTTGTGGTTATAAACAATTTACCAACAGCGAAGGAATGGTACATTTGAATATTGAATGCAAGGTAAAACGGTGAAGGGAATAATGCAAAATTTATTTAATGCCGAGGAACGTGGAAATCTAATAGCAAGTAATTGTGGTTTCTGGTCAACAATCACTCATGTACAGTATCCTCGAAAACTAATCCTAGAAAAAAGTTTCAAGTAAAATAGTTACGTTATTTTTAAAATATTTGACGCGCAGCAAATTAGTTTCAGCACTTTAAAATAATTCAGAAAAGTTAGATCAGAATCTTAAGACAAGACCTTTTTTGCCCTTTTAGGGGAAGACAAAAACTGGTGCGGTAATTTTTTTTTTAATATTAGAATCGATTTCAACACGTCAAAAAACATAGTATAAGACGATTCTGGTCAAAATAACAGCCCCCTTTTTTGTCGGCCAAATTATTTAATCTGTTAACCCTAAACTTATCTACAAGATTCAATTCTAGCATAAAGCGACCAATTATACGACATCCTTATGTTTAGTAGCTGAGTAACGTGCAAAAGTACACATTTTTGCATTACATGAATAGAGAATAATAGAATAGAACCATTACTTGTATGTCTATCGTTTCCAGTTGCTACCTAGCACACTGGACCGTGCACTAAGCTTAATAGCTATGAAATTGGTGGCAGACATTTTTATATCATCTTATTGTGTGACTGAAGTTGAAAAGTATAAAGACGTCATAATAAAAAGACGGAAAAACCATTTTTTAATTAACAGTTAATTAAAAATGCAATAAAAAAACGCTCCTATATGATTTTATTGTTTTAAATGTTGCTTGTCAATATGACATTGATATAAATGCAGTCGACTGAAGTCTATGGGGCTGCATTTTTTTGCAATTTAATTTTTTTATTAATTTATGATATACTAAGAATTAAGTGATTTTATTTTCGGTGTACCTTATATCAAAAGTTTCGCAAAGTGATAAGAAACAATAAAACAAACTTCAATCATCTGTGTACTGCTGCGTTTATAGGGGGTGAATTTTCAAAAATGAGGTTAAAAAAAAAGCTTCTATATTATTTTACCGTGTGAGAACTTTACAGGAAGCTTTATTTGTTTGTAAAGGTCATAAAAAAAATAGTGTATGAAATCTCCTATGCCGATTTTTCATTGGCTGACGTTTCTTAATAATTACAGAGGCCGACAAAAAAAAGGCGGGACTGTTCTTTTGATCAGAACTGTCTTATCCCACGTTTTTTTGACATGCCGAAACCGATTCCGATATTAAAAAAAAATCTACCACATCAGTATTGGTCTACCTCTAAAAAGGGCAAAGAAAATGCCTTATTCCAAGGTTCTGATCTAAATTTTCTGAAGTATTATGACGCGCTGAAGCCAGTTTTGGATAAAGAAAATTTTCTCTCTTCTCAGTTGCCCCCCACAACCCTCTTTTATCTCCTAGGGGTGACAGAGGCAAACTTGCACGATAGATATTTTTTTGCCCAAAATTAGCTTCAGCACATCAAAATACTTCAGAAAAGTTACCTAGGACAAGACCATCTTTTTGCCTTTTTTAGGGGATGAAAGGGGTTGTAGACAAAAACTGACGGGAAAGATTTTTTTCAATATCAGAATCGGTTTCAGCATGTCAAAAAACATAAGATTAGATTGTCGGCCCGTTATTTTTACAAAGCTTTTATCGCTATCTGGGTAGTCCCAAAAAATATTCTAATGTTTTTCACAATTTTTCTTTTTCCTTTGTATGTATTTGTAGGTATGTGTATTAGGGTGGCCCATCTTTTTCGAAATCGAAATTTTTTATTTCTCACCCCTGCAAATGGTTCCATTTGAAGATAAAACAGTCCCCTCAAAATATTATTGAGGCAAATTGAAGGCAAGGGGTGCCGCAGAATGCATTATTATGCAATAATAAAAGTAAATGGAATTATTTACATTCTTTGATTGATGCATTGTTTTTTTTTTAATCAGCAACATTTATCTTTAGAATGACTAATCAAGTCATACAAATATCAAAGACATTATCTGTTGTGACTATGACATGTGTCATACTACTGTAAATTCGTAGTCTAAGAAAACTAGACTAGAAGTTTTTGAAATAAAACTCTCGTTTTATCTTTGTGTATTTTATTATGAAACGTTTTTTTCATACATAGTACCAAATATTATCCTAAATCTACAAGACATATAGTAATAAAAACAATATTTTTTGCACTAGGCCAAAGCATGCGACAGGGTTTCTTTTTTTACATTTGGAAACTGTGATTTATAATCATTTACAACTTGGAGTAAAAACTGTTTTTGGTCTTCATTTTTTGTTAAAATGTCATTATAGTCAGTAATAAGTTTGATTCCTCTCTCAGCGGCATCATTTACAAGTTTAATTTTGTTTACAATATTGAAACATCGGGTATAACTTTCATTTTCCCTCCATGTTGTTGGATCATTTTCCAAAAATTCCATAGACAAACCTAATTTTTGAAAAAACTGTTTAGTGTTCTCGCGTATGAAGTCCTGAATTTCCTTGTTTTCAACGTTAGTAATGTTACTAATCATAAGTCGTTTAATACCCTCTTGATTTGGTGCTTTCCTATTCAAAGCTTTAACCATTTCTCTTTTAGTGGTAACTGAAATATCGTCATCAAAGAAAGATAAGCCAACATTTACTGAATTAAGGTACCACAAATGGTTCACTATTTTCCTACTTGCGGCTTGAGATATTTCTTTGTCAATATTTTGATAATTAATGAGTTCTTTACAAAAGTCTAAGTCATGAAGCGGTGATTTACTAGCAAATGACGCTGTAAACCAGGCCTTTACATAAACCTTTACAATATAGAGACATATATCTTCAATACCTATTTTTTCTTTTTTAGTTAGTTGGAACTGATCTTGGAAAAAATTATTTTTAGACAGTAAATGGCTTTGGCCATCCAACTTGCATGATGAAATGCCCCTGGTTGATAGAATGTTGTGTGAGTGGGCTCTTCTTCAACAAAAAGTTTAGAAAGCATTAAAAATTCTTTATAACCATCACGAGGCTGTTGCAAAGTTAAAGCTGCATTTAGAAACTTTACAATTTCGGCTTTAACTGGTTGTAAAATGTGTTTAATTTTTGATACCTGAAATGCAGTTTTTAGTTTATTTTGATATATTTTAGGCCAAAATTCCCTAAAACGTTTAAATAGTGGCACATTTGGACCAGATGAGGAAGGCATTTTTGTGTCAAACACACTTCTCAAAACCACTTTAAAAATATGATGTCTACAAGGAAAATATAGAATATCTCTTTCTAATTTTTGTTGCAATAGTGTGGCTGCCATTTATATAACCCATATTTGATGCTGTTGTATCACAACATAAAGCTATTACCTTTTCGTCCAAATTCCATTCACAAAGCACATCATAAACTGCTTCAATCTGTTCTCTTCCAGTTGAATTGGGCAAAGCTGGTACTCCAAGTAGTTGTTCAATATCTCCACTAGTAACTAAGATAGCAAGTCTATCGATATTTCCCATTCCAGTGAGAGAAGGTAAAAGTTTTCCATCCCAATGGATGACTGGGGCCGGCAATTCAGAATTACCGAAGGCAGTTTTTAATATTTCAGCTCTTTCTTTGCGGATGCGTTGTCTAGAGCGCTGAAGTGTGGTTCTGCTGATGGACAAAGATGTGGTGTCATGTCCTAGTGCTTCTGCTACTGCCGTCAAAATATGGACTCCTTACCTGTCGCTTATTTTGCAAGCATCAAATGCAGCGGCTATTTTTGGTGATAATGTTACATGTTCCATACAATCTCCTCTTTTTTGGCTGTGACGGGCCAGGCTGGTCTTGTAACAACTCTTCTTGGGCTTCGATTATTTCATCTTCATTTTCGTTGGAGTCGGCTGAATTACTACTTGATGATGGACAGGTGACTGTTTCCTCTAATCTAGCTTTTTCTTGTTGACTTCGTTGCATTCGTTCGGATAACTTCTATAATTTCTCCTCAGCTGATTTTTCTTGAGAAGCAAGTTGGTAATCAATACCATGCATAAATCCAGGACGTCCCTTTTTTCTTTGGTTAATTAAAAACTGCTTATCTTCATCTATTTTCATCAACTCCAATGCATTTCATGAGAAATGTCAAAAAGATCGTCCAATTTTTCAACGAAATTTTTTTCTTTACCTCCCGCACTGGCCCTTTTAGCCGATTTCTGTAAGTTCCTCCACTCTGCATAAAGTTTATCTAGGTGTTTAACACAATGAAAATCCTGACGTGTCGGAATGCGAGCTTTATCCCAAAAAACTGACACCTCTTTTATTGTTAATTTAGCACTTTCATGTACACTTAGCTTCACTTCACGAATGTTATAAAAGAGCACTTGTAATACTTGTCTATTAGACGGCAATTTATTGCCAATGATTTGTGACGAATAGTGTCCAACTAAGTAAATGAAAGTATCCTTTCGTAAGGATCTAACATCAGCCATCGTTAAATGTTTTTTCAAAAAGGAACGTATGCTAGAACTTATAATGTCACCACTGTAAAACACAATTACAAACTGACATAAAAACCTACCGTAGGTGCATTATATTTCCAAACTTCCAAAACAAATAATTTCTAGGAAATAATTACACCAATAAAACATTATGAGGAAAGAGGTAGATATTTGTATTTTAAGTAAAATTTAAGTGTATTACCGTAATAAAATCTTATCTACAAATTTCTACCTGAATGCGGCACGGGTTACCGTTCACCGAATTATCTGAAACTTTGACATAAATTATTCCTAGTATAATAGTATATTTTTGTGGGGTGAGACTTAAAAAATACGCAAAAAAAATTCACCCCCTATAGAGATGGGCCACCCTAATGTGTATACAGGGTATCCCGCAACATGTTGTGTTGTAAACGTACATTATTTAATAAAACAAAAATTCTTCTTAAATCCGTCTTTCTGACGCTGTATCTCTCTCCACCTTTTGCAGGGCAAAATCCTCAACTGATTGGACTATTTTCTTACTTTGTTATTTTTTGGAGTAAACTGAGAATATTTCTGAAAATCACCAACGTACAAGTCAGCCAAAGTTTTTCTCTACTTATGGATTGGATATAAAAACTAAAAAAGTAAAACTAATGCGAAGTACAATGAAATGACTTAATGGCGCTTTTTTGCAAATTACCAATTAGTTTTATAAAAAAATCGAAGTCATGGATTTCCGCCAACCATTTTTTTATTTATATTTTTATACAAGAACAATTTTATAGCAATGGCCGAAACAATAAAATAATATAGGAGCATTTTTTTTTGCAAATTTAAAAAAATAAGCAGCAACCAAGCTCGGTAGCTGCTCTAATCAATCTGCTATATCAATACCTTCATTCCATATTATTGTTAATTACAATGAAATCATATACCCGTATTGCCACCAGCTCCTAGTTATTAGTAGGTGGCATTTTTTTGTGTGCCTGTGGTATAAGCACACATACACAAAAAAGCGGAACAACAACCATTTTTGTGTGCCTGTGTTATTAGTAACTTGGTAAAACTATTAGGTTTCACAATTAGTATCGACTATAGTGTAGTGGGAAGTTTACAGACCCTGATTACGGATCATTATTTTTAACTCCTTTTAATGGTCTGCCCAGAAATATTTAACATCCTTCACTACAACAATTCTTTAATAGAAAAGTAAATCAGTAAAAAGTATTTTTTGTAAATATTATTTTATTTAAATATTGACATTATTTCATTATTTTTCAGAAAAATTTCCACTATAGTTATTTTTAGTACAATTATTTTGATTAGCACATAGGCACAGATTTTATTATATTCTTAACTGAATTTCATGATTTCATAGTCAAATTCTAGTACTTCAGTTATAAAATCTAATACACTTATGACACTTCAAGCATTTCATTTAAGGCATTTAATAGTTTATTAAATTATCATGGAAGAGATTGCCTGACTTAGAATAAACGTAATCAATCTATCATAATTTTGATGAGAAAACTTTACAGTAATTCTATTTTCCAATAATATTATTCCATATACACAGTTCCATATAATCAGTGACACTCCCAAGATTGAGACAAATCATCGGCTTTGACTCATGAAAGTCTGTCCAGCCATTTGGGCTCTACCTGTGGTCCAATTCTTAATACCATGGGAATTAATTCTCTTGAGAAAATTTTCTCATGCGGGCTGACATATCAAGCGAATTTCCATTCTTGAATCTCCTAGGAATCAAATTCCTATAACAACAGTGGGACGTATGTCAAATTATAGTACAGTAACTAGAGGTTTTAACTTCGGAATAATGTCATATGACCTAGATTTCGTTCATTTTTGGCAACTTAATAGTAAATGCAACAAAGAGACGTTTCTATATTATGTGGAGGCTTGCTAATTTATAGGAGGTGAATGCCACCCCTTTTCAGGGGATGACAACTAAAAAAACACAAAAAAAATTGAAACTGAAAGAGAATCAAATTTTGTGAAGAAAAGGTTCTATGCAACTTTTTCAAAACGAATTTCGTCAAATAACTCGAGAGGTATGACATTGAGCGAAAAGATGCTAGAGACAAATAAGAAAGCTATTAAATTGAGGATGAATTTCGTTTTTTTTTTTCTAATTTTTATAGAATTAATGGTTTTGGAACGATAAAAATGACGTCCGAACGTTTAAGAGACGTAGTATTTAGTTTAAATGTTAAATATATTACGTTAAAAATGCTAACAACCAAAATGAAAGATAACAATTAGGCTTTCAAATGATTTTTTGGCTATTTCTATAGTATAAAAACTAAAAAGTTATGACCGAAACAATGTGTTTCTTCACATTCTCTAAATAAAAACGCCCCCATTTCTGTTTTGTTAGTCAGTAAAAAAAAAATTCTCATATACCGTCAATGGCATAATTTTTACATGCATTATTCAAACATCAGAAGACAAATAGAGAAGATTCGTTATATACAATTTAATCTTGCGAAAATTGTGACTATTTTTAAACAAAGGCGGGATTTTGACCAGGAGAATGAAACTATCAATTTTTCACCATCTGACAGGGTAGATTTCACCCTTCAGGGCAGTTGCGGTCTGCTACCTGACATCTTTCACCATCTGTTATATCCCCATGAAAAAATAAAGAATCCCTGCAAAAATAGTCGATGCCAAGCCGTTATATGAGAAATAAGCAAGAAGGGGTGGTTTTTGGCTGTTTCAGGGGGTGTGCATGACTAAAAACTTTTTTTACCCCATTATTTGTGTTCAGCACTCTCGAAAACGGGGGGGATAGAATTCATGTCTTTAGCACAATTTTGCATACTTTCCGACTCCACGAGGAGGGATTTTATACAGAGCTAGAGCATTTTCTTGTTAACTGTAAATACACATATTCTGTGCCTAAATGAGACTTGGAAGCATCAGTGTGGGTAGTAATATGGTATGTTATGTTATGTTATTTAAGATTTGTTTCTCAAAATTTTAAAAATTATTAAAATTTCTAGTGAATATAAGGGCCTGTAATACGAAAACGGTGAATATTTAGAGGTAAGTTTATACTGAATATTTTGCTTACTTTGTAATGTGTATCTCCCCCTCCGAGCACTCTATTGTTCTTTTATATCCTGTATACATTAGAAACGTTATTTGTTAATGAATAGACAAAAATTAATAATTTCATAGGAAACAAAGCTGCATAAAATACGCATAAAATTAACATAAGTTTTACAAATGTCTTTATATTGCCAATTATTATAAACAGGTTTGGCCTTGATTCATATTAATGACGAGGTAATATTTATTTATAAATACATTCCAATTTTCTGATGATTTTTTGTTCACTTTTCTTCTTGTACATGTACATATTCTAGAAAGTATATCTGCGATTTTGTTAGATAAGATCGTAACGTTTTGAACAAAGTGAATGTTTTACAATAAAGGCAATTTGTTTACTGGTTTTCACTTGATATATTTTTTGCTTTGATAATATTTTTATTTGGCCCTAGTTAAGAATAGTGTGTAATATTATTTGCTTTAACAATTTATCTTAGTTTGATTTTTACCATGTCATTTATAATTATTTATTGTAGATAGATCTGCTTCAGTTATATACAGGGTGTAATTAATTTCGTGTCATTAAAAAAAACTGGTAATGAAAACCGACTAGACAAACAAAAAACCTACGATTTTCTCTAGTGGCACTTTGAAAAAAATTGAAATAGGTCAAAAATTTGAATGTTAGATATTTGAGAACTACTGCTTTTTTGAGTCAATGGACGTGGACGTCGAAGTTTCTTATTTACTTTTAAAAAGTCATAAAAAAGTGTAGAGACTTGTTTCCTCGCCGCGGCGCGACACTTTGATGGGCTTGAACCGAACTTTTTATACCAATTATAAAATGTAAATAATTAGTTATCTCTTTCTGCAGAACGTAAGCATAGGATGGCCGCAGGAGTTTAAACAGAGGATTTGTTAACATGTGTGTTTTTAATTTGAAACAAAATATTGAAGCTTTTTGTTGTTTATAATTTATGAACTTTAAATGTATTTTATTAACGTTTGTTACATAAATAGATGTTCTGTCTTAAAAGCTTAAAAAATTAGTAATTATTTCATGAAATTGGAAAACGAACAGTTAGACGTCGGAGATAATAACAGAAAATAGTTGTGTATTTTAACTCAATGCATATTTTTTTCCAGTCAGGTATCGAAAACTAAAAATGGAGTCTTTGGTCTCTATGGAAATCAATGTAAACAATAATAAACAGATCAGAACAAAACAGCAACTAATACTAATAATGATAATAATGCCTTTATTGCCCAAGAGGTAACACCCAATAACAGAACAATTCTTTTGGATTTGTCACAAAACCACAAGAGTTGCTCATAATAATAAAGTTTATACCCCAGCATCGACTTTGATTTGAAAGTGACAGCAATGTGACAACGTGGTGGAGCGGCCTATTCGAGAAATCTAGAACTTACCAATAAATTATCGTTGATTTACATAAATTGTTCGAAATGACCTCCATCGATCTGTACATAATCAGTACTTAACGACTTGATGGTAAGTCAATAAAATAAATCTTAACTAAAATACAGTGGCCCGAAATTCAAAAAAAAATAAACCAACACAAAAAAACAACGAATGGGTAGGTCGTGTGTACGTACAGTTGATTTAAAAAAAACCTGGTACAACTCATGTAATCGAAAATCTTAATAGTTTAGTTGTGTGCATATGTCTGTAAATAGGGCTGGCCAGGCATGTCCAGAGGGGGGTGGAGAAGAGGTAATTTACCCCGGACCTGGGTTTTTTGGAGGAAACCGATTTTCTTAGTGTAATTAGAAAATAACTTTTTCAAAATATTTTCAAGCCTGCCATATTATTGTTTAAAAAAATAATATTTGTTACAGATAATTCTACTAATGGTTGTAATTAAAATACTAACTGAATAATGATAATTCTATTTTTAAAATAAGAACACAAAAATACCACTTGAGATTAAAAAAAATGTAAACAATGCAAACTGAACATAAAAATACAATAAAAAAAAATAAAATAAATGAACTTCAACTACGTAATACAGAATGAACTAATATTTTGTCATCGCTCCATTAGCGTCTAAAACTGCCTGAAGTCTTGCAGGCATGGACAAAATCAGATTTCTCCCAAGTGTCTTCAATTATCCCTTCCAATTCTTGGACATTATTTGGATGGTTATTTAATTTTCTTATATGTTTCACCATTAGTCCCCAAACATTTTCAATTGGATTTAAATTCGGACTTTTAGATGGCCACGGTAGCAACTCTATGTTTTTATTAAGAAACCATTGCCTGACACGATGGGCCGTACGTATGGAGCAGTTGTTTTGTTGGAAAATAAAATTATTTTCCGGAAACACCGCCATTACTGACGGCAACATAATATTGTCTAATATTTCAATATATTTAATGGAATTGAGATGACCACCACTGTTCCAACACACACCTAACCCATTTAGGCTCATCCAAGCCCAGACATTGACTGAAAACCTTCCTGATATTTGTGGATCGAAAGTATATTTTTCGTCGTATCTGGTGGAAGGAGGCCTATATACGCGAACATGTCCATCGTTACAGGATTTAGAAACCTTTTCGTCAGAAAAGACAACTTGAAGTTTTCATTATTGTTTATATAGTTGAGTGCAAAAATAATCCTACCCTGCTTCTTTTCTTCTGAAAGTTTGTATTTTTTAGCCGCTGAACAACTCTTCAAGTCGCTTTGTAGTTTTATTCTTCTGCAAGCAGTAGACACAGAAGCGGGGAAATTTGTCTCTGAAATTGCATTTACTGCAGTCTGAAAAGGGTTTTCTCTTAGGTAATCTATAAGATTTTCATCTTCTTGATTATTGCTCTTTCTGGGCCTACCGGAACCAACTTTACGGGATACCGTTTGGTTGGTTTCCCATTGTTTTTTAACACTCATTGTCGTGGTTTTACTCACATTGTATTCAGCAGCAAGTATTCTTATGGACCAACTATCTTCAATTTTAGAAACAATTCGAAATTTTTGAATATCTGTTGGATTTCGAACCATTTTTAATAATGACGCCACTGATTGACGTCAAAGTGACAAGATTATTAATATCAATCAAATAACGAATGATTTACATAGCTAAAAGAAAGTGTACCAGCTTTTTTTGAAATCAACTGTACTTAACCAAGTAATGACATAAACTAAAATATTGCTTGAGAATATCACAAGGGATAGTATAGTTGTCTTCATATCTACTAAGCACTCACAAAATGCCTGCGTCTTTGAATCTTATTCCAAGTAGTCTAGCTGCCCGCGTACATAAATGCAATTTATACATATCCTCGTATAACTTCTTGTACGGCATAATGACGCGTCGGATTGGAAAATTGGCAAATATATTTTGTCGGACAATTTGAGAATTGGATTCTACATATACATTCTATATATTTCTACAAACTGTCCGACAAACATGTTGGAACGTTAAGGGTGTCTACCACCCTAAACATAACATAGCATAACTTTAAAACATTTATTGATAACCAGCTGATTTTTTCAAGTTTGCTTAATAAAAATATGTAGAATCCAATTTTCAAATTGTCGGACGAAATATATTTGCCGATTTTCCAGTCCGACGCGTGGAAGTTGTCTTTTTCATGCCGAGGAGGAACGCCGCGTTTACGAAAATTTTCACAAAGGAAAAAAGTGATAGACTAGGCGCAATTATGCCGTACAAGAAGTTATGTATAAATTGCATTTATGTACGCGGGCATCTAGACCAAAGATTCTCATCTAACTTTTCTGAAGTATTTTCACGTGCTGAAGCCAATGCTGGACTAAAAAAATATTTGTTCTATCGTGTCAGTTTTTTAGGAGATAAGTGGTAGAGGGAAACTGTAGTTTTGTCCAAAATTGGCTTCGGAGCGTTAAAATACTTCAGATAAATTAGATCAGAACCTTAGGAACCTTGCCTTTTTTAGGGGATAAACGGAGTTAGGTAGAGGGAAACCGACAAGATAGAAAATTTTTTTTTTGTCCAAAATTGACTACAGCTCGTCAAAATACTTCAGAAAAGTTGGATCAAAACTTTAAGACAAGACCTTTTTTGTCATTTTTAGGGGATAAAAGGGACGGTAGAGAAAAACTGACACGATAAAAAAAATTTTTTTTCCAAAATTGGCTTCAGCTCATCAAACTATTTTAGAAAAGTTAGTTGGGAACCATTGGACACGTCCTCTTTTTTTGTAAACCTATGTTATTATTTGTTAAAGTACAACTTTAGTTAATACATACAGGGCGAACCATTAGTGTGAAGAAGTCCAATATCTGGCTTATTATAAGAAAGATGAAAAAAATGTTTGTAATAAAAGTTATAGAGTTTACCTTGTTGCCTATTATTAATATACTGTGAAATACACAGAGTGTTTCTGTAACGCGGGACAGCTTAAAGGTCGAATTCTTTAAATGGCACACCCTGTGTATTTCTATATCGTTGATGTTAGCCTAAAATTTTACAAAAATACTAAATTGTTTTATTGAAAATACCGCGGTGTTGCCAAGCTATTGCAAAAAATATGAAAATTCATGAAGAAAAAAGAACAGTGCATCGTAAATAAATGTCATTAAGAAAACTTTGTTAATAAAGTTAAAGAAATAAAGTTAAGGAAAAAAATTGACGTGCAAAGATCATAAGGGTTGGCTGAAGTAATAATAATAGGTTTATTTCCATTTGGCTAATAACTGCATTTAAATTGTCGATTCACAACATAAATTAGAATATAAATACAGGCAAGTAAGTGCCTACATAAAATATAACTTACATTTTGTATAAAACATCAACACAAATTACATTTTGTCTTACTAAGCAACGTAAAACAATATATATTTTTTCTGCAAAGTAAAAACTAAAAGTAGAAAGATGATTATATAATTTTATTGACATTATACGAAGACCCTTTTCTACCTGTGTTGTTCGATACGCTGGTACAGAGATGTTACAAGTAGCAAGAAGTATCTGAGAGTGGCCAATGATTTATATTTATGTACAGGGAGTTTATATAGGAGCATCAATTTGTCAACCCTCAAACATCGTTTTTCAAATAGAACACCCAGTATATCATTACACTATTTTGCAAATATTTTATCTCTTCAATTTAATAATTATAATATTAGTTCCTAAAATGGCTAGATTTTGAAATATTTTATATTTAATTGATAACTTGAATATAATTGCGTTTTTTCACAACTTTACCAGTTTCTAAAACTTAAAATAAGAACAAAGAATAAATGATTCAAAACTATATTTTTTATCACAATTTTACAGATGGAAACAACAAAATATTAAAAAACCGCTGCCCAAGGAATCACTACTTCCACATCCAGATTCTCTATCCAAGTCACTCACAACGAAAAAACTTTGTATGTGAAAATAATTGTTTATGGAACTTTAATAATATAATATTTGAAATCCCCTACCTCAAAAACCCATAAAACGATACCCCACATCGGTAGTGGGGTGGGGGGTGGTGATAGTGGGGGGTGGATGAAGTAAAAAAATATTTTGAGGTTTCTGGTTCCTGTACATACACTAAATCACAATTTTTTTTCATCCCCTTTAATAAGGGGGTGGGGGTGGTAATACCAATTTTGTGGACTCTTACCTGCTTGATTGACCTATTTACCCCAAATTTACCCCAATTTACCCCCCAACCGTTCGACAGAACAAGATGAAAATAATAATCTAGTTCTAGATCTCGTTAAAACACATATGTGTACCAAATTTCAAATCAATATCTTAAACGGTTTCAGAGTAAACGTGCGCACAAAAAAAAGTTACAGACAGACCGACAGACAGACAGAAATTTTTTTTACGCTCAAACTTAAAATCTCATGACATTTTAAGCCTATTTGGACAATAAAAATTTTTAAAAATTTTTTTGTCGTTACTATACTTCCACTGGACGTGGAAGTAAAATAAGACTAACAGTAACTAGGAAAAAACACATGAAACAACTTCTTATCACAAATGTTCAAAATGATCACAAGCTACTACTAAACTATAATGTACGCTGTTTTCAAGAGCTTGACTAACGTGACTCAACTTATTGAGGTTAATTTTTTCAAGAACTTCCCCAATTCGAACTTTCATATCCTCCCATGTATTTGGAGTGTTTTGTATGCTTGATCTTTGACGTAGCTTCACATAAAAAAATCATTTTTGTCAAATTCGGTGAGCAAGGCGGTCAATTTAAATTACTCATCTATCTATCAATTTTGAAATAATATAACTTAACTAATTCGAAGGGATAAAACAGTTGTACAAGACGGTGGAATGGAACTGGGCGTTCCATTTGAAAAAACAAAGTTTTAGATGTTTGAATATTGGAAAACTGATGCCCCGCCCCTGTATAACAAAATAATAATAATAATAATAATAATAACTTTCGATTCTCTCAAATACTTCAGCCAGACCTTAAGCCGTCAGCCCCCCCATTCAATCAATAAATCATGGCAATGAACAATTGAATTTGTAATTTTTCTCTTATTTATTTCTCCAACATCGTCTATAATTTGTCACTACCTTCTACAGAATAAGAAACTTACCACTTACCACTTATGTAATAAACGAAGGTTGTTACCGAGCTAGTCAATTATTATTATTACTTATATTATCTTTTTCTGTGATTTACAACTCAAATGTGATTTTTATTTGTTTTATAAAATCAATTATTTATATTTTGTTTTTTTCTTCAAATTTTTTAACTTATTACTTTTACTTAATGTATATTAACCCAAAGAATATTTGATTATTTTTGTAAATAAATATTTTTTAATATATGAATTATGTATTTCAATTTTCTCAGTAATATGACATTTTTTAACAATAAATAATATTAACTGGAAGGCATGAGCGTCATGAGGACCGTACAAGGAAATAGCTCGCACGCCCCTAGCTTTACTCACCTGCCTGAAAGAAATACGGCAAACGATACGAAAAATATCAGTTTGAATTTTAAAATTCTCCTCACTGCAAAGAAAAATAATTGGGCCCCCCTAAGCACAAATCGCGGACCCAATTAAAATTTGCCAGGACGCAACTGAAACCTGATATCATCTGCCGGACAGAACATTGAATGAAAAGGGAAGGACTTTGTTAAACTCGAGAAGTATGAATTGAAATCGTCATATACGAGGAAAACATGAAACACGGTAGTTTATCTATCTATACTCTACACAATGCTGGATCTGAAAGAGTTCAGCGAATTCAAGAAAAATAAATAGAAGGTCAGATTAAATGTACATGCGTGCATGACAAGCAAAATAAACTAATTGTTATCAGTGTGTATCGTACAAATCTGAATAATTTTAATATATTTATAGATCGGTTAGAAGAAATTCTATGTTATGTTCAGGTATATTTCAAGTTTTTTATGTAATTGTTTGTGGTGACTTCAATGTCAACCAGTTCCAAAAAATGAAATGACTAATACTTTCTTAGATTTATTATTAACATATAACTTGTCTCAAATTATATTTGAAGCAACTCGAATTACAAAAAGGAAAACTACCCTTCTGGATAATTTTTTGTCAATTATGAATATAGTAGCAGCTTATTGTAAATTCAACACTTTCTGATCATCAAGCTTCGGTTTCTTTCTTTTAATCATGAGAAAAGCGAAAAACAAAAGCAAGACACCAAAAATAGAATTTTATCAAAAGCAAAACTAGACCAATGTTATGTTGAACTACAGTCAGAGAAGTGGGAGAGAGTCCTAGAAATAAACAGGTAGATTTAGCGTCCGATACTTTTATTAAAAATATTAAGGAGGTAATGGATAAAATTATCACACCAAAAAAAAAAAAAACTCGAAATAACCAAAGCACATTAAAACATGGATGACGAGAGGCATAAGAATATCATGTGTACGAAAAGGAATAATTTACAGACTAGAGATATCGCACGTGTGCGCAATAAAGTCTCGTACACTTGAAAAATCAAGTAATCCAGTTTTCACTAATATTAAGTGGTGTAAATCAGTCTTTTTGGAATTTAGATTTTTTTAGTATCATATAGGTTATAAAAAACTGACATTGATTGTGAAACGTCAAAAGTAATATATTTGAATAATGTTAATCCAGAAGAAAAAAATACGTATTTTTGTTTTTTTTTTACTTTTTACACCATTTGATGGGAATGATTTCGATTTATAACAAATGTAAAAATTGACGATGAAAAATTTACAGATACGACTGCACATAACTGCGTTTGTTGTGTAAATAATGTAACCTAATATTTTGTTCGTATGTCCGTCATTTTTGGTATCCGGCTCGAAGGACCAAAAATGTTTATTAACGCGGGAATAAATCGGACGAAGGACCAGTCAGCGTAATGCCGACAAACTGAACTAATATTGATAATTCAAAACTATGTTTTTTATCACAATTTTACAGATGGAAAAAACAAAATAATTAAAAATAAGACTAACTAACCAGGAAAAAACACATTAAACAACTGCTTATCACAAATGTTCAAAATGATCACAAGCTACTACTAAACAATAACGTACGCTGTTTTCAAGAACTTAACTAACGTGACTCAACTTATTGATGTTAATTTTTTCAAAAACTTTCCCATGTCGAACTTTCATATCCTCCCATGTATTTAGAGTGTTTTGTATGCTTGATCTTTGACATAGCTCCACATAAAAAAATCATTTTTGTCAAATTCCGTGAGCAAGGCAGTTAATTTAAATTATTTCTCTATCTATCAATTTTAAAATAATATAACTTAACTAATTCGAAGGGATAAAACAGTTGTATAAAACGGTGGAATGGAACTGGGTGTTCCATTTGAAAAAACGAAGTTTTAGATGTTTGAATATTGAAAAACTGATGCCCTGCACTTGTATAAATCATATGTACATAAAAATAACTTTAACTTGTGGTGACTTCAATGTCAACCAGTTCCAAAAAATGAAATGACTAATACTTTCTTAGATTTATTATTAACATATAACTTGTCTCAAATTATATTTGAAGCAACTCGAATTACAAAAAGGAAAACTACCCTTCTGGATAATTTTTTGTCAATTATGAATATAGTAGCAGCTTGTTGTAAATTCAGCACTTTCTGATCATCATGCTTCGGTTTCTTTCTTTTAATCACGAGAAAAGCGAAAAACAAAAGCAAGACTCACCAAAAACAGAATTTTATCAAAAGCAAAACTGGACCAATATTATTTTGAACTACAGTCAGAGAAGTGGGAGAGAGTCCTAGAAATAGACCAGGTAGATTTAGCGTCCGATACTTTTATTAAGAATATTAAGGAGGTAATGGATAAAATTATTAGACCAAAAAAAAAAAAAACTCGAAATAACCAAAGCACATCAAAACATGGATGACGAGAGGCATAAGAATATCATGTGTACGAAAAGGAATAATTTACAGACTAGAGATATCGCATTTCTGTGCAATAAAATCCCGTACACTTGAAAAATCAAGTAATCCAGTTTTGACTAATATTAAGTGGTGTGAATCAGTCTTTTTGGAATTTAGATTTTTTTTATTATCATATATGTTATAAAAAACTGACATTGATTGTGAAACGTCAAAAGTAATGTATCTGAATAATGTTAATCCAGAAGAGAAACATACGTATTTTTGTGTTTTTTTACTTTCTTACACCATTCGATGGGAATGATTTCGATTTATAACAAATGTAAAAATTGACGATGAAAAATTTACAGATACGACTGCACATATCTGCGTTTGTATTTATTGTGTAAATAATGTAACCTAATATTTTGTTCATATACAAGACTAAAACACTTTTTCATCGGTAAACACAACATTGTTCCAAAACTCCAACGGGCGATAGACACAATTTAAATAAAACATAATGCGGGCTTGTTTCTGTTCTTCTGTTAATATAGTCTTTTTGGCACTTGTACAGTTTTTTATTTCCGATTTTCCTATCCTTCGGCTAGCTGTTGACCTCGATGCTGGAAAATTTGTCATGAACACAGCGTCTCCTGCTATTTGAAATTGATTTTTCCTCAAATAGCCAAGGAGTGCTTTATCTTGTACGAGATTTGAACTTCTCGACCGGCCTGAACCGTCTTTTCTCTTTACGCTACCTTCCTCCTCCCACTTTTCTTCACACTCATAACAGTACTTTTATTCAATTAATTCAATGTTTAATTAATTTTGGCATTGCGAAAATATGACACTGACACTGACAAGTAAATAAAGAATGATTTAATATAGCGAAAAATAGGCGTACGGGATTTTATCGCACAGAAGTGTACGTCAGGACTATCTCAAAAAAATATAATAATATAGTAAAGTTATTAATCGACCAAAAAAGCTAAACAATGCTGAACATATTTTAATCCCCGAAAACAAGGCGAAAGCAACTTGGTCTTTAATAAAGAAAGTTACAGGCAAGGACAGTTCAAAAAAGAGCATATTAGAGAATTATGACAAACTTAAAAATCATAATGAACTGTTTGACAAAGTAAACAACTTTTTTGCCAATGCATGTCCAGACACGAATGATGCTTCGGAGGTAGATCTCACAAAGACCACTGAAAGTAGCTCAATTTTTTTAAGAGGTGTAACTTAAGGTGAGGTGTACGGGTGTATTAAAAACTTAAAAAATGAAAGTTCTGTTGGAGAGGATGAAATTCCAATTTCACTCTTTAAAAAAGTGCTTCTTAATAGGTGTATTTCCGGACAGTCTGAAAATGGTGCATGTAAGAGCAGTTTATATGAACAAAGGTAAAAAAGAACTTAAAAATTACAGACCTGTCTCTCTCTTGTCAAATATTAGCAAGATATTTGAAAAGATTATATATGGAAGATTAATAAGCTTTCTTTATGGTAATGCTGTGATCACGGATTGTCAATATGGTTTTCGTAGAGGTCGATCAACAACAAAAGCCAGGCTTTAGTAAAAGTGCTAGACTAGAATGTGAATAAATATACGTTAACTGTTTTTCTAGACCTCTCGAAGGCGCTTGACAGTGTGGATCACGACATTATGGTCGAGAAACTGGAAAAGCATAGTATCAAAGGAGTGATGAAAAAGTTCATCAAATCGTATTTGTCCGGTAGAAGGCAGTCTGTTGTGGAACGAGATAAATATGGTATTTTAATTAAATCCAGAACTATATACATTTAGAAAGGTGTGCTACAAGATTCAATCCTTGGTCATCTGTTGTATATCTTATATACTAACGAAATATCAGCAATTGTTCAATATGATAGCATTTTATATACGGTGAAAACAGCAGGGAAGCTGCCAGTATAAAAATTACAAATACTATGGAACTGCTCCAAACTTGGTTTTCAGGCAAACATTTATTAATGAATGTAGATAAGACACCAGTATCGGTTTTAGTACTACCAGCGCCCTGAGCGAGATTTCTTCGGCGCCCCCTATCTGCTATCCAAAATTGTTTTCGCGGCATTAAAATGGAAATAAAAGGATTTAAAAATCCAATTGTTTAAAAAAACAATGAAAAATTAACAATAAAAAAAAATTCTCAGAAAATTTAGTTCCGTTTATATACACTGCCGTGCAATAAAATCCCGTACACCTATTTTTCGCTATATTAAATCATTCTTTATTTATTCTTCAGTGTCAGTGTCATATTTTCGCAATGCCAAAATTAACTAAACATGAAAAAATTTAATTCTTTCTAAATTTGAAGAGAAATGGTCTATCAGAGCAGTTGTTAACCATTATCAATTGAATAAAAGTGCTATTATGAGTGTAAAGAAAAGTGGGAGAAGGAAGGTAGCGTAAAGAGAAAAGACAGTTCAGGCCGATCGAAAAGTTTAAATCTCGTTCAAGATGAAGCACTCCTTGACTATTTGAGGAAAAATCCGTTTTAAATAGCAGGAGAAGCTGTATTCATGAAAAATTTTCCAGCATCGAGGTCAACAGCTAGCCGAAAGATAGGAAAATCGGAAATAAAAAACTGTACAAGTGCCAAGAAGACCATATTAACAGAAGAACAGAAGCAAGCCCGCATTATATTTTGTTTAAATTATGTCTATCGCCCGTTGGAGTTTTGGGACAATCTGTGTTTACCGATGAAAATCGACAATTAAGCTGTCCCGCTTTAAAAACACACTATGTATTTTTCAATATTTTAGAAATGGCCATCGAGATAGGCTCTATAACTTTTATTTAAATCATGTTTTTATATTTCTTATAATAAGCCAGATGGTCTTCCCCACACTAACGGCTGCCCTTTAGATCCTGAATATAAATAATCACAGAGTTCTCTGAAAGCTTTGACAAAACTTGAATGTGAATGGCAGGTTATTTTTTATTCATTATTGTATAATTATTCTTTATTTTTATTTTTGTACGTACATACATTTGCATTATACGTTAAATGAATACATTCATGCTATTAGCATTATTATAATAGTAATTTATATTTAACCAAATAGATGTATTATAGACGGACACACAATTTTAACAATCATCGCAGAAAAAAATCTTTGGACAGAAATCCATTTTTTAATATACTGAACTTAAATATCAAATATGTCTGTATGTGTGTATGACCGCTCCTTGTAAATAGGATAAATTCTGCAAGACATAACATTTTTATTTCTTTATGTAGATTAGATTATATATTAATTTTATTTTAAAATATCATTAAGGTATTTTTAGTAAGGCTACCATGAGACAAATTAATGTTGCAGCTGGGTGCTGCCGACTGTGAATATTTATTAAATACGATAACGTCTGCTGGATTTGAAATTTTTATTTCAAAGAACAATAAAAAGGGGGCTTTTTTGACCCATCCGTGGTAAAGTGTGGAAGCCATATCTTTTTTTACTAATTTTGGGGTGCTGAAAACGAATCCGTCATCCGTTTTGGCGAAAAATCTCGGGAACGCATTAAAAACAACCCTTACTTTGGGTGAAATTGGAATTGATATTAGTCTAAATACTAAGTTTCGTAGAAAAAGAAGTAATAATACAAATTCACCCCTTCAACCCTCCTCGCCATTCCCTCACCACCTCTAAAAAGGTACTATAGAAGATACTGTAACTATTAAAAAGGTTTTTTGGCCCATCCGTGGTAAAGTGTCTTTTTTTACTTATTTTTGGGGTGCTGAATACGAATCTGTCATCTCGGGAACACATGGTGACATTGGAATTGATATTAGTCTAAATACTAAGTTTCGATAACTAAGTAGAAAAAGAAGTAAAAAAAAACAAATTCATCCCTTCAATCCTCCTCGCCATTCCCTTACCACCCCCAAGAAGGTTGTAAGCTACTATAACTATTATATAGTTATTTACATATTTTAAAAAAAACCAGAACACCTCAGTAAGAATCAGAATATAATAATCTGTTTACTTCTGAGTACACTCATATGCCTCCTCTCCCCTAAAAGGGGAGAGGAGTCTCAACTTTTCAGGGATATTGACCAGGTTTAATTACAAAAAAAATCCTAATGCTCAGTTGGATGTTTTTTTATCATAATAAGGTGACTTGGCCAATTCAGATCACTCCTGAACACTCCTCTTAAAAAATGTTGCTTGATTTTTTATAGTAAAAAATTATTTAGTTATTTAAATAATTAAAGAATTTTTTAGTATAAAAAACAGGTAATATTTTCTGGATAGTGATATGCACACCGTACACCCCAACCCCAAAAGTGTGAGAAATATTAATCTGAATTGAGTAAATCACCTTATTATGATAAAAAAACTTCAAACTGGGTGATTACGGACTTCTTTTGCATTTAAAACTCTAAAAAGACAAAATCCACCAATTTAATTTGGCGGGGATGGGTATAAGAGTATTCTGATGTAATCACATTATAACCTGATAATAGCCATTTAACAAGGAGTTTTGGTTTTTTTAGAATAAATAAATAATTCTATATTAGATATTGTAACTCACACCGTTCTTATGGGCGGTGAAGGGTGAGGGAAACGGCGGGAGGGGGCGGGGGTGAATTTAGAATTTTAGCTTCTTTTTCTATTTACCTAACGAAACTGAGTATTTTGAAAAAATTTCCTGCACTAAAGAATAACTCTTTGTTGTAAGTTCTAATATCAATTTCAATGCCACCCCCAAAAAGTTGTTTTTTACTGCCTGTATAAACTTCTCGCACGCGGCAAGCTTTTATGAGAACTAATTCAACACAACTTTTTTTTTTTTTTTTTTCGTTTTAGTACACATGAATAATAATAATAGCTTGTTTTTAAAAAGCTTTTTTAATATAGGTATATATTTTTTAATTTGTAATAATTCGTACAGAATCTAATATTTTACGGAAGATGCTGTAAATTTTCGTAGGCAAGGATCGAAAATGATTCTGTCCAATATTATCTTCTGTGTCTTAAAATGTTTGTTTTGTTTCGTTTTTTTATTGTATTTATGTGAAACGTATTATTATTATTCAATGAAAATGAAATTCTTGAGAAAATAGCCCAGTCGATGAAGGTAGTTACCTACAATACAAACTGAATAATTTTTGTTTTTAAGTTCGTTGAAAGTGTATAGAATAATATCCTGAAAAGTTTACATTTCGCTCGGATGCAGAACATAAAAAAAAGTGAAAAGAAAAATTTTTTCATCCATTTTTTCAAAATTTTGAAATTAAGTCAAGCTAGGGAAAAATAAAAAATACAGATGGATCGATCACGTATTTATGAACAAAAAGTGTTCTGACAAAATTTTTCGCTAAAGCCACGGTTTTCCCGGAAAAAAATTGTCAAGTGTAACATTATAACTCGGAGCGAGATACATGCGTACGCGGGATTGAATACGCATGACTGTGACGAGGGCGCACTGAATTACATATCACTAAATCAGAATTTGTTATTATGAGTGTTGGTTCATTTAAAAGATGGAAATTGTAGTTTTCTGATGCTTTTTGTTTTAAACAATACAAGCGAAGGATGGATGGGAAAAATATACTTATATATATTATCACGTCCGAACTCAATCGTCGCAATAAAGAATATAGAAAAAAAATAAGAGCCCTTCAAAAAAAAAATTCTAAATTGAGAACTGTTAAAAAGTATGAGAAATATTCAAGGGTGAGAAATATTCATCTGAATTGACTAAATCACCTTATTATGATAAAAACCCATCAAACTGGGTGATTAGGGATTTATTTTGCAATTAAAACCAATAAAAACTATAAAAAGATAAATTCCATCACCTTAATTGGCGGGGATTCGTATAAGATTATTCAGAAGTAATCACATTATAACCTGATAATAGCCATTTAACGAGAAGTTTGTTTTTTTTTAATAAATAAATAACCGTATACTAGATAATGTAATTCACACCGTTCTTATGGGCGGCAAAGGGTGAGGAAAACGACGGGGAGGGAGGTGAATTTAGAATTTTTGCTTCTTTTTCTACTTACCTAAAGAAACTGAGTATTTTGAATAATTTCCTGCACTAAAGAATAAATAACTTTTGTTGCAAGTTCTAATATCAATTTCAATGCCACCCTCAAAGGGTTGTTTTTACTGTCTTCCCGATGTTTTTAGCCAATTTTGATGACAGATTCGTATTCCAAAATTAGTAAAGAAAGATAGTTTCCACACTTTACCACGGATGGGCCAAAAAAACCATTTTTTGTAAATAACTATTGTTATAGTTAATAGCTACTGTACCTTCTATAGTATCTTCTTAGTGGTGGTGAGAGAATGGCGAGGAGGGTTGAAGGGTTAAATTTGGTTTTTTTACTTCTTTTTATATTTAGTTATTGAAACTTAGTATTTAGACTAATTTCAGTTCCAATGTCACCCCCAAATAAGGGTTGTTTTTTTAATATGTTCCCGAGATTTTTCGCCAAAACGGATGACGGATTCGTTTTCAGCACCCCAAAATTATTAAAAAAAGATGGCTTCCACACTTTACCACGGATGGGTCAAAAAAGACCCTTTTTTAACATTGTTCTTTTGAACTAATATAAAATATCTTAGTGGAATAGTTCCTGTTGAAATTGAATCATATCCGTCATTCAGGGTGAATATTAGAGGCGTATAAAATATCACGTTTTATATAAACTATGCTTTTTTTAGTTTTAGACCAAAATATTTCAATAATTTCTGATTAAGAATAAAAAAATATGGAGATGTACAAGATAACTAAACTGCAATATACAGTACATTCTTCAGGTTCGAACGAACTTTACGTAGGTTAGATGATACATTAGTTTTACCTTATAATGTTATCGAGGTAATTTGATTAAGACTATTTTTATTTTAAATAAACAAAATAGCATGGTAGAACACCCTTATTGAGATTGAGCCATGTCCGTTATACAGAATGACCGCAAGAGGAGTGTAAATTATCTTTTTATGTATAAACAATGTTTCATTTGAATTTTCGATGCAACTGTTACTAAGGTTTTGATTAAGCATAAAAAATACGAAAATCTATAAATATCTGAACAATCTCTCAGGTTTGAACAAACTCTCCGTAGATTAGATAATATATTAATTTTACTTAAGTATACCTACAATATTCATATTTTATAAGCCTATTACACAATTAATGAAAGTTGCACCGGCGTTACCGACTGTCAAAAACAGTTTCAACAAGGTAAAATAAAAAAAATATTTTGACTGTGTCTTTAATCCCAGTGGCACCCTTTGAAAGTGAATTATACGTGTTTGAGGAAAATGTATACCAAATGGGTATTTGAAGTCGGCCGCGCCCGACTGCAACCTTTACTAGTTAACATTATACATGTGCATATATCAAGTTACCAAATTTCGTTACGATTGATACATGATCCTCGAGTTAACATTTAGATTTAGATTCGATAGTAAAGGAATATATCTCTCCCTATATCTCTCCCTATCTCTCTCTCTCTCTGTCTCTGTCTCTGTCTCTGTCTCTGTCTCTGTCTCTGTCTCTGTCTCTGTCTCTGTCTCTCTCTCTCTCTCTCCCTCCCTCTCTCTCTCTCTCTCTCTCTCTCTCTCTCTCTCTCTCTCTCTCTCTCTATCTTCTGTTGATATCCACTGCCTTATATCTTTTTATTTAACTTAGTTTGAATGTTAGTATGTTTAGGTCAAATCTTGCAAGTCAATTTTGAACCACTTAACGACGTCCAATTGAGCTGAAATTTTGCATACAGGTGTAATTCTGGTGACAATACAATAATATGGTACCACAAAGTGTGTTTTTAAAGTTTTTTAAACTACCATTTGATCGGATAATGTTTCACTCACACGTTGCATTCTAAGAAATGGCAGAAGATCCGGTACTAAGTAAAGACGACGGACGCAATGAATATAAAACGAATTAATACGTAACTAAAAATTTAAAAATAAAATTGTTTTAAAAAAGCTTTTTAAAAGCAAGTTTCTATTATTATTTAGGTGTACTAAAACGAAAAAAATAAGTTATGCTGAATTAATTGCCTGAAAAGCTGGTCGCGTGAATAGAAAAAAAAAATACTTACTTAGGTACTTAGAATCTCTGCCAAATAAAATGAATGCCTGTATAAACTTCTCGCACGCGACATGCTTTTAAGACAACTAATTCAACACGACTGTTTTTTTTTTCGTTTTAGTACACCTAAATAATAATAAAAGCTTGTTTTAAAAAAGTTTTTTTAATATATACAGGGTGTCCCGGCACTATGGGGCAAAACTTCGGAAACATATAGTTTGGGTCAAAATAACACTAAAAGTACCTATATTTTTTTTTCTTAGGGCGCCCCCCTACGAAGATATTACCCTCTAAAGGTTACATATTCAAGGAGGTTTTGTGCCTATTACTTCCAAACCGTTCTATCGATTTTAATAAAATTTGGACTGTGTACATGTTAAATGAGTATCTTTATTCCAAAAATATGGCGCCCTTTATATCTTGTCTAGTAAGCCAGGGTGTTCCACCCCCAATGCGTTTTACCTAAATTTTGACATAAATTAACTTTTGAAAATTAAGGTCACATTTTTAAATTTCTAAATTTCTTAAACAATTTTCTAAAAAAAGATATTCTTGTTTGACATCGATAAAGCGATCCGTTTTTGAGAAAAAATAATTTTACTGATAAGGGACAAAGACTGACATTTCGTCAACACATCACTACATACTACAACTACAATACACACATAACTACAATAACTACATAACTAAAATAAATGTTCGATGTGAGCACCCTGTACAAGAATACATTCTCGTAAGCGAGATAAGTTGGATCGCTGAACCTGAAATAGCATTCCATTCCGAATGGCTTCACATTGGGTAATGATTCTTTGTAACATATCTTCCCTTGTTTGTACCGGTGTATTATACACTAAATTTTTGAGATGACCCCAAAAGAAAAAACCTAATGAGTTTAGATCAGGATAGCGAGGGGCCACGGTACCAGACCCCCTCGGCCAATCCATCGGTGGGGACATTTTTTTGATCTAAATATTCCCTGACTGTGATGTTGAAACGAGGAGGAGCTCCATCATGCATGTACGTCATGTTTCTTATAGTTGCTAATGGCACATTTTCCAATAAACCATCTAGATTTTCTTGTAGAAACCTTAAGTAATTTTCCCCATTTAACCGATTTGTCAAAACAAATGGCCCTATTAAATAATTTTCAATTATTCCTGCCCAGACGTTAATTTGAAATTGTCGTTGGTGATGAGTTTGAATAATTTCATGAGAATTTTCATCGTTCCAACTATGTAGATTGTGAGAATTTTTTATACCATCCCTGCGAAATCCTGCTTCATCCGCGAACAAAACACTAGCAATAAACTTGCGGTCTTCCTGTTGCTTTTACAGGAACCAATTAGCATATTGAACTCGAGCAGGGTAGTCGTCCGGGGACATTGCATGAACTTTCTGGATGTGGAAAGGATGGAGAAGCTGTTCTTTCAAAATTCTGTGAACCACCGACTTCGAAATGTTAAATTGCGCTGAGAGCTTCCTAACGTTTATTGATGAGTCTTCGGCAACAGCATATAATACAGCTTCTTCTAGTACAACTGTACGAACAGTTCTAAGACCACCTTCACCTCCTCGTTTCGGTTCCACGCTCCCTAAACATTAATAGGGTTATTTTTTTAAATAGTTATTCATTCTTCAATTTTTATTATTTTGTTTTTTTATTGCTAAGATGGATATCTACCTGTTTTTGTATTCGACGGTTCACTCGTTCAAAAGTTTTCCTGTTAGAAAAGTGTTCCCCATAAAGTCGTCTGGCTTCCGAACCATTACCAGTGGCAAGTTGCATGTAGGCATATTCACCAGATGAAAAATTTGCCTTGTCAATAAACTACTATCACAGAACTACTTAAAACTTATATTACTTGCTACTCAAATTTGATGTTTAAATTTATTAAATTGTTTTCTCACAGGTATTATGCAGTAGTTTGTATTACTAATATTCCTTAGTCCCTTATCAGTTAAATCATTTTTTCTCAAAAACGGACCTCTTTATCGATGTCAAACAAGAATATCTTTTTTTTAGAAAATTGTTTAAGGAATTTAAAAATGTGACTTTAATTTTCAAATATTAATTTATGTCAAAATTTAGAGTAAAAAGCATTAGGGGTTCCTAGACAAGATACGAAGGGCGCCATATTTCTGGAATAAAGATACTCATTTAATATGTACCCAGTCCAAATTTTATTAAAATCGATAGAACGGTTTGGAAGTAATAGGCAAAAAACCTTCTAGAGTATGTAACCTTTAAAGGGTAATATCTCCGTAGGGGGGCGCCATAAGAAAAAAAATTATAGGTACTTTTAGTGTTATTTTGACCCAAACTATACGTTCCCGAAGTATTGCCCCATAGTGCCGGGACACCCTGTATATTTTTTAATATGTAATAATTTGTACAGAATCTAATATTTTACGGAAGATGCTGTTTTTCGTAGGCAAGGATCGAAAATGATTCTGTCCAATATTATCTTGTTTGTCTTAAAATGTTTGTTTTGTTTCGTTTGTTTATTGTATTTATGTGAAACGCATTATTATTATTCAATGATAATGAAATTCTTGAGAAAATAGACCAGTCGATGAATGAAATTCGCAGACTGAATAATTTTTTTTTTAATAAGTTCTTGAAAGTGTATAGAATAACATCCTGAAAAGTTTGCATTTCGCTCGGATTCAGAACATAAAATAAAAGTGAAAAAAAAATTGTGTCATTCATTTTTTCAAAATTTTGAAATTAAGTCAAGCTAGGAAAAATAAAAAATACAGGTGGATAGATCACGTATTTATGAACAAAAAAATGCCCTAACAACATTTCCCGCTAAAGCCATGGTTTTCCCGGAAAAAAATAGTCAATTTTAACGTTATAACTCGGAGCGAGATACATGCGTGCGCGCGCTTGAATACCCATGACTGTGACACCGACGCACTGAATTACATGTCACTAAATCAGAATTTGTTCAACCTATATGAGCGTTGGTTCATTTAGAACATGGAAATTGTAGCTTTCTGTTGCATTTTTGTTTTAAACAATCCAAGCAAAAGATGGATGGGAAAAATATACTTATATATATATTATCATGCCCAAACCCAATCGTCGCAATAAAAAATATAGAAAAAAAAATAAAAGATCTTCAAAAAAATTCTTTCTTCATTGAGAACTGTTAAAAAGTATGTACACTTCATGATCATTATGGTTTATTAAGTTGTAATAACAAAAAAGTACATCTCAAATTATTTTAATTTCCTTGCTTGATGATTTTCTTGATAAATATATATATATTGGAGGCTGTAACTTGCCGAGAAATTGACCCATTGGAAAAAATAAAATATCACTATTTCGGAAAAAATTTATACTTTTCGAATGTTCAAGCACAAATTCGTTTACTTGGATGCATTTTTTCGAAAATATGATTAATCAGATCATGATAAGAAATTGCGATTTTCACCATCTTATCCTTGTAACTATGAAAATATCTCTTTTTTTTTTAATATAAATTCTGGAATGTTTCCAATACAATAACAAATGTATAACGAATCCATTGGATATAGCTGAAATGTGGATGGGTGTACCTGTAATAAATACAATACAGTAAAGGCACGTAAAAATTCATGCGAGCGATTCAGCAGCTATGTGTGTGTGGTGTCTGTGTATGCGTTCATAATTATATATTTTCCCTCTAAACTCACTATTTATCCTCCTATTCACTAAGAAAAATATTAAAAATGTGTAATCAGAAAGAGACAAAAGCTTTATTTTATTCGTTAAAACTACTAAACATTTTTAGAGGTAGTATGCATTTAACCGTGCGCTTGGCCGCGCAGAGTGACAAAGTAACTTCACAATTTTTCCGTGGTCTATTCACCTGTATTTTTTGTTTTTTTCTACTCTGACTTAATTTAATTTGAAAAAATGGATGAAAAAACAATTTCTTTTTCACTTTTTTTTATGTTCTGCATCCGAGCGGAATGTAAACTTTTCAGGATATTATTCTATACACTTTCACGAACTCATTAAAAAAAAATTATTCAGTTTGCAAGTTTTTGTGGGTTTCACTTTAAAATGTTCTCTGTCGTCTGGGCTAAAAGTACTAAATATTTTGTTATTTGTTTTCTAAATAATATTAATATTATTATTGAACAATTAATCACTTACGTAGATGCTTGGCGTCTACCACAAAAGATGCAATTACTAGAACAAAAACTAACCGATACATCGCGACTGCAATACAACACTGGAACTATGTTCAAGCTTCCACAATTTTAAATAGTGATCACTTATTTTATCATATTTGAATAAATATATTCCCTACTTACCAGTAGACTATTAATTAAAACAAATCATAACTTTGCACGTTTAAGATACCGGTTGCGGTGTTTGATGTCATTTGTTTAATTGGTGGTAATAAATTAAAATTCACTACTTTAGACTTTGATACTATATTTTTTTAATTGGGGGATAAAATTGACATTGATGTTATATTCCGTTTAATTATTATTTTTAGTAGAGGTTCTCAATTAACTTTTAATTTAGGTAAAAGCAACAGTGTTTTTTTTTTGCTAATAAATAATGTATTATGTATATTATTATTTAACTGTGATACGTGGACAATGTGTAGGGGAGAATATTAACAGAAGAGTATTCGATGCTCTATGGCATCGAATACTCTTGTGTTAATATTATATGTAATATGTAACACAGATAAGTAGATTTCAGAAATCATATATTTTAAGTGAAACATACACAGAAGGATGAAATATGGCCAAAAGTAAAAAAGTAAAATCAAAAAAATTGTTATTATCTAAAAAAGAATCACAACATTAAATAATGCTGACAGGCGAACATATTACATATCGGCTGAACCTGTGACTGGTCCGACGGGTAAACCGCGAAGGAAATCTGGTGTACACTCTCCCCCTCGCTCTTCAAAAAAATTTTTTTTTCAAGGAGGAAATTTGATGGAAATCGGAGGAATTCTGGAGGAAATCCGAGAGAATCTGTGTAATCTTCGTCTAAGAGGAAATCTGGTGAACAAAATTTTGAGTGTGGACTGGTCCCTCCAAATATTCAGGGATTAAATAAAAAAAAAAGGTGGGCAGTGTTGTATTTTAAATTTGAAGTTATTGTAGTTTAGTTTTTATGTCCAATTTATTACAAAGATGCAAGTTAGGCCACTAGTCCACGTAAATTGGATATTTTAGAAGAAATAGTTTATAAAGTAATAATATTTGGGATACGTACTATAAATAGGGTTAGAAGGTTCCGATAAGTTCCCCCCAATTTAGGGGTGGAACGTCCTTTTTTGCAAAAAACCACCCCAACGAGGACTTAACGCTGGGTTTTCACTTTTTTCGTGTAAATCGTTCGTCGGAAGAGAAAAAAGTATAGGAAATAAAAAATTTGTCGTTAAATTCCGCATAAAAAATGTCCTATTAACCTTGTAGCTTATCCTCATCTATTTCGCGCTAACAGTGCCCGAACACGGTAGTTTGGGGCGCAGAGGTAAAAATCGATCCTATTCCAAGTTTCACAGCGAATATCTTAAAACCTGTTACTTTAATGAGAAAAATGCTCATTAATGAATTTATAGAGCGGAATTTTCTCTGTAACATGCATATATATAGCAGGTTTTGACGCAAGTGATTCTTATGTATTTTCCCCTTTTTTTCCACAAAGCTGTGTTTTTCAATTTGAGCTCGTTTCCACACCAGCCACGAGGCAGAGCTCTCGGTGTATTTTTTTTAAAGGTGGTTTCCCATGTAGGCCTATTTCACTAAAATTCATTCCAATTTTACTCATTGACGAACTCTTCTTCGAATTCAGAATTTAAACATCCTTGCCCATGGCAATTAGAGCACATTCTTGAACAGTGCAGTCCAACCTTAACACAGCTACGTCGATTTCCGCAACCTTTTTTGCAGCTGCAGGATATTAGCTTTAGAGTGGTGGTAACTCGGTGGTATAAATGGGTGCTAAATGTTGCCTACTTTTTTCCAACTCCACTCCGTTGGTTCCAAGTTTTCTCCTCGCCAAGCATGAATTTGGAGAAATACTCTGTAAGAATGTTGACATAATGCCTCAGATGTTGGTGGCAGTTTTGGTAGAATCCCGGCAGTATTAGATTGACCGACTAACTTATTGAAGATAATGAATCTTTGATTTCTGGGGGGGCTTTGTATACTGCTAGCGCGAATTGCTCTCCAGCACTTGTAATTTCTTTTTCGTTGAGCTATGGTTGTTGAATATACGGATAGCATCTTAGAGATCTTTTCTTTTATTGACGCATTCCACCGTTTGCACTTTTCTTTTACCAAAGAAAGCTGAAGTGGTATCGCATCCATTGAACGCGTGGACAAACCAAACTGTCTCCTTATAGCTTTTTAAAACTTCCGAGGACTGCAAGTCGCGAGAACACAAAAAGTTGTTAATAAAATACAGTTGAGTTGAGATGAAAGTGGGGGACAATGTACTGTCCTATTTTATTAATTTAATTGATGATCAACGTCATTTTGCTGTTCATTTGATTTATTTTGATAAAAATTTTGCAAAAATTCTCGATTATCTTGAAAATTCAACACTTGGCAGCGACCCCTAAAACATTATTTAAAAATCTCAAATTTTTATGGAAGTCTTTTTTTATATCATAGAACAAAATAAGAGGGTGCCCCGGGTAAATTTTAAAAGTTAGTTTTTAAGGACCATCCTAGTCCTCATCCGTGATGTTCCTTAATAGCTTAGGAAATAGCGTGCAAATTCTACGACGAGTGGTTACCGTCTGCCAGTCGGTAATCGAAGAAACCATATAAGTATAAAAATTTTTTCTCTCTGGAACTTTTTGGTATGATGGGGGATAGGGAGGGGGGGGGGAACATTTATTTTTAAATCGAATGATTATCGATATCTGTCCGCATAGGTAGTTAGTATATGTACTTCACATACTCCAATTACGCTGGCAGACGAAACTTCCGGTCGGCGCGCGTACTAACCAGAAATAGAAACTAAATATTTTTTCTATTTCCGGTTAACGCGCGCGCCGATAGGAAGTTTCGTCTGCCAGCGTAATTGGAGTATGTGAAGTACATATACTAACTACCTATGCGGACAGATATCGATAATCACGCGATTTAAAAATAAATTTCCCCCCCCTCCCTATCCCCCCACCATACCAAAAAGTTCCAGAGAGAAAAAAATTTTGTACTTATATGGTCTCTTCGATTACCGACTGGCAGACGGTAACCACTCGTCGTCGAATTTGCACGCTATTTCCTAGACTATAATAGTGTAGGATGAGAGATAGTTCAACCACAGAAAAGAGAACTACCAGAAACGACACTTGGGCTTCCCGCAAAATTCCATTGCCGCCGTTTTGTTGTTAGTACATCCGTCAGTTCATTTATTGTATTAGGTTAAAACAATAAATGACAGACTTTGGCATAATACCGAAATGGATTCTTAAAAGGTTTTAGTTTTATTGTGCTGTGAATAGGTAAAAGATCATAGCGGGAAAGTGTAGTAATTTTTTTTACAGATATGAGTAAACGAGGTTTGCGCTGTTAAGGAATATGCAAGTAGTATGACAGAAAAAGACATTAGTTTATTTAGGTTTCCTAAGGATCCCCAAAGGTATTTTATTATTGTTGTAAATTATAAAATATTTCCAAGTAATTGTAAACCTTTCTTCTTTTAAGGTCCGTATTGTGGTTGGAAGTATGCAATCATGGGGATTTGGCAAGTAAAAGTTCAGCCGAACTTTATAATAATTTTAAGTTGTTCGCACGACATTTTGAGGCAAAAATGTATACAAATATGTATCAAAATACATTACTACCAACACCACTATCTACTATTTCCCCTCAACTTGATAGTTTAAAAAGAACATTTTTTTAATATTTCCCCAGAACAACCTCCCAGTAAGAAATTACAGATTTTCTCAGGCGAGACATTGCATTGATTTCAGTATATTTTGTGACTTTATAATAAAAAAAACAATTGTTCGTAGAGATAACTTTATTCAGTTTACTTTAATAGTTTTAATACCCATTATAAATAGAATTCTTCCAATAACGTAATTGTATTCAGCCTGTGTAAAGTGTGTTTATAAACATGCTGTTTAAATTTCCTGCCAAAATTACCGACAAAATGGCGAAGGTCACAAAAAAACATCAAAGGCGGTGCTGAGAGTGCCGCTTCTGGTAGTTCTTTATTCTGTGGTTCAACTATCTCACCAAATGTCATGTTGACGTAACCTGTTGCCTCGAAGTTGAGTTTTGGCGTGGTGAAGTTTCGAATGGTCTTGGAAAGTGACCGAGTTTTCAATATTCGGCGCAGCGATAGTTCCTTGATATGAATTCTTTCTTTCACAATCTTTGCAAGGATCAAATTTTCGAGGTGAGCAAAGAAAGCGTTTCGCTCAATTACTGGGTTGATGACAGGAAATTTTGAGTTAAGTACCGTGATGTTCTGATGGCCTCAAGAACTATCTTCGGACCATCTAATCTATCTGTGAAATTTTTGAACCAGAGAAGCATGTAACATTTCAAAATAAAATATATCAAGTTCCTAATTTCATCAGTAGGTTTTTCTAAGCTCACGTATAGTCTGAGAACTCTGTTTGTTGTCATCAGCCATCTTGAATGTGAAAGGGGACCAGGATCACAAGCTGCTAAATCTTTTAAAATTGTACCTGACTTTATGGCAGCAACATTATCAGGTAGGTATAATTGATCCTTGCTCAGCACTTTTCTGTCAACTTGAGGAATGGGAATCTAATTCAGACTGGCACACTGCTGTAGCCGGATTTCCAAAGCTTACCTTATCACACCCAAGCTGTAGAACGGTGTGTCAAACTTGTGACCGAAACATCTAAAGAAGAGTATGGCGCTGACATAAGAGACAGCTTCATTAGGTCCTTGCTCCTATCAAGATCTATTATGCTAGAATTTTCCCAAGAATCTGACTTTAAAGTGAATAATAAAATTAGAAATGATATATAATATCACCGTTTATTTACTAAAATCCGCTGCCTAAGGAATCACTACTTCCACATCCAGTCCAGTCACTCACAACGAAAAAATGTTGTATGTGGAAATAATTGTTTATGGAACTTTAATAATATAATATTTGAATTCCTCTACCTCAAAAATCCACAAAACGATACCCCACATCGGTAGTGGGGGGGGGGGTAGTGATAGGGGGGTGGTAGTGGGGGCGGATAAAGTAAAAAAATATTTTGAGGTTTCTGGTTCTTGTACACACACTAAATCAAAATTTTTTTCATCTCTTTTAATAATGGGGTGGTAATTTTTTTTTTGAGATCTTAGTTTCTGTTGTATATACTAAATACCAATTTTATGAACTCCTACTTACTTGATTTACCTATTTACACCAAATTTACCCCCCAACCCTTCGACGGAATAAGATGAAAATATAATCTAGTTCTAGATCTCGTTAAAGTACATATGTGTACCAAATTTCAAGTCAATATCTCAAACGGTTCCAGAGTAAACGTGCCCAAAAAAAAAGTTACAGACCGACAGACAGAGAGACAGATATAATTTTTTTTCGCTCAAATTTAAAATCTCGACATTTCATAACATTCTAAGCCTATTTGAACAATAAAAATTTTCAAAAATTTTTTTGTCGTTACTATACTTCCACTGGATGTGGAAGTAAAATGAAAAAGTAAAATTAGCAGAAACTAAGAAATATTGCCATTTCTACTAAAAATTGTGTTTTTGAGCTTTTTGTGCGAACAATGAATATTTTGAAATTACAGGTTTTAATTTTTCTTCGTATTCCTCATGCCCCAAACTTTACATTAGCATTTATAACGTTTCAATAGTAGTTAGTTTAGTAATTATAAATTTCGCAATTATGAGAACTTTGAGTGCGATGCGCGACTGGAAGATATTTTTTTTATTTGATTTCTTTTTATTTTGCTTAACTAGGCGATAAGCAACTTTTCCGGGGTATAGCGATCGAAAAATAATAAAAAAAGCGTTTCTTCGACCCACCCACCATATCTGATGGAATAGTTGTGTTGATTCGATTGTAGATAATATACTTGTTTGATTATTCCAATGTCAAGTAATACGTATTTAATGAAGGGAGTAGTGTGATTTTATATTTTATAAACAAACGGTGACAAAGTTCATTATACTTTGCATTAGTTAAATCTTCAGTCATAGTGAGCAAACGATTTAATGTATCAATATTCTCTTGAGTCTTTAAGGAGCATGTATCATCAGCAAAAAATATACAATGTTCCGGTAATAAGAAAAAATTGAAAATATCATTAAGGCAAATTATAAACAGAAGCTGCTCCAGCTGATTTACATGAAACGCCATGTTTTGCAGATGAGCAATTCGATAATACACCATTTATTAAGTAGGACTTAATAAAATACAAGAGGATCCATATTCCATAATAAATTAGCTTCTCCAGCAAAAGTTCAGGTCAGGCACGTTCGATAGACTTAGTTAAGTTACATAGTTGAAGTGCCGTTAACTTTCCTTCCTTCTGCTATGCCTCGCACTACCCTCATGACAGCTTGTACAGTTATGCAGTTGCTTCGAAAATCAAAGTGATAGTTATCAAACACTTTCCCAACTAGCAATTTTGTGTTTTACTTCCACATCCAGTGGAAGTATGGTAACGACAAAAAAACTTTAAAAATCTTTATTGTTCAAATAGGCTTAGAATATCATGAAACGTCGAGATTTCAAGTTTGAGGTCGGTCGGTCTGTTGGTCTGTAACTTTTTTTGTGCGCACGTTTACTCTGGAACCATTTGAGATATTGACTTGAAATTTGGTACACATATGTACTTTAACGAGATCTAGAACTAGATTATATTTTCATCTTGTTCCGTCGAAGGGTTGGGGGGTAAATTGGGGTAAATTTGGAGTAAATAGGTAAATCAAGCAGGTAAGAGTTCATAAAATTGATATTTAGTATAGACAAGAGAAGCTAAGGTCTCAAAAAATTTTGTCATTAGCCACCCTCATTACCACCCCCACCCCATTAATAAAGGGGATGAAAAAAAATGTGATTTAGTGTGTGTACAAGAACCAGAAACCTCAAAATATTTTTTTGCTTTATCCACCTTGGATAGAAAATCCGGATGTGGAAGTAGTGATTCCTTGGGCAGCGGTTTTATAAATGATGCGGAAATATTTTTGACACAAGAATAATGATATGAACATTTCCGCATCCTTTAAGAAAATTCGGTACTATAAAAACAGTTTTATTAATGTTTCATTCAATAACATCGGTAAAATGTATCTTTAATGTATAGTAAAAGTCGCAAGAAGTATTTTTTTATCTTGTGGTTATACGGGCTATATTCCCAAAACCCTTTCATTAAGGAAAAAAAAATTCTTAAAAGGTAGGGGAAATATATGTCAATATCTATATATATATATATAGCTCTCAGTGATTTAATACTAGGCGATAACTTACTTTCAATAATGATTATTAAGAAACATATTATGACCCACGGCGACTGCAATTTTTGATGTGAGGAAAATTTAGCTGTGAATAATGTCTTAAGCTTTTGATATATTTTAAGTGCGCCTCCGTATTTACTGATAGTTTCTAACAATTTTTGAAATTTTATAATAATCATAATCATAATGTTGGCCTTTTAAAATGGCTTCCCTCCATAAAATACTGTTAAGTCAATAGCAAGAATTTTAAGATATAGTCTGTTCGCTGATAAAATCCCGGTCGCATAGTGTAAGGAATATCGTCCGTAACTCTACCCTTGTCTTTATTGAAATATTGTTTGTAACCTAATCTGTAACGTAAGTTTTAATCTTTGTGGTCAAATTATGTCCGACGTGCGGCATTTCTATTGTTCAATAGCAAACCAATTTGCGTAACGCCTGTCGTCGTCGAATGCGGCTGGCGGGTCGTTTTTCTCGGCAGTCGAGTATAGTAGGTATGGCAAGCAGGCACTTATTTCAATTAGTACCTAAGAGGGCAATTTTAGTCTTGTTCTATTGTTAAAATAGTAAACATGCATTGTGGTGAATTTTTAAATCCGCCATCACAGCAGTTCGTTTTGAATTTGTTGGAATATTTTCAAAAGGAAAATGAAAATGGTGGACCTTTATTGTCAATAAAAGCTGTTCAAAGGCGTGTTAAAAATCGATAAAGAGACTGTAAGAAACATAGCTAAAAGCGATAAAGAAAATGTGGAACCTCAAGCTTCGGTTAAACGGAATCGTAAAAAGTCTCGAACAGAGTTACACGATGCTGTAAAATATGAAATAGAAAATATTATCTTCGATATAGTGTCTGAGTTAGGCTTTTCCTTTAAAAAGATGACAATAGAAAAGTACTGTGTGAATTTATCTAAAACCGCTAGAGTTTTTACGCAAATACGTAAAAAATTTGAAAAGTAATGACCCCAAAGATGCAGTGTTCCTAAACGAAATTCTTCAGCAGAGGAGGATTAAAACGTTCTTAGTAAGATGATTCCAGTAGTTCGAAAAGACGTCGTATAGCTGCAGAAGGTAAAAGATTTATAGTTGTACATGCAGGATCTATTCATGGCTTTGCTGAAGATGTGAGTTTAGTTTTCTCCACCAAGAATAAGTCAGCAGATTACCATGACAACATGAACTCTGAATATGTTGAAAAGTGGCTGACAGAGAGACTTTTGCCGGGGCTACAAAATCTAAGCATTATTGTTTTAGATAATGCTAAGTACCACCCTCGGATTGAAAAAAACAACCAACCCGTTCTTGGATGAAAGAAAAAATATACACTTTACCCTTTTTATATCGGCCATAAAATTCTTAGTTTCTGACGTCACATTCCTGATCAGCGACCCCAAAAACATAAATGAGTTTTAATAATTTATTCTCTGTAATTCGTTAATTATTGATTTTTTTAATTTAGGGGTGGTTTTCACCCTCTTAGAGGTAAATGCACATCTATTAGTTTTTAATATCTGAAGTTGATACCTTAAAGTTTAAGAATCCCCAAAAAGAATTCCATGCCGCTATAAAATTAGTCCGAAGTTTGGGTACATTTTGACACCAAGTGACTGAGCTAATTTCAAAAAACTTTATTGAAAAAAATCGCAGAATTGGAAATAGCTCCTCCTATTTCTTGGACCAATGCGCAAAATTCTTACAGAACAAATGCAACAATGGCATGGTAATAAGATATTAGCACAACAGTGACTTGTGCATTTGTGCAACCTATAAGAACAACTTTAGAAACTGCATCTGAATCCATATTAAATTTAATATCACACGCTTATACAGTACTATTATAATATACCGTTCTGTGAAAGCCGAAATAAATTGTTAGTCTATATGTAAAATCTGCCAAATGTGTAACTGCTTAATTATGAAAGTTGTTTATGTTTCATTAGGTTATTGTAAGTTCAAACAAGCTAAAAATGTGCTCTTCGCCTGTTCACTGAACTTTTTAAATAACACAGGCCCACAAACAAAAAAAAAAGTTATTTGAACTGGACCTCTGAATATACTCTTCTTTAGTATTTTTTCCCGCTGATTACGAATCTGAAGTCAGAATGGAGGGCTAATGCGCATATTACAGAGAAAAACCCAAAGAACTGTCAAAAAATACATTTTTATGGTTTTTTTGGGTGGTAAAATATGCATGTAGCGTGTTCGGCAAATAGTACAGTAACTAGAGGCTTTAACTTCGGAATAATGTCATATTGAATGGATTTCGTTCATTTTTGGCAGTATAATAGTAAATGCTTCACAGAAAAGTTTCTATATTGTTCGGGGTTTTGCTAACTTATAGGGGGTGGATGCCACCCCCTCTCAGGGGGTGGCACTTAAAAAATATATATATTTATTGGAGCTGAAATAGAATAAAATTTTAAGAAGAAAAGGTTCTAGGCAATTTTTCACATAAATTGATAGTTTTTAAGTTATAACGACTTCAAAATTTAGCTTAAAAAAAGGTATTTCCAAACGGCTTTCGTTAAGTATCTCGAAAAGTATTACTTTATCGAAAAAATGTTAAAGAACAATTATAGAAAGTATAAACTGGGAATTAATTATATTTTTTGTTTATTGATGTAGGATTAATAATTTCGGAGATATTTAAGTTTATATTTGGTATCCAAGTGTTTCGAAATTACCTTTAAAGTTTAAAATGCATTTTTTTCTAAAGCAAGTGCTTTAAGTGAACAAAAAAAATGAGCATCTAGGCAATGTTACATCTTAACGAAAAACTGTATTTGAGATAATGTTTTTAAATTACTGGCTAATTAGAGTATCAAAATGGCGACCTTTTTATATAAAAAAATATAAATATGCACAATTTTCCATCATAACTTCTTTATTTCTTATGCTACAGGAACGAGTAAAAAATAATTTTAAAGAGCAATTAATTGTCTTTAATTTCATTTCTTAGCATGCGTGACGTAGGTGTCACAGTTTCTGAGATATTTAACATTTAAACTGCATTTTTCGTCTTATAAACGTTCGGAAGCCACTTGTGAACTGTCATGTCTCCGAAACTATTAAATCTATGAAATAAATAAACAAGCGAAATTCATTATCAATTTATGAGCTTTTATTTTTGGTCTCTACCCATTTTTCAATAAAACTAATACTTATAGAGATATTTGGAAGAGGGAAAAAAATTACGTTTTATCGAAAATACCTTTAGACTTAACTGCATTTTATTTCCAAAGCAAGTGCTGTATACAAACCAAAAAATTTGAGCGTCTACGTCATGCTATATATTAATAAGAAACAGTGTTTGAAATTCCTTTTTTTTAATTACTGGCTAATTACAGTAACAAAATGGTGACGTTGTTAATAAAAAAATGTGTAGACGCACTTTGCTTTGGTCATAACTTCTTTGTTTTTTATGCTACAGAAACAAATAAAAAAAAAAGTTGAAAGCTTAATTAATAACCTATTATTCTACCTATTAGCATCCTTGACGTAGGTGTTACAGTTTCTGAGATATTTAACCCTAACTCTAAATAATTATCTTATGAACACTTGGATGCCAAATGTAAACTTAAATATCTCCGAAATTATTAATCCTACATCAATAAACAAAAAATATAATTAATTCCCAGTTTGTGCTTTCTGTAATTGGTCTGTAACACTTTTTCGATAAAGTAATACTTTTCGAGATACTTGACGAGAGCCATTTGGAAATACCTTTTTTTTAAGCTAAAATCGCAAATTTGAAGTCATAACTTAAAAACTATCAATTTATGTGAAAAATTGCATAGAACCTTTTCTTCTTAAAATTCGATTCTACTTCAGCTCCAATATATATCTTTTTAAGTACCACACCCTGAGAGGGGGTGGCATCCACCCTCTATAAATTAGCAAACCCCCGCACAAAATAGAAACTTTTCTGTGAAGCATTTACTATCATACTGCCAAAAATGAACGAAATCCGTCCAATATGACATTATTCCGAAGTTTTGCATATTTTTTACCTCTAGGTACTGTACTAAAAGCTGCATAAATTTTTCTTATGATTTTTTGCCTCACTGACCTCGAATCTATTGTTAGAATCCAGGGCTAATTGTCAAAATGTTGAGGAAAATAAAAAATCCGTCAAAAATCGCGTTTTTTTATGGATATCACGTTTTTTTCATGAATACATAGCATGTTACGATGGCCTGCGTACACCTTTTTTGAGTAATTTTTCCCGCTGATCACAAATTTTTAAGTCAAATTTGAAGATCAGTGATGAAAATACTGAGAAAAATCGAAAAAACTGTCAAAAATCTGTTTTTTTTAGGATATCCAATCATTGTGCTTGATATATTGTATTTCAATTTTATATGGGTTTTCGCTTTCGAACGCGCTTATCTTCAAACGATCTGTATAAGAGGTTTCTTCGTCGTTTCGTTCCTTTTGGTTTCAGTTCTCTTTGTAGCATCCAGCAGTAATCTACTAACATGTTGACATCCCATTTACCCTGAAAACGACGTTCAAAGTTTTTTAAATCTTGGTGAAATCTTTCTCCTTACTCTTCGCTGAAGTCGCCGTTATTTGCTGGAAACTCAGGTGTGAATGGAGAAAGTGCACTTTCAAACTCATCATACAACCTACCTTTTCGTAATTCTTTATCATTTTTTATACAATGTTTCTGTAGTCTGGATCTTTTATATTACCGAAAAATTTTGTGGACACGTCTTTAAAACTTAACCATGCCGCCTTTTCTACTTCATTCATAGAATCAACGAATTCTTGGTCCCTAAATAAAGTTCGAATCTCAGGCCCAACGAAGATACCTTCCTTCAATTTAGCATCAGATTTGTGACTCATCAAATGACTCAAATATTTAAAGCATTGACCATCTTTGTTAAGAGCTTTCGCAAATTGTTTCATTAGCCCAAGCTTAATGTGCAAGGGAGCAATGAGAATTTTAGAAGTGCTGACAAGAGGTTCATTTATAATATTCTTGGATCCAGGGACGAGAGACGTTCTGGGTTCCCCCACCTTCTTTTTGTAATGATTTAATCTATCCCTGCTATCGAACATGCACAAATAACAAGGATATTTTGCGAAACCAGCTTGCTGCCCAAGTATCATGCACAAAATTTTGAAATCTCCACAAATAAGCCATTTATGATCTTCATAATTCAATTTTTTTAAGAGCATTTCCAAGTTCTCATATTCTTCTTTCAATTCAGTCGAATGTGCTAATGGTAAGGTAGCAAATTTATTTGTATTATGAAGAAGAACGGCCTTCAGACTTCGCTTTGAAGAGTCAATGTTCAACCTTCAGTCTTCAGGTTTATAAAGGCCAGGCTTCAATTCGCCTACAAGTCCTTTATCATTCGTGCAGCATAGTAATTCAGAGTCTTTTTTTATCTATGAAAAAAACGATTTTTGACGTGTGCACAAAATTTCTCGGTAATACCAAAGATCCAAACTACAGAAACATTGTATCAAAAATGAAAAGAATTACGAAAAGTTAGGTTGCATGATGAGTTTGAAATTGCACTTTCTCTCGATTCACACCTGGATGAGTTTCCAGAAAATAACGGTGACTTCAGCGAAGAGCAAGGAGGAAGATTCCACCAAAATTTAAAATACTTTGAACGTCGATTTAAGGGTAAATGAGATGTCAACATGTTAGCAGATTACTGCTGGATGCTACAAAGAGAAGTGAAACCAAAAGGAACGAAACTATGACAGATCGTTTGAATCAGATCATTTGAAGATAAGCACGTTCGAAAACGAAAACCCATATAAAATTGAAATACCGTATATCACGCACAATGATTGGGTATCCTGAAAAAAAAACGATTTTTGACAGTTTTTTTGAGTGTTCTCATCACTCATCAAAATTTAATTCCAGATTGGTGATCAGCGAAAAAAACTACTCGATAAAGGTATATGCAGACCATTGAAACACGCTATGCGTTCATGAAAAAACGCAGCATCCATGAAAAAACCCGATTTTTGACAGTTTTTTTGATTTTTCTCAATATTTTCATCACTGACCATTTTTTGACAGTTTTTCGGGTTTTTGTCTGTAATATGAGCATTAACCCCCCATTCTGACTTCAGATTCTTAATCATCGGGAAAAAATATTAAAGAAAGGTTTATTCAGAGGTCCAGTTCAAACAAGGGGGCAACCGCTGAAGGGAAATAGTGTACAAATCGGAGGAATTTGGAAGGAATTAGGAAGGAATTGAAGGTATTTCGAAAGGAATTATTAGGTATTAAGGGAATTACAGGAGAATTTGGAGGAAATAAATATTATTATGAGGTATTAGAAGGGAATTAAGAGGAAATAAAGGGTATTAGGAGGGAATTAGAGCGTAAAAATATTGAAATGGAATGTTTATCTTGAAGAATTACATACCAATTCTTATATAAGGGACGTCAGTGTTGTAAAAACATTAGCGCAGAGATTAGCGCTAAAAATATCTAGTAAAGAGAAAATATTTAATTTAATTAAACTACCGATGATACTATGGACTTCTAGTTCAGTAATAGAATGATTTATATCGGACAAAATTCATTCATTCATCAAGTTTTGAAAATTGGTAGAAATGTTAAGGATAGCATAAGAATTACTAAACCGAAAAGTTACCACCCGTAAATAGTGTGCTTCATCCCCTAGGACGCCGTTTCCACCCGTTCCTATTTTGAGGTTTTCTATATTATCTCGGGAACGGTGCACTTTTTGATCAATTATTCCTTATAAAATTCTCTATAAAAAACGTCTCTACACTTTTTTCCCTAAAATTAATAGTACCGTGGGAAATAAGGCGCACAATAAATTGTAATCTTTACTATAACCTACTTTAAAGTTCAATGCTTAACGCTAAAGTAGTAGCTACTAAACTCCACCTAAAATTATAATAAATGTACCACTTCCATCCTCTCACTATAAAATAACGCGATTTTTAAAGAAGCGAGAATATTGTATATTGTACTTGTTTCCACGCCACCCTAGAGGTACAGTACTTGGCGTGTGGTGTCCCCTGTAGGCCGAATCCACTAATTATCAAAAGGTTACCTACGTTAATTAATCTTCATCGTCTTCCATAGATTCGACATTCATGCATGCTTGTCCGTGGTAATGGTAACACATTGTGGAGCAACGTAAGCCTGCTCTTCTGCAACTGCACCTGTTTTCGCACCCTAATTTGCACGAACAAGAAATTAGTGTTATAATAGATTCGGGAGCCGGTTCTTTTGTTGTCATAGTTCGGATTAATATACCGCCAACTTTTTTCCATCCCCAATCAGTAGCTTCTAGTGCAACGTTTTTCCATGTTTGAAATTGGTAAAAAACGCGATATGAGTGTTGCCGAGCAGCAGCAGAAGTTGTTGGTAGTTTTGATAATATTACAGTATTGTTCGCTTTACCAAGTTTGTTAAAAGTCATGAATCTGTATACATCATGACTTTTTTCTGCGGAGGTAGAGTTGTATAAAGCTAGAACAAATCGCTCTCCTACGTCTACAATTTCTCCATGACTAGCTTTTTCATTATTAAAACTTTGCACGATGTCTTGTAATACTTCAGTAATATAACAGTTAAAATTGTAATATATTGGACAAAATTCATAAAGTTTCAAAAATTGCGTGCTTCATCCCCTAGAGGACGTCGTTTCCAACCCTATTTTGAGGTTTTCTAGATTATTTCTGGAACGGTGCATTTTTCCATAAAGAAACCTATATACAGAATTATTCTCAGACGACCCAAGGTCACTGCATTATTTTAGAGCTTGCTGTAAACGCTGTTACTGTTCAGGGCTGCCAATGTGCGGGACTTACGCAAAAACCGGGTATTTTAAACTTCGGGTAAAATCGAAACCGGAAGTCGGCCATTTTGGTTCTTTACATTATATAATTGGAAATTATATCCCATATTACTACACCAAATTTGAAAAAAATCCATTCGCTCATTCAAAAGTTACAACAGTGTGCCTATCGGCTGAGCGACCCGGTATACAATATTCTCGCTTCATCAAAAATCGCGTTATTTTATAGGGGTGATAGAAATTTATTATAATTTTAGGCGGAATTTAGTAGCTACTGCTTTAGCGTTAAGTATTGAACTTTAAAGTAGATTATAGTAAAGATTACAATTTATTGTGATGACCGAAACCATCCCTTATGTGTGCGCCTTATTTCCCACGGTACTATTAATTTTAGGAAAAAGTGTAGAGACATTTTTGGTAGAGAATTTTATAAGGAACAATTTTGTATATAGGTATTTTTATCAAAAAGTGCACCGTTCCCGAGACAATCTAGAAAATATTAAGGTATTAGGAGGAAATAAAGGTATTTGAGGAATTAGGGGAATTACAAGGAATTAAAGGGGAAATAAAGGGTATTTTTCTAGAATAGGTTATTAGGTGTACAAAATTTCGCCAGCGGTTTCCCCCTCGAGTTCAAATAACTTTTTTTTTTGTGGGCCTGTGTAATTGTTACACATTCTATAGGATACTCTTCGCAGTTTTCCGTAAATAATGTTTGTTTTAGATATTTCTAATTTTATGGTACGAACTTAGTTGGTAAAAGACTCAGTGTAAAATAAAGTAAAAATAAAAAGAAAACTATACCATATCCCATTTGGGTTTCGAACCCGGGACCCTTGGATTCCCAGTCAAAAGTGTAAGAACTACACCACCACCTAACACGTAAAGAAATGTAAATTTTTACATTATAAGAGGAGCTAAAATCATATTTCCACGGTTGTATATTTATAAAATATATAAATATTTAGCTATTAAAATGAAATATCATTTCACCAGATTTCTGTTCAATTACAAAAATATAAAAATTTAATTCATTAATAACATTTTTATTTACTGATCGATTTTGTTCAAAAACAATAGGGTTCTTCCTCTAGCCAACACTAACTTACTCTCCAAATTTCAGTACAATCGGATTTTTCTTTCTTGAGTTATCGTGCTTACAAGAAACGTGACGGGCGGACGGACAGACGGACATTTTGAAAGTTGTTCAGAATTCGTTTACGAACACATTGATATGAAAATTTTTTGTCTGCGAGCGATATTTACGGTTTAATTTAGAAATGTGCCGATCAAATGCAATATACTCTTCGTTATCGTGTTTGCGAAGAGTATAATAATCGTTGACTCGGCGATTGACTAATAGAGGATTGCACTAGGAATTCATGGAGTCGTGATATTTGACAACTGAATCACGGTCGCCGGAGATTCGGGAGACGTACCTCGGGGTGATGGACGGGCATCGAAAAGAATAAGGGTTTTTTAAGAGAGTGTGAAGTGTGCAAGGGCAGGCGGAAATAATAATGTAAATAAAATTTTGGATTATTGTTTTGTGGTAGAATAAATACTTGTAATTGTATTCATTCAGAAGAAGGTGTTTTATTTCTTATTTGAAAGATAGAGCTAAGCAAGCGAGAGAGTGTCTACTGTCCCCATAAGATAAAAGTGATTCTGAAGCTCAATGAAAGGGCTGGGTGTGACATATATGGCCTTGAATATCAAGCCCTCAATTTGATTGAAGCTAATAATGAAAAGCAATATGAAAATGAGGATAGATGTACACTGATGCCAAAATTACCGACGCTGATGGTGAAGAATACAATGATTTATATTTTTTATATCATACAATAACTCCCAAAAAATAAGTTCTCTTTATCATAGCAATTGCCGTTATTTATTTATTTTCATCGACTCTCAGGAAAATCTGCCCTAATCGTTGAAAATGTTGTCAAAAGAACAACGATTTACCTAATTCAATGCTATGGCAAAGGTAATAAAGCGATCCGTCGAGTTGTCGAAGAATTTAATCAAAAGTTTCCGGATATTTACATCTCAAATGAAGGTGCACGAAAATTGGTAAAAAAATTCCTATTAACTGGATCCCTACTGGATGTAAAAAAAACAAGATAGTACGCGATGAAGATGACGCCGCCACTCTTCTTGTAATGGACTTGGATTTTTGTCTGTGGATGGGCGCTCAAATCATAGATAATCAATACTTTTACAGAAACATTATTTTCTCTGATGAGGCCACGTTTTCTACTAATGGTACTGTTGCATCTCAACATGTGAGATATTGGAGCGATTACAATCTGAATTTCCGAATCACTTATAATCGACAATATTCGACAAAAGCTAATGTGTGGTGTGCAGTATCATTGGACCATAGTTTTTGATACGACTGTCAATCAGCATACGTACTTGGATATGCTGCAAAATTTTCTTGTTGAAAGGTTGGACGATTTACCGATTAATTACCTAGCATGGTGTTATTTTCAACAAGATGGTTGTCCGGCCCATTATGCTCGGAATGTTGTAGAATGGTTAATTCCGCAATTTGGACAGAATTGGATCGGCCAAAATGGTCCCGTGTTATGGCCACCAAGGAGTCTCGATTTGACTATGGCTGATTTCTATCTTTGGGGCCGCTTCAAACAAACAGTTTATGCAAATAATCCTCCTCCAAACGTAGATAATTTAAAGGAGAGGATTAGAGATACTCTGACGTCTTTAACTCTCGAAGAAGTTATATGGCATTGCGTCGAAGACTAGAATTGTGCGTTGAAAATGGCGGTGAATGGATTAAGTAAAATAATTATTGGTTATATTATTTTTGTTGTTAAGTTTATGAAATTAAAATTTAGTAAGCAAAAGTCATGTTAACAATTATTACTATGATAACGCGAACTTATTTTTTGGGACTAAATCTACCTATTTTCGATTTTTCTCTAAAACTAAGAAAAAAATTGAAAAAGTTAATGTGAATTGGCCATTTTGGGACATGCAAAAACTTTTATCAAGAATATATTTTTCTTGTAAAATGAAAGATAAAAAAGTTTTTCCTCTTTGTAGCTCGATCCGTGGACTTACTGTATATTAAATCCAAATATTTTTTAATAAATAAATATTTTTCAAATATTTATGGTAAAATTTCATACATACAAATATGTTCCCCTTTTCTCATATATCGTACACGTTTGATATTTTATGAGAGACTTGCACACAGACATGCGTGCATACATGCAATCACGCACGCACACGCGTACATAATCACCGCTCTCTTAATGCGCTAAAAACCATATTTTTTTAATGGGGATGTAAAAGTATCCTACTTTCAACTCTTTGTATTTAGGTCAATTTTCATCGTAGAGGTCAGTTAAAAATCAAATTGAAGGTATTTGACTCAGCTATCAACAAGAAAAGATATTTTTTTAAATAATATTTTCCGAGATATTTTTAAAAATGCATTTTTGACCTCTTTATACTCCTAAAAAACACCATCCTTTGGAATTAGGGGCTCTTTTGTTTCTTATTATTAAGGATAAAACCCCCAAATTTTTCTTGACTTCCTAATTTTTTCTCTTTTAAAATCTATTTTCTCAGACTATTATATCAATAGTTTTTTGTGAATCAAGTCGCATTTATGGTTCTGATTGTGTGTTCGCTAACTCGTGGTCTACAAAGTTATACTTGTTAAAACTGACATATTCTAATGTACATACGTAGCTTATGTTTTATAGGAAATATGTATTTTTTTTAAATAAATGATAATAAGTAATTTAATAAGTAATCATTATTTTGAACTTTGTATTAATCTTGATAAACTAGTTTTTAATTGTTTAGTTTTGCATATATTTACTTTAATTACCGGTAATTATCTAAATTAAAAGATGATTCATACATTTTTGCAACAATATAATATAAAGTCAGTGATTTAGGTTTTCGATGACATTTTTTTTGTTTAATTATATTTGTGCTATATCAATATTATTGTCGAACATAAAAAGGATATAAAACTAATATCTTGGAAATAATTATTCATGATTTATTCTGAGAATACGTGCCAATCTTGAAATATGAAAATAAGAAGAGGGAAAAATTCATTACACAGCAAGGACGCAAATGGTTATCCAAAGCGTACCCAAAATGTAAATAATTTAAATCAGGACTAAATGCTTAACAAAAGTACTAACACCGTTAGTGGCGTGTGTGAGTCGGACGAACATGTAAATATTTTGAGCCGGAACAAGATTACCTCCGCCCCCGTTTTCGAGTATGCTGAAACCGATGGCGGTGTCAGAATTTCTCTTTGGGGTTGCGCAACCTCTCAAAACGGCCAAAAACCACCCCCGAGAGGGGTAAAACGCGCTTCCCTGCAGAAAATAACCTTCCCCCCGTTTTCGAGGATGCTGAGCACGATGGTGGTGCTGGATATCGCCTTCGACTCCAACCAACCTCTCCACCGGCCAATACCCCCCTCCGAAAGGGGTGAATTTTTATTTTCGTAATATCAGGCAAATTGCATTTCTATCCGTTTTCGAGGATGCTGAGCACGATGGTGGAGCTGGATATCGCGTTCGACCCCGACCAACCCCTCCACCGGCCAATACTCACCCCTTAGAGGGGTAAAACGCGCTTCACTCGATTTCCCTGGAGAAAAAAACCTTCCTCCCGTTTTCGAGGATGCTGAGCACGATGGTGGTGCTGGATATCGCCTTCGACCCCAACCAACCCCTCCACCGGCCAATACTCGCCTCCTAAATTGGTGAATTTTTTTTTTTCGTAATATCAGGCAAATTGCATTTCTATCCGTTTTTGAGGATGCTGAGCACGATGGTGGTGCTGGATATCGCGTTCGACCCCGACCAACCCCTCCACCGGCCAATACTCACCCCCTAGAGGGGTAAAACGCGCTTCACTCGATTTCCCTGGAGAAAAAAACCTTCCCCCCGTTTTCGAGGATGCTGAGCACGATGGTGGTGCTGGATATCGCGTTCGACCCCGACCAATCCCTCCACCGGCCAATACTCGCCCCCGAAAGGGGTGAATTTTTTTTTTGTAATATCAGCGGGAAACACATTTATTTCCGTTTTCGAGGATGTATTAATATGCACCCATACACATGTATATTTAGCATATATATTATACATATATATAAAAAAAATACACCCGTTTCGGGGGCGAGTATTGGCCGGTGGAGGGGTTGGTCGGGGTCGAACGCGATATCCAGCACCACCATCGTGCTCAGCATCCTCGAAAACGGATAGAAATGCAATTTGCCTGATATTACGGAAAAAAAAAAATTCACCCCTTTCGGGGGCGAGTATTGGCCGGTGGAGGGGTTGGTTGGGGTCGAAGGCGATATCCAGCACCACCATCGTGCTCAGCATCCTCGAAAACGGGGGGAAGGTTATTTTCTGCAGGGAAATCGAGTGAAGCGCGTTTTACCTCTCTCGGGGGTGGTTTTTGGCCGTTTTGAGGGGTTGCGCAACCCCAAAGAGAAATTCTGATACCGCCAGCGTGTTCAGCATCCTCGAAAACGGGGGGGGGGGGGGGTAATCTTGTGCCGGCTCAAAATATTTACAATTTTCGGGTTTATTTCCGACTCACACACGCTACTACGTCTCGAAAAATAGAAAACTCGATGTGCTGTTTTTCTTCCTCTTTTTCTTAGGGAAAAGTAAATATAAAAAAAATCAAATCACGTTAGAAAAGAGTGGGCAACTACCAAAGCGGTATTTTTCAAAATGTTTGTATCAAATGTTTGCGAAAATTCATTAAAATAATTCATGATTGGACTTGCTACCGCTGAGCAATGCGATGCAGGCCGCGGTTCTGTGGGTGTTAGAACTTGTATTTAATCCGTTGTCGTAGGATTCTGGCAATTATATTTTTTAACGGAAAAGGCACGGAAAAGAGTAAATGTTATATATCCTTCAAATCAAAATAGAATCTACTTTCGAATGGTATAACAAAAAACGGCTGTCTAAGGAATCACTACTTCCTAACCAAGCGTCCCAATACCACCCCAACCACATTATCAAAGGATGTGGTAATGAGGGTGGTTGATGTTAAAAAGTTTTGAACTTGACTTCTCATTTATACACTAAATCCCAATTTTATACATTCTTACTCCAGATCTCATTATAATACACAGGTGTACCAAATTTCAAGTTGAAAACAATGTGCGTAGACAGACTGACAGACAGAATTTTTATTTAATCAAACTCGATGTTTCATGGCTTTCTATGTTTATTGGAAAAATACAAAAAAAAATTTTCATGTCTCAGGCTATGAGACTTAAAGTAAACTTGAGCGAATTTAAAGAAAGTGTGCGTGATCCTTTATGGAGTTTATAGTCAACTTAAAATCTTGCTCTTTATTATATTCTTTATACAATGCTGTCTGTAGAGCAAAGAACGGAGGGTTTGCGTGAATAATTCTTGCAAGGAATTTCTTGTTTGTATAATGTAAAATGTATAATCATTAATTTTTTTCACAAAAATATCATTGCCGCTACGGCCGGCATGTTGAAAAAATGACGGTCAAAGTAGGTTTTCTCAATTATCTCCTTTAATGTTAGTCCTACCTTAAAATTAGATATTACCAATATTGTATTGGGGAAAATGACACAGCTACATTTATTTAAATTATCTTTCTCTATTGTTAATATTTCATGATTTACGGAATCTTTTACAACCGCCAAAATAGTGAAAATTGAAATTTCTCTGCTCTGTCCTCCATTGCTCATATGTAGTAATTAGTTATTATCAATATTATAGATTATAAAATTTCCAAAAAAAATTTGTTAAAAGAATTTTTTCCATAGTGAACCATTTTAAAATTACAGCAGGTCAGAGATTGATAAATAATGATGTTTTCGAGCTGTTGTGATATGCAAACAACTAATAGAAGAAAATTATTCAAACACAAGTTTCAGGAAATTTTATAATCTACAATATTTATAATAACTAATTAGTATGTAGGAACGACGGGGATGGAGATAATAGCAAAAATCTGCAGAGAGGCATAAATTTACACATTATTAGATGAGTGTAAAAATGGTGATAAAGTATTAGCAAGAGAGAAAAAACTGTTATGTTGACAGATTAGCGAAAACTCGAAAAATTAGAACAAAATTCATTCCTTTAGAGAAATAACACTACTGTGAGTCAATTTCATTTATTAGGGTATTAATAACGTCGGAACAACGGGGCAGACATTTTTTCGAAATTCAAGAATTAATTTTGAATTCAAACAGTTCACCGAAGAAGAACATTATTTAAAAAAAGTATTTGGCAAATTTTATAATACACAATATTGATAATAACTAATACTACGTATGAGCACTGGAGGCAAAGATAATTACAAATATCTGCAGCGAAATACAAATTTTCGCCATTTTGACGGCTGTAAATCATAAAATATTAACAATAGAGATAAATAGCTGTAGCTTTCTTCATCTTCTACAATATTGGTAATAGGTACATAATTTTTGAGTATAATCACCAGGAAAGGAGATAATAGAGAGAAACCCATTTTGACCGTAATTTTTTCAACATGGTTTCCGTAGCGGCAACGACATTTTTGTGGAAAACAGCAATTAATTATAGAGGCAACCCCCTTTACATTATACAAACAAACAATTTCTTGTAGGAATTATTCACAAGTCAAATGACAGATTGACTGTACATGTTTCAGAGTAAATTAAAATAAATTTTTATTTCCTGAAGGCTTAAAGTTAATGAAAGCGTTTGTTTTATCTAGTATAACATTTCCATAAATTAACACCACTTACTTTAATTATTGTTAGTATTCCATTTATATAAATTAATTTGATTTATTTCATATATATTCATTAACATTAATTGATTGATGATTACGCTTATGATGTTAATTACTTAATTGTTTATAATTTTTTTGGATTATAGAATATTGTCAATTACTGTACGTTTTCTAAGAGATTCATTAATTTTAAATCAATGCAAATTTTACTGGTTGAAATAGTATTAAATGTGCAAATAAAATATGAAATTCGATACAATTCAATAGTGCAGAATTCATTAGTCTCTGAAAGGAGTTGATAGACCATAATATTGTCGACAAACACCAACCGAGACAATGAGAGTTTCGTTAGTAATTAATGAAAACATCTTTGGTTTACGTTAAAGGTAGAACAGTAAAATATTAGGATGGAACAGTTTCAACACTGTGATTAAAATTAACGGCAAAAATTGGTTTCGAAACAACAGAATAGAAATGTGTTAGAAAACCAAGGGACCTATGAAGTATTATGAGGGGACTATGAGAAACAAACATCGACCAAACTTATAGACCTAAAAAAATTAAGTAAATTTAAATTTTTAAATATTAAATACCCAAATAGAATGAAATAGAATGTAAGGATCAATATTTGTTGTGAATGACTGAATTTCAATAAATGATTTAAGTATTTTCAATATATTTTTTTGGCTTTAAATGCTAGGAATCCTACCATGTAATTCAATACTTCGTCAGTATTAGCTAAAAGAGTAGTTGTTTTGATTGGTTCTCCAATGATGAGGGTATTAAAGTGTTTTCCTAGGCAGTATATTAGCGTGACCAGATTAAGGTACCATTATACAGAAAGTAGATAATTTCATACTAAATAGAAAAATGTGAATGAAAATATTTTGAATATATTTTTTCACCTTAAAATCCTATCATGCAATTCAATACTTGGTTAGTATTAGCTACAATGGTAGTTGGTTTGATTGGTTCTCCAATAATGAGCGTTTTAAAGTATTTACCTAACTGAAATATTAGCGTGCCCAGATTAGGGAAATAATATACAGAAAGCAGGTAATTTCATAATAAATAAAAGTGTGTAAGTTGCGATTTGCTTAATACCTAAATAATATTCTCTAATCATGACAAAAGCAAATAAATAAAACATAATTAGTTCTAAAAATAAGTCAAGAATAGGCTTGTAAATAGTGAATGAATATTTCTATACTCTGCTGATGAGAACTAACGATTTCGTAAAAACTTGTACAACTTTTCTAGAGTTGAAATAGAATGTAGGGTTCAATAATTGTTGACAGAATTTCAATAAATGATTTAAGTATTTTCAATATATATTTTTTTGCCTTAAAATGCTAGGAATCCTATCATGCAATTCAATACTTCGTCAGTATTAGCTAGAAGAGTAGTTGTTTTGATTGGTTCTCCAATACTGAGTGTTTTAAAGTGTTTTCATAAGTAGTATATTAGTGTGACCAGATTAGGGTACCAATATACAAAAAGTAGATAGTTTCATATTAAATAAAAAGTGTGAATGGCTGAATTTAAATAAATTATTTAAGTATTTTCAATATATATTTTTTTTCTTTAAAATGCTAGGAATCATATCATGTAATTCAATACTTCCTCAGTATTAGCTAGAAGAGTAGTTGTTTTGATTGGTTCTCCAATAATGAGTGTTTCAAAGTATTTACCTATATTTGCGCGCCCAGATTAGGGCAACAATATACAGAAAGTAGGTAATTTCGTAATAAATAAAAAAGTGTGTAAGTTGTGATTTGTTTAAATCTAAATAATATTCTCTAATCATGATAAAAGCAAATAAATAAAAAATAATTAGTTCTAAAAATAAGTCAAGAATAGGCTTGTAAATAGTGAATGAATATTTCTATACTCTGCTGATGAGAACTAACGATTTCGTAAAAACTTGTACAACTTTTCTAGAGTTGAAATAGAATGTAGGGTTCAATAATTGTTGACAGAATTTCAATAAATGATTTAAGTATTTTCAATATATATTTTTTTGCCTTAAAATGCTAGGAATCCTATCATGCAATTCAATACTTCGTCAGTATTAGCTAGAAGAGTAGTTGTTTTGATTGGTTCTCCAATACTGAGTGTTTTAAAATGTTTTCATAAGTAGTATATTAGCGTGACCAGATTAGTGTACCAAGATACAAAAAGTAGATAGTTTCATATTAAATAAAAAAGTGTGAATGGCTGAATTTAAATAAATTATTTAAGTATTTTCAATATATATTTTTTTTCTTTAAAATGCTAGGAATCATATCATGTAATTCAATACTTCCTCAGTATTAGCTAGAAGAGTAGTTGTTTTGAAGTGTTTTAAAGTATTTACACAACTAGTATATTTGCGTGCCCAGATTAGGGCAACAGTATACAGAAAGTAGGTAATATCGTAATAAATAAAAGAGTGTGTAAGTTGTGATTTGCTTAGTACCTAAATAATATTCTCTAATCATGATAAAAGCAAATAAATAAAAAATAATTAATTCTCTAATCATGATGAAAGCAAATAAATAAAAAATAATTAATTTTAAAAATAAATCAAGAATAGGCTTATAAATAATGAATGAATGTTTCTATACTCTACTGATGACAACTAACGAGTTCGAAAAAACTTGTACAACATTTCTAGAGTTGAAATAGAATGAAAGATTCAATAATTGTTGTGAGTGACTAAATTTCAATAAATGATTTAATTATTTTCAATATATCTTTTTGCCTTTAAATGCTAGAAATCCTGTCATGTAATTCAATACTTCGTCAGTATTAGCTACAATAGTAGCTGTTTTGGTTGGTTCTCGAATAATGAGCGTTTTGAAGTATTTACCTAACTAGTATATTAGCGTGCCGTGATTAGGGCAACAATATACAAAAAGTAGGTAATTTCATAATAATTTAAAAAGTGTGTAACTTGTGATTTGTTAAATACCTAAATAATATTTTCTAATCATGATGAAAGTAAACAAATAAAAAATAATTAATTGTATAAATACTGGCATTACTACTACTATAAACTTAAAAAAATTAACTAACAATAAAAATCGCTAGTAAAACCAAAAGTGCACAGTAGTTGTTTTAAGCAATAAGTGCTAAGGCTATTACGTCAGTTTTTGGTCAAATTACAATTTTTTAAATTTATGGTTAATTTTTTGAATTAATTGAAGTTATTAGTGAATTACATAATAATATAAATGTTGCATGACATTCATTCAGCAGATTAATATTATAATATAATATCAAAAACAAATTATTCTTTTCATTCTTTAAATAACATGCATGGTCTACTACTACATTAATGTCTAAAATAAATTTAGATATGAATGATGAACTATTGGTACATTAAATCATTATAAGATGGTGTTACTTATCAGATACCATCAATGCAGCGGCGTGTTTGGATGTCCAACCTGTCTAAACTCTCTACTAATTACTTTTTTTACACCGTTATCTGCATCGTATCATTCGCGAGGGCGGTGCACCGTATTTTACTTCTACATCCAGTGTAAATGTAGTAACGATAAAAAAAATTGAAAATTTTTATTGTGCAAATAGCTTAGAACGAAACGTCGAGATTTTAAGTTTGAGCGGAAAGAAAATGTCTGCCTGTCTGTCGTCTGTCTGTAACTTTATTGTGCGCACAATCACTCTAGAACCGTTTAAGATATTGACTTGAAATTGTGTACTTTTGTATATATTTTAACGTGATCTGGAACTAGATTATATTCTCAGGAAATGTTTGAGTCTTTAACGATATATTAGAAGTGATGTGCAGTGGTTCAACTAATATGTCCTTACAACCCTCAATTACGTAACTCGGTATAACATCCAGTCCCATTGACTTTTCAGGTTTAAGTATTTCAGTAGCTTCCAATATGTTTAGTCGTGATATATATTGAATGTTTAAAATGTCTGAGTCGTTTTCTGAATTTTTATTTTTCAGATTAATTTTGTCAGACACTTGATAAACGGATTTAAAATTATCAGCTAATCGCTAATAGAAATTACTAGTTCATGCAACACGCAGCACATCCCCCTATGATTTCTTACCTACGCACAGTAGCTACAATAGCCCTAATAATTGATAAAATTATATTTGATATTATGTCACAGAATGTGATTTATTGTTTTTTAACCTAAAACAATAAATGAACTGACGGATGTACTTACAACAAAATGGAGTCAAGGAAATTTTGGCGGGAAACCTAAGTGTCGTTTCTGGTAGTTCCCTTTTCTGTGATAATACCAGGAAATAACTGACATTTCACTGGTAACGTTGCACGAGGAACACCCTTTATAATAAGGAATAATAACGTATGTAATTTGTTAATTTACCTGCTTTCAGTTAGGACCCTTAGAGTAAGGATTAGAGTGAAAAAAAATAATTTTTATTTTCAAAAAACTTGGGAGTGCAAAAGTTGCCACTTAGCATAAGTAAATACACCATAATTTATTTTCTTCATTTTATTTATTTTTTAAGCTGCCGCAAGACTCACTTCTTTAAGATTATCATGAATGACAACCATTTTTTAACATTTTGAAAAACTGATGGCTTTTCCAAATTTAATTATACTTGGAATTTATTGATGCCCACGGCGCAGGCGCAGCTTGGTTTCTAAAACAAATCCCAGAGGCGTTACATTAAAGGGTTAAAATGCGAAAAATTTGGATATTTAGCAGCCGCGCGGCAACTCATATCTTTTTAATACAAAACTGAGTTTTTGTTTAGAGATTGACAAAAGTATTTGAATGGCTTTTTATACCCAAGCTAAATTTTTACACACGAAAATAAAAAGATATGAAGATTATTTGCAAGCGGATTTTTCCAAAACTTTAAGGTCTTTGCGGCACCTCAAAATAACATTAGATTTTAATAATATTTTATCCTGGTAATGCTTATCTGGTGTAGCAACTTTTGCAACCCCAAGCATTTTTGATTTCCAAAAAAGTGTCTTTTTCACTCCACCCTAGTGAGGATACGCCATTTTTACAGCAAATTACTTGGCAAATTATTATGAAAATTGAAGTAAACTGAACGTTTTAAACAATACCCATTGTATGATTTGTGTTCAATTATATTGTTTAATTGTATCAAGTAGTTTAATATACTTCTTTAAATTCCTGGAAACTTACTTGTTTATTTTTTGGTCTAGATCTTGTTTCCGACTTTAAAAAACTGCTATTTTTCCATGACGATTTTATTATTTAATGGTAATTAATTCAGCTGATGTAATAAAAACGGTCAGTTGTTGCTGGCCGTAAATACTTATTATATCTATGTGATTTAATTACATAGGTATATTACTGTTAGACAAAAAAATTTAATAACCTTCATAAAAAAAATTGTGTAAGAAACACATCTGATCATAACATACCACGTGTATCTGGAATAAGTTGTGTGATTATGCAGATATACACAGTTCTACCCAATGTGTCAAAATAAATAAAAACATTCGAAAGAGAAAACCTTGGATCACTGCAGGTTTAATAAATTCTATAAATAAACGGGACATTTTTTTTCAAGAACTTTTACAAAAACCTACTAATGATGAAATTAAGAAAAAGAGAAGTTTGTTAAATGGTCTACACACGCACACACATGCACATACACATTTCTTATTCGATATTTGAGGTCAGCCTATTATGAAACAGATTTCTGCACAAATATGTTTTGCGCTGATTATTAAAAAATTTTGTCTACACAATATTGCAATATAAAATTTTTCGCGGTTCCCTAGTTATATTTATGATTTTCTTGAAGGAATCTGTCTAGAAACATCTGGACAAACATGTTTACTGAGCTATTAATTTAATATATATTTTTTTTATTATTATTAAACACAAGGATAGACTACCATCTTCTAATGATCTGTGAAATTAATAAAACTAATTTCACTTGGATTTAAGTGATTAAAATAAATACCAATAAGAAGATAGTTTACGCTTTTATTAATTTTAATAAAAATACACTGATTTACTCAGCATTTTTCACAAAGTATACGCACTATGCAGTACCCTATTATTCTGTCTCATTTGGACTAGAACTTGCAATATCAACTATCCTAAAACACAAGTTATGGATAAAATTCATTAAATCATCTTTATGGTGTCAAAACAACGACTTGTTTATTATTATTTTATTATACTATTATATTATACTATTATATCTTGCTCTTGAAATAATGAATTACTGAATAATATGATATTACAATGTTAATCAGATTTTTGAAAGGAAAATTAATTTTAGTTGATTGAAAAGGCACATATAAGCCAACAATCTGTGATACAATTTTTTTGTAAATTTGGATGCATATCCGCAATATCAATAATATCACAAATTAGTTCATTTACGATTATTAAATGTTACAAATTTTAACAAAAACCCATTTTTTTCAAGATTGAGATTTTGAAATAGAAAATTAAACAAATTTGAAAACAATTTTTTTTCATCTTTTTTAATGGTATTGCATATTGGGCGAGGGGAAAACCGCCTTCTGGTGTACATCCAGAAGGAAATCCTAAGGAAATCTTAAGGAAATCTGGTGTACATATTTTGGGAGCGGTTGACCCCTCAATATCGGGTGATATAAAATGATTTTCTCAAGGGGATCTTGATTTTAATTAAAAAAAACCCTCTTTAAGATTTTTTTTTTTTTGCGGGGGGGGGAGAAGGGGAAATCCATCATGGACACCCAGCGCCTTGGATATATCACGCTGGGTAGTGCTGGACTCTAACCAGTTAAAACCCCTCCGGAGCCCCCTCCGGAGCCCCCTCCCTGTCTTCAGTGTTTCCTCATATCCTGGAACCGCTCTCGCTTACCGTCAGAATATCAGGTCAATCTTAGTGTTAGGTGTTCGAAATAATCTGCCTCCGCAGAGATGTCCTCTTATTACTACATCCTTGAAACAATTAGAGGTTCAAGTTTCTTTCGTCTACTTCCTTGATTTTCATAACTGATGTTATCATGTCCTCCAAGAGTTGCCAGTTTTCCTCTGATTCTAGCATCCTCAGCACCATGTCATCGGGTGTAACTGGGCCACCTAGCCTGTTTATGACTCGTAGCCTTTCTTCTCTCCACCTGCTACACCAGAACACAGTATACTCCGCGTCGTCTATCTCCCCGCAGTACATGCATTCTCGGTCTTCAATCTTCCCGATGTCGTAGACGTACTCTGCAAAACATCCGTGTCCTGTTAGGGCCTGAGTAAGGTAGAACCCAACCTCCCCGTGTCCTCTCTCCACCCATCTTTTAATATCCGGAATGAGTCTCTCGTCCATCTTCCCTTACTCGAGATATTCCATCTTTCCTGCCACCTCTGATAGAGTCTATCATTGGCCTCCTTCCTGCCACTTTCCTCGTATATCTCCCACCTTTCTTTTGCCAGAAGGTCAATGGGAGGTCCCTGCCACTATCAGCACTGCCTTGTAGGAGACCGTTCTGTAGGCACTGCAGACTCTCAGTGGTGCACATCGCTGTACCCTGGCCAGCCTTCTTCGCGTTCTTTCCACTGCCATCGCACTTACCCATACCGGGGCCGCGTACAGGAGAATGGAGTGCACCTCGCTACACAGCACTCTCCTCTTGCTGGCCTTCGGTCCACTGGTGTTATGCATTAGCCTGCCTATGGCTGCTGCCACCCGCCCAGCTTTTTCCTCCAATTTCGTCACATGCACCCCGTATGTCAATTTCGAATCGAGCCATATGCCCAGGTACTTTATCGCCTGGCTCGGGCCAATTTCCAGCTCCCCTACCCTTATTCTCATGATAGGGAGATCCCCCTTTCTGGTTATGATTACCAGCTCGGTTTTTCCAGGGGCAAGTTCGAGCTTCTTGCCCCTTACCTCTTTAAGATCTGGAAGGTTGAGATTTTCTACAATCTTATAGCAATCTTAGTGATACAATGTAATAATCTCACATATTGCTTTATTGGTCATATTTTTGAAACTGAAGCCAATGTGTAAAATTATTAGGAATAAGCATATGTAGAACAAAAAAAACCGCTGCCCAAGGAATCACTACAGTCACATCCAGATTTTTCATCCAAGTCTCACAATGAGAAAAATTTGTTTATCTTCTGACATGTCAAAATGACTTAATTACAGACATCATTTTCAGTGTCAAAATGATAAAATGTATCGGACTGAGTACTATAATGATTTCATTATAGTACTCAGTACTATAATGATAAAGAAAATAAAATTAGGCAAAAAGTATTAAATATTTATTTGAAAAGGGTAACTGAAAATTTAATAATGAAAATTTATAACACAACTATTAAAATTAGATGTACTGATATTGCTCGTCGGTGTCGAAATGGTTGCGTTGGTTTGATGATTTCTTTGAACATTTTCAGTTTCTTACATATGAATACAAACAACCTTTAAACAGTTACTTAGTAACTTGGACACATCATAGACAGTAACATGACAATAGCCTACTTGAATGTCAATTTGAAATAATTACTGCCCAAAACTTCAAAATACAGTAGAGATACATATAACTTTTTATTTTTATTATAATAAGATAAAATTTTGTATCAAACTTGGATCATAAACAATCATTATGGTACACCGTATTCACGGCTAGTATCATAATGATTATCATTATGGTCCTTATAACATAAATAACTATTATCGAACTTTAATAATATAATATTGAAATCATCTACCCCAAGAACTCGTAAAATGATATGCCACATCGCTAGTAGAAATGGGGGGTGGGGATAGAGGGTGGTAGTCAGGGTGGATGACGTAAAAAAACATTTTGAGGCATTTGTTTCTTGTACACACACTAAATCACAATTTTATTTTTTTTACCCACTTCAATGATGGTAATGAGGGTGGTTAATGTTAAAACATCTTTTATATATACTAAATACCAATTTTATGGACTCTTACTTGCTTGATTTACTTATTTACCCCCAACCTCTCAGTGGAATACGATCAAAATATAATCTAGATCTCATTAAAATACATAAGTGTACCAAATTTCAAGTTAATATCTAATCGGTTCCAGAGTAATCGAGCACACAAAAAAAGTTACAGACAGACCGAGAGAGAGAGATTTTTTTTGTCAAAACTTAGAAATCTCGACATTTTATGATATTCTAAGCCTATTCGAACAATAAAAATTTTCAAATTTTTTTTTGCAGCTGACGTGAAAAAGTTAATTTTTCTGGTGAAATATCGCTAAAATATGTCCAACTAGCTTGAACAAAAAACATCTGTGGCAAATTTATAGGGTTAAGTTACGCACCTTAGTTAAGCACCTAATTTTAAAAAGAAATTGCTTCCCTAAAGTCGATTTTTGTGACCATGTCTATGTTTTTCCATTTTCTGTGCAGCGCATAGACGTATATTCCTAGACTGGGTAGTCTGCCGGGGAAGAGTGACGACACCATCTTGTGTTCTCCATCATCCGTTCTGTCTCAATCTTAAAAACGGTGTTGATATTTCTCTCCTTTTCTATCTATTTTACGCTGGGGCATGACGTTACGATGTACCTCCCTCTCAGCTACGTGGCAAGAAAGTGACAGAGCGAAAATATAAGTCGCTAGAAAGAGAGAGAACAAATCATCTTGTCGTTATTAGGAGTTGCTGGTGAGCTTAGTCTATGAATATAGGTCTATGGTGCAGCGTGGTGGAGAAATATCATGTTTACAAGTTTACGTCAAGCGACAGACAACGCTTCCCTAATAGCACAACATTGTCCTATGGATATCCGAAGGACGTCTTCGATAGACATACGGGACATTCGATGAACGCTCGTTTTTGGTTCAAACTACATCCGACGACAACCTAGGGACGTCCAAAAGTTACAACTTTGAACAATATTTATACTTCCCCGAGAGATATCATACGGATGTCTATAATGTATGATATATGGACATCCTACTTTATTTATATAGATATATTATTCAGGGCGCTTTTCGAAAAAGTACAACTTCGACATGTAAAACTTTACTTGATAAAAATGAAGTAATGCATAAACATTGTCCTACGGATATTCGAAGGACACTCTCAGCGGAGATTGAATTTCCGATGAATTTCTTTGTTAGCATCCGTATATTTTATTTACATTGATATATCTTATATTGTTTATCATAACTCCAATTTATTCTCACAAGGGTTGCCTGCAAATTATAATGTTTGTTAAATTATTTAATTCATGTTATTTAACTTACACACTGGACTATTCTGTGTTCGTTATTTTGGATGCTAAAACTAGTATAATATAACAATCGCATTTGTGAGCGATGTTGAGAGGCCAAGGGTCCAGAACGCAGAGCCGGATTTAATTATATTGTTCGCTTGTTTACTTTTTATAATATTTCACTTACAATATCCCCCAAAGCACTGAGAAGTGAAAGTTGTGTTCATTCCAAAGACATGGCGGATGGATTATACCACCCCCAAAGCATATAGGCCTGTCAGCCTAACCTCGTTTCTCCTCAAGAAAGCTATGTGAACGATACATAAGGGATGTCGTAGTGAAAGACAACCCTTTGCATCCCAACCACACGCATACACATTGGGAAGATCCACCGACACCGCCCTCCATGCGGTCGCGAGTCGGATTGAGAAATCCTTGGACAATAAAGAGTCCACCCTAGGTGTATTCATAGACATAGAAGGTGCGTTTGATAAAACCACCTTCCCAAAAATCACGGCAGCCCTAGTGGAGAGAAACGTCCCCACGATTATGGGAAGCTGGATATCCAACATGCTCTCCAAAAGAGCTGTACAAATCAGTGTGGGAGACGCTTCTGTGCGAGAAATGGTCGCGAGAGACTGCCCGCAGGGAGGTGTAATATCACCACTGCTATGGAACTTAGTTCTCGACAGCCTCTTGCGCCACCTCAACTCAGAGGGTTTCCACACAATCGCCTACGCAGATGATGTAACAATACTGCTCAACGGAAAATTTGAATGAGTCCTCTGTGAAAGGATGCAGGGGGCTCTGAGAATAATTGAAAAATGGTGCAGAGAACACTCGCTATCTGTTAATCCCAGGAAGACGGAGATGGTTCTCTTCACAAGAAAAAGGAAACCAGGAGCACTGAAAGCACCAGTTCTCCTGGACACAACACTAAGTTTCGCATCAGAAGTGAAATACCACAGCACTCTCCTCTTGCTGGCCTTCGGTCCACTGGTGTTATGCATTAGCCTGCCTATGGCTGCTGCCACCCGCCCAGCTTTTTCCTCCAATTTCGTCACATGCACCCCGTATGTCAATTTCGAATCGAGCCATATGCCCAGGTACTTTATCGCCTGGCTCGGGCCAATTTCCAGCTCCCCTACCCTTATTCTCATGATAGGGAGATCCCCCTTTCTGGTTATGATTACCAGCTCGGTTTTTCCAGGGGCAAGTTCGAGCTTCTTGCCCCTTACCTCTTTAAGATCTGGAAGGTTGAGATTTTTCTACAATCTTATAGCAATCTTAGTGATACAATGTAATAATCTCACATATTGCTTTATTGGTCATATTTTTGAAACTGAAGCCAATGTGTAAAATTATTAGGAATAAGCATATGTAGAACAAAAAAACCGCTGCCCAAGGAATCACTACAGTCACATCCAGATTTTTCATCCAAGTCTCACAATGAGAAAAATTTGTTTATCTTCTGACATGTCAAAATGACTTAATTACAGACATCATTTTCAGTGTCAAAATGATAAAATGTATCGGACTGAGTACTATAATGATTTCATTATAGTACTCAGTACTATAATGATAAAGAAAATAAAATTAGGCAAAAAGTATTAAATATTTATTTGAAAAGGGTAACTGAAAATTTAATAATGAAAATTTATAACACAACTATTAAAATTAGATGTACTGATATTGCTCGTCGGTGTCGAAATGGTTGCGTTGGTTTGATGATTTCTTTGAACATTTTCAGTTTCTTACATATGAATACAAACAACCTTTAAACAGTTACTTAGTAACTTGGACACATCATAGACAGTAACATGACAATAGCCTACTTGAATGTCAATTTGAAATAATTACTGCCCAAAACTTCAAAATACAGTAGAGATACATATAACTTTTTATTTTTATTATAATAAGATAAAATTTTGTATCAAACTTGGATCATAAACAATCATTATGGTACACCGTATTCACGGCTAGTATCATAATGATTATCATTATGGTCCTTATAACATAAATAACTATTATCGAACTTTAATAATATAATATTGAAATCATCTACCCCAAGAACTCGTAAAATGATATGCCACATCGCTAGTAGAAATGGGGGGTGGGGATAGAGGGTGGTAGTCAGGGTGGATGACGTAAAAAAACATTTTGAGGCATTTGTTTCTTGTACACACACTAAATCACAATTTTATTTTTTTTACCCACTTCAATGATGGTAATGAGGGTGGTTAATGTTAAAACATCTTTTATATATACTAAATACCAATTTTATGGACTCTTACTTGCTTGATTTACTTATTTACCCCCAACCTCTCAGTGGAATACGATCAAAATATAATCTAGATCTCATTAAAATACATAAGTGTACCAAATTTCAAGTTAATATCTAATCGGTTCCAGAGTAATCGAGCACACAAAAAAAGTTACAGACAGACCGAGAGAGAGAGATTTTTTTTGTCAAAACTTAGAAATCTCGACATTTTATGATATTCTAAGCCTATTCGAACAATAAAAATTTTCAAATTTTTTTTTGCAGCTGACGTGAAAAAGTTAATTTTTCTGGTGAAATATCGCTAAAATATGTCCAACTAGCTTGAACAAAAAACATCTGTGGCAAATTTATAGGGTTAAGTTACGCACCTTAGTTAAGCACCTAATTTTAAAAAGAAATTGCTTCCCTAAAGTCGATTTTTGTGACCATGTCTATGTTTTCCCATTTTCTGTGCAGCGCATAGACGTATATTCCTAGACTGGGTAGTCTGCCGGGGAAGAGTGACGACACCATCTTGTGTTCTCCATCATCCGTTCTGTCTCAATCTTAAAAACGGTGTTGATATTTCTCTCCTTTTCTATCTATTTTACGCTGGGGCATGACGTTACGATGTACCTCCCTCTCAGCTACGTGGCAAGAAAGTGACAGAGCGAAAATATAAGTCGCTAGAAAGAGAGAGAACAAATCATCTTGTCGTTATTAGGAGTTGCTGGTGAGCTTAGTCTATGAATATAGGTCTATGGTGCAGCGTGGTGGAGAAATATCATGTTTACAAGTTTACGTCAAGCGACAGACAACGCTTCCCTAATAGCACAACATTGTCCTATGGATATCCGAAGGACGTCTTCGATAGACATACGGGACATTCGATGAACGCTCGTTTTTGGTTCAAACTACATCCGACGACAACCTAGGGACGTCCAAAAGTTACAACTTTGAACAATATTTATACTTCCCCGAGAGATATCATACGGATGTCTATAATGTATGATATATGGACATCCTACTTTATTTATATAGATATATTATTCAGGGCGCTTTTCGAAAAAGTACAACTTCGACATGTAAAACTTTACTTGATAAAAATGAAGTAATGCATAAACATTGTCCTACGGATATTCGAAGGACACTCTCAGCGGAGATTGAATTTCCGATGAATTTCTTTGTTAGCATCCGTATATTTTATTTACATTGATATATCTTATATTGTTTATCATAACTCCAATTTATTCTCACAAGGGTTGCCTGCAAATTATAATGTTTGTTAAATTATTTAATTCATGTTATTTAACTTACACACTGGACTATTCTGTGTTCGTTATTTTGGATGCTAAAACTAGTATAATATAACAATCGCATTTGTGAGCGATGTTGAGAGGCCAAGGGTCCAGAACGCAGAGCCGGATTTAATTATATTGTTCGCTTGTTTACTTTTTATAATATTTCACTTACAATATCCCCCAAAGCACTGAGAAGTGAAAGTTGTGTTCATTCCAAAGACATGGCGGATGGATTATACCACCCCCAAAGCATATAGGCCTGTCAGCCTAACCTCGTTTCTCCTCAAGACGATGGAGAAGCTATGTGAACGATACATAAGGGATGTCGTAGTGAAAGACAACCCTTTGCATCCCAACCACACGCATACACATTGGGAAGATCCACCGACACCGCCCTCCATGCGGTCGCGAGTCGGATTGAGAAATCCTTGGACAATAAAGAGTCCACCCTAGGTGTATTCATAGACATAGAAGGTGCGTTTGATAAAACCACCTTCCCAAAAATCACGGCAGCCCTAGTGGAGAGAAACGTCCCCACGATTATGGGAAGCTGGATATCCAACATGCTCTCCAAAAGAGCTGTACAAATCAGTGTGGGAGACGCTTCTGTGCGAGAAATGGTCGCGAGAGACTGCCCGCAGGGAGGTGTAATATCACCACTGCTATGGAACTTAGTTCTCGACAGCCTCTTGCGCCACCTCAACTCAGAGGGTTTCCACACAATCGCCTACGCAGATGATGTAACAATACTGCTCAACGGAAAATTTGAATGAGTCCTCTGTGAAAGGATGCAGGGGGCTCTGAGAATAATTGAAAAATGGTGCAGAGAACACTCGCTATCTGTTAATCCCAGGAAGACGGAGATGGTTCTCTTCACAAGAAAAAGGAAACCAGGAGCACTGAAAGCACCAGTTCTCCTGGACACAACACTAAGTTTCGCATCAGAAGTGAAATACCTTGGGGTAACCTTTGACGCCAAACTAACATGGAATCTTCACTTAGACAGAAGACTAAAAAAGGCTTACATTTCTTATGAGCAGTGTCGCAGGACCGTGGGGAAAACCTGGGGAATGAAACCCAAAGTGGTCATGTGGATATACACTGCCATTATAAGACCAATGATAACCTATGGAGCTGTGGTCTGGTGGCCTAAGAGTAAACAGACTACAGCGAGAGCCAAGCTCAGCCAAGTGCAGAGAGTTGCCTGCCTAAGCATAACAGGAGCTATGCGAACAACGCCAACGAGAGCAATGGAGGTAATGCTGTGTTTGCCACCACTGGATTTACATCTAGGAGAAGTGGCCTTAATAACAATGGCACGCCTCAAGTCCGTTGGCCTACAACCAAATGTAGGCTGTGGGGAGACCAGAAGTCGCCTGTGGAACGAGGCTGTCAGGAAGACGCCTCTTCTACAGGCATGCACAGATGGTATCCCTCCCCGATTTGTCTTTGATAGACCCTACACAATACAGACAAACAGTGAAAACGAGACCGCTGGTGAAGGTGTGATTAACATTTTCACAGACGGATCAAGGAAGAAGGAGGGGGCAGGATGTGGAATATATTCCAGAAGCCTGCTAATCCAATATAAATGGACTATGGATGAGCGAGCCAGCATAGTACAAACTGAACTGGCGGGCATAACCATAGCCGCAAAAGAGATTGTCCGCAGACAAACTACGGGCAAAACAATCAGGATCTACACAGACTGTAGACAATCACTACTAGCCCTGAGAAGTTACAAAATAACCACAGGAGCAGTATGGGAATGTCATCAAGCACTTGTGGGTGCCTCCAGTACGAACAACATCTCGGTATGCTGGGTGAAAGGACACGCACAGTGCAGTGGCAACAAAAAAGCCGACAAACTGGCCAAGAAGGCAGCAGGCCAACTTATTTTTGGACCAGGCCCGGCCAGTCTGTTACCGATTACGGCGATAATACAATTAATTAAGGAGAACACCCACAACGAATTTAAGAAGCTGTGGGATGAAACAAGCAGCTGTCAGCTTGCTAGGGAACTACTCACGTATCCCAACAAGAAAACAGCAATGGACTACCTGCCAATGACCAGAAGGAATCTACGTTTTATAACAGGAATCCAGACTGGACACTGTCCGCTAAGGAAACATCTATACAATATGAGATTAAGCGAAACACCTCTTTGCAGAGGTTGTGAACAAGAAGATGAGACGGTTCAACACGTACTCTGTGACTGTTCAGCCATCTCATCAATTAGAGAATCCATCTTGGGAGAGCGTTGGCCTACCTTGGCCAATGTAAGAGAGGTGCCCCTAGGCAACATCACCACCTACTTCGAAAGAATAGGTTGGTTGGAGGCCTAGGCGAGTGTCTGCCTAGAGGGAGGATGTACAAGGGGTCCAATGGGGCCTAAGTGCTGTGGTTTTTGACCACCCTCCTGCTAATTCCATACTACATACTCCCCCAAAGCACTGCTATGAATTTGTAACAAAACATACTAAAATTATTTTCAAAAACAGATTACCAAATAAAGAAATATAAAGTAATTATCGAATTATATTTTCACCCCGACAGTATAAGCTCGACTGTGGTCTCTAACTGCGGCATTGGATTAAACAACACACTCAATGGTATACTCCTACAAGCCGACATCAAATGGCCGGTATCTTCTCTCTCACTTAATGTAAAAGTGGAATAAAGACTGGAAATCTAGTTGCCGCCTATTAGTTCCTCTCGCCTCTCGTAACGGTTCACTTTTAAGATTACTTCAACTATATAATGTGTAGGAATTATATTTAATGAGATTATCAGTAATAATAAGTCTTTATTATGCGCAATTGAATTTCTAGCCTTATTTAAAATGTGTGAAAATCGTTCAGGTTCTCTTTTTTTTCTATTTTTTATTTGTGTTCCCAAACCTAAATTTTCCCAGTTACTAGCATTTGTATTTATTTATAATTATTAAGAACTTATTTGATTTCTAACGAAAAAACTGATATTGTGATCGAACTGTCACCAATGTCATCTGAGAAGTATCAGTAGTTATTGAACAATGTAATATTACATTACATTAATTCAGTGGCGACCCAGCTTTTTGGGACGGGGAGCAGTCCGTTTAAAAAAAATGTTACTCACATTTCAACTATGATAAGCGGGGGGTCAACTATTTTAAGAATTAAAGTTCTATGGTTGAGGTACTTATATAAACCTGGGAAACGTGTTGGAGAAAAAATGGTAAAGGAATAATATCGCCATCTACAACATAAATAGATTATTTACATCAGCGAATATTAAATAGACGTCCTGCTGCTCTCCCTATAGGGACCTAAAATCTGTGAACTTGCCGTACATAAATTGGTCATCCAGAGGACGTCCGTTGCGGCACATATGATGGACTTCGTATTGGCTGGTATTTATACATATCTAGGAAACGTGTTAAGAGAAAGCGGTATGGAGATATTATCATTTATTACAAAAATATAATATTTCAATCAACGGACACGAAATGGACGTCCATCTCCTGTCCCTATATGGACTTAAAATGTACATATTTCCCGTACATAAAATGGACATTCAGAGGATGTCCATTCCGTACAATTTCAAAGTAAATCCGATGATAGACGTCCGGTAGACCTCCAATTTATGTCCATGGACGTCAGTGCATTAAATGGACATGAGACGGACGTCCGGCGGACATTGTGTGAAATTCGGGTTACTAGGGATTCATAACTTATCTAGCGAGTCGTCGAACATTATGGTACTAGTCACATTTAATGGCCCGGTACATTTAAATAACTTGGCATTGAAAAAAACTTCATGAATTGTGTTGTGTTGATATTTTCTCGATCGACTGCTTTAGATTTGTTGTCATGAATAATAATAAGTCTCTAAATATTACTGCACATGTATGTTTATTAATTGATCATAAACAACGATTTCTAAGATACTTCTAGTCTGTTAATAACAGAGGTAATTTCCATTTGACGCAAATTATGAATTTACATTTTTCTGTTCCATAACAAGAATGATTGGTGTTTAAAGAGTAAACACACAGTTAAGTTCGAGGAAATAATAACTTCACTTATTAGAAAAACCACTAAAATATTATTCAACATTGTCATGTTAACAACATTTATTTAAGGAAGGTCAGATAGTAGCTCGTCTAGATTTACTTGGTATCTAAATACCCATTTGGATTTCGTCGACGACGGCACAGTGAACATGTAAATGGTTACCAAAGTTAATTGTGTCAAATACTGTATAAACCATTACTTTAAGATAATCGTGTTAAGGAAGTGAGAAGCATGGTTGACATAATTATGTGATATATTATTATTGATCAAAAGAAAACAATAGTCTTATACATATCAATATAGCGACTCTCATGTTGAGATGAAACATTTACCCGACAGTACAATTTTCTATTCATTTTGTGCTAAATCGTGCTGCTATTTACAAATTTTGTGCCCCTCTTTTTTTTCGAGAAATGCCCAGCACCAAAATCATTTAATTTATTTAGCGCATGAATTTTAAATTCCTTGTTTCCTTGTTCATTAATAGTACTTATACAAATAATATAATGATAATAATAAGTTTTATTTAATAACACCTTACCGGCATAAAACATGTCAAAAAAGAAAAAGATAGTAAATATATAAAAAAACACATTAAAAAAATCTTAAATATAACAAACATTAAAATAGTAAAATACAAAAACATTAAAGTTCAAGATCGGAAAAATAGTCGTTCACTGCATACTAGTATTTTCTAATTAAAATTCGTTTATAGTCTATTTTTAATCTATATAAAGATAACATTTTCAGGCTGGCTGGTAGATGATGACTGAGGTAGTTGCACCTTTTTGAATCTGAGTTAGATTTGTACTGTACGGCTCTAGCATATCTCTATGGCGTGTTGCGTATGAAGGTGTTTGTTTGTATTGTTTAAATAATAGGTAGTTTTTTTTATATAAAAGACTGTATACTCAAGCAAGCCAAGGAGTTTTACTGACTTCGCATCTCTTAGTCCCATTTCACTGACTTCTACATTGATTTCCTCTTCTACATCATATGACGAATGGCACTGCAATATCTCAGTTTTTTCAAAATTCAAGGTGAGTAAATTTTAATCATACCAGTCCTTTAATATGTCGACAGAGTCTAATATTTTGGTCTTCAGCTCCTCAGTTGCCTTTGTAGATAGGATAGCAGAGTTGTTAACGGCAAGTGCTATTACCGCTTCTGGGAGAATATTAGGTAAGTCATTCACATAAATTATGAACAACAGCGGCCCCAACACTGAGCCCTGTGGTATTCCCCGATGTACAGATTTCCATTCAAAACTAAAATTTTTACCATTTAGGTCAACTGCTTAAATTTTTTGAAGCCTATCAGTTAAATATGATTCTTTTTTAGGGTAATAGACGCAAAAATAGTATGTAATCAAATTCCAAACAAACTTGAACTAAAAATTCTTCATTTAAATACACAATGTTTAAGAAATAAAGTAGAAAGGCTAAATTTAGAAGAAAGTAATCTTAAAATAAATGTTTTATGTTTAGTTGAGCATTGGATGGAAAAGGACGAAATTGTAATTTTAAATAACTACTCATGTGTAAACTGTTTCTCCAGAAACAAATTTGGGCATGACGGCGCAGCTATATATGTGTAAAACAATATTAAACCAATAACTAAAATTACAATTGATTTAAGCAGTATCAGCTCAGAAAAAGATTATGAATTAGCAGCAATAATAATACAACAAAATGAGAATAATACAGATAATATTTTAATCATTACGATATACAGATCACCTGATAGTAATGTAGATATTTTTTTCAACAAACTCGAAACTACGTTAGAGAAAATTGACTTAAATATAAATTGATCATCATCGGTGACTTCAACATCGATTTTTCTAAAAATCATTAAATAAGCGTAGATTAGAGTACATAATAGAGTCATTTAACCTAACAATAGCTACAAATAGTCCTACAAGGGTAACAGATAATGGTCCACTATTATAGATTATATACTTACTATCATCACAGAATCCGATTTTAATGCAAATATACAAGACCTAGATATTTCAGATCACAAAGCTATTGAAATGCACGTTAGAGCTAAGCTCCCTGTAATCAAAAATAATCAGTATCAAATCGTAATTTTTCTTAAATCACATAACGCATTGAGACCAGAATAACATGACTTCGCAAAAAATAAAAATACTACCACGGTAATTTTTCAATTAACAAATGAAATTTTAGAGAACCTGGAAAATGAAAACACTGTGGTAAGCATCATGTCTGACCTATCGAAAGCTTTTGGTACTCCATTGGATCTTATTAAATCCTATTTGTTAAATAGGAAGCAGTTAGTTGAAATACAACATCAAAGTCAACAATACAGATCTACTTGGGAGAAGCTACCCCCGATATCTGTACCCCAAGGGTCAATATTGGGTCCCTTACTGTTCTTGACATATGTTAACGATTTTCCCTTACATATCGAACACTCAAAAATTAAACTGTACACGGAAAAAACACTACTGTATTCTGAATCATATACCCGTTCAGCCAATGGTACACTCTGTTCAGTATTCCTCGGATATAGTTATAATTACTGTAAATACAGAATTATTATTGGTCATCAAGATGCTTATCTTATTACCTTAAATATAAATTTCTTTTGGAAACCAAACAATGATTTAATGACAAGGGCTCTTTCATTGCAATAATACTCTGTTACTATTTCCGCACTATATTATTTTTCGTGGTACAAGATATAATAATTTAAGACAATAAATTATTTCATTGTCCTATTATTACTTACGTTAATTTCAAGTATAGGTATCATTGAATGCATATAGTTTTATGCTAATTTTGTTCTGGTATGTTTTGCTACCTAATGTAGATATAGTTATTTCAATAAGAAGGATATATTACCTCAAAAGTATATTGATATAGATTCAATTTTGAGATATAATTATTGGTAGATTATTATTATAATTGATTGCTAGTATATAATTATTCATTAAATATAGTGATAGTGTTGACTGAAAATATAAATTAAAATTTATTGTATTTTTGGTTATAGTTGGGTATAATCCGAAATAGGTTTGGTATAAGTGATAATTTGCCTAAGACACCATATGTGTTGCACACAAAGTTGCTATAATAAAAAAAAAGTATACGATATAAGTGACTTTTTTCTGTATTATTGCAATAGTTTTATGAGAGGGCACGTATGAAATAATACGCGAATTATCAAGATTCACGTGTTATTTAAAAACGTTAACTTAACGATTTCATCACATTTCTCATGTTTTGATAATATACGTATTATTTCATGTATGTCGCTCATAAAATTATTGCAATGATACCGGAAAAATGCGGCTTATCTCGTTTACGTTTTTATTATTATAGTAACTTTGTGTGCAACAAAAATGGAATCTTAGGTGAATTATCAACTCATACCAAACCCAATTTAGATTATACCCAACTATAACCAAAAATACAATAAATATTAATTGATATTGTCAGTCAATACTATCACTATATAAAAATGAATAATTCTATGAGATTATCAATTATAAAAATTGTTTTCTACTGAACTTTAAATGGCAAAATATAATGATGAACTTGACTTGTTATTTGTGTATATTTTGTATATATTTATGCGTGCGTCTAAGAAATGGTATACAGGATATCAAGAAATAAAATAAATTTTATATAACAAAAACATATTTTCTTTATAGTAAAACATTCTTGAAGAAACTGTTTAACAAATCAATAATAATATTACTGAATTCTATCAGAACAAACCTAAAAAGATTTTCTTTAGTAAAATACTGTTAAACAAATCAGTAAAAAATATTAGTAGGTATATCAGTCCAAACATAAAACTAACCAGTACACTTGTTTTCAGCTGGATACTATTGTTTCCCTAGAGTTATTCACCATTTAAACAATTTAAAACTTGTAGCACTCTAGTACATCGGGATTCGCAAGTTTTGATAACTGTTCTGTAAAGGAGGAAGTTTGATTATTGTATTTTTTTATTATACCAGTATGCATTTTCCAACGAAATACTTATTTATTTAAAATTATATACAAAAATTCTAATACCTATAGGTTGCAACCGATATTCTTGTAACAAATAATGTTCAATAAACAGGGCCCCCGTATGGGGGGATCTATTGTGTACTGAGTTCTGGGCCCGGGCTTCCGACGGGCCCGTAGTGGGGGCCCGCCAGAGATTTTGGCAAATTTATTTTTATCAAATTTCTTCCTCCCGCTCATCAATTATTAAGCACGGGGACCCGTTGGCCTTGGAAGGGCCCGCCAGAGATTTCGCAAACATTTCTTTTTCAAATTTCTCCCCCCCAGTCATCAATTATTAAGCGCGGGGGGCCGTTAGCTTCCGAGAGGCCCGTAGCGAGGGCCCGCCATCAATTATTAGGCACGGGGGCCCGCCAGTGAATTTAGTATCGGGGCCCATGATTTGATGCGGGGGACCTGTCAGTGAAGATCAAGGTAAGTCATGAAAACAAAAGCTACTGCAATTTATTGTTAAATGTAACTAAGTGAGTTTTTGTTTGTTCTTTCTTGCATTATTAAATAAATACGTATTTTGTTGTAAAACCAAATCAAACTAATAAAATACATTGTACAGGGTTATTCTTAAGTCTGTGAAATATTTTATGAATTCACCACAATTAAACTACGCAGCGAATAATGGTAATACACCGATAGGTCTACAAACTGTCAAAGATTTTTTTACAGAGCGCGCGCCGGTTTCACAGTTGCCATGGTTTGCTGTCTAGGAGGTAGTAGCAGCAAAAATATTATGAAGAAACAGTGTGAGTAGTTCTGGGATAAGAGCTGCGTATTCCAACATAAGAAAATTCTGACGTTTACTTAACACCATATTTCCTACCATCATCTCCTATAGTTGCAAACGACAGCAACTATGCTCAGGTGCAGTTAATTAAAAAAAAACTGAGCAGTTTGTCCTTCTATCGGCATAAGAATTACCACTATCCGTTGCGTAGTTTACTTGTGCTGGATTTATAAACTGTTTCACAAACTTATGAACAGCCCTGTACATTATTCTGCACAAAAAATGAAAAATACATGTTTTCATTTAAGAAAAAATTTTACAGATAAAACTATTTTTATGGTTGAAAGTATTTTTTTGACGGCTTCTGTCTCCAACACCTTTGAACCCACTATATACGTAATCTTACACGCACTAGATTTTTTTTTAAATTGCTAATATAAATTTTCGGAAAATCTTACGTTTACCTCATTAAATGCACGCCTATGGTGGTTCTTCAGATTTTACTATTTAAATTAATTCGAACGGGGGGGCAGTAAATTTAACAAAAATCATATTTTTGAGTAGCTTTATGGAATTTGCATAGGACACGTGTTATACAATATCAAAATAATACCATTAAATTTTCAAAGACAACAACTGTGCATGGGAACATGAAATCAGTTAAAATGATCTTAAACATCCATACCTCAATGGAGACTATACACAGAAAATCGACAAAACAATTTTAACAAAAGTATACAAATAAGTGCCATACTTGCGTTAGTTCACGAACAGATCACAATAACAATGATATATCCCACCCATGCACCCCATATTTCCGCTTCCGCGTTGTTTCTTAGATATAGTGTATTATATAAATAAATAGGTACTTACCTTCAAATACAGAGATTAACTCCTGTAACCAGGATTCCAACAATTTTTCTATGCCTACACCAGCTGTAATTGTGCAGAACCAAATTAAAAACGGTACTATTGCGCTGCGAATTCTGCGATAGACCTCTGTTCGGTGTTAGTTGGATGCCAAAAGGACTCTCTCCCACCTTTTTCCTTGGCGACAATGCGACTTCAAATTTTTTCAAATATTAGAGGTTCGCTTCAACGATAAAGATTAATGAAGGTAATACTGGATATAGTTCTTATAAAGGGAGCAACATTTACATTTATTAATATTATGAATAGCTAAGAAAATATAAAACATTATACCCACTATTTATTATAATTTAAGCAAATGATAATATTTTAGATCGATGACGTTCTTTATTAAATAAAGAGAAACAAACTATTGCTGAATATCCATTATTTTTATTGGATAAATTTGAGAGGTTTACTTCAATAAAGCTAATTATTTTTCAAATAACTATATACTTCAGATCGTTATTAACAGTGGTTTTAGCATTCATGTCATTATTTTTTTTTTTTAAAAGCAAATTTAAATATGATTGATTTTCAATTAAGAATTTGTGCTTAAAAGAAATTTTGATATTTCATTGTTTAGATAACACTGTTTTAGATCAATGCTAACTAATATTAATTTAACAGAAAGGTCATCGAACATAGGACTGTCATCGGAAATACAATAGCAGTTTTTTCCGTGTATGCTGACGACACCATAGTAATTCTCGGAAACAAGAATAAAGTCATTTTGCAAACAAAAACGAAACAAACAGTGAACAATATAGTAAGATGGTTAAATTAAAATTGCCTAAAGTTAAATTCACAAAAAACCGAAATTTTACACTATTCTGCTCAAAATGACGTCTTCAGAATAAATGTAATAAACTCTGAAATAATATCAAAAAACACCACAATGTTTTTAGGTATCCATATAGAAAATAATTTTAACCCTCATGCACTATCGTGGGGTATTTTGACACCCCAGCCGCGGAAATTCGCGCATCGCGTTTTTATTTTTAACACAAAATTTCTGTTGTTTCAGGTAATCTCATAGCTTAAGGGTGTTCATAAAATAGTGTGAAAGGAATTACAAAAAAAAAATTAGTGTCCCTGTAATCAACGTTTGGGGTGCTGAAACACCCCACGGTAGACCTTGCATTAACGAGTTACCCAAAAACTTAAGAGATGGAGAAGGCTTTCACCCAAGAACAACTGGAAAATTTGGCTGAACACTTTTATGAGGACATAAGTGATGGTGAATTAAATGATAATGAACAAGACAGTGCCTTAAGTGATGCTGAAAGTGAACATAGTGATCATGACACGGACTCGAAATTTGGAGGCGGTGCAGAACAAGAAGAAGGTGAAATGGAAATGGGACAAGGAGAGAATGATTTAAAATAAGAAGAAGGTGATATGGAAATAGAACAAGAAGTGAGTGATTTAGACCAAGATGGAAGTGATGTGGCAGAAGAAGAACCTGAAGAAGAAAGACATTTACAATCTGGGCAGTATTTTAATGGAAAAAATAGATATAAATGGGCAAAGGCACCACCTGCTTCTTCTCGAACACGAAGTACAAATATTGTGATTCACCTGCCCGCAACTAAAGGCCCTGCAATAAATACGTCACCTAAAACGCCCCTCGAAGCTTGGTCACTTTTGTTTACTGAAGACATCTTGGAAAAAATAGTGGAACACACAAATGCAAAGATTACAGGCCTAAGTGTAACTTATGGAGACACTGCCTCTTATGTAGGACATTTAGACAAAGTAGAACTAAAAGCATTTCTGGGCTTATTGGTGTTGGTTGCAGTTTTTAAGTCGAATCATGAAGACGCCAGAAGTCTTTTTGCGACGGACAGTACTGGAAGAAACATTTTCAGAGGAACAATGTCTAAGAACCGATTTTGGTTTTTGCTGTCACCAATTATATCAATTTTGACAAATGATATAATTATAATGAATAGAGGCCAACTCAGTGGCTCAATTCTTACAGGCTTGAGACCAAGGGGTCCCGAGTTCGAATCCTGGCTAGGGCGTCGATATTTGGTGGTGTTTTTTTTACGTATTACCGAGACAGTGGCTTTAAGCTAGACTGCGTTTGTGTGAGAGACAAATCGTTCTTCTCTCCTGATTTTGAGCCTCAGCTGCGGCAGACGGCAATGTCCCAGGGAATGGCTGTTGTGTTATTGTTTGTTGTGTATGTGTCCTGGTTGAGTGGTGAAATAACTTATGGCTAAACTCCGCCAGGATATTAGTCTAAATAAGACGAAAAAAAAAACGCTTATTTTATGAACCTATTAGAACATGCTTGTCATTTTTTTTATATATCAAATGAAGTTTTATTTTTTGTTACAGGGAATAAATATCAGCCCTTCTGAATACATTATCAGCAACAGAAGTCTTAGAATATTTTACGTTTAAAGAAAATAAATTTTTAAAAATATGTTTTCATTTATATCGATAGAATTCAATATTTTGTTATTAACTTTCATTTTGAATAAATTATTTGGTTTTAACATTCTAAGTCATTGCAGTAATATTGTACCTATTACCTCATATTAAAACATTACATAAAAAAAATCGCTGAAACTGAAAATAAGTTACTTTTAAAATGTGCGTGCACACCCCACGATAGACTTTATGCAACAAAAACATACGATAGCGCTTAAGGGTTAATTAATATGAACAAATAGAACATAATATATGTACAAAATTATCAAAAGTTTGTTTCTCTTTGCGAACAATGATAAAATATTGTAGTATACACAGAAAGAAGAAATTATTTAAATGAAATAAAATGTATTTAATCCAAATAAATCATTGTTTCATATATAGGCAAATAAATATATTCTTCAGACAAGAAAAATATTTGTTTACAAATCATATTTACCTTTTCTTTAATATAAACAATTTGCGACTTGTTTTGAGATATAAATAATGTTTGATTTAAGAATATAATTTGTTTTAAAATAAATATATCTGATGCCTTCTTCTGATTGTATACTCTAATCAAATCAAATACATTGAATTTTTAAAAGAGCAGTATTATTATTTTACTTTTAAACTTTCTTTATTCAAACTAAACAAATATTTTCATTGATTTGAAATGAACGTTGTTTTAATCCAAATAAATATATGCTTGTATAAAATATTGTTTCTATTTATTTGAATAAATAAATTATTGAAGTGAATGCATCATGTAATTAATTCAATCAAATTTAATTTTCAAATCAAACAGATATTATTTTTTTAACCTTTTTTTACTTGAAACGAGTAATTATTTCATTTACTGTGAGAATACTATCGTATTATTACTTAAAGTGAATGTATGCTTGCATCAGAATGCGGTTTCCTATACATGTAGATGGTTTGACGGTGTAAGAAAAAATAAAAATTTTCAAAAAGCACTATACATATAGCCAATATGTTAATTTCATTGTCTTTATCAACATTTATGTCATTTATTTCATTTAAGACCATGAATCAAAACAATGGCTATTATAGCATTATTATAGGTCTTTTATTTTGATAGAGCAAAATATTCGAAATCATCTTTCATATATGAATGATTTCTAATATTTATCATATAAATCAACGCACATATTATATAAATGATGATATCGAATATTTAGCGCTGTCAAAATAAAAACCTCAAATAGTGCTATAATAGCCAATGTTTTGATTTATTGTCTTAAATGATATAAATCCTGATAAAGACAATAAATTAAAATATTTCGCTATTTAGAGCCATTTGAAGATTTTTGTTTTGCCCTACACCGTTAAATTATACCTACCTGTATACAAGGAGACCGAATTATAATGCAAGCATATCGTTATTTTAAGTAATACGATGGTATTCTCATTGTACATGAAATAATTACTTGTTTCAATAAAAAAGTTAAAAAAAATGTATCTCTAGTTGGTTTAAAAATTAAATTTGGTTGAGGTTATGTATTGTTACGTAGTTATTTAATTTACCTTTGAATACTTTGAAGCTAAAATGGAATAAAAAACCGCTGCCCAAGGAATCACTACTTCCACATCTAGATTTTCCATCCAAGTCTCTCACAACGAAAAAATTTTGTATGTGGAAATAATTGCTTATGGAACTTTAATAATATAATATTTGAAATCGTCCAAAAAACCCATAAAACGATATCCCACACCGGTAATGGGGTGGGGGTGGTGATAGGGGGTGGTAGTTGAGGTGGATGAAGTAAGAAAATATTTTGAGGTTTTTGGTTCTTTTACACACACTAAATCATAATCTCGACATTTTATGAGATTTTAAGCATATTTGAACAATAAAAATTTTCAAAATTTATTTTGTCGTTACTATACTTCCACTGGATGTGGAAGTAAAATTATGGGATATTATAAAACTCATGAGAATTCAATAATGTGGTTTGTCCCTAATAAATATGTCGCTTCCTTCCGCACACGGTGTACTTAGGAATACTTATCTATGATTTAATTAGAAATTATTTAAAAATATTGTTTTAACTTCTGCTATAAACTATTTCCAAATATTCAAATAATTGAGGTTCATTTTAGCAAATACAAAATGAATATTGAGAATGTCAGAACATTTCATAATGGCTTAAAAATAAATCACAGGTAAGCCTATGATCAGTATTCCTATATATAAAATAGATCAATTTTCATGGGTTCTATAATAGCCCATATTTATTTATTTATTTATTTATTTATTTATTTATTTATTTATTTATTTATTTATTTATTTACTTATTTATTTATTTATTTATTTATTTATTTATTTATTTATTTATTTATTTATTTATTTATTTATTTATTTATTTATTTATTTATTCATTCATTCATTCATTCATTCATTCATTCATTCATTCATTCATTCATTCATTCATTCATTCATTCATTCATTCATTCATTCATTCATTCATTCATTTATTTATTTAACTTATTTATTTATTTATTTATTTATTTCAGTTTAATTTAAAGGAATAAAGTAAATGGATAACAATACATGTCAAATTTGTGTTTACTTACCACTGTTTCCGGTACTGTTGCTTAATTAAATAAACTCTGCATTCAAAATTAATATGAAACCTTGGATAACACACTATCATCAGTATATTTAATTCACTATCAAATGAGAAAAAACAGGATTCTTAAATGGAACAGTACTTTAAGATGGTAATACAGTTTATTTATATTATTTATAATAATTGGTAATATTTTTATGGAAAGAATATTGTTACTAAAACTGAAATATTTTTCTATTATAGGTTATTGCATTCTATATATATTCGGAATACCAAATGCATAGTAAAACCTAGAAAGATGTAAAGACAGTATTTGCACACGCGCTGTGACGATTATAAACGTCAAGCAATTGAGTTGCTTGAACCAAGAACATTACTCTTAAATTAAATATGCACTAAAATGTTGATTCAAAATTGAAGATTTTTAAATCTATATATAAATTATTTTTAATTTGAACATGTCCCTCGAAACACGTAGCTTATCTCAGTTTTTCTGATTTTTCAGGAGAAGCATTTCAAGTTTTAGAGTGAGCTTGCAAGTCTTTTATGGTAATAGCTAGAGCAATTAGTGTAATTTTTTCTTTGTAGACAAATACTTGTGGCATAGTCAATTGATGTGAGCTACTGATTGCCTCTCAGATTATGAAAAAAGTTATGTTAAATGAGCTAAGTCAGTTTGTGAAATTTGTGTTTTTTCATTTTAGGATACAAAAGACCACTTACGCCATGTGGATAATTTTCAATTAAGTACAAAAAAAATTTTCTCGAATAAAAACCTTTATTTGTAAAAACATAACATGAACTGCATAATAGAAATCAAACAAAGTTACTGAATATTGAAAATCAATAAAAAATAGAGGAAAAGGAAATCTATTCAAAAAATAACTCAATTATCATCATCGCTAATGATGTGGAAGAGATTCATAAAAAAATGTGTGTTCGGTTAGTTTGATAACTGGGGTTTTTCCTTGACATAGAGCCATCAGGTCCTTATACTTTTTTTTTGTTATCTTGTTTGGTTCTGGATTCAGGCAATGCAGCGTGACTGTCTCTAAATTTACCTTTTGCCTCTTCAGTTTTATTGATCTATAATGTTCTTGAAGATGACTAGTCTTAAAAAAATATTGTATCTGGATTCAGCTTACATACTTTGATTTCCATTATTTCATTCCATTCAACAGCATCCTCTCTGCTTTGAAAGATCCGGAGGTCTTGGGACAATTTTTTGAAATCATAAAAATCATTGAATTTTAAGGGATATTGACGCCTGGCCAATTTGAAAACAGTATGCAGTTGTTAAGGCACAAAAAGGTCGACATACGTCTATTCGTGATGAACAAAATTCATTACAATTGAGATACGTCAAGCAAGTAATAGGAAATACTCTTAAAATAATGTTGTTTCGGGTTATGCTTATACGTAATATCGATGGAGAATGTAAAGTTTACTCAGTACGTGGAATATCTCAATTTTGCATTTTTTTGAGATACGCCACTACGTGTTTCGAGGGACGATATAATGTATTCGATAAAAATTTTTAAGTATATAAATGTTATATTTGACACAAAAGATTATGTTAATTTAAAAATGTGTTTAAGTTCATTTCAATTATATAAATATATTTAGACCAATGAATTATTCTTAAATTAAGAAATAATTTCAAGAAGAATATTTGTTACTTTCAAGAATATTGATATGTTTAAAATAAATAAAATAACTCATTTCAAGAGTATATTATTTTAACACAAAACATAAATTTCAAACATATTTTTTTTCTTGGTTTGAGAATAGTTTTTTATCTGTGCAGAGCGGATGGTTAACATATACTCTCTATATGCTATGGATCATTTAATTCCGCTATGTCTTATGGCATTGAATTGTGGGGAAATAGTACTAGAGCAATAGTGTTTAGGATCCAAAAAGGGCCATTAGAATGATCACTAAATCTACTAACAGACAAACATAGAGAGACCTATTTCAATGCCTAAAAATAATTACCATGCCCTGTCTGTATATCTACAAAGTTGCAATTTTTGTTCATAACAATATAAATTTATACCAACGCAATTCACAAAACCATACCTATGAGACAAGACAACACAATAATTACAACCAACTAAACATAAAACAACAAGGTTTGAAAAAGGTCTTTATTACTCTGGAATTAAAATTTATAATAAACTGCCCGATCTATGTGATGTGATGATGAAAAATACATTGTACAAAAAACATTCGCTAAAAAAATATCTACAAACTCATATGTTTTATTTTGTACAGGACTACATATATAAAACTTAAATAATTTTCCATAGGTGACTTTTTATGCATTTGAAATAATTTTTATATTTGTCTTTTATTTTTACACACCATTTACATTATTTAATATATTTTTTAGGAATTTTTAATTAGAATTTTTTACTGTTTTTAAATAAATTAAATTATAATTAATATTTTTTATGAAAAAAACCAACCTTATTCATTTGATGCTATTCGTAGTAATTTAATTAGTGTAGTAACTAGTATGAACAACATATATCTTTATTTTTTACATCAAATATACACATGTAATAATATTTTTACAGCTACTTGGTACCTATAACCGAATTGTATTTTCTTTTAACTGCAATTTTAGATATTTATCCTTGTAATAGGCCATTTGTAATGTAACTGACGATGCCCATACTTTTGTAACAGTCTAGTTGGAAAATAAAGATTATTTTATTCTATTCTATTCTATTCTATTCTATTTTATAATATTGTAGGCCACGCCTTTTATACCAGGTTTTTCTACTTTGGCTATTAATCTACTTAGTACAGTAACTAGAGGGGCAGTATTATAGTAAATGCTTCACAGAAAAGTTTCTATATTGTGCGGGGGCTTGCTAATTTATAGGGGGTGGCACTTAAAAAATATATATATTTATTGGAGCTGAAATAAAATCAAATTTTAAGAAGAAAAGGTTCAATTTTTCACATAAATTGATGATAGTTTTTAAGTTATAACGACTTCAAAATTACGATTTTAGCATAAAAACAAAAGGTATTTCCAAACGGCTTTCTTCAAGTATCTCGAAAAGTGTTACTTTATTGAAAAAATGTTACAGATCAATTACAGAAAGTACAAACTGGGAATTAATTATATTTTTTGTTTATTGATGTAGGATTAATAATTTCGGAGATATTTAAGTTTATATTTGGTATCCAAGTATTTCGAAATTACCTTTAAAGTTTAAAATGCATTTTTTTAAAGCAAGTTAAATTACTGGATAATTAGAGTAACAAAATGGCGACCTTTTTATATAAAAAAAATATAAATACGCATATTTTTCCGTCATAACTTCTTTATTTCTTATGCTACGGGAACGAATAAAAAATAATTTGAAAGCGCTATTAATTGTCTTTAATTTAATTTCTTAGCATGCGTGACGTAGGTGTCATAATTTCTCAGATATTTAACATTTAAACTGCATTTTTCGTCTTATAAACGTTCGGGCGCTATTTGTAAACTTTCATATCTCCGAAATTATTAAATCTATGTAAATAAATAAACAAGCGAAGCTCATTATCAGTTTATAAGCTTTATTTTTGGTCTCTACCCATTTTTCAATAAAACTAATGTTTATTGAGATAATTGGGAAAGGAAATAAAAATTGCGTTTTATCGAAAATACATATATAGTTTAAACTGTATTTTTTTTCTAAAGCAAGTGCTGTATACAAACCAACAAATTTGAGCATCTACGTCATGCTATATAATAATGAGAAACTGTGTTTGAAATTTATTGAGATATCCGTGTGGAAAGACAATAAATAGGCACTTATTCAATATCAGGAACAAAGATGAACTTTTATTATTGTTTGTTAAATATATGAATTATTACATTGACAGATTTATTTTTAATTATTGATTGGTACTATCTCTGACCAAAAAATGATAATTAATTAATATGAGTTGTTAAACATTATATTGAATTGTTTCATATAATTCAACACTCCTCCTCAATTCAATAACAGAATTCAAAAAAAATGTTTTATTAAAAAATAGGTAAACGAATAAACTCGTGCGTTGATGTCTTCAAATGATTTCTCTGACAAGTCCCAAGCGTAATCGCAGTTTCAGATGCTGGTCACTGGGTAAGGCTTTCGTTAGGATATCGGCGATTTGGTCTTTCGTGCTGAGGTACTCAACGTCTATTAAACCCTTCGTTGATAGATCCCGAACGAAATTATATTTAACATCAACGTGTTTGAGGCGTCGATGTTCCCACTTGTGCAGCAAATGTATGCAGGACTGATTATCCTCGAAAATCTTTAGTGGCCTCGAACTGGTAATTCCGAAGTCAGTTAGCAAATGTTTTAACCACAGCAATTCTGATGCAGCCATTGCGAGGGCAACATACTCAGCTTCCGTTGATGAGAGGGCGACTGATGTCTGTCTTCTTGAAGCCCAGAGTACTGTGTTTCCGTATACCTTCATCAGGAATCCCGAGGTTGATTTTCTGTCGGTTTCGCTCCCGTAGTTGGCGTCTGCATAGCACAGAAGCACTTCTTGTTTTCCTTTTTGAAAACGTAGGCCCAAATCAAGTGTACCTTTTATGTACCTCAATACTCTTTTTAATCCTTTCCACAGAGTCTCTGTTTGATGATTCTGGTATCTGCTAAAATAGTTTATGGCGGCACTCAAATCTGGTCTAGTAGTCATCATCGCATACATTAAACAGCCAATTAGCTCTCGGTACGACCTCGACTCATCACAGATTTCTGCTTCGTCGTGTACCAGAGGCTTCAGTTCCATTGGCGTCTGCACTGGTTTGCATTCCTCCATATTGAATCTGTTTAATAGTTTTCGAAGGTATGTTTGTTGACTTAGTATAATTCCTCCGTCAGATCTTGATATGCTGATTCCGAGATATGAGTGAAGTTCACCCAAATCCGTCATATGAAATCTGTTTTTCAATACTGATTTCACGCCTGTGATCTGCTTCTTGCAATTTCCAGCTATTATCATATCGTCGACGTAGAAAAGAAGATAAATCGTAACATTTTCAAATTTTGCAACATATAAGCATTTGTCGGCCTCTGATTGTTGAAAACCGATGCTTTTTACGAATCCATCAAATGTTTCGTTCCAAGCCCGAGGGGCCTGTTTCAAGCCATATAGAGCTTTCTTCAATTTGCAGACTTCGTCATTATCACAGTCGAATCCAAGTGGAACTTTCATATATATTTCTTCCTTTAAGTCCCCATGCAAAAATGCGTTCTTTACGTCCATTTGGCAGGCATGAAGGTCTTCTTCATTGATCACCGATAGTAGCGTCCTCAGCGTTGCGAGTCTAGCAACTGGTGCGTAGGTTTCCTCATAATCATAGCCTTTTCGTTGAGCGCAACCTTTGATGACCAATCGTGCTTTGTATCTCTCGATATTTCCGTCTTTGTCACGTTTGATTTTGAAAATCCATTTGCTGTCGATAGGACGTTTTCCTGAAGGTAAATTTGTTAATTCCCACGTTTTATTTTTTATCAGAGAGTCTATCTCCTCCTCAACCGCACGGGCCCATTCTAGTTTATCCTCACGTGTTTGAATTTCTTCGTAGCTGTCCGGAACATTATCTACAAACGATTCAGCATTTAGGGCTAAAGCTGCGTAATCGTTGAGGTATTGTGGTTTCATCTTTACTCTCTTACTTTTCCGAAGTGTTGCATTGTAATCAGGCTCTTTTAATGTTAAATCTTCCGCGTTAGATATTTCTTCCACGTTTTCTTCTTCTTCGATTACAATTTCATTAGATTCTCTATTTTCCGGAGAGTTTTCTGCTTCGATTTGATCGATGTTCTCGCCATCTTGAATTTCCTCATTATTAATCCACTGCTCACTCGTAAGTCCCTCGAATGAAAATCTTGCCTCATCAAAAATAATGTCCTTCCCGAAAATGATTTTTCTATCCTCTGGACACCATAATCTGTAACCATTTGTACAGTAGCCAACCATGAAACATTTCTTTGACCTCGAATCAAATTTTGTAGATAAAATTTCCTTTGGAACACGCAAAAATGCGACGCATCCAAAAATCTTCAATTTCTTGACGTTCGGTGTCTTATTAAACCATAGTGATGCCGGTACTTTTCCATCCAATGCTGATGTAGGGCTTCGATTTATAAGATATACCGCTGTCAAAACTGCTTCTGACCAAAATACTTTTCCAAGCTTCGAGTTGAGGATCATGCACCTTGCCTTCTCAATGATAGTCCGGTTCATCCTTTCCGCAACTCCGTTTTGTTGAGGCGTATATCTGATAGTAAATTCAAACTGGATCCCTTTTTCCTCGAAAAAATTTTTAATTTCTTTTGAAATATACTCCCGTCCGTTGTCACAGCGAAACCGGCTAATTTTTAAATTGAAATGAGCGGTTACCATGGCTTCATAAATTTTAAGATATCTAAATACTTCTGATTTTGATTTCATTGTATACGCCGCTGTGAAGTTAGTATAATCGTCTATTAAGGTCAAAACATACTTCTTTCCATCATAAGACGTCGGACCTATGGGGCCAAAAAGATCACTGTGAATGAGCTGTAGGGATCTTGTAGCACGAACACGGGTCTGATTGTGCGGCATTCGCGTTTGTTTTCCTTCAATGCACGTGTCACATATTTCAGTGTATAATTTGATTGAATCCACGTTCATTCCATCGACGTGTCCCTGAAGTTTCTTAACGCTTTCGTAACTTAAATGTCCCAATCTTTTGTGCCATAATTTCAGGTCCTCAGCAGGAGTACAAGTGTTGGCTAAAATAGGTTTTTGCTTGAAACATAAAGCATATAGTTGTGATTCACTTCTGGATGCTATAGCAATTATACGATTACCCTTTTGAATAACCCCTTTTCCGTTCTTGAATATAACTTCGAATCCATTCATTTCCAACTTGCGTACTGAGAGAAGGTTATACTTCAGTCCAGGTACAGAAAGAACATTTTTAATTTTTATCGGAATTTCTTTTCCATTTACGCTGCTGATGACTTCAAGTTCCCCAATTCTACTCGCTTCTAAAAATATTCCAGATTTGGCGACGTTAATTTTAATGGGCTCTTTCAAATTTTTAACTTTGAACAGAGGAATGCTACTGCTGACAAGATGTTCCGTCGCTCCGGAATCCAAAAAATACTTGAGTTGATTCTCTGACTCACACTTGGTTGTTGCTGAAAAACAAAAATTCTCTTCATTTGTTTGTTCATCAGATGCTACGTGAGCTTTGCTGTTTCCGTCGTTCCGATTTCCTTGGGGTTTTCTGCGACAATCAATCCTCTTGTGCCCAAACAAACCACATTGGTGGCAATGAAAAGGAAATGGGTGACGTTTGTTAGTTTTATTTGAACCAGAATTTTTCCATCTGCCTTTCGGTGTTCCTCTTCTTGCTGTTGATGAGAAAGCCGTCGTGGAGGGTATTTCAATCTTGTTTTGCTTCGTCCCAAAATTATTCCGTTTTGTTTCCTCATCCAAGAGTCGGTTTTTAACAAAACTTATTGATAAATCGTCTTTTGTTAAAGTTTCAAGAGCCGTTACAATAGTGTCATATTCAACTGACATTGTTAACAATAGATGACATACAATATCGGTCTCTTCCAATGTGGCTCCTGTTGAACGAAGTTCACGAATAGATTTATCAAATTTTAAAAAATGGTTTGCAAGCGTGTCATTCATTGCATTTCATTGTGAGGAGTGACTTGCGAATGAGAAGTTGGCTGGCAAAACTTTTACGCTCGAACACTGCACACAGAGAAGTCCACAATTCAAATGCAGTTTGCTTATCTTTTGCATATTCTAGGTGACTATCTGTAATCCTCTGTATGATTTGCGACTTACACTTCCGATCGCGCTTTTCCAATTGAGCCAGACGTCTTTCTTTTTCTGTGCGTTGCTGCACCGTGTCTACCTCTAAAATTTCCACCATATTGATGTATGGTTTTCTTACAAATTCATATAAGTCCATTTCTTCCAGCAAAGTTTGCATTCTAAATTTCCAGTTGCTGAAATTTGTACCATCAAACAAGGGAATGCGATACTTTTCCACCTCTTCCGTCATATCAGAATATTGTTTCAAAAATAATTTTTTTTTATTGTCTTTTTACTCAATTCCGCGTATATCTGGGCCCATAACCTATTGAGATATCCGTGTGGAAAGACAATAAATAGGCACTTATTCAATATCAGGAACAAAGATGAACTTTTATTATTGTTTGTTAAATATATGAATTATTACATTGACAGATTTATTTTTAATTATTGATTGGTACTATCTCTGACCAAAAAATGATAATTAATTAATATGAGTTGTTAAACATTATATTGAATTGTTTCATATAATTCAACAAAATTCCTTTTTTTTAATTACTGGCTAATTACAGTAAGAAAATGGCGACGTTGTTTTTAAAAAAATATGTAGACGGACATTGCTTCGGTCATAACCTCTTTGTTTTTTATGCTACAGAAACAAATAAAAAAACAGTTGAAAGCTTATTTAATAACCTATTATTCTACCTATTAGCATCATTGACGTAGGTGTCACAGTTTCTGAGATATTTAACTCTCAATCTAAATAATTATCTTATAAACACTTGGATGCCAAATGTAAACTTAACTATCTCCGAAATTATTAACCCTACATATTAATTCCTAGTTTGTACTTTTTGTAATTGGTCTGTAATATTTTTTCGATAAGGTAATACTTTTTGAGATACTTGACGAAAGCCGTTTGGAAATACCTTTTTTTAAAGCTAAAATCGCAATTTTGGAGCCGTTATAACTTAAACACTATCAATTTATGTGAAAAATTGCATAGAACCTTTTCTTCTTAAAATTTGATTCTACTTCTGCTCCAATAAATATATATATTTTTTAAGTGCCACCCCCTATAATTAGCAAGCCTCCGCACAATATAGAAACTTTTCTGTGAAGCATTTACTATTATATTGCCAAAAATGAACGAAATCCGTTCAATATGACATTATTCCGAAGTTTTGCATATTTTTTACCTCTAGGTACTGTACTATGATTTATTGCGTCAAATGCTTTTGACAATTCTAAAAATATACCTTCCGTTTTATTTCTTTCGTTAATTGATTTTAAAATTCTATCTATTGCTCGTTCTGTTGATCGTTCTTTTATATAAGCATATTGATTTAATGAGAATACATCGTTTTTGTGGAGAAATGTTATTAGCCTTTTCGCTAATAACATTTTTTAGATGTTATTTAAGATTGAAATTAGTCTATAGTTTTGTATTTCATTTTTTACTGCTCTTTTATATATAGGCCTTACAACAGATAGCTTAAGTCTTTCAGAAAATGACATAGTTGTCTAACATTAAATTGGCTATGTGCATTAGAGGCGCAGCGATGTATGTTTTTAGAGATTTTAACAGTTTTATTGGTATAGCGTCTTCTCCTACAGCATTAATATTTTTTTAGATTATTTATTATTTCTATGATTTCAGACTCGCTAGTTTCCAACAAAAATGTGGAACCTGTTGATGGATCGATGTCTACATGCACGTTAGCTTTATTTGTTTTGCATGTTTATTAATCCAAGCAACGAATGCTCAAAAAAAGGTGTAGAGGGAAATGTCAGGGACAGAAAATTTGACTTCGGAACTTTATTTGAACTAGTCTGGAGATGAACATATCAAAAGTCCCCACTCCTAGGTGATGAGCGGGGGAGAGGGAGGCACTTAAAAGGTCCCATTTTTTTGGGTTTTCGCTTATATATCGGAAACTGTGCGTCATGGCGGCTTGACCATTCTATACAAAATTGAAGCTGACAAAATTTGCTACAAGAATCACTACTTACATTTGAACAGACTTTTGATATGTTCATCTCCAGACTAGTCCAAAGTTCCGAAGTCAAATTTTCTGTCCCTAAAATTTCCCTCTATAATCATTCGTTGCTTGGCCTATATATAATAGTCATTAATTCTATTCAAGGTCCCTATGTTGGTTACCTGTTAATTTTTAAGTTCATTTATATTAAAATTTTCATTTTTCTTGTTTTCGTTTGTTATATTTTTTCCGATTTTCCAGCTACTTTTGCCTTTGTTTGCAGATTTTTTTTATAATATTATAATTTTTCATAATTTTAGCTTTTCTTATGACTCTTTTTACAATATATGCATATTTGTAGTAATATTCTCTCGTAACAAATCCTTCCTTGTATTGAATGTACAAAAATTTTTTGTGCTCATGAAATTCTAATCCCTAAGGTTATCCATTTTATATTAAGTAGTCTTTCTGAAAAGTATTAGTCCTGTAAATATATTTAGTAAATTATCATATGCTTTACTGACATCGCGACATTTGTAGATTTCATACCATTGGTCATTTTTTACCTCATTTATACAGTTTCTTATGTTTTCATCGGAAGAGAACCATTTTTTATATTTGAATTCTGCACGTGTGTTTCTTCCAGAGTCATGCTCTACTGCTATGGTTTGGGCTATATGATCTGATAGAGAATTCGCACTATTTGTTGCATGCAATAAGTTTACTTTGTTGTTTATTATTATATTATCAATGAGGGAATTTTCTCGTGTTGGGTCAATTATCGTAAAGTTTAAGTTAAAATTATTCATTAAGTCCTTAAATTTATTTGTACTTCAGCCTTTGATATAAATTGTTTTAAATTCATCGGTATTAAGCCAATATTCTGTGAAGTCGAGTGCGTCGTATTGGACTCCATTTACTTCCAAAAATGTTTCAACATCTAATACTTTGTTTCTTAGACATAGAATATTTTGATGTAATATATTTACAATATACAAGGTACAATGTAATCAGATTTGAAGGTTAGGTTGTTTCAGCAAATCTGTTACTATAACAATAAACTTCATTATTCTTAGGGCCTCTAGGTAGAAGGATAAGTGTTTCGTCCCTATTTTTAATTATTAATAAAATAAATTTATTTTCAATTTTTATGAATGTAAAATGTAAATTCTCTATATGTATTTTTTGCCTCATTTCTTTCTTCCGCGAGACGACGTGGCAGTCAAGTGTGTGGGTGGCTTGCGAGAAGATTGATAACAGACAATTTTTAAAAACCTCTTCTTCAGTGTGCTCGTCTCGATATACACATATATATATATATATATATATATATATATATATATATATATATATATATATATATATATATATATATATATATATATATATATATATATATATATATATATATATATATATATATATATATATATATATATATATATATATATATATATATATATATATATATATATATATATATATATATATATATATATATATATATATATATATATATATATATATATATATATATATATATATATATATATATATATATATATATATATATATTTATTTTGCCGTTTGTGATTTACATTTAATTGTTTATTTTAAATTGAACATTGTTGTGTCATTATTGTGTGCTGTGAGGGGTCCAGGTTGCAACCGAGAAGCCACCATTGAATGCCGGAAACTACAATTAAGGTAAGCCATTTGTTCCTGGCTGTCACGTTTATTCGTTAATGAATTAGAATTAAAATTCTCAAAAATTATAAAGTTAAAAGATTACAGTCCGCTCATTCTCGTACAATAAGGATAACCCAAATTTGATCAATTATATCAATATTGAAAAATTGGTTTTCCAACCTCGTTTTTAGAGATGAATGTCTCAGTAGGAGTGCATCCTATCGAAAAAAGTTACTTAAACACATGGTATTATTTTAATTTAAAATTTACACTTTCGAGAGATTGCCCATATGTTCTGTATACCGTGGTCCATCTTTAACTAAGCGTCTATGGTAGTTCTTTAGAGGTAATTTAACTGACACCTAGCATTGTTTACAAAATATTGTTATTATTAGAAAGTTAAATACTTGAGAATTGTAAACTCTTTTCCGTATACTAATTAAGAAAGGGAGAAATGACACAAATTAATAACAAAATATCCATTCACAGCATCAAAATAATGACCCATGTTATTACCGAACGTTACTCAATATGGAAATGCATTAAATACCAACATTACAGCAAGAATCGGCCCAAAATAAATAGAGTCGTAGCGGATTATTTTTTACTCGACGTTAGTGAGAAAGAGAAGGAGTACAACATATAAACTTTATAGCAAAAATGTCCGCGCAACATAAGTTTATATTAAAATATAATCTTTTTATGTGAGTCGACTGAATAATTTTTTTTTTAATTTTTTAGATAATTTTTAAGGTTTCAGTCCACCGTATTGAATCCACCATCGTGTTTCCGTAAATTCTAACATCGGATTCGTAATCAGCGAGTTCAGAAACTTACAGATATTAATGTGCCAACCTTACATACATTTTTTTTCATGTGACTTACCAGTGCACGCCTTACATCGAGTGACAGAAACAGTTAGTGTTATCTCAAAATGGACATACTGATTTACAATGTAAATATAGTGTTTCGTACGTACGTATGAGAGCGTACGGTTGTTGTGTAAAATTCTTCCACACATATTGCGTCCCCCATAAACCATAAAAAAGTTTATTGCCTCATTATCTCAGCCACCCCCGTTATTTACGTCATGGCGCCCAAAAATCCTATGTCGGCTTATAAACGAAGCAACTGATATTATTTTCCTTATTTTATACAGATATAATGGTAAATATAGAAAAAACACATATTTTACGTTAAACTGACACAACTACCAATAAATAACATGAAAACTAGGTTTAAGTTCGTATTTGTTACGAATAAGTCTGACTAATAATTATGCCCAAAATACTTTAACACCATATATTTTAAAGGACCTTTCTGTCAATTGCAGGTGGCGATTACCCTATTCTTGAACGATTAATTTTTATAGGATAACTATATTGTTAAACTGAACAGAAAAATAAATCATTTTCGTTCCGGTAGCGCTCTCTGGAGCAATATTAATAACTCTTAAATGAAAATAAGGAAATCTTACTCAAATTAAATAGACAAATAATTACTTACACATAGACACAGATATTTTGTCACAAGAGGTAGCATAATGGGCCTATGTTTAAGGCTTGAGTGTATCTGAGCTCCGGTCACCCCATACCAAACATCCAAAATACTTTGTGTTAGACTTTCTTCGTAGAGATGATGCATTTAAGAAGAGTCTAATGAGGTATTTTTATGATTGAAAAACAACTCATTAAAGAATATACCTCCTGAGCAAGCGGGCTTTATTAAAGGAAGCGGTACCAGAGAGCAAATACTGAATTTGCAACTTATCGAGAAGGCAAGAGAATATTACGTGCCTATATACGTGTTTCGTAGACTACCGTAAGGCTTTTGACAATATGGAATAGTCTGGCAGCCACGGAGAAAACCCAACAATTTCGTATTAAGTTTTTTTCAAAACGGATTTGGGGTCTAAGGCTCTCCTAGTTTTGATATCCAAGTGATGACAAAGCGTCATCCTTGAGCAACTCCAGATACAGGGTGTCCGATAAGTAAGTAGGTGAAATATCACTCTTTTTATATTATTTGTAAATTTTACGCAAATAAACAAGTTTTTTACAAATGGTTTGCTTCTCATAATAAGGTTTATATAAAATTTAAACACAAAGTTTTAAATACAAAAACATCAGAAGGTGCCACTTTTACTTTCTCTGAAAAAAGTAATCGGAAACAAATACTTGGCATTCACATCTTTATAAAAACCGTAATTGGTTGGCTGTAGACTTGGAAGGTCTGATTGCAACGCATTTTTCCAAATGCAGGTCTGTAAGTGGGCACGTTTCACGTTTTCAATAAATGCTGCATTTGTTGGCGGAAGAGATCGTAAAAGAGGTAATTGTGACCTTCCGCACGCTGTTTCCTCAGCCCACAGATGTACACGAGTCTCAGATATTGATTCGCAATTAAGTTTTCCATAGCATGCAGATACAAATTTGGCAGCCTGATTTGTAATGTCACTAATATCTTGATTTACTTCGCCCATGTATGACAAATAGTATCCTTTTTCTTAAAACTTTATAAGCTTTGTTCTTACCAATTCCAAAATACATTGCAGTGGTGTCACAACCACTAAGGGCATGTGCTGCTAAAACATCCAGTAATATGTCCTGATGCTTTAACACCGACGCTTTTATATCAACTATCGTACGGCCAGCTACAACGGACTCCATAAAAACGTGATTGATAATTTCAACCAAATTACAAAAATACAAAAGTAACAGAAACACATCAGTATCATCTGACACAACTATTATTTAGGCTTGTGGATTGGTCTTAGCTTCAATTATAGCTTGTTGTACAATCATAGTATCAGCTTCTTCGTGCGTTGCTCTTAAGTCTGTTCTGCGAGATACCATACCATTATGAATTTCGTAGGGTTCAGGTTCCTCACCAGTTATAACTAATTTATGCTTAAAGGTATGCTTTACGTGGTAGGCATAGTCCTCTATAAATCTAAGACAAATAAGGTTAATCAATTGTTTTTGTTTTCAGTTTCACCCATTATTACTTTTCGGGCAGGTAGTTGTGTTAAATTGGTCAGCTTATATTTTCTACTAGCAGTTTTGCCCCTCTCAGACCTAGTGCAGTTTTTGGTGCTGTATTCAATATAACGATCAAATACTAAGTGGACATTCCCGCGGTCCAAATGCTTTCCCACAACTGTTTTAATTTCTATAATGTAATCTTGTACAGTTCCTTTTTCGGGCCAGTGAACACACCATAAAAGCGCTGATCCGTCAATTATTACAATGGTATCTGGGTTAGGTTTCTTTCTTGCAGAAATTGTCTCTTGTAGAGCCTTTTTTCGAAGTTTCATGTGTTTTTCATTACAAACGCATTGCACAAGGTTTCATAAAAATCCATTCATTAGTAATCAAATTTCACCCCCCCCCCCCTCCCCCGTTGACTGGACCATGGTAGTAACGTTCATTTCAGAAACAGCACATGTCAGGAATTTTCTAATCAATGTATTTTCTTCAATTGAAATATTTATTCAAAATTTATAGATTTAAGATGCTCCAGTAGCACCCAATTTTGTACGTTTAAAATTTCAATTTTCGGTGATATACCAAATTGTAACATTTTTTCAATTTCCTGTAAAACTTTGTAAAATCAATAAATTCAATAAGTTAACGCATAATTAACCATACAATAATGAGAAAAAAGTTAAGAACTAAGTAGTATTCAAGTTTAAAGTCAAAAACATATACAATCATTTTATTAATAAGATTTTTAATTTTTTTTCAGCGTATTTTGGTACCACAGGTGGCTTTGCCTTTGTAGCAGGCGAATGTTTTTCATTAGTAGATCCTAATTTGTTCTACCCTTGAGTAAAATTTGATTCAAATCGAAAACAAAATAAAAAAGTTATAAGGGCGTCTTCATTTTAAGTGAATCACACTGTATATTTAAGGAAATCTATAGATTTCGACAAAATATTATGTTGGTAAATACGTCGAGTGTTGTAGAATAAAGATTGTTTTGTGACTGTGATTTATTAGCAGACCACGGTAAACCGCTTTGATAGAAATATTCAAGGTACATACTTTTTTTTAATTATCTAGTTTGGCTGGCGAATATCTCGTAAACTATAATACATAGGAAGAAAATTAATATTGACATTCTTGTAGGATATTTAATTATGTTTTATTTTGCATAGATTACCTTTTTCCGTACGACGCATCGTAAAGCCAAAAACATATACAATCATCTTATTGTTTTGAAACAATCTGTATATCTCAAGTTGCTCAAAGATGCCAGCTTGTCATCAGTCGGATACGGTAAATAGACATATAAATCTACGAGAATCCGTTAAAAAAAAACTTAATACGAACATTTTCATTTCAGGGAAAAAACACTGTTCCGCTGCCGGACTAAAATGGAACAAACTGTGAAGTGTATTATTGCAGATGGGAACACCGAAAACTTCTGATATTTATTATCCGCCGACTGTATGAAGGAAACTTTGCTTTAGGACTGCAGTAGGACTTTTGTTCCTTTTCCCATTATTTGACCTCCTCCGTCATGTGTCTCTCAGATAAGCTACAGAACAGACGAGTCCGAAAAATGAGGTTTCAGCCAGAGCTGGAGTACTTCAAATAAAAGTAATTGAAAAAAGTATTTCAAATACTTTCAGTATTTGAAGTACTTTGCTTCAAATCCTTTCGATTCCCAGTATTTGGTACTTGGTATTTGAAATACTTTGCTTCGAGTATTTGGATTTGGGATTTGGTTTTCAGAAATACTGGTATTTGAATTACTTTGCTTGGTATTTCAAATATTCTTCGGTATTTCAAGTACTGTCCCGGTATTTGAAGTACTAGACTTAACAATTTATAGTATTTGAAATATGTTTTTTGATATTTCAATTAGTTAAAAGTATTTGAAGTCCTTGTAGTTCCATGTTTTAGATATTTTAAAAAACAAATTTCACTAAAAAATTGTTACTGCATAGCTGTTTTTATTCGGTAATCAGTGTTAACATTATGTGGGCAGTGGGGGATTTAGGGGATTGGCTATAGAGGCTACAGCCCAGGGCGGCAAAATCCAGGAACGGCAAACTTTTTGAAAAATAGCAAAGGCACATAAAAACAAAAAAATATTATTATTAGTATGTACTAAGTATCAGAACATTAATTTATTTAAGAATGTGTTTTTTATTTTAACTAGACTAAAGTTCCTTATTATAGTCAACTGTACAGGGTGGTCACGACAACGTTAGAACCTCATTTAACTTCGTTATTTTTGGAGTTACGTAAAAACGTTTAAAAATAAAAGTTAATTTTCCAAAAATCATTTCAGAAAAACAATTAAAAGTCAAATTTCTGAGATACGAGCTTTACTTTGGTTTTTTTAAAATGGAATACCCATATATTTTTACACCATTAGAAAGGCCATAGAAAAACCTTTTTCAATGATGTATGACGTATGGAATTTTTCTTAAAAACTATAGTAGATATTATAAGTTTTATATTTTCTTACATTAAGTCATGGTAGTCCGAAATAGTAGTTTGTGCAACAAGAGTGGATTTGATATCCATATCGCACGATCTTTTGAGTGCGATATGGATAATCCACTCGAGTTGTATATACAGCATACTTTTTCTACGACCAGCTTAAAAAACTACAATATTTATTAAACATTAATATATTACACAAATACACACTGACAGTTACTTTGACAGCTTACGCACTAATTTGATTTTAAAATGAGTTGCATATGTACTTAATACACGAACTGTATTAAGTACATATGCATAACTATTCATACATACATAACTGTGATTGGTCCGTTTCATTTCATATCCATCCTAGAACTGATATGAAATATATCCGTTCAGTTACCTGGAATTGCCTACTTATCCATTCTAAAGACTGTACAGAAAACAGTAAGTTTACATAAGGGAGTAGAAAAAATATATATCAATTATTGAAATTCTCCATTTTATTTAAAATAAAGTGAAATTAGATGCTAACATGTATCTTGACAGAACTAACATATTGTTTATTTTAATTTACATACTTTTGTTTTCCATGGATAATTTGATAAATTGTAAATTTATAGTAAATTAGACACATTTTTTTTAAGATAAATACTATGTATATAATTAAAAAGCTTTTTTTATGGCTTTTCAAATGGTGTAAATATATATTGGACATTATTTTAATCAAAATGTATACATTTTTTAATTTTGATTACATTTTGGGCTTATGGTTTTTGGACAATTCTGAACAAGTTTCATTAACAAAATTTTCCGATAAAAATATGCCTAATATGATTTTTTTATTTTCCCCGCATATATTGGTACTGCAGGTGGCTTTGCATTTGTAGGAGGCGAATGCTTTTCTGGTTATAAGTAGATCCTAATTGGTTCCATACTTAAGTAAAATTTGATTCAAATCGGAAAAAAATGAAAAGTTATTGGGCTGTTACCATTTCAAGTGAAACACACTGTATAAAAGCCAGTGAAAAAAAAGAATTGAATTAAAAATTTTTCAATACTTAAATAACTCTGACACCCAACTTGCTTCTCAGTAAAAACAGTATTTTATCGGTTTAATACATGCCTTGCATCATCAGCTGTAGAAAGACTTTTCATTTACTGAAATTGTAAATGCTCCTAGAAGAAATGCATTAACTAATGGAAATTTCGAAAATTTGGTGCTATTGAAAGCTAATGGAAATAGATAGATCTCAATTTTATTATTTGTACTTGTACTTACCTAAAATTATTACTATGTTTTATATACAGTATCGGAAAGTCCTGGCATAGTTTCAACGACTTAACCGACCACCCACAATAAAGGCGTCTACCAGAGCTCTAGCAGAGGGGCAAATAGTGACACGAATCAAGGCGGAAACAAATTGAAATTCCACAGACAGGCTGCCCACGCACATGTGGTGGGGAAAGCAGGTGGCACGATTGTAGGATGTGTTACATGATAAAAAAGAATAGAATAGTTGCTTTACTCTCGCTTGCTCTTATTGCCCATACCAAAGCGAACATTTTCCGATAGTGTATAAGTTGATTTTCTTTATTACTTTCCTGATATTTGAAGGGAAATCGACCGCAGCAATATTTATTTTTGTTGGTTTTCATATTTATATAATAATAAATAATTTTTTCTATTGTTTTTGAATGATGCTGAGTTAAAGAAAGCTGTTAATAAATAATAATAATAACAAATTATTAAGAGAAAAACTTAATAATTAAAATTTTTTATAGGTATTGGAAGAACTGTGGAGCATTTGAAATATGTTATAAAGTACTTGAAATACTTGAGTATTTGAAATACTTTAGAGTAATTGAATTACTTTGAGATTTGAAGTACCTAGTGAAGTACTTCAAATAATCTGAAATATTTGAAATACGGTACTTGCGATTTACTTGAAGTACTTTCGACAAGTATTTGGTATTTGAATTACTTTGCTTCAGATCATAGTACTTGGGAATTGGAGCAGCAAGTACTTTGTCAGGTACTTGGTATTTGGTACTTCAAGTACTTTCATTGGGTACTTTCAACAGCTCTGGTTTCAGCCCCTTTTCTTGAGAGGCTGACAGGTAAATTCATTGCCTTCTATTCCCTCATGCCCTGGTACCCATATCAAGGTGACCTTGTTGTTTTTTGTCAGTTGCTTCAGGAATTGTCTGGATTCCCAATCAATTTTAGACCCGAAGGTCTAGAGCCTTTGGTGCTGCCTGGCTGTCTGAAAATATACAGATCTTTGCCTTCGGATGCCTCTGTTAAGGTATTCTTGGGCACAGAGATCTACAGCATAGATTTCTACCTGGAAAATTGTTGGGGTGTTACCAAGGGCTTTAGATATGCTGCATTTAGACCCCGCTACTACCACATCAACCCCTTCATCCATCTTAGATCCATCTGTGTACCAGATGAATGACTCTTTTTCCAACCGCAGTACTTCGATCCTGCGCGCCTGACGGCCCTCAATCAGAACATCAAACGGGCACTCAAAGTCGTGCTTGATTGGCATGCATGTTTTAAAGCGGTTTGTCATAAATAACTCAAAAACTATAAGTTTTTAAAAAAAAGTTGTCATTACCAAAATTGAAGCTAATAAAAAACGAATAAATTCCTTCCTTAAAAACCTTTTAATATTAATTCAAAGTGAGCTATAGGCAATTGAATGCATATTTTTTTTCGGCGAGTACTCAAATCTAAGTATTCAAGCTTAAATAACGGGAAAACGATGCATTTTATAAAATAATTTTACTGAACACTTTTCAAAGTACTCAGAAATACCTACCAAATGAGCTGTAGAAGAAGTTGATAGCATCAAAATTAAGCAAGTTATGATGAAAATAAGAGGACCCTTTCGAATTTTTTAGGAAAAAGTGAAAAATAAAACCTATGCCATTTCCACAAAAATTAAAATTATAGTAATCCCTATAAGACTTTATTTTAGCATAAGTAATGACTTTAAAAATTTTGACCGGTTTAGAATGCACATTTTTGAAAAAAAAATATGATTTAGAAAAATTTTTCAAATTTTCGTAAATTTCATTTTCTTTTGATAATAACTCCAAAAATACTCGATATACGTAAAAAATAATAGAGAACGAAATTTGAGGTTTTTTTTTAACAAAGATTTTATTATTTTTTTTAATTTTTGTAGGATAAAAAATAACCGAGATAGAAACGTTTAAAGCTTAAATTTTACAGCGAGAACCATGTAACCGGGGCCCTTTAACCTTTTATCTTTTAAAAAATAAGGGTTTTAAAAGATTAAATTTAATACGATCTTATAGCCCATGAAATTACCTTTTTTATAAGTCACATAAGCACTGAAAAAATTGTTTCCAACGTTAAATTATGCTTTTTCATCAATTTGTGCACGAAGGGTAGTTTGGGGAATGTGGAAAGAATAATATTAATAAAGTTTGAAATAGGTATATTAATAAAGTTTATCAAAAGTAATAAAAAAGATTCTAAATAATTAAAGCTATTAAAGCTGATAAAAAAAAAATCCATTATTTTTATGACAAGTGGTAGTTTTTAAGGGTGGAAAATTTCGCAATAAATAAATAATTACTTTAATACCCAGTAAATGAGATTTCAGTTCAGTAATGTATTATTCAAATGATTAAAGTTTCTTGAAACCAAATTTTTCAGTGATTCTGCATTAAGGGGGTGATTTTTAAGGGTTGAAATTTCACAGTCAACCAAAAATTATATCATAAACATTAAACAAACCGTTTGTGTAATGTTAATATGCGATTTCATATTTCAGAAATACAAAAAATGATTTTTTCATGATTTTCGATTTAAGGGGTGGTTGCTAAAAGGGTTGAAAAATTAATTAAAATCATAAATCATGCATATAAGTGTTGAAAAATATTTATTTTATCTAATTAAACGAGATTACTTACGCCAGAATGCTTAAATCTGCATTTTTTCCCATTTTTAACAAAAAGGGTGGATATCACCCCTAAAATGCAAAAAGCGCAAGTCGAGCATATGTCACTTTTGAAGTTGAGGGTAAAATATACTCAATTCCAAATTTTTATGCAAATCGATGAAGGTTCACCAAACTCGGAGGTAATAGTTGATTTTTACCTTCATTCACTGTACTAACATATTAGGGATAGGTGATTGTGAGGCAGTAAACAAGATGATATACCTTGGAGCCTTTGTGGACAATACTGCCGACTGCGATAAGAGATTCGGCGAGGAATATAGATGACAAGATTGGCAAGTTGTCACTTGTCAGTTGACCAAAATTTGGCGTGACAGAAACATCACGAGGCACACTAACATCAGACTAGTTTACTCCATCTTTCTTTACGCCTCTGACATGTGGACCATTAGGGCCACATAGAACGGTTGATAGGTTGGGGAAAACCAGATGACAAGAGGTGAAGAGAACGCCCTCCAAACCCTGATCTGATATCACCAAAGAGCTGATGGGAAAGGGCTTTAATGAGGCTGTGCACCTAACAGGCAACCACCACAGATGGGGTGATGACGACAGACGTGCTTACAGCAAGCAGAGGCCAACTGGAATAATTTTTGTGAATCACAAAACGGCTGGCCAGACGTTGCGAGTAAGAAGAAAGAATATAATCTTAACTATATTTTGCATTAATTAATTTGGTATTGTAGCGACTTGCCGATAACTCTATATAGTCGAGGAAATGTAACACAAAAATAGCCCCAACCTTCAATTTTTTTTTGCAGTAAGTCGGATTAAGATGGGGTTTTTTGCATTCGCTTCCTTAACTAGTCTAGAAACTTTGTGCCATATTTTGGTCTTGTACTTTTTTGAAATTGCATTACTGCATCGAAAAGTGCATTCTTATAAGTGCTTCTTTTCAAGTGATGAAGAAAAAATTCATATCTTCCAGAAAAAAATCCCGAATCATACGAATTTCAGTACTGGGGTTTTACTGGGGTTTTTTGAGTCGCTGGACCTGAATCTGATGTCCAAATGAGCCGCCTGTGCATCTGGAGGTCAGGACGGCACCAGGAACGTCATCACCTGGAGTTCCCTGTAAACTCATGGAAAATCGATCGAAACTCGTTACCCGGGGGTTTTTCGGGTCGCTCGTCCCGAATCTGACATCAGCAACCTCCTCCGGAGAACTTGGTGTGCGCAACCTGACTAATAACGTCATCTCCTGGAGTTTTACTGAAATTACTTATCAAATCGATCGATACTCGTTACCCGGGGGTTTTTCTGGTCGCTCGTCTAGAATCTGACATCGGCAACCTCCTCCGGAGGACCTGGTACGCGCGACCTGGCTAATAACGTCATCTCCTGGAGTTCTACTGAAATTACTTATCAAATCGATTGAAACTCGTTACCCGGGGGTTTTTCGGGTCGCACGTCCCGAATTTGACATCGACAACCTCTTAACTTATACAAAATTGGCATGTCCTCTCTTTTTCAATGAACTTACTTAATCTCCAGAGTTGAAATAGTTGATTCAATTGAAACTATTCGAGAGGTAAATGAAAGGTATGCAGGCACAATTTCAAAAATATCTGAACTTTATATTTCTTTTTACAAACACATTAAGTTCTCAAAAAAACTTTTCTTAATTTTACAGTTTATTCTAAATATCGCCCGCCTCATCAACTGATACGTTAATACTTTCTTCATCGAGAGTGTCATTTTCGGCGGCAATTAATTTTTCTGTGGAATATTTCGTTGAGCGTTGGTGCAATTTGAGCCGGCACAATTTTTGCAAGCGATATTGCAAATCAGGCCGTTCTTCATACACCCACAGGAATAACCGCAGTCGGTTTTACATCCACAGAATATCAACTTCATTATATTCCGTGGGCCAAGTGGTTGTGTCATCCTTATGGGGATCAGCTTATCGTTCTAGTTTTTCCAACTCCAATCTGTTGGATCTAGGTGATTCTCTTCTCCAAACAACCAATTTTGTACTTATATATAATCCCGTGTAAGATGTTGAGTGAGGGTATCTACCGTAGGAATGATTTTTCCGATATCCATCTCTTTCTTGCTGGCAACTGCCATTAAGTACATTCTGTACCTGAACATTTCTACTAACTGAATTCCACTAAGCAGTGCATTGTACATTACTAGATATAAATGGCACCCGTGTTCCAAAATTTCCTCTACTGAAAGTCCAACTTCCTTGAACTTCGCAGCATGGGGTTCAAGATCAAGGAACTTTTGGAATGTTCTGAAAAACTTCACCTTCCTTTGATAGTGCGTTGCTGAGACAGTGTCGCATCCGGTAATAGCATGTAATAATAAAATACTATCGCCTACTGATGGTATATGAGCCAAACTCTTTGAAGAATATAATTCTTCGGGCTTATTCGAGCTGGCTTTAACAGAAAAAGTTACATTTGATGGTGTTAATGCAGCTAGTAATACTAGTATATCTGTATCTTCTGCTACGATCACCACCTTCTTGCTGATGTCTTTCGCAAGTTCTATTGCGGTGGTGACAATAATCCTGTCAGCATCAGCTGGACATTGTACAGAATTTATACCTGATTCAGTTAAAATATCTATGACGCAACAAAGTTAAACCAACGGAATTTTGGAATCTCGTATAAAGAAGGCGCCAATTTGAAATTTTAACTAGTTTTACTTCTATCAAATAATAAATTTTTGTAATAAAGATAATTATTTTTATTTTTAATTAATAATTATTTATAGTTTGTTGCGTCATAGATATTTACGTCGAAATGATGAAGAAGGTTGCAGTGGAAAACTTGGTCTACCATAATAATAAATTAACTAGCATTCATTAAAGCAATGTTAGAAGTTTGACGACAAAATTTCAGTAAAACTCCAGGAGATGCCGTTATTAGCCAGGTCGCGTGCACCAAGTCCTCCGGAGGAGGTTGCCGATGTCAGATTCGGGACGAGCGACCCGAAAAACCCCCAGGTAACGAGTTTCGATCGATTTGATAAGTAATTTCAGTAAAACTCTAGGAGATGACAGTATTAGCCAGGTTGTGCGCACCAGGTCCTCCGGAGGAGGTTGCCGATATCAGATTCGGGACTAGCGACCCGAAAAATCTCCGGGTAACGAGTTAGGATCGATTTTCCATGAGTTTACAGGAAACTCCTGGTGATGACGTTCCTGGTGCCGTCCTGACCTCCAGGTGCACAGGGGGCTCATTTGGACATCACATTCAGGTACAGCGACTCAAAAAACCCTCGGATACTGAAATTCGTATGATTCGGGAGTTTTTTCTGGAAGATATGAATTTTTTCTTCATCACTTGAAAAGATGCACTTATAAGAATGCACTTTTCGATGCAGCAATGCAATTTCAAAAAAGTACAAGACCAAAATATGACACAAAGTTTCTAGAAGAGTTAACGAAGCAAATGCAGAAAACCACATCTCAATCCGACTTACTGCAAAAAAATTGAAGGTTGACTGCTATATTTCCTCGCCTAATATACATGTGGACTTTGGCAGAGGTCTCCAGTTGTTGCGTCTTCAGCTTCTAGTGTAGATGTACTTCGAAAAATCTTAATGTCTGGATTGTCTGGTATTTTCACAAAACTTTACATTTAAAAACTTCGAATGAAGGCACTGGAGAATGCTGATAACTTATCGGCAGTAAATAATTTTCACTAAATATGTTGGTTTTCCAACAGTATAGTTGAGGCAGTCTTAATTGTGTGCGGGGTTATGAAGTTATGAGGAGTGAGAGAAATGAATAGGCCCGCAAATAGATCTCCCGTCTTTACTCCACTTTTACATTAAGTGAGAGAGAAGATACCGGCCATTCCATGTCAACTATCTGACGTGGCGTGTGGGCGTAAACTTGTGAGTAATATTTTTTAACCCAGGACCGCAATTAGAGACACCGCAGTCGAGCTTATACTGTCGGGTTGAAGACATAATTCGATAATTACTTTATATTTCTTTATTTGGTAATGTGTTTTTGAAAATAATTTTAGTAAGTTTTGTTACCAATTCATAGCAATGTTTTGGGGGATATTGTTAGTGTAATATTATAAAAAGTAAACGAGCGAACAATATAGTTAAATCCGGCTCTGCGTTCTGCACCCCTTTGCTCTCACAACACCGTCTAGATAGACAGTACGTCGATCACTATTGCGATTGCGACAACTCTATATGAATTGTGAATGGGCCTTTCCTACGTAATTGAACTTGATGTTTATTATGTCATAAATCACTTATTAGCACCTAATAAATATTTTCATTGAATAATACCACCTACTATAATAAAAATGAAAATAATTAACAGAAGAAACACCCTTTATACGTCGGCTCTCAACAAATAACTGACACTTGGCAACACTGATGGACGTAAAATGGGTATTAAATAATAATTAAAAGATATATGTTTTCTTATTTACGTTGTGATCGTACGTATCTAGTATTTTGTCTTTATAATTTTAAAAGTGTGTCTGTACTGTTGCTGATTAGCACCTAAACTTTCATTTAACTTAAAGGGAACACTGAGATAGAGCCTTTTTTATTCAGTATCATTTAAATGTACCTAGTTTATTAATACACCTGTTTTTAGTTCTACAAATGAGTCATACGGAGATAATGCAGTAGGATATGTTCAATTTAAAAGGGAAGGAAAGATATATTTTGTAAAAGGAAAAAAGAATCCAGAACATAAATTTTCCAATAAAGTATGCACAGTAGAAGTATTAATAGATGAAAATGATGAAAAAGTGTTATCCTGTGAGTGACCTGTCATGTCTGTCAATTCGGTAAAGCTAAAAAGAGACAAAACACTTATACGTACAATCTGCTCATATGTAGCCTCTACTAAGGGAGCTGGAGCATAATGATTGGTCCGTCCGCCGAATACGTCATTAGTGGAGAAATAATTCCGCCAATTTTAAATCCATATAACATTTTTTTCTGTAGAAAAAAGCAAATTTCGCAAAAAAGAAAAAATACGAGTGAGTTTGTTTAAAGAGAACTTCTCAAATATTCAACAAAAAAAAAACGTGGAAAAGGTCCATTGTACATATTATGCACACGAAAGCATGCGATGTAGTGTTTTTATTAAAAACTGCTTGTAAAGGTAGACTTTTGCAACAGACGACAGCGACCAGAGACCGCGACAGGCGACATAGACAGACGACAGCGACACCACCGGTTCAATATAATTCAATGCAACCTCGTTCGAAGCGTGCGATACTGAGCAACACTGGGCTGTTGCATGCTTCGAACGGAGCTGCATTGAATTACATTGAACTGGTGGATTCTCTGTCGCCTGTCTCGGTCACCTGTCCCTGTCTTGTGTTACGAAAGTCTACCTTAATAGAAATGAAATTGAACACTCCTGTGAAACACTCTTGCTACTCGAATGTGTCTCCACCTCCGTAATTCGCTTTACCGACGGATGTTTCTAAAAGTATTGAAACTACCTTGCACTCATTGCCACATCTCATTTGCAGTGTTTGTAAAAATTTCCAAAAATAAAAAAATCGGCAGCTACTGGAAGCGAATGATACTTTCCTACCCGGTGGATCCTCAAAGCCGAATAGGGCACTAAAGTGTGTGCCATAACGGCACTAAACGTAATCCGATCTCAACCTAAACCTTTTCAGATCTTCTGTAGCAGTAAAGAAACCCTTATGCAAAGTTTCATCCAAATCCGTTTAGTAGTTCCTCCGCCGTCGTTCTAACACACGTATACACATACACACTTGCAGACATTTTTCAAAAAGCACTTTTTTGGGTTCCTAGAACTCAAAACGTAAAGATTTGATGTTATCTCAATTTTCGATTTTGGACCAATTTCAGATCAAATTTAGTAACCTCCCACAATTTTGTGGGGAGGTTAAAAGTTTTACGATTGCTGAGAAAACATTACACTGAAAGTGAATAACAATAAACTGATATTTAAAAAAAATACGTTCATTTCGGCATATTTTATAATATATGTGGATATTTCAAATACCCTCAGTGACATGACATGTTTAATGTTAATATGTGCAGAAAACATTACATTAATAGTGAATAACCATAAACTGATATTTATAAAAAAAATACATTTATTTCAGCATATTTTATAATATATGTGGACGTTTCAAGTGCCCTCAGAGACATGACATGTTTAATGTTAATATGTTCAAATGTAAATTATGTTGCAATTCTGCAACATTTTTTTCAAATATAAGATATATACCAGCCAAGAATATCGTAGCTACTTCGTATGGTAACCCACTTAGTAGTGATATGTATATATGTTTCATCTCCCAAAATTTTTTTCTGCGGTTTTTTCCTGTCGGTATACCAGAAATCAGCACTAGCATATTCAGTTAACTAAAGTGATAAAAACAAGAATTACAATTTCGTTTTAAATAACTTAATAACAATAATTTTCTACTAAAAATGACTTATTATATAAATATTTCGTCATAAGGAATTACTGGAATTATCTTCTTAATTATGTCTGTAGCTATGATATTAATAGTCTGTGAAATTGTTGGTTTGAAATCTTGGTCGATCTCAGCTGAGTGCTCGTTTAAAAATTCATTGGTCCTGTCACCTAAAAATATATAACAGATAAGTTTATTTTTTTATAAATGCTGAAATATAAATATAAAATAATTAACTTTTTATTTAGAGGAAATAACATAAGCACAGCATATTTTGAAAATATGTAGATGTTATATATTTGCATGTGATGAATAATAGTATATTACGTAATGAGTGATGTAAGAAGCAATTTACGCACGAATGGAAAAGTTGCGCACGATGCCGCGTAGCGGCGAGTGCGTATTTCCATGAGTGCGTAATTGCCTTACAACTCGAATTATGTACTATACTTTACCTACGATCATATTTATTTAGTTATTTAGTAAAATCTGGATTTAGTTTACTAGACAACAATATTATTCAACAAATATTATGTCAGTTTTGACAGCGTTTGAAAATTAAGTAGGCGCATTTGTTCTTTGAAACCCCGCGTCAGCGATATAAGCCACCTATAATTGCATGTCCCGAGCGTTTTGTTTACCGTGCGATTTGTTTACAGTGCGTTTTGTTTACAATGCGTAAAATTCAACTTACATAGATGGCAGGTAGTGTGTTTTTTACTATTTACAGTAGTGATCGTAGGTAAAATAATAAAATCACTATATTATTTCACTTGAAATATCTCAAGTGTGCAGATTTCTTGAAAGTTTCTAGCACCTGTGCTTGTGCGCCAAGAACTTGGACCCTGTTATTAAAGGCTAGCGAAATAATTCAAGAAGAAGATTAAAAATTCAGCTCATTCCAAGAAAGCTGCTTAGATACAATTTGAAATTTTTTGAATATAACTAATAAAGACTAGAAGCTAGAAAATCAATATTTGAAATATTCTGAACGTGACGCTGAAGTATCAGTTTATTTGATACAGGAACCCGAAGAAAGAATATGTTAAGAAAGGGGCTTTTTTGACCCATCTGTGGTAAAGTGTGGAAACCATCTTTTTTTACTAATTTTTGTGTGCTAAAAACGAATCCGTCATCCGCTTTGGCGAAAAATCTCGGGAACACATTAAAAAACAACCCTTATTTGGGGGTGACATTAGAATTGATACTAGTCTAAATTTTTGATAACTAAGTAGAAAAAGAAGTAAGAAAACCAAATTCACCCCTTCATTCCTCCTCGCCATTCCCTCACCATCCCCAAAAATGTACTATAGAAGCTACTATAACTACAATATAGTTATTTACAAAAAGGGCTCTTTTGGCCCATCCGTGGTAAAGTGGGGAAACCATCTTTTTTACTAATTTTGAGGTGCTGAATACGAATCTGTCATCCGTTTTGGCGAAAAATCTTGAGAGCACATTAAAAAATAACCCTTATTTGAGGGTGACATTGGATAGTCTAAACACTAAGTTTCGATAACTAAGCAGAAAAAGAAGTAAAAAACTAAATTCACCCCTTCAACTCTCCTCGCCATTCCCTCACCACTCCTATGAAGGTTGTAAGCTGCTATAACTACTAAATAGTTATTTACATATTTTTTAAAAAACACCTCATTAAGTGGTTGCTATCAGAATATAATAATCTGATTACTTCTGAGTACACTCATATGCCTCCTCACCGGGTGGGTCTCATCTTCTCAGGAATATTGATCCATTTTAATTACAAAAAAGTCCTAATACTCAGTTGGATGTTTTTTATCATATTAAGGTGACTTGGCCAATTCAGATCACTCCTGAATATTTCTTACTCCTCTAGGGAGAGAGGTGTAAAGTATCAATATCCCCTTTAAAAAATATTGCTTGATTTTTATAGCAAAAAATTATTTAGTTATTTAAGTAATTAAAGAATTCTTTAATATAAAGAAATAAGTAATCTTTTCTGGATAGTGATACGCACAGCGGAAACCCCAACCCCAAAAGTATGAGAAATATTCAAGGGTGAGAAATATTCATCTGAATTGACTAAATCACCTTATTATGTTAAAAAAACATCAAACTGGGTGATTAAGGATTTGTTTTGCAATTAAAACCAACAAACTCTAAAAAGACAAAATCCACCACTTTAATTGGTGGGGATGGGTATAAGAGTATTCATTCAGAAGTAATTACATTATAACCTGATAATAGTCATTTAATCAGGAGTTTTGGTTTTTTAAAAAATAAATAAATAAGTAACCGTATATTAGATATTGTAACTTACACCGTTCTTATGGGCGGTAAAGGGTGAGGGAAACGAGGGGAACGGGGAGGTGAATTTAGAATTTTTGCTTCTTTTTCTAGTTGCTTAACGAAACGAGTATTTTGAAAGAGTTTCCTGCACTAAGGAATAACTTTTTGTTGCAAGTTCTAATATCAATTTCAATGCCACCACCCAAAGGGTTGTTTTTTACTGTCTTCCCGATGTTTTTAGCCAATTTTGATGACAGATTCGTATTCAGCACCCTAAAGTTATTAAGATGGTTTTCACACTTCACCACAGATGGGCCAAAAAAAGCCCTTTTTTGTAAATAACTAGTAGCTTCTATAGTACCTTCTTGGGGGTGGTGAGGGAATGACGAGAAGGGTTAAATTTGTTTTTTTTACTTCTTTTTCTACTTGGTTATCGAAACTTATTATTTAGACTAATGTCAATTCCAATGTCAGCACCAAATAATTTAACGTGTTCCCGAGGTTTTTCGCCAAAACGGATGACGAATTCGCTTTCAGCACCCCAAAATTGGGCTTCCAAACTTTAGCACGGATGGGTCAAAGAAGACCCTTTTTTAACATTTTTCTTTGTGTTTTTCAAATATCTCTCTTTTCATTTTTCATAAGTTTATGCCTATCTCTGGGCTTCCCAAGTTTACAATAACTGTTGGTAGAGAGATCTGTGATCAGAAGTCGCTGACTCAGCAATGCTGAACCCATTTATGAGGTGAAATCTGGGATCTCACACGGTTAATTTTTTTTTTGTTGCTATCAATAGTCTGTTTAGTTTAACTAAAATACTATGTTTTATTATTTTCTGCCATAAAATTACCTTAGCGGGATATTGCCCGCATGGGATAATTTCGAATTTTCGCGCGTCACAAGTTCCGCCCCCTACCTTTTAAAATTATCTAGAGGAAATCTCACACCCAAAATTCACTTTCGACTTTTAGGCGCACAGAGCGCCGTTTATGGTTTCTGCCACTAAATCGCGAGAAAAAAGGCATTCGAGTACGGGCCAAACGGCCAGACAGCCTACCTTTTAGAATGATCTAGAGTTAATCTCGCACCCAAAATTTACTTCCGTCTTTTATGCGCACAGAGTGCCGTTTATGGTTTCTGCGTCTAAATCGCGAGAAGAAAGGCATTCGAATACGGGCCAGACTCCCGCATAAAAAGATTCTTAGTCGAGAATCTGAAGGTCCGAATTCGATCATAGGGTATGAACTCGCAGGTATAAAATTTAAAAAATATGGATACTATCCAGAATTTTATGCCGAATTCGATTCCAGAAGGCGCGATGTCGGCCAAGATTGCGAAATTGCAAAAAAGTAATAATTCGAAAAAAAAATGGAACTTAAATATTGCATTATCTTTCGTTTACATTGCATTTACGAGCTTATTTATAAAGATTTTTTAATAATTCTTATATCAATCGAAAGCTTAATGTTTGTAGTTTCATACAAGTGTAATAGAGAGACATTATTTTCATTATAAACAACACTATAAATTGTTTAAACAATATGTGCTCGGAAAGTGTAGTGTAATTTTCGGCATCGAGGTACTTTTGTTATTATTGCAGATAGATGTGTAGTTATTTGAGACAAAATATGTAGAATAGACCAATGAACATTTTTTATTAAAACAATTTTTTAATTCGTTGAATAATTTAGGAGATATGATTTTTTAAATGTAGGGCGCGCGACCGTAGTCATAACTCATCGTAATAATAAATATAACCGTGACCTCTGGTACGTGATTTGCCAGTGTGCATTTGCCGTTGACATTGTTTATTAGTTCTAGTCTAACAGCCGAAGAACATGCATGAATTGTTTGGTTTTTAAATAGTAACGATAAATACCTACTAACGTTTCTGTTATGACGACATGGATGGCCGAAAATAATGCCAGTACAACGACGTCCTCCATGAAACAAAGTAAAATTGTAACAGACTTACACTTTTCAAATCACAGCGAAGCAGACAGTAGAATATTTGCAATAGTTCAGTACTTATCAAATTTGAATTACAAAAAGGTAATCATACAAACTACTGATACAGACATTTTTGTGATGACACTATACTATGCTACTAGAATAAGCATAAATGAATTGTGGATACATAGATTCGATGTGTATATCCCTATTCACTGCATAATACAAAAACTGTCGACTACGCAGAATATATCAGAAATTTATTTGGGCAATTTTTTTCTATGTACTTACGAAGTGGTTGCGATACGGTCAGTTTTCCTTTCAGAAAAGGAAAAACTTACGTATTCAAAACATGCCTCAAATATGCCAATGATCCTAAGTTACAGTCAATATTGAATTTCCCAGTCGACAATTCATTTGATACTGCTGAATTTGAAAACTCTGCACGATATTTCTTTAAAGTCTTATATGGTAGACCGTTTTTCATTGGTAATTTGGACAATTTGCGAGCCCATTTATTTCACACTTGTAAATCGGATATTCGAAATTTGCCACCAACTGAAGACTCATTTCACCAGCACATTCTTAGAGCTGCCTACCAAATAATTATTTGGAAGACAGCAAGTTGCGTCAATCCAGTGCTTCCCAACCCTAAAGATTTTGGTTGGGTTTCGAAGGACAATATATTAGTACCAAGACTTGACAAAAAGTGTCCGTCCAAATGTAACGCCTGGAAACAAATTTTGTAAATGCAAACAATTCCAAAATTGCATTGGAAACTGCAGTTGTGGTAAGGCGGGTTTGGCGTGCACAATAGGTTGTTTTTGTGAAGGTGTTAGTTTAACTTTAACTTATACTATAGTATTATTACATCAATACACATAACATCAATCATATGTATAACGACTTACCTATAATACTCCAATTTTAGTTATATCATATGTATTATGTACACAGAATTTACAATACATACAACTATTATTTTGTCAAGACGAAAAATAATTTAATTTCATTGTAGTTGTTCTTAAATTAAATACGGATAATTTGTTCTGTTTGTAAGCATTATTTATGATCTGTACGAACTTTCATACGAAAGACGTTACAAAAATGTTGCTTATATCTTACAAAAAAATTAATAAAATAATGTACAGTAATGTGCAATAATCTTGCCAACCTACATTTTTCTAAATTCTCTACATTTCCTCCTGGTGTATATTATTGGATTTTTTTTTGTTTATTTTGTTAATTGTCCTCTGCTGTATAAGAATAAAATGTCAATTGTGTTGTGGTAAAGGATGGCGGATTTATATAACTGATAAATCAAATAAAACTTGCCGTAGGTGGCGAAATTATTGTGACGAGCACTGTACGTAATAATAATTACTTTTATTATAACAGCAGTGCCTCGAAATTATGTGTAAATAGCCTACAGAGACAAGACCGCGCGCGCGGTAGACCAAAACAATGCGCTTCATTTTAAAAAAATCATATCTCCTATATTATTCAACGAATTAAAAAATTGTTTTAATAAAAAATGTTCGTTGGTCTATTCTACGTATTTCGTCTCGAATAACTATACATCTATCTGCAATAATAACAAAAGTACCTCGATGCCGAGCACATATTGTTTAAACAATTTATAGTGGTGCTTATAATGAAAATAATGTCTCTCTATTACACTTGTATGAAACTACAAACATTAAGCTTCCGATTGATATAAGAATTATTAAAAAATCTTTATAAATAAGCTCGTAAATGCAATGTAAACGAAAGATAATGAAATATTTAAGTTCCAAATTTTTTTCGAAATTATTATTTTTTTGCAATTTCGCAATCTTGGCCGACATCGCGCCCTCTGGAATCGGACTCGGCATAAAATTCTGAATAATATCCAGATCTTTTAAATTTTATACCCACGAGTTCAGGGTTCGGCATTTTAGACGCGTCTTTTTGGATGCTAGATTCCTTACTATCTAGATGGGGAAGTAAAGAAGACAAGAGCTTGGTGCATTGCTGCAGAGAATTTATCAATTTGATCTTATAGAAGTATCCTTTCTAGTTTCAACAGTGTTTTGATAACTACTTATTCAATCTGTAATGGTAGTAATGTTTAGTATTTGTTTTGAAAAGTGCTGGTTTTTTTTACGAGCTGTAAGTAGAAAGCATTTTTACTCAAGAGGTTCTATGCCTATATGACCCCCGAAATTAGAAGCCCCGTTTTAAACTCATGCTGTGTGGTTTCCTTCTACGCATGGCCAATGAATAAATTTTGTGTAAAGTGCTACGTTGATGTACTTTCCGCATCGATTTGGAATTGAACGTGCAAAAATATTTCATTTGACTCGCTTGTTGAGCGTGATTACAAACGTTTAGTGTTCGCAAAATACTTTTTCTTGTTGATTGATCATATAAAATGTTATGTCCTAATTGTAAACTATAATTCCGGTAATTTAATTCAGGGGTTTATTATTTGCATCTAGTATTAAAATACTGATAATTCTTTGCAATGATTTGCATAAAGTTAAAGTATATTATTTCAGTAATTAAATTATCTCCAATCAATATATTACAGGAGCCCACCCTAACTGTACGTGCACCCCCCCGATTCTTGGGGACAATGTTTTTCATACAGATTAAAGCCTAAGTAACAATTCTAGACATATACAAATAAAAAACTGGCTGTACTTTCAAAATGGCATCCATGTTTATAAAGAAAAATTTTGCAAATATTGTTTTTGTTCTTTAACACAAAAACTAAAAGAGATGGAGAAAAACTTTCTGCACAAAAACAAAGTGCATAAAATTTTCTACAATTTTGTTCCTATACAATATTTGGATAAGAGTTACCATTTTACAGATAAATGATTCAGCTCTTAAAATAAAAAATAAAATTCAATATAAAACGTAAGTAACACTTCATTCGCATTCAGATTCACTATCGCTGTCTCCCTATACATCGAATATTTCTTCCTCTATTACTTCATTTATGATATCGTTATCATCCTCACTTTCGTCTATTATGATTTAATTTGGAATAATCTCCTGAAGAATTTCAGTAAGGGATTGAGGCAGTATTTTATCATTCCATGGCTTTGGAATATTGTGAATACCTTCGTCGGCTAATCGCCAAATACGCGTTTGGTAAACACTCCTTTCAATATGCTCGATAAGACAATCGAAGAAAAATCAACTTTAGTGTCAACTGATAAAGACAAATTTTGGTCACCACATTTCTGTCTAATGGCAATTAGGCGAAGCTCGTCGACGCGCGACGCTAGCGTATTTCTTTGCTCCATATATGGCACATGTAAACTCCTCTACTGATGTGATTAATTTATCGTCAATATTCCAGCTGCTCCCCAAATCTTGAAATGTTCAGATATATTTGGTATATTTGGGAGAGAGTAACATTTTTAATGGTTTTATCTTTCCTTTTCCCTTAAAGGCGCTGACTGAGTCGCATCCAGTAAATTAATGAAGGCCCAGTAATGCCGAATATTTTTGAGGTTCGTACTCTTCTGCTAATGCAGATGTGTTAATAAGCCTTTCTTTATTGCCAAATCCGGTATCAAAGAGTAATTTACATTTAATTTCATTGGAAAAGTGTTTTCAGTCTTTGAGTTTTTTAACACTGGGTGACTTAGAGAGTTCCCAGAACTAATATCTGTAACTTCATATTGGCTTGCAATCATTGCCCACTGCTGCGCTGTGCCATACTGAAAATTTGATCCCAGATTGGATAGCGCATAATTTGCAGACATTTATCTCGAAAACGGCAACTCCTATCCAAATATTGTATAGGAACAAAATTGTAGAAAATTTTATGCAAGTTGTTTTTTGTGAAAAATGTTTTTGTCCATCTTTTTTAGTTTTTGTGTTAAATGACAAAAACAACATTGACAACAGTTTTTTTTTAACATATGACTGCCATTTTGAAACTACAGCCATTTTTTTGGGAGACATGTCTAAAATTGTTCCTTAGACTTTAATCTTTATGAAAAACATTGCCCGCTAGGATCGGGGGGGGGGGGGGAGTGTGCACGTACAGCTAGGGTGGGCTCCCTTGCCTATTAAGTACTGGACAGTTTGATATAACCATTTCCATTTTTTTTTTATTGTATATTATCTTTTGATGTGCACATGGGAATATTTATGACTTGTATATATTATCTTGACGAAAGTGTATTTGTTTACCTACGCCCTGTCGATTTTCTCATGTTCTAATTTTTGTAGTCAAAAATCAATAGATAAATAATAAAGTGATTTTGACAGTATGTTGCATTTCATTTATTGAGCTTAACAAAAAGTAATTAAATTATATAGATATACTATGACATCCCATTGTGGGAACTTTATTATTTGGCTTTCTCTAAAGTAAAATTTGACTCTAAAGTCGACAGGAAAGGTACCCGCCCTGATATCCTGAAGATAGTGAAGCGGCCTTTAAGGCCCTTGCCATCATCAGTTAGGACAAACTTAATACTTGTTCAAAACTGTAAACAGGCTATCTGTGAACTTGACTCAACCAACTGGGTCAAACTTCTGTGAACACAGTAACATTGAAGATAACCAGCGGCAGGTGCTCTGGTCAGAGGCGACTCCCAGCGGCCCCTACTGGGTCTGGAGTCGGCTCTCGGTTACCTAGAACAAACGCCAAGAAGGCAATATGGAACTGGACTCGTTCCCAGTTCTTTGACTTCTGGACTTCCCGCCCAGATCTCCGGCACGCGAAACACCTTATCTCAGGGCCCTTTCCGAAGCGAGCAAAACAAATCCTGCGACTATGCAGGAAACATGTCAGAATCGTCGTAAGACTTTTGATTGGGCACGGCTCTTTGAGAAAGTATCTGCACATAGTCGGGTGGTTGGAAACGCCGACTGCAGTTTCTGCAGGGATGAGGATGAAACTTCCACCGTCCACATTCTAACTTCCTGCCCAAGTCTTATGAGTTTGAGACACAAACACTTCGGTGTTTTAGGAAATAAGAAATACCTCCATGGGACGGATTTTGGCTTTTCTGTTAAAATCTGGCCTGAATGGGAGAATTGAGAATTCTCTAAATTCGCAACGAAAGGGACTAATGGGCCACAAAGCCTGAGTGCACACCCAATAACAGAAAACATCACCCCCACTACTCCAAAAGAAGTAACTGAGGAAATAAAAATAAATCTAAACCCGGAAGAGTTTTGATTTGATCACTGCTGAAATCCTAAAACAGTTGCCGAGAAAGGGTGTAATCATGCTTACGTACCTTTTAAACGCAGCTTGTAGATTGAAACATATCATTGCTAGCAAGTACGTAGCAGAAGTGACCATATTACCTAAACCAGGCAAGCTCCCAAATGATGCCGGTCTTATAGGCCAATCTTCCTGCTGCCAATCATTTCAAAGTAGTTTAAAAAATTATTTCTCAAGAGATTGTGACCACTAATTGAAAATGATAATCTAATGCCGGATTACCAATTAGGCAAAAATTCTCAACCTTTGATCGGGTACATCGTATTACTAACATAATAGAGCATACACTAGAAGAACATTAAGTTTGTTTCTCCTTAGATGTTGTACAAACCTTCGACAAAGTATGGCGTGAAGGCTTGATACACAAATTAAGCAAGATGCTTCCAAAACAATATGTAGAGATTCTAACATCATATATCTCAGACAGAATTTTTCGAATTAGGTAAACAGAAAGACGAATATTCTGACTTGAAAGAAATAAGAGCAGGGATGCCTCAGGGTAGTGTTCTTGGCCCTGTCCTTTACCACATTTGCAGACGACACAGCACTTCTTGCAGTTCGTAAAGAGCAAGAAATATCCATTAGAAGACTGCAAATATCAAGTAACACATTACTTGATTAGACTAAACAATGGAAAATCATACATGTTAACTTTACCAACAAAAGGCTGGTTATCCACGTTACTATTATGCCCTACGAGAACAATACCAAATACTGATGCATGACATTGGATACTACGGTGGAAAGAGCATGTAAAGAAGAAAATAATTGAATTTGATTTGACATGTAGACAGCATTATTGGCTTCTTGAAAAAATTCCAAGCTGTCAATAGATAATAAGATATTAATATACAATCAAATCCTAAAACCAGTCTGATTATATGGTATACAGCTTTGGGGTTGTGCCAGAAATAGTAATATTAAAACCATTCAGATCTTCCAGAACAAAGTGCTGCATAACATAGTAGGCTCTCCATGGTACATACGGTAACTCCGGCTTGCATCGAGGCCTTAACATCCCAATAGTTAAAGATGAAATCAAGAGATTTGCTGATAGACAAGCGGTCAGACTTCATACACACGTTAATGCAGAAGTTCTTCAGCTATTGGACAACCAACATCGTGTGCCAAGATTGAAGAGGCCCAAACCATTTGAGTTAGCGTAATGTTAGCAAGTTGTGTGTAAAGCAGAACATAAATTGTTAGATAAGATAGCAATCTAAAGGACTACGTTGGATGAACTTTAGTTAATAAGTATTTAGTTTGTAACATTATCAGAGGAAAATTAATTAGTCACTAAGACCAGTTTTAATAGCAATAAAGTACTCCTTAAAGGAATATTTTATACATAAAAAAATCTTAAAAACCCATATTTACCAATTTTAATACCAAGATTTGAAAAACTTCAAAAGTTATATGAGAAAATTGATTTTATCTCTGTTAATATCAACTTGGGGTAAAGGACCCCGCACAAACCTTATGGGCTTGAGTTCCCGGTCGATTCGTCTGAATTTTTGATATGTAGTACTTGACACCTTTTTGATCAAAAGTGTTCATAGGTCCAAAGTCCGGAAATGAACAGTTTTCAAGATATCAAAGACGCAAGGTCTCAAAAAATGGGATATTTCCATGAACCTCAAGATGGAAAAAGTGCTCTGACCTGGATATTCTCTTTATGTTTTTAGGGTCGCTGAATCCAAATTCGGGGTCCGTTAAACCCCATCACGTCAGGGTCAAGGGCATTTGAAGTTCAAATTGAGAAAATACCGTCAAAAAATCTGAAAAAATTCATATACATATTTTTGAATCCAAATCCGGGGTCCGTTAAGACCCATCCAAAGCCAAAAGAAAAATAGATATGGAAAGTTGTATTACTCCATAATGGAGGAATTAATTAAATTGATTAATTTTGTGAAACCTGCATATAGTAGATCAGGCCACCGGAGGCCCATTGGATAAAATCTTCCATGTTATAGCAAAAGAAGTCAGATGAAACCATCGGATTCAAAATCCAGGACCCGAAGGTCTGGTCATCCCCTTGTCAGTATTGTTAGCCCCCTCTTCGAATTTTATCTATTTTTGTTTATTACTGCTATTTTTGATAAGAACTGTCAAAAGCCACCTAAAACACTGTTAAAGAGCAATGAAGGAAAGGAAGAAAACGGCCAATACCAACACCGCGAAGGCATTTTCGGGTACCCCAGTCAAGAAACGATGCTTCTGCTCTCGCAAACGAATTCGTTTATTCGATTGCTCCTAACAAGAAGTGAATAATAATTCGTTTAATCCCAAAGTGCCCCCTGTTTGCATAACTCATCGCAATATATATAAATGTGTATGTTATGAGTTGGCCTAGAACCACCAAGTACGCGACGAGCAGATGCGTTGCTAGGCAGTTTTATTAAATAATAATAATAATAATAATAATAATAATAATAATAATAATAATAATAATAATAATAATAATAATAATAATAATAATAATAATAATAATAATAATAATAATAATAATAATAATAATAATAATAATAATAAACCGAAGAGAGGGCCCCCACAATCGACCTCGTCCGGATAGGGGTCAAGGGCAAGGTGGTGGGGCCCAACCGGATGGAGCGCCCGTTGACGACGAACGCTATGCACAAGGACGCTTTGAGTGGACGGATGAGCTAAGGGACGACCTTCTGCAATGCTACGAAAGCAGTGAGCCCGCACGAAGGGGATACATGGGGCGGATGCATGCTCTGTGGTGTGACAGGCATCCAGAGCATGGCGCCTTCACGCCACAAAATCTGCGTGACTATGTATCCCATCTTCGTAGAAGGGGCTACGTGAGGGCTGCTCCTGGACCGGTGAATGAGGTGGCCGAAAGACCGCCGCATTCACCGGTTGAGGAAGTGGTTCTCCTTGTTCCACCAGTACCAGAGGGCCTCAGTACCAGACGGGGGCTACACCACATAAAAGCCCCCGGGCCACAAGACCTGGCCAGAGTGGATGAAGAACTTCGTGATGCGCTACCAGAACGGGCTGACATCTGGCACATTAACTGTGCCGTGTATGCCGCTGTTCAACGCTTTTCTCGGACGGAGAGGCGTAATACTGCCTCCCCACAGGAGAGGGCGGAGCGGCGCATACAAAAGATGGAAGCCAAGATCCGGTCGGCGAGGCAACACGCATCCCGTATCCAATGTGTGATGGACTACATGGCGGCCAATAGGCCATTTACGCCTAAAGTGCGTCGAATAGCCGCCAACTTAAGACGCGTCCATCACACACTCAATGAGGCAGTGCTGCGAACCACCAAACAGCACTGTCTCGACAGGATACGGATGCTAGTGGTTTGTAAAAAATCACTAGTGAGGCGGGCGAGGGGGCTAGCGGAAAATAAACTCTTCCGCCAAAAGCCCTCGCGCCTTTTCGAACCGCCTCCGCGTGTTGCAGAGAATCCGCCGACTGTAGATCAGGTGGAAAATTTCTGGAAAACGCTTTACGAGGAGAAGCTTCCACTCAACCAAGACTCTCCAGCCCTGGCACACTTTGAAGCCTTCTGTCAAAGGCTTCAACAACCAAACGAGGTGTGCCAACCGATAACTCCAGAAGAGGTTCGAAGAGCTCTTGAGGGCTCTAAGAACTTTGCTGCTCCAGGTCCCGATGGGATAAACAACTATTGGTGGAAAAAATTACCCAGTACCCACCACCATTTGGCCAGAATTTTCAATTCATGGCTAAATGGGGAGCAGCAAATTCCTTCTTGGGTTGTCGAGGGGCGGACAGTGCTGATCCCGAAGAACGGAGATTTGTCTGACCCAAAGAACTACCGGCCGATAACCTGTTTAAACGCATGCTACAAGGTGTTTACACGCATTTTGTACATGCGGGTGCTCCATGCAGTTGAACCGGTTTACGAGCGGATATATGAGCAACGAGGGTCAAAGAGAGGTGTCGCTGGCTGCAAGGAGAACCTGCTGATTGACAGGTGTGTCACGCAGGACTCCGTGCAGTATAAGCGTAACCTCTCCATGGCCTGGATCGATTACCGCAAGGCATTTGACATGACATCACACGAGCTCATTGTACACTTGCTCCAATGTCTTGCGGTGCCCGGTCCCGTAGTGAGATGTATCGAAGAACTGATGCCGCTCTGGAGGACTATCTTTACCATAACATCGGGTAACGATAGAGTCCAGACGGAGCCGGTATATTTCAGAAGGGGAGTATTTCAGGGAGACTCCCTCAGCCCCCTTCTGTTTTGCATCTCACTACTGCCATTATCCGTTTCGCTCCGGAAAACCCGTGGCTACAACTGCGGTACCCCCGGCGACAGGAGGCATAAGGTCACCCATCTGTTTTATATGGATGACCTTAAACTTTATGCCTCCGGAGAGAGGGACCTACACCAGTCCCTCAGGGTGGTACAGGAGTACACGCAGGCTGTCGGTATGGAGTTCGGGTTAGACAAATGTGCACTGGTCCATCTCAAGAGAGGACGATGCGGGGACTACGGAGAGGACGCGCAGCTCGTGGACGGAAGCATCTTACATCATCTAGATGCCGGAGAGTCGTACACTTACTTGGGTGTCGAGCAACGCTCCACCCAAGAAGTGAGTGTAGTGAAAAACGCTCTCCGCGGCAAGTATCAGCACCGACTCCGACAGATCTGGTCTTCAGAACTGTCGGGGAAGAACAAGGTGTCTGCTACCAATATGCTTGCCGTTCCGATCCTTCTCTACTCCTTTGGGGTAGTGAAGTGGAGTCGAGAAGAGTTGCGTCAACTCGACGTAGGAACCCGCAAGAAGATGCATCTCAATAGGAGTTTGCATCCTAAATCGTCCGTTCCACGGTTATACCTCCCACGACATCGGGGAGGCCGTGGACTCTTGAGTTTGGAGAGTCTCCATAATAGGATGGTTCTGGATGGAGCCTGTAAGGTTATCAGGAGTTCGGATCCCCTCCTCTGCATGGTCCGGGACCATGAAAGTGCAGGAATAGGAGCATTTTTGTTTAAGGCAGCACAGAGAGCAGCCGATGAACTTGGTCTCTCCTTCGACGTCGAGCGGGTAAATCCCGACTCTGTCACCGAGTTGGAACCTGCTCGACGAAAAGCCCAAATTAAAGCTGTGGAACACAACATCTTTCTGCAGCTTCACACGGATAAGCCAATGCACGGAGTTTTCTATAAAAATATAGAGAACCTTGGCTTATCCGAAAGGCTGACCTTTGCCTTCTTAAGGTCAGCCGGGCTGAAGTCTGAGACCGAGGGATTCATAATGGCTTGCCAGGATGGTGTATTTAACACCCTCGTCTATCGTAGTCGTGTCATGGGTATAGAGGTCCCTGATGTCAGCTGCAGGGCCTGCCGCAGGGCGCCAGAGACTCTTATGCACTTGCTGTCGGCTTGCCCGACATATGCAGTCTCGGCCTATATCCAAAGGCACGACGGAGCATTACGAGTGCTTTATTACCATTTAAGGCACTCGTATGGGATAGACGAAACACCAGTGCTGCCTTACGCTCCGGGGGATATTGAGTCCGTTGTGGGAAATGAGAAGTGTCTAATTTATTGGAACTACTCTTTTCCCACCGTCAGGCAAATACAAGCCAACAAGCCTGACGTAGTACTCCTCGACCATCAACTCAAGACAATGTTTGTCGTGGAGTTCTCTGCTCCCGCGGAGAACAACATTGTCTTGAAGGAGGAGGAAAAACGGACAAAATATCGAGATCTGCTCTTCGAACTCCGCAGACTGTATCCAGACCATACTGTTAAGATAGTGGTACTGATTATAGGAGCCCTCGGTGGAACGAGACACACACTGCTTTCGGAACTTAAGATCATACCGGCATGCCGAAACTCGGCAGAGGTCTTAGCCGGCAGAATGCAGAAGGCCGTTATTCTCGGTTCATTACGTCTGCTCAGGGCACACGATTCACGGACCCAGTAGTCACTCACCCCACGGGCGTGGGGAGTGGCTACCGGTACTACCAGCTCCCCTCTGTGAGGGTCGGAGCCACAGAGAAGGGTGACTGGTTTTTAGCTAGCTAAAAAAAAAAAATAATAATAATAATAATAATAATAATAATAATAATAATAATAATAATAATAATAATAATAATAATAATAATAATAATAATAATAATAATAATAATAATAATAATAATAATAATAATAAGCAGGAGGGGCTCCCTTACATCCAACTAGCCTTTGGTGAGTAGCGACACCACTTACTCCAGCCACGGGTGCAAAATCCGGACCGACAGTGCTAGCGCACCCGGGAGGGGAAAGAGACTTCCCCTCTGGTGTCGGCCGTGGGCTTGTTAGGCTAACCACCTAACAAGCTGAAATCTTCTGGTTCCAGGCAACAGAAGACAGGGCCCCCACAATCGACCCCATCCGGATGGGGGTCACAGGCAAGGTGGTGGGGCCCAACCGGACGGATTGCCTGACAATGACGACCGCGAGACACATGGACGCTTTGAGTGGACAGATGAGCTGAGGAATGATCTTCTGCTGTGCTACGAAAGCAGTGAGCCCGCACGAAGGGGGTACATGGCGCGAATGCATGCTCTGTGGTGTGAAAGACACCCGGAGCACAGCGCCTTCACGCCGCAAAATCTGCGTGATTATGTATCCCACCTTCGTAGCAGGGGCTACGTGAGAGCTGTTCCTCAGCCGGTAAATGAGGCGGTTGAAGAGCCGCTGAATGAACTGGTTGAGGAGGCAGTTCTAGACGTTCCACCAACACCAGAGGGCCTCAACACAAGAAGGGGGTTACACTACATCAGACCCCCCAGATCAGAAGACCTAGCCAGAGTGGATGCTGAACTTCGTGAAGCGATACCAGAAGGGGCTGACATCTGGCGCATAAACTGTGCCGTATACGCTGCTGCACAGCGCTTAACCCCAGGGGAGAGGCGGAACACTGCCTCTCCACAGGAGAGAGCGGAGCGGCGTATACATAAGATGGAAGCCAAGATCCGGTCGGCGAGGCAACATGCATCCCGTATCCAATGTGTGATGGACTATATGGCGGCCAATAAGACATTCACGCCTAAAGTTAGGCGCATAGCCGCCAATTTAAGACGCGTCCATCACACACTGAATGGGGCAGTGCTGCGAACCACCAAGCAGCACTGCCTTGATCGGATACGGATGCTAGTGACTTGTAAAAAGTCACTAGTGAGGCGGGCGAGGGGGCTGGCGGAAAACAATCTATTCCGCAAAAAGCCCTCGCGCCTTTTCGAACCGCCTCAGCGTGTTGTAGAGAATCCGCCGACTGTAGATCAGGTGGAAAACTTCTGGAAAACGCTCTACGGACAGAAGCTACCACTCAACAGAGACACTCCAGCCCTGGCACACTTTGAAGCCTTTTGCCAAAGGTTTCAACAACCAAACGAGGTGTGCCAACCGATAACCCCAGAAGAGGTTCGAAGAGCTCTTGAGGGCTCTAAGAACTTTGCTGCTCCAGGTCCCGATGGGATAAATAACTTTTGGTGGAAAAAGTTTTCCAGTACCCACCACCATTTGGCCAGAATTTTTAATTCATGGCTAAATGGGGAGCAGCAAATTCCTTCTTGGGTTGTCGAGGGGCGGACAGTGCTGATCCCGAAGAACGGAGATTTGTCTAACCCAAAAAATTACCGGCCGATAACTTGCTTAAACGCATGCTACAAGTTGTTTACACGCATCTTGTACATGCGGGTGCTCCAAGCAGTTGAACGGGTTTACGAACGGATATATGAGCAAAGAGGGTCAAAGAGAGGTGTCGCTGGCTGCAAGGAGAACCTGCTGATCGACAGATGTATCACGCAGGACTCCGTGCAGTATAAGCGTAACCTCTCTATGGCCTGGATCGACTACCGCAAAGCATTTGATATGACATCCCATGAGCTTATTGTCCACTTGCTCAGATGTCTTGCGGTGCCAGGTCCCGTAGTGAGATGTATCGAAGAACTCATGCCGCTCTGGAGGACTCGCTTTACCATAACATCAGGTGACAGCAGAGTCCAGACAGAGCCGGTATTATTCAGAAGGGGAGTATTTCAGGGAGATTCCCTAAGCCCCCTTCTGTTTTGCATCTCACTACTACCATTATCCGTTTCGCTTCGAAATACCCGTGGATACAACTGCGGTACCCCCGGCGACAGGAGGCATAAGGTCACCCATCTGTTTTACATGGATGACCTTAAACTTTATGCCTCCGGAGAGAGGGATTTACGCCAGTCCCTCAGGGTGGTACAGGAGTACACGCAGGCTGTCGGCATGGAATTTGGGTTGGACAAGTGTGCACTAGTTCACCTCAAGAGAGGACGATGTGGTGACTACGGAGAGGATGCGCAGCTTGTGGAAGGAAGCATCTTACATCATTTAGATGCCGGAGAGACGTACACTTACTTGGGTGTCGAGCAACGCTCCACCCAAGAAGTGAGTGTCGTAAAAAACGCTCTCCGCGGCAAGTATCAGCACCGACTCCGACAGATCTGGTCTTCAGAACTGTCGGGGAAGAACAAGGTGTCTGCTACCAATATGCTTGCCGTTCCGATCCTCCTCTACTCCTTTGGAGTAATTAAATGGAATCAAGAGGAGCTGCGTCAACTCGATGTAGGAACCCGAAAAAAGATGCATCTCTATAGGAGTTTGCACCCAAAATCGTCCGTTCCACGGTTATATCTCCCACGGCATCGGGGAGGCCGTGGACTCTTGAGTTTGGAGAGTCTCCATAACAGAATGGTTCTGGATGGAGCCTGTAAGGTCATAAGGAGTTCGGATCCCCTCCTCTGCATGGTCCGAGACCATGAAAGTGCAGGAGCAGGAGCCTTTTTGTTTAAGGCAGCACGCAGAGCCGCCGATGAACTCGGTCTGGTCTTCGACGCTGAGCGGGTTAACCAAGACTCTGTCACCGAGTTGGAACCTGCTCGGCAAAAAGCCCAAGTCAAAGCTGCTGAAATTGATCTATTTCTGCAGCGACACTCGGATAAGCCATTGCACGGCGTCTTCTATAAAAATATAGAAGACCGCGGCTTATCCGAAAGGCTGACCTTTGCTTTCTTAAGGTCAGCCGGGCTGAAGTCTGAGACCGAGGGATTCATAATGGCGTGCCAGGATGGTGTATTCAACACACTCGTCTATCGAAGTCGTGTAATGGGTATAGAGGTCCCTGATATCAGCTGCAGGACCTGCCACAGGGCGCCGGAGACATTAATGCATTTGCTGTCGGCTTGTCCAGTATATGCAGTCTCGGCCTATATCCAGAGGCACGACGCAGCATTACGAGTGCTTTATTATCACTTAAGGCACTCGTATGGGATAGACGAGACACCAGTGCTGCCTTACGCTCCGGGGGATATTGAGTCCGTTGTGGGAAATGAGAAGTGTCTAATTTATTGGAACTACTCGTTTCCCACCGTCAGGCAAATACAAGCTAATAAGCCTGACATGATACTCCTCGACCACCAACTCAAGACAATGTTTGTCGTGGAGTTCTCGGCTCCCGCGGAGAATAACATTGTCTTGAAGGAGGAGGAAAAACGGACGAAATATCGAGATTTGCTCTTCGAGCTCCGTAGGCTTTACCCTGGCCATACTGTTAAGCTAGTGGTCCTGATCATAGGAGCCCTCGGTGGAACGAGACACACACTGCTTTCAGAACTAAAGATCATACCGGCATGCCGAAATTCGGCAGAGATCTTAGCCGGCAGGATGCAGAAGGCCATTATCCTCGGCTCATTACGTCTACTCAGGGCACACGATTCTCGGACCCAGTAGTCACTCACCCCACGGACGTGGGGAGTGGCTGCCGGTACTACCAGCTCCCCTCTGTGAGTGTCGGAGCCACAGAGTATAAAGGGTGACTGGCTTTTATAAACTAAAATAATAATAATAATAATAATATGCCCAGCGCTTAACTCCGGGTGAGAGGCGGAATACTGCCTCCCCACAGGAGAGAGCGGAGCGGCGTATACAAAAGATGGAAGCCAAGATCCGGTCGGCGAGGCAACACGCATCCCGTATCCAATGTGTGATGGACTATATGGCGACCAATAGGACATTCACGCCTAAAGTTAGGCGCATAGCCGCCAATTTAAGACGCGTCCATCACACACTGAATGGGGCAGTGCTGCGAACCACCAAACAGCACTGCCTTGATCGGATACGGGTGCTAGTGACTTGTAAAAAGTCACTAGTGAGGCGGGCGAGGGGGCTGGCGGAAAACAATCTATTCCGCAAAAAGCCCTCGCGCCTTTTCGAACCGCCTCAGCGTGTTGTAGAGAATCCGCCGACTGTAGATCAGGTGGAAAACTTCTGGAAAACGCTCTACGGACAGAAGCTCCCACTCAACAGAGACACTCCAGCCCTGGCACACTTTGAAGCCTTTTGCCAAAGGTTTCAACAACCAAACGTGGTGTGCCAACCGATAACCCCAGAAGAGGTTCGAAGAGCTCTTGAGGGCTCTAAGAATTTTGCTGCTCCAGGTCCCGATGGGATAAATAACTTTTGGTGGAAAAAGTTTTCCAGTACCCACCACCATTTGGCCAGAATTTTTAATTCATGGCTAAATGGGGAGCAGCAAATTCCTTCTTGGGTTGTCGAGGGGTGGACAGTGCTGATCCCGAAGAACGGAGATTTGTCTAACCCAAAAAATTACCGGCCGATAACTTGCTTAAACACATGCTACAAGTTGTTTACACGCATCTTGTACATGCGGGTGCTCCAAGCAGTTGAACGGGTTTACGAACGGGTATATGAGCAACGAGGGTCAAAGAGAGGTGTCGCTGGCTGCAAGGAGAACCTGCTGATCGACAGATGTATCACGCAGGACTCCGTGCAGTATAAGCGTAACCTCTCTATGGCCTGGATCGACTACCGCAAGGCATTTGATATGACATCCCGTGAGCTCATTGTCCACTTGCTCAGATGTCTTGCGGTGCCCGGTCCCGTAGTGAGATGTATCGAAGAACTCATGCCGCTCTGGAGGACTCGCTTTACCATAACATCGGGTAATAGCAGAGTCCAGACAGAGCCGGTATTGTTCAGAAGGGGAGTATTTCAGGGAGATTCCCTAAACCCCCTTCTGTTTTGCATCTCGCTACTGCCATTATCCGTTTCGCTGCGAAATACCCGTGGCTACAACTGCGGTACCCCCGGCGATAGGAGGCATAAGGTCACCCATCTGTTTTACATGGATGACCTTAAACTTTATGCCTCCGGAGAGAGGGATTTACGCCAGTCCCTCAGGGTGGTACAGGAGTACACGCAGGCTGTCGGTATGGAATTTGGGTTGGACAAGTGTGCACTAGTCCACCTCAAGAGAGGACGATGCGGTGACTACGGAGAGGATGCGCAGCTTGTGGACGGAAGCATCTTACATCACCTAGATGCCGGAGAGTCGTACTCTTACTTGGGTGTCGAGCAACGCTCCACCCAAGAAGTGAGTGTAGTAAAAAACGCTCTCCGCGGCAAGTATCAGCACCGACTCCGACAGATCTGGTCTTCAGAACTGTCGGGGAAGAACAAGGTGTCTGCTACCAATATGCTTGCCGTTCCGATCCTCCTCTACTCCTTTGGAGTAATTAAATGGAATCAAGAGGAGCTGCGACAACTCGATGTAGGAACCCGAAAAAAGATGCATCTCTATAGGAGTTTGCATCCTAAATCGTCCGTTCCACGGTTATATCTCCCACGACATCGGGGAGGCCGTGGACTCTTGAGTTTGGAGAGTCTCCATAACAGGATGGTTCTGGATGGAGCCTGTAAGGTCATAAGGAGTTCGGATCCCCTCCTCTGCATGGTCCGAGACCATGAAAGTGCAGGAGTAGGAGCCTTTTTGTTTAAGGCAGCGCGCAGAGCCGCCGATGAACTCGGTTTGGTCTTCGACGCTGAGCGGGTTAATCACGACTCTGTCACCGAGTTGGAACCTGCTCGGCAAAAAGCCCAAGTCAAAGCTGCTGAAATTGGTTTATTTCTGCAGCTACACTCGGATAAGCCATTGCACGGAGTCTTCTATAAAAATATAGAAGACCGCGGCTTATCCGAAAGGCTGACCTTTGCTTTCTTAAGGTCAGCCGGGCTAAAGTCTGAGACCGAGGGATTCATAATGGCGTGCCAGGATGGTGTATTCAACACACTCGTCTATCGAAGTCGTGTCATGGGTATAGAGGTCCCTGATGTCAGCTGCAGGACCTGCCACAGGGCGCCGGAGACATTAATGCATTTGCTGTCGGCTTGTCCAGTATATGCAGTCTCGGCCTATATCCAGAGGCACGACGCAGCATTACGAGTGCTTTATTATCACTTAAGGCACTCGTATGGGATAGACGAGACACCAGTGCTGCCTTACGCTCCGGGGGATATTGAGTCCGTTGTGGGGAATGAGAAGTGTCTAATTTATTGGAACTACTCGTTTCCCACCGTCAGGCAAATACAAGATAATAAGCCTGACATGGTCCTCCTCGACCACCAACTCAAGACAATGTTTGTCGTGGAGTTCTCGGCTCCCGCGGAGAATAACATTGTCTTGAAGGAGGAGGAAAAACGGACGAAATATCGAGATTTGCTCTTCGAGCTCCGCAGGCTTTACCCTGGCCATACTGTTAAGCTAGCGGTCCTGATCATAGGAGCCCTCGGTGGAACGAGACACACGCTGCTTTCAGACCTAAAGATCATACCGGCATGCCGAAATTCGGCAGAGATCTTAGCCGGCAGGATGCAGAAGGCCATTATCCTCGGCTCATTACGTCTACTCAGGGCACACGATTCTCGGACCCAGTAGTCACTCACCCCACGGACGTGGGGAGTGGCTGCCGGTACTACCAGCTCCCCTCTGTGAGTGTCGGAGCCACAGAGTATAAAGGGTGACTGGCTTTTACGGAAAAAAAAAAAAAATAATAATAATAATAATAATAATAAGGGAGTTAAACCATGTTCGGGTAATACCTATCATAATATCAGTTACTGGGGTAGTTACGAAACAACTCAGTAAACATCTGGAGCAACTGGATGTTCCGAAAGGTCTCATCAAAATCATTCAGAAAGCGGCTATTCTACAAACTTGCCATATTGTGCGCAAGTTCCTAAATGCATGACAGAACAAGATGAATTTCTTCTCTGTCTTGCATAAAAGAACCATCACACACCGGTAAAAATAAACCGAGAAAATAACTTGAATAATAATAATAATAATAATAATAATAATAATAATATTTATTTCTTCCATTTAAAAGTACAAGTACAATAACAGAAGAAAGGGTCAAAAATAAAACAGATGAGTGTAAACGTAATCAACATGAACATATACACACATACATACACATACATATACACACATACATACACATACATATACACGCACATACACATGTATAGTCACAAACAGACGTGTAAGTCAGAAAATTAAACATATAGAGGTGTAAGTATAACAAATGTGTATAACAAACAACAAGAAAGACAATAAACAAAAATATATAGGAACACGTACCCGTGTATAAGTCAATATGCACATATAAATAAAATTCAAGTAGAAATAGAAGGTGGTAAGGAGAATTCTTGTAGTGTGTAACAGTTTTTTTGTAGTAGTAATTCTTTCAGCCTATTTTTAAAGACATAAACATTGGGGGAACCTTTAATTTCTGCATTCAGTGCATTGTAAAGTTTACAGCCAATATAGTGAAAACTCTTTTGGTAAAAAGTTGTTCGAAAATTATTTGGTGCCAACAGCCCTCTCGATCTCGTATTATGATCGTGGTTCAATTGGTTTGCCGAGAACGTGGTGAGGTTTTTGTAAACATAAGTACAAACCTCCAGTATGTATATTCCAGCAACGGTTAGTATCCCAAGATTTTGAAATGTATTACGACATGATTGACGATATTCGAGTGCTGCAATAATTCGGAGAGCGTACTTCTGTATTAGAAATACTCTACTTATTTGTGTACTCGTTCCCCGGTTAATTATTCCATATCTTAAATGAGAATGAAAGTTGGCGTAGTACAATGTTTACGAGTTTGTTGACCTTGAAGATCAGTTTCAAGGTCAGTAATCGAATAACCCAAATCAAATAAAAGACCTAACATACGATACTCCACCCGAACAGAATTTTTCGCTACCATGCTCCGTGGTTATGAGGGCTACTGTCTGCTGTTTTGTGTCCCCCGGGTTTCGCGGTTATTAGCTCTCCGGTCTTCTGTGTTAGTTTATGTGGTTGTGGTGTCGGCTACCTGTCTGCGGTGTGAGGTTGTACATTTGTGGAGTTAAGAAAATATCAGATTCGGACTCAGATATCCCAAAAACATGTATATGAATTTTTTCCGATTTTTGACGATCTCTTCTGAACTTGACCTTCAAATGCCCCCAACCCCGACGTGAAGGGGTTTAATGGACCCCCGTACCCCGTATTTGGATTCTGCGACCCCAAAAATATGTATATGAATTTTTTCAGATTTTTTGACGGTATTTTCTCAATTTGACCTTCAAATGCCCTTGACTCTGACATGATGGGGCTTAACGGACCCCGGATTTGGATTCAGCGACCCTAAAAACATAAAGAGAACGTGGTCTGACCTCCAGGTAAGAGCACTTTTTTCCATCTTGAGGTTCATGGAAATTTTTTGAGACATTGTGTCCTTGACATCTCGAAAACTGTTCATTTCCGGACTTTGGTCAGGAGGTACAACATATCAAAAATTCAGATGAATTGACCGGGAACTGAAGCCCATAAGGTTTGTGCGGGATCCTTTAGCTAAATTACAATATGTTAATGTCAAAAATCCATGGACCACCCTATGTACAGTATTTTTTAATTGAAATGGAAAGGTTGAACGTGAGAAATCCCAAATTAACGAAAATTTCAAAATTTTTAGAAAAGCTCTTTTGCCACTTGTCTTTAGTAGAATTGCTGGCAATTGTGGTTGACGTCTTGCAGAGACTGCCGGCACTCGCGGACTACTGTTTTCTTTCATGGGAAGAATATTGCTATACATATGCAACAAAATGGATTCTAAAGTGATATCTTCTATATTTTTTATCGGGGAGGAAGAAACGGTTGTGATTCAACTACTATCAAGTATATCTCTCAAACGTGCTAAAATTTTCAATATGTAACGAAGAAGACACGAGCAAGTAGACTCCAAAATATTGATTAAATTCAATTTAAAAGAAGATGAGAAGCAATTTTACAAATTTTTCAGATCAAACCCCGATCAGTATTAGTATGTCCTAAGCTTAATTTAGGAAGATCTTTTTTGTGAAAATTCCTACATTGACTCCTATATCACTTTACCACCTTACCTATTTACAAAAATCTTTTAGGTCGAGGTGAAGAAAGGGCAATTTAGGGTCAAGCGACCCCTTAAACAATCTACGATCTACCAGCTAACCTTTATTGTCAGAAGAGAATCTTGCTGTAGCTTAGAGGCTAAGTTATAGAGACAGTTTAAAAGAAAAGCGTGTCAGATGAATAAGTACACAAAATAGGATTTATTCTCAAAATGTAAAATACAGTAATAAAAGTATTTAGAGATCAATGAAACTATGCACATTACCATCAATAGAATTGATAACACAGGACCACCAAATATTTTTGTGAGGTGCGCCGGACCAGACCCAGTGTAGCATAAGTTTTTGGGATCGCTGAAACTAAATCTGAAACTTATATTGCCCTATCACGTCAGGATTTTTTTAAATTAAGGGAAACCTTAAATCTGTGGATGAAAACCGCAGCCAGGCGAAAGACATGTTTTTATCGAATAAGCCGTAAGCCCACATGAAAAAAACCCAATAACTCAACATCCTCAATTCACAGACACAGGCCAAAGGCTACATCTAGTGTAAGGTGAACAAAAATTGAAAACAATTTTTTTTAAAACCGACTTCACATTAAGAAAATAAATATATTCGAAGATTTGGCGGAGTCGCTGGTAATCATCAATTAATTCAAAAACGGGGTATTATTTTCGTGTAAAATTCACATGGTGCTTAACATAAAGAGAATTTCACAATAGCTTCCTTCACTATGCAGAAGTTAAATAAATAAAAGAAGCTACTGAAAAGGTTCAAAAAATCTTCAAAAATATCTCTAAAAGTAAGAAATAACTCAGTTTTATAAATATCTATCTACCTATTAATGGAAAGTAGCAAGGAACTGTACCTTATTACCTAATATCAATTTGAAATCGATGCAAAAATATCTAATTTCAAAACTGGCTGAGGTTTTCATCTACAGATTTAAGGTTCTCCTTAATTTAAAAGAATCCTGACGTGATGGGGCAAAATAAACATATGCCACACTGGGTCTGGTCCGGCGGACCCGCGAAAATATTTTATGGTCCTGTGTGACCAGTTAATAGCTATGTATACAGAATGGCATTTTAAAATATTGGGTCGATGCGTGGCCTACGTAAATGATTCCATCAGGCCACTGCATTAAATTTAATGGCGGCCGTCGGAGTCCTAGCATTACGGTACATACCGAAACATTTAACGCTTTCTTGACGTTTCTAATAAAATTATATGAACAAAAAATGTAAATGTACGCTTAAAAATGATTTACTTTATATAATTTATAATAAAATATATTATAAAAACACAAATAGTTTTCTAAAAATAAATAAATAAACAATTTGTAAATGATTACCCATCAGTATTATACTATAAAATTAAATATATCTATAAAACTAAAATACACACTTGATTGATTATTGATTCAAAATAAAATAAGCACTTTTAATAATAGTTAAAACAAAACAAAAAATAATTATTTCTTTAAACTCTAACAGCAATAAATTGTGGGTAACAAAAATTTAAAATGCCTCTATAATAATAAGTCACAACAGTTATTGTTATAAATATTAAAAGATCAGTACATACACAAGTATGTACAACATATTTATTTTAAATTTAATTCCTATTACAGAGATTGCAACTTATCAACTTTTCTTTTTTTATCACAGTTTATTTTAATCTCTTTATTGCTAGTATTTTTTTCCGGTAATTGTTAAGAACACCGACTTCTGGAATTTCTCCAATTTTTTTGGAGGAAATGTTCCGCTTATTTTGGAAAACTACCCCCTACAATATTGGTATTTTTAATAAAAAAAATTATTGTCGTAATAAAATTATTTAGAGGACAATACACCTACTTACTACTTCCGATATTTCGCATTTTTTTTTCGAAACTATCCCCATTGTAGGGGGTAGTTTTCCAAAATAAGCACAACATTTCAACTATCAGAAACGATTACTATAACTGTGAACACATCTATGCAAAAAAATTGGAGAAATTCAAGAAGTCGGCGTTCTTAACAATGACCTTTTTTTTCTTATTATACCTCATTTGTTTTTCTTCCCTTATATGATTATTTGTCACTTCAGAATAATTGTTCAACAATATATTCGAAAAGTATGTCAAACAAATACGAATTAGCTGCAGTCTTTGCATATCACAACTATTGCAGGTTTCTGTCTATTTCGTTTCTAATATTTTTTTTTTTTGACTTTATGTTTAGAAAGTCATTTTCAATCTTTCAGATATCAAACTCTGGATTTGGGTCGTTCATTAAAAATTGTAGGAACAGCATCTTCACAAAGTTTATGGATTTTTCGAGGAAGTGTTAGAAGAGTTCCATCATCTCTTTTGACAGAATCTTCAGTAATTAAAAATTGCTCACTAAAATGATTAACACAGATTACTGAATCTTTATTCTGGATAAAATGTTTTTGGTGAAAGCTGTGAGAGCATTTTTTGCCAGGTTCTTGTCCGACGGAACGCGAAACACAGTAGTATATCGTTGTTTATTTTAATTTGATTTGAATCCTGACACACAACATCGACGGGGCATTCTTACCTGAGTTTAATTGACATTCATTAATTAAGGGCACTTTCATAATGTTCACAGTATAAATATACATTAATAAATCAAGATCAAATTTCAATAACTGTTATGATTATTAAGTATTAGGAGGTTGAATCATTTATTTATAGTATTTCTCTCCATCTATTTGAATTATTACTGTTAGGCACATTAAATATTTAAGTAACTCACTTTTCATTCGACTCCAATACAAATTGAAACCAAATTAGTTGACACTAATCCATACTCAACTTCATACTAAACAAATTATACGAAAAAATAAAATATTAATCTTGCAAAATCGCGCGAAATCCACCCGCAGCCCAGTAGCTTTGTAAAACCGAAGGACTCCTTTCGTGACGTCACAGTCGGATTCGAGTGCAATGCGGTGGCCTGATGGAATCATTTACGTAGGCCACGGTCGATGCCAATGTAAGGTAGAAGAGAAGAGAAATGGACAAATAATATGCTGAAAAGAAGCAAATTTAACCTACGCTGTTGCCACTTTTCTCTTTAGCTGCTTTTAGTCGTCAGCGGAACTCTTAACATGTTGAAGTGCCTGACATCAATGTTAATATATCGCTTTCTTTCACGTACATTATTTTGCTATTTATATTTCACTCTATCTTATTATAGGGATCGACCCAAGATTTCTAGGTCCCACTAGTGTATATTGAATGTTTAAAAAGCAAAAATACCGGAGACCGCTGTGCCTATCGCATCCAGACTGGTCACGAAGCAGTTAAGGCGCAGCAGTTAACTGCTCGTAGTCGAGAAGCGATGGTGAAACGTTCGAGAGGAAACACTTATATCAGCTGCTATAAGAGGAGAGGCTGACTGCCAGACGTTAACGTCAACCGCAACTGCCAGCAGCTCTACTAAAAACAGACTTTCAGGGTTCCTGAAAGACTAAATATAAATGAACACTGAACACCTATGCAAATTATTGTTGATTCTGTTATGTTTCCCTTATATCGCAAAGTAACAATTTTTACTATACATACAAGACCTATAAATATGGCCGAAAGTAAAAAATAAACTTTATAACTCCAGACCATTTCATTATTATACTCTTCGCAAATACGAAAACGAAGAGTATATTGTATTTGATCGGCACATTTCTAAAACCGTAAATATCGCTCGCAGACATTGTGTTAGTGAATTAATTCTGAACAACTTTCAAAATGTCCGTCTGTCCGTCCGTCCGTCCGTCCGTCCGTCCGTCCGTCCGTCCGTCCGTCCGTCCGTCCGTCCGTCCGTCCGTCCGTCCGTCCGTCCGTCCGTCTGTCTGTCCGTCACGTTTTTTGTAAGCACGATAACTCGAGAAAGAAAAATCTGATTGTACTGAAATTTGGACAGTAAGTCAGTGTTAGCTAGTGGAAGAACTCTATTGTTGTTTTTGAACAAAATCGATCAGTAAATAAAAATGTTATTAATGATTTAAATTTGAGAATTTTATTTTTGATTTTTATGTTTTTTTAAAAACTAACATTTTTTAGATTTTTTTAAGTGCTAGGTATTTCTTACGCTTTTGAGTCGGAATCCAAGGGTCCCAGGTTCGAAACGATGGGGGTATGGTATAATTTTTTTTTTACTTTATTTTACACCAACTAAGTTCGTACTATAAAATTAAAAATGTGTAAAACTAACATTATTTACAAAAAACCGCGAAGAGTATCCTATAGAATGTGTAACAATTATATAAAAAGTTTAGTAAACCGACGAAGAGTACGTTTTTAGCTTGTTCATTTTATTACTGATGCTAAAATGCCAAACTTACCTAAATTCTTATCTCCATTAAATAGATTATCGAATTTAACATGAATTTTCTTGACGGTGTAATCGACAGATGGTACAAAGTTGTCAATATATTCCTTCCCATTTTTGGTTACAAGCCCATAGTCGAAGGAATATTTCACCATCAAATCATCTAAAAGTAAGATTTCATCATATTTTAGCACAAACACTTATTTCAATGCTGGCAGTATAGACCAGAAAGGTGTTAGGAAAATAGCTTTTTTAAATAGTCAACGTTTCGTCGCAATTTATTGACATCCTCAGTGATCATACGGTGATGGAATATGTTGTAAAAAGTTCATTTTATCTATTGTTTGTTTGTAGTCATAAAACATTTTTTCCTCGACTTTTCTTCAATTTTTATTAGTGGTTGGTGGTCTGTGCTTTAATGCCGTTAAGAGTTGACGGATATAGACCAGAAAAGTGTCAGTAAAACAGCTTTATTAAATAGTCGACGTTTCGTCACATTTTATTGACATCCTCAGGACTGATACAATGATCGAATATGTTGTAAAAAGGTCATTTTATTTATCAATTCTTTGTAGTTTAAAAACGTTTTTTTCCCGATTTTTCTTCAGTTTCTATTAGTGAGCACAGGCCATCAACCACTAAGAAAAATTGAAGAAAAATCGGGGAAAAGCGTCTTATGGCTACAAACAATTGATAGATAAAAATGATCTTTTTACAACTTATTTCAGTCCCGAGGACGTGAATAAATTGTGACGAAACTTCGACTATTTAAAAAAAAAGTTGTTTTACTAACACCTTTCTAATCTATACCCTTATCAGCATTAAAGGACAGACCATCAACCACTAATAAAGAAGTCATTTTAATTTCACAAAAAATGTAAGCTATATTCAGCAAGTATAAAAATCAAGTTTAGAAATAGACACAAAATTGGTAGCATAGTTGAGAAGCAAAGAGTAAAGTTCGGAAATATCTGATTAAATAGATGTATTATCAGTAGTTCCGCAAGGGTCGCACTGCGCACCACTTCTGTTCAGTTTAATTATTAATGATATCGGTTTGCACTTAAACTGTATTTTATTATTATTTGCTGATGACTTAAAATTATTTAAAAGTATTACAATCAGTTACAGTTTGTATTAAACAATTTAATAGATTGGTGCAATATAATATAATAATATCATTAAATGTAGACAAATGCTATCACATCAGCTTTTTCATAGTCAATAAAAATGTTTTCACTTCATACAATATACATCATTATCACATCAGTGTCATTTATAAAACATCTTGACTGGTTGTTGTACAATGTTTCTTATTAATACAAGTTCACATATTCCGTTTGAAGGTTCAGAAATAATTAAAGCTGTTGGTATAATCAAAATTTTCTATTTAAGACTGCGGTGGTTACTATGCTTAGCTGCATTTACGGAATACCCAGCATGCGAGTGCGACTCGTATTTGACCAGCTTTATTTGAAGTCTCCCCGGAATGCTCCTGCGACACCAAATATTGCAATGATCGAAATCAACTGAATCGTTATTGGTTTCTGTTATCGCTTGCATAATTCCCAGTACCTCCCCACCTACAATATACAATATACTAATGAATGTGTCCCTGATAGTATTGTCGAGTAGATTGATATGTCAAATTTCTCATTTCCTGACGATTTCAATCTAATCTGAAAGTTTTTGCTGAAATTATATATAGGAGAAGTATTAGTATTATAGTCTCTTCTAGTAAACAGGCATGTCTCGTAACCGTGTTTTTTATATGCTATTGACCTACATATTTTAACTTTAGAGTAGTCCCTAATGCCCTCTTCTCTGTGAATAAGTTTAAAGGAGAGATGTAGAATATAATGTCCATTGCGGCTACAGGTATCGTATTAACACAACAGTGTAGACCACTGAGAGATCTCGGGTGAAAAACTGCAGTACTGCTCTGCGACACTACCCGAAAACAGTACATGGTTTGTTTACTATTACTACCATCTGTTTCTTCAAATTCAGAGTATGGTCAAGTATGCCTTCTAGAATTTCTTACTGCCTTACGCGTTAATTGAGTTCCTGCTAATTTGGGTATTGGACAATTTTCTTTTCTTTGTGGGTAGTACCTAGCTTTGCATTATGGTTTTTAACTGAAAAAAGAAGAGTGTTCTATGCGTCAATCATCGACCAATTTTAGAGCTGTTTATATAAATTTTCATAGCGAATCTTCGAAGCTATTCGAAAGAACCATTGTCATTGAGACTATTTGCAGCCATGACTCAAGCTAAGAATACCAGACGCCGCCTTGTGAACAGCCTCTTTTGATCACTCTTCTGGTTTCTATGTTTCCCACTTTAATTCGAATGACTCTCCGTTTAACGATCTGTATTATTCATTCACTGAGTGTATTAGGAGCAGCAAATAAGTGCGTTGTTTATGCTCTCGAAGATTGTTCTGTCAAAAGTACCTTTGATATCAGTAAACGCCCTCAAAGCAGACATTTTTATTTAATGCAGATTTTGTGAATCTTCCTGGACTGCAAGCGTGTTGATTCAGATGTAATGGGTTTAATACTAGCACTGTATTTCAAATTTCTCGATTGCATAGTTTTTCTAAAACTTTCAGTAGAAAGAGGTAAGGCTAATGGAATGATATGATACTGGTTAAGAATAATGCATGTGCCTTGGTATAGATATAAACGTTAACTTTATTTCTCTCCAGCTTAGTCGGGTGTATTTCAAGGCAATGGACACCTAATAAACGCGCACTGGGCGGTGGCGTCTATGTTCCAGTCCCCACTAGAACAGTGCTGGAGATACACTGTCAATGCCTGGTGATTTGCAAAGGTGAAAGGTGTTGATTACCCATGTTACTTTGGTATCATCTGCTGTCCCCCCCCCCCCCCCCTAAACCGCTGGGGTAAGGTTCGATTTGGTCAGTTTAAATGAAACGACACATTAGCTACCCGGAAACATTGCTTTTAGCAGAAATCAGATGTTTCAGATAGGTTGCTTGTAAAGGAGCCAGCTTCTCGATTCATAAATCCTGTTTGTTGTTGTGGATTCTTGAAGCGTAACGTTGCGGTAAGCAGCTTAGGATGTGGAATACATTCTACTGCAATAATATTTTCATGATGTTATTTGCATCTCAATATTAGCTTTCATATCTTTACTCTCAGCCGGTCAAGTTCTTTGCTTCACCAAGGTGTCCGCCTCTTTTAATGAACAATAATCCTCTTAACTTAAAACGAAGCCCTCCGATAACCATCAAAGTTACGGTCAATGGCCTTGGTGGTTTCTATATTATTTGTGGCAAAGAGCTGCAACCCTTCATCACATTCTATAGGCTCGAGGGTATGAGGGTATATAACCTAATCAAATTGTATACCGTTTGCTGCTACTCAGTATTATTTGGACATCATCAGGACACCGCTTAGAGAAAGGTCCAACTCGATACCGGAAATGTGGAAAGTTGAAGCGGATATAGGAAAAGCTACAACTGATGATACACTGACTGAAAGAGGGCTGAAGAGAAGAAGGGAGGAACGGCTATTCCAAAAAAGTTACAACTAAAGCAATAGGACTGCGCACTTTAGTAAGGGCGAATACTAATACAAACGTAGAGATTAAAAGGGCAACGGAAGAACTTTATTACCTTGCTAAAAGATCGGAACAAGCCACCAAGAGCAAATAAGTACGAGGAAGAGTAAGCAAAATCCCCCAATTCTTGGTGAGACGGAGAGTGAGACGACAAACTACTCCACGCAAACGGAAACAGCCCAGGCCAGAATGAACCAGGAGCAGATTGATATGTTAAGAATAGCCATTAACAGCGGCAGAGACTTTGGCGAATACAAAGAGCTGGCGGCACAAGCGTGGCCACCCCAGGTATTCGAGAAGATACGGGAGGTATCAGGAATCCCCTTCTGGGTGCCCGGCGAAAAAGACCTGGCCATCTGCTTACAAGGCAGAGAAGATCTAGATAGGGGAATTGTGAAACAGTTTAGGATGGTATTCCCTGAGCTAATCGAATCCAAGAAAAGATGAAGGCTTCACGCACATGAAGTACGAGACGAGCCTAACGACGGCATCCAAGGGATGTGAGCCCACCGTACGATTTCTATACAAAATCGGGGTGTGCGAATCGGAGGAAGACACTTTCGACAATATGTCGAAACTGAAGACCTGGATGATAGAAAATCAGCACAGAAGTGTGGCGGTTCCCCGCACAGAAATAAACTGGATTAGGGTAAAAAAATTGCTGGAGTACGTCATGTCGGACACGGACATCACAGTTGCCGCCTACTCTCCTCCAAAGAAAAAAGGCGGAGACCCGGGAGGCGCTCCAAATAAGACTGGAGGGAGCCCCAACAATGGTAGGAAGAGAGGCAGAAACGGGAGAAACAAGGACAATGAGGTCCTCTTTCTCAGTCAAACTAGCGTACAATATAGAGACCTGCTCGAGAAGGTTAAAAAGGTCGACGTAAATGCCCTTGGTATAGATGTCATTGCTGTGAGGAAAACAAAAATTGGGAGATGCTGATTGAAGTTGCCGGAGGACAAGCGGCCGCCACCCCCCTAAAGGAAACCTTGGACAAGATCGGCGGGATTACAACTCGAAAGAAAGGGAAAGGGAAGGTCGTGGCTATCAGAGATCTGGACGCGACCATCTCCTCGGAGGAAATACGACAGGCTATCGCCCACGAGATGCAAATCACGGAAAAGGACGTAGTAGTAGAAAGATTGTCAGTAATTTTCGGGGAAACTCAGGCCGCCATGGTCAGGTTACCGATGAAGGAAGTGGAGGAATTACTCACCAGAAAGAGTCTAAAAATTGGGTGGCTCAGATGCAGAGTCAGGGATGCAACGAGAAGGAGCACGACGGCCAGGATGTGCTGGTCGTTCGGGCACACCAAGTACGGCTGCGAGGCCCCACTGCCTCAGATGTGGAAAAGGGGGCCACCAGGCTAAGGGCTGCAGAGAACCGAAGTACTGCCCCATTTGTAATATAGGAGGCCACAGAGCCGATGCGAAAGGATGCCCCCAATATGGGAAGTCAACGACACAGGGGCGAAAGACACAACACTAAGCAGGTCCAAATGCGAGTTGGTGATATCAGGGAAACTGACCTAGTCAACGCGCAAAATACTTAAGATTTTACAGACAAATCTAAACCGGGCGTGGGCTGCACATGACGTCGCCCACACAGTCGCCCTCAGGGAGGGGGTCGAACTTCTAATAGTAAGCGAGCCCAACAAAAAGATCGCTTCCAGACAGCTGGATCACAGACACTAGAAAGGACGTGGCTGTGTTCTTCTATAAAAAAGACATCGAAGTGGTAGAAGTAGCAGCAAGATAGGGACTGGTAATTATCCAATTAAGGCCTTTCACCATAATCTGCGAGCACTGCTCCCCTAACTCGACTATCGAGAGGTTCGAAGAATTCCTGGAGCACATCAACAACGAAATACACCTAAGACAGAGCGAGATAGTCCTCCTAGGAGATTTTAACGCCAAAGCTCGCGAGTGGACTCCAATCACAGACGCCCGTGGAAACCGGCTTAGTGACCTAATCCATGAGCACAATATGACGGTACATAATAACGGCATCACACAGACGCCCGGGGAAACCGGCTTAGTGACCTAATCCATGAGCACAATATGACGGTACATAATAACAGCATCACCCCGACGTGCATTAGACACAACGGGTCCTCTTTCGTGGACGTTGCTTTCTCTACTCAACATCTTGCGGGGAAGCTCAAGGGTACTAGAGGAAGCTACATTAAGTGACCATAGACACATCTGCTTCAAGATCAGGAACGTTATTGCCCCAAAAACCAAGTGGAACACGAAACATGGAGAATTTATAGATAAAACTCGGCTCACACACGACCTGAGAGAGTGCCAGCACAGAGCGAGAAACGCGAACTCACTACCCACAGCGGAAACCTGGGTGGGAGAGATCAGATCTGCACAAAGAAAATGCACACAGAAGACGGGAAATAGACCGAGAATAGTGCCATACAGGTGGAGCGATGATATCCACGAGGCGTGGATCAGATGTACCCCCGCAAAAATAAGTTTACAACACGCCCGACGCAGAGGCATAACCGACCAGATTGCGACCCACGATCTAAGTGAAGACCTAAACAATAAAATAGCCAATTTTAGGAAGCTGATCAGAGCTTCAAAAAAGGAACACTGGAGGGCACTGTGCAACCAACTGGTATCAGACATTCGGTGCGATGGCTATAAGATAGTTATGAAGCAGTTAAAAGGACTACCCCCGAATTACACGATTACGTCCGAAAGACGGGCGGAGGTAATTAGAGAATTGTTCCCTATCCGTAACGACGCCTGGAAGGAGAAAGACGTCGATCCAGAGGCCCCTGAGATTTCAGCAGAACAGCTGATGGAGGCTGGGAGAGAGCTAAAAAACGGGACGGCCCCGGCCTCCGATGGCATCACCCCGGAGACCATAAAGCAGTGCCTAGAAGTGGCCGCCGATATGACTCTGGACATCCTAAATGGTTTGCTCCGATACAAGTCTTCCCGGAGAAGTGGAAAACAGCGAAAATAATTCTGATACTCAAGCCCGGGAAGTCCCAAAACGACTCGAGCGCCCATAGGCCTATCTGTATTTTGGACGTCATGAGCTAGTTGTACGAGATCCCGATCAGAGACAGGATAGTCTGTGAGCTCCACAGAAACCAGGGCACCGCGGAAAACTAATTCGGATTTAGAAAGGGGAGGTCCACGGTGCAGGCAGCTTTAAAAGTATCGGAACTAGCTAAGGTCCCAGGTAAGACCTGATGCTTCCTCATCACGTTTGATGTCAAGAACGCCTTTAATTCGGCTAGTTGGGGCCTCATCATTGCAGCACTTAGGAGGAAACACATCCCCAGATACCTGGTCAATATAATTTCTGACTATTTCAAACAACGGATGTGGGGTGACGCACAATATCACGGCGGGCGTCCCGCAGGGTTAGATCCTAGGCGCAATCCTGTGGAAAATCATGTACGATGAGGTGCTACGGATCCAGCTGCCAATAGGGGCCCACCTCATCGGATACGCCGACGATCTGGCCATGATCATAACAGCTGACAGCATACCAGAGCTCAATAGAAAAACGAGCACTGCGACAGAAATAGTCTGCATGTGGATGGAGGAGAATCATTTGACCCTTGCCCCACAAAAAATCGAGGCGATGATCCTGAAGGGCCCTCGAAAAAAAGGAGACATTTAGATCAGGATAATGGGCACAGCCGTCGTCCCGCGCAGAACACTAAAGTACCTGTGGATTGTCTTGAACACCTTCGGCGCGCATACACTAAACGCAGTGGAAAAGGCGGAAGGCAGGATTGGCGGGGGTGGTACACTCCACCTTTCTATATGGAGCTCCGGTGTGGCATAACGTCCTACGAATCGGCAGATATAAGAACAAACTGGTGACCACGCAGATGAACATATTGCTAAGAGTTGTCACGGCGTAGCGCACGGTGACAGCGATGACCCTGAAGGTTATCACGGGTTCCCTTCCAATAGACCCTTGGTGGAGGAGAGACGCAGGATATATGGAGTGCCCCAAGACCGGTTGGCACAAGCTAGGGAAGATACTAGGACGGCCATGATGGAGAGATGGGAAGAGGCCTGGAGAGATAATACCGAGACGGCACAATGGACGAAGCGTCTAATCCCAAGCGTTGTAGACTGGGTGACCTGCAAGGATAGATGTTTGGACTATTTCCTGACCCAAACCCTCAAAGGACACGGTTCTTTTCGGGTATACACTAAAAGAATCGGTAAGCACGAAGACGATACTTGCATATACTGCGGACAGCTCGACGCCGCAGAGCACACCCTCTTTGTATATGGAAGACGGGAGGCCACGAGACAGAGGACGTGGCTTACCCTAGGGTCAACTTACTACCCGAGGACATAGTACTACAAATGATAAGGAGCAAGGAATATTGGAAGAAAAAAGCGGAGGAAAGGACTGGACAAAGACCCCTAAAACTAATGACCAACCACCCGCGATGAATATCCCTACGGGATGATGCCAGGGTGGTGGCTCAGGAAGAGGAGGAGGAGTTTTAGTTGGTAGGCTTCCCTACGAAAGGGTAAAAATCCAACACTCCCCGCCGACAAACAACAGGCGGGCGTCTTTTAAAGATTTCTCCTCCTCCGCAAAAAAAAGTATCATTTGGATACTCACAAATTAGTTCATTTACACGTACTTATGAAAATCTAACCCCGAGAAACAATGACAATTAACTTATTAATATCATAACTTACCACAAACAATATTAGCTGGGCCAGTACCCTTAATTGGCAGAATTAATACTCTTCCATCCATTTCGTATGTACCTTCAAATTCTATCGATTTGAAAAAAAAGATATATTCAGCATGTTTTTTCTCTAAATTTATTCTAAAACACACAAACGTTTTAATTAAATATTGTTCTCTCAATTTGAAAGTTTAAATAACTAATCATATGATTTAGATAAAATAACACATTTCAACTTATAATCTTGCAGCTTAATACTTATATATTTGATAAAGTTGACCGTGAGCATCAATAAAATATGATTTTTGTAACCCGGGGGCTAGCGAGAGAAATTTTAGGCCAATTTCGTCTCAACTATATGAAAAAAGTGTCGTTGACTGAAACAGGATTATTTGTGATTTATGGACATCAATGAAATGCCCAGAAAAACCTGTCAGACACCTTACCTGAGGTATAAAATGCATCTGCCACTTGAACAAGTAGGTAAGTAAAAAAAACGGTGTAGTTTAACTAAAATCATTAACGTTGAAACTTTTGTATTAATAATTTAAAACGGGTTAAATCCCATTAATTTTTATGTTAAAAAATGTATTACTTTATCAAAACTTTACTTTTGTATTTACCTGGCTAGCACCCAAGTTAAAACTTACAATTGGCATAGTTTTGAAATAAAACTAAACATTAAGAATATAACAAATATATTACAAAAAATCGGTAGAGCAAAGAGATATACAGGGTGCGGGCAAATAAAAATGTGCTGACGATAATATTCTATAAACGATTCATACAAAATGAATGGTGTACAGAGAGACGGACTGACGTAAAAAGGTAATGGTAAACGGTACTCTAAAAATTAAAAACAGTAATGCTCGGCGAAAGGCAACAACATATGAAAACTACAAGGTATACTCTAACAACAAAAGATAATTAATTGGTTAGTTAGTAAGTCTTTCAAGTGAAGGTACAAAGCACTCACGAAGGCAATTTAGGTTTGTCTTCTCAAACACCGGAATAGACACGAAAGTTACAACATTCTACGACGAAGTGGAATTTTTTAACGAAACCGCACAAAACGTACGATGAAAATGATGACACACTGAAAAAATATAAGCGTTTTTGTACTTTACAATAATTGTTGGAACCTGGCGAATACACTATTAGGTGTAGACAAAGACACATAGACAAATTACTAGATTGGTATCAGTTGTAACCATAACCAAATATAAAACTATACAATTTTAGGCATATCAATCATGAAGACTATTAGTCTATATAATGAAGCATTATTTGACGAGTTTTTTGTAAATATTTCGTGCAAAGACGAGATTACCTTTCCCCTCCGTTTTAGAGGGTGCTAAACACGATAGAAGTGGTGGGAGAAGTTTTTGAGCGCCGCAACCCCCTGAAACGGCCAACCCCCCCCCCCCCCCCCCCCTTTTATGGGGATCTCTTTATGTTTTCATATATAAACGGGTCTGGGGAGTGATTTATCGACGGGTTATATATGTTTGAAATAACATGGAAGAGTTAGAGAGTAAGTGGAATCCAGATAGCAGGCCTAGTAGAGCGGCGGTACATGACAAGTCAGGTGTAACGTTTTTAAAATGCATGCCAATCATATATATGAATGTAATTACCATGAATATGCCAGAAACGCAAATGTTAAGCAGTCGTCGCGTGCAGAAGGGTGTGTCCTCATCCCTCAAACGGGCAGAAATCACCTCTCACTCACCAGAAAGCATGCTATCCAGGATTTACAGGTTTTTCTGCATATGATCGTTATTCCTGTGCATATCCCTTCATTTTTCATAGAAGTGAAGGTGTAACAGTAACAGACTGTAACAGTAACAGACGGGGGTTGCTTTAACCGAAAACGGGGGATAAGCATTTGAACCGAATCATTTGAAAAAAAAAAGATTTTCCACCTCTCTGGAGGGTTTAATCAACCCCCTAGGCGTGCTGTCTGGATTCCACTTACTTTATAACCCCCTTCCATATTATTTCAAATATATATAACCCGTCGATAAATCACTCCCCAGACCCGTTCATATATGAGAATATAAAAGGGGTGGTTTTTGGCCATTTCAGGGGGTTGCGGCGGTCAAAAACTTCTTCCACCACTCCCATCGTGTTCAGCACCCTCGAAAACGGGGGCAAAGGTAATCTCCTCTTTGCACGAAATATTTACACTATTTTTTCCTTTATTACATAGACTTTATACGGTACTGTCAGCACGACTTACTGGATAATTTCTTGTGCTAAACTTTTCCATACTAATGGTTACATTCACCATAATAGTTATTTAGAGAGCACACTAATAAACAACTTATAAGGCTACAGGCCCGACGAGCAGGTAAGTCAACGGAATTATCTTTTATATGTCCCGTTTCTCGCGCTACCCCCATATAGGTTCTGGAAATGTTATTTACGTATACTAAACACATAATAGTATATTCTGTAACAAGGTTAGAATGAAAATTCGATACGAGTGGAAGATTCCGAACACGAGCGAAAGCGAGCGTGAGGAACCACGAGTGGATCAAATTTTCATTCTAACCGAGTAACAGACTGTATTTTCTCCGCGACCATTAGTAAAAAAAACAATTAAATCTGAACAAAACAAGTTAATTATTGAAACAATTCTATTACATTGTATTAATATTTATATTTATAGTGTTTGTACAATTGCTGAATTGACACTGACAGTTTTGACATCCACGGCAATCTATGTATTTCGTTGAGTATAATTATGGAATATTCATTCTGGCATTTGTTATAGAATGAAAATATATGCAAAACACAGAATAAGCAAATGTTTCAGAATAAATATTCTATCTCAAGAGTGAGAATTTTTACTTTCTATTATTAAAAATGATTTCGGAATTATTACACTTTATAATGGTTGTGGAGAAAATTTATTATATCATATTCGTGCTTTGGGATTGGAGGAATTTTTAGCATTTAGACCTTCAAAGCGTTTGCATACGCGCCATATTTTGGAATGCTTCAAGTACCTTGAAAGCAGTAGCGGCATTAAAAATTTTTACTGCTAAAAATACAAAATAATGTAATTTAGCAAATTTTAATAGAAATTTATTAATGGCTAAAAATGGACCGTTACAAGTTTATAGTATAAAATGTAAGAAAAACGCATAATATTCAACATAGTTTCCTAGTACTTACCTAACATCTTCAACTCTAAAGTTGTCAAGTCCCTTGAGGGTAATGCTCTTTAATTTGAAATTGAAATCGGGAGTTGGGTTTATTACAATCTCTGGAATTTTTAATGGTGACAAAACTGGGATTAGATACTCTCTGTCACCTGAAAAAATAAATTAATATACTGCTTGAATATTGAGTATGATATGCGGGGAGAAGCGGGCAAGGGAATTTTGATTTAACACTTGAAGCAGTTTTCACAAGACAACCATCTCGACGAAGTTGGCTTTATCTGGAAACCATTAAAACAATAGTTAAACAATTCCAATTTGTGCCAACACGATGAGCAAAACTCAGCTCACTTGTAGTGTTCAGTATTTGAGTGTTTCTGATAAGCATTTCAATTTTAAAGGTATCATTTGTTTGTGTAAAAAAAATACTATTTATATTTGATTAAAAATCGAACGTATACTTCATTGTTTATTGGACTTAAGGCACCGAGAAGCCAACGTGCTCAAATAGCCTTTGCGTTGACTGTGGAGGTTCTAGTTTCGATACCTTAAAACAACCCACAACAGAGTGTCCAACATTGCTGTTTATTTAATTGTTAGACACTTTGTTTTTATTTACTTATTTTGCATTTTATGAGCGGAGACGGCTGTTATAATATTGGAAGTTAAATAAATATAATATCTAAACTAGCAGAAATACTCATTCTTAACACGGGTATATTGAAGTTCGAAGTGATATCTGTAATTGCAATCATCTTCAGATTAAGCATTCAATACGAGTGTGATGCCAAATATTACACCCTGTCCTCAAAATTTATTTGTCTGATGGAAAAATTCGGACCCAGTGAGAGATAGCTATTTGTCATCTTCGAAGGAATATAACCGGGCATTTCCCGTTGCTTTAGGGGCAGTATATATAAGGTGACAATTGGGAACCGGATGATTTTGAAATAAGTCTTACACAAAGAGTTTGCAAGATAATAAGATTTTATTAACACCAAAATGAAGCTTACACAATGCCATTTACGATGTGTATCAAGTATGGAAGATAATGTCATCGAGATGGTGTCCGTCGCGTTGAATGCAGTTTTCGACCTTCTTCATCAATAGTCATAATTTCCTGATGAATGGCATTCTTCAAGTCGGCCAAATTACGGGGCCTGTGAGCATATACAAGACTCTTCAAATACCCCCACAGAAAAAAATCACAAGTTGACAGGTCTGGAGACCTTGGGGGCCACGGCACATCTCGAAAACGTGAAATGAGTTTTCCTGGGAACATGTTGCGGACAACATTCATTGATGCGTAAGCAGTATGTGCCGTGGCACCATCTTGCTGAAACTACACATTCCTTGGATTTATCCCTTTTCCTAACCGATTCTCGATTCATGTTCAACTTAATTGCATGTTTTCGGGCGGATCGTGAAGGAATTGTGGTGAGCGCCTCTCTCACTCGCTCTATGTCTTATGCAACTTTGTGGATCTTGTAACTTTTTATTCATTATACTGCTAGTTGTTCTCAGATTATTGACCTATCTTATGATGATGTTGCGAGAAGGAACAGCTCCCCATCGACAAATATTAAAGTGAATGCGAAAAAGCCGCTGCGTAATTATCACTGACTCGCCATTTCGGATAAACATGTCGTATGCAAATATTCGATGCTCTTCTGTCCACTGCACCATTGTTATTGAAATGGCACACTGGGGGTGGGACGGTATTTCTGTAACGTTACTTTGGAACGGTATTTTTCCGTCGCGTTCCCAAATGATAAAACAACTTGTTACAGGTTACTTCTTACTTAGTAGTCGCTTTCGCGGGCGCGTCGCGGCCGTCACATTCGCACTTCGCTGCCTCCAGCAGTGCCAGGCACTAGCCCAGCCAGCTTTCGGTTACAGAAGTTACGGTTACTCGATACTCGGTGGGTCTCGAGCGATCGCGATCGAAGCAGTTGAATATTTATTATGTTTATTTCTTTAGATATACATGTTTATTGTGTTTTTTGGGGGTACCAAAATAGTTTTTTTAAAATGATATATGTTTCTTTTGATTTATTTAGTTGAATTTTTTAATTACTTTTAGGTAGGTACTAGAGGTCCAGGTATTTAGATAGTTGTTTTTAATATTATGTTTCATTTTTTATGTTTAATGATTTTTATCAATATACATTTGTTTTTAAAACGTTTTTTTCATTAGTACAAATTTCGTCCTTTTTTAAGAACACGTAAGTATGTTCTGCTAAAATACAAACAAATAAATAGGCAGTAACATATTTTTTTATTAAAGAGCCTGTCAAATAAAACTGTTAAAAGATAAACAAATATATTTATATTTCAAAATACAATCCGAGTTTTATTTTCAAATGCGATATCCGATTATATTGAACAAATAATAAACAAAACAACACGCCACAGTGTACCTTGTACCTGTAGATGTCCAAGCCGTAATCCGTATGTATACCTATAACATTTAAATACCCTTATCTATCGGTCCGCGACATGCCTTTGAAACCGTTATGTACAGCACAGAACACGTATAGCCGCTACAGCGACTTGTACGTAGAGACGTTCCAATGTAACGGTATTTTGGAGCGGTATTTTCCTGCAGCGAACGCGACTGGAGCGTTCCACATGAGGAACCGTTATTCCCATCTCTATAGCACACCATTACAAAGGTAATAACATCGCATTTATCCTCCTCTAACTGCTCTGTACTCCGTAATATGCGTTCCAAAAACATCCGATTCCCGATTGTCACCCTGTACTACATCACTGCGTCAAATATCATATTTCTGGCTCCATTTTCGAATTTTGCGTTTTTTGCAATAGTATGGGGCCATTATCTATTCCTACATGTGATAAATCTTAACTGTTCAGTTCATCTAGAATTTGCTTAAAATTTTGTGCATCCGCCCGATTGCCTATTTATTCACCTGTGGGTCCATCCGCCCGACTGTTTTAAACTGAAATTTTACCTCGCGCTCGCCAGGCTTTCAACCCCCTAGTGATAAAAATAAAGCGCATTGTACGTCGCTTTAATCAGGTAATAAAATTTGTGGGTATTTACACAACGGAAACAACACTTTCGGCAAATTTCAGACTTCACGGTTGATGTGTGGATTCGAGGAGTAAGTCGCTGGTGCTTGTTGGTGTACAAGACCTGCACAATGTACATTGCAATATACCGCAGTGTACGAATAATGGATTTATCTACTCTTATTAGATTATATACTAATTAATGAACTGCTTTTGATCAATTAATTGTATCCATAAACAAACAGCGTGAGTTATAATGCGTGAGTTATTATAACTCACTAGGTACAGAGCCAATCACCTTTATCTTCATGCCTAGCCTGTCCAATCGACGTAACGCGCAACACACGAAGCTGGAGCCAGGGAGGTAGTAACAGATTATTCGCGTTAATATCTACACAAATTTTCTGAATTGTCACAAAATGCTATTTTTGATTCGCTCGTGCCGAGTCGAATTTTCGAATTTCGCCGTGCAGTTTACGATCAGGTTTATCTGGAAGACTTCCTCTTTACGTCGCGACATCGTACGGCCGTCCCAATGGTGTTTTTCAACAAATGTGAACGTGTCAAAATTGCTTGTTTTTGCAATTTTTTCGACTCCGAAATGTAAGCTGTTTTTTGTTATTTTTCGCAGATATCTCCGAAGCGGTGGGAGTTAGCTCGAAATAAAAAACAAGATCAAACGATCATTTTCCATTACGAATCTTTTGCTACTATCAGAATTTTGATTTTTTTTTTTCGTTTCGGAGATAACTACTGAAATGTTGGCCATGTACGGCAATAAATCGCAAATTTTTAGCTTGTACAGTTGGCAACTTTTTAATCTTGGCTCTTACGAAAAGATTGCTCTAGTTAACTTAAGTAGAATTAAGTTTGCTAAAACGCTTTTTTCTATTTTTTGAATTCCGACAAAAATGAAGGAATTAGAGGGGGCGGGATTTGGGACTTTTTTTTTTTTCGGTAAAATTTCTCCATTTTGTCACCGTAATTAATCGGTAATTAACTGAAATCGATCTCATATACGATGTTCACTTAATATCATGTACTACATTGACGCTCCGTTAATCTTGGCCCTTCGAAACAAAGGTTTCTGAGAAAAAATATTTTTTCTAAGATTTACTTACACTCTATAGGAAAACTTGTAATTTCCTACATTTCCTCGAATATCTCGACAATTATCGTTTTTTTCCAAAAATTTGTAAATAGCTTATATAAAGAGAATTGATTGAGCTTTCCGACGCTTTTTTAGTTTTTTCTTTAACATAAAAACAAAACTTTTGACCGAATATGCGAATATTGCAGTGCGCGAAGAAGTTTTGCATTTTCCGCCGCGTAATATTAATCTACAAAGCTGATTTTTTTGTCTACAAGTAGTTTATGCACTATTTCGATTAAACATCACATTCTACCTCCGCTTAAAGATGGCTAAATCTTTGAAGACAACAAATATAAAACGGTGAACAAAAATTAAATTTTACAGTTAATTTTATTAATAAACAAACTGAGTAATTTAAACAAAATTTTCTCAGTTTAATATTTATTGTTATAATCATAGATAAAGTATAGTATTCAACTTGCGGTAATGGTAATAACTCACTTGATGAATTACAGCACTCGCCTACGGCTCGTGCTGTAAACTTTCATCTGCGTGTGTTATTACCTACATTACCGCTCGTTGAATAATATACTATTAAATGTTGACGGTGCATTTAAATTCATTGTTAGTACATTGCAGGGCATTGTGATGTATTTCAGTGTTTAGTGGTGCATTGTGAGGCCTTTCGTGCATTTTGATGCATTGTGAGGGAATTATGTTGCATTTTACTACGATTTAAGTGGACAAGCCATGCACCTGAATGAGTTTTGTAGCGGACTTCAGGTATTTCGGTGGGGTGAGGGCAAATAATAACAGTCTGATTATGAGAATTGGGCGAGCGTAGATGCGTCTTCACTGAGTATGTATCTCAATACTCCAGTGAAGCAACGTGCAGCGCGGTTAGTACTTGCATTGGTGAAATCCATTTTGGGAAATACAGCGATCTCGTCCCACCTTCTAGAGGTTTGTATATCAGTGTATATCCGGAAGCTATGTAATGCAAGACGAGGATTACTTCTGATGAAGGGAAAGGGATGTAAAGCAGGCGGTTCCTTGTCTATTAAATGTTAGGCAAGTGAAAGATCCCTTCTCTTCTTAAGAGAAGAGATTCGGCCCCAGATTGGGGGTAGCTCGTCTTCTGGCGTCGGTGATAGGCCCTGGTAGCAGAAATAGGCCGACGTTAAATAAATAAATAAAAAAAAATGAAAGTGGTGTAGTGTAACGTATTGCTCTATGTACTGCTTTATTTCGTAATATTCAAAACTGCCGTTAGAATCACAATATAGAATTCGAGTCATCAATTCATTACCAAAGACTAATAAAGATTCTGCTCATTATATATATTTTCGATGTCCAACAAGTAGAAATTAGGTTGTTATTATTATTATTAAAAGTGTATGGAAAAGGAGGAGGGTCGATTTGGGTGGTTTTGCCCCAAATTATTTTTGGATGAAAAAATTAGAAAACATTTTTTTTAATGCCTACTAACGATAATAAGTCGATTTTACCCTAAAGGGACGATCCCGCCCCCTAGCTCCCCCCACCTCAATCCTGAATATGCTATCACTTGCTAACAGCATTCTTGGGGAGATAAATCGCTTTCAAACTTATATTTGCTTGATAAAATTCCATACTAACTCCCTTTTAACTGTATCCGCTCTCATTTATCATTTTTTCCCTATGACTTTAAACTTGCTGTGATACAGGTTAACGGACTTCCGGTTCCAGGAAACCCTGGTCAAGTCTGGTGAGCAAGCTTGGATATTTTGCATTTATATTTCCCGCAAACGAATAAATAGTAAAACCACCCTCTCCACCCCCCCCCCCTTGGGGGGGAGGGGGGTTAACAGAAAGAAAATGACGAATGAGAGCGGATTCAGTTAAAAGGGAGTTAGTGTGGTAGTGTGGTATTTTATCAAGCAAATACAGGGTGGATCATTAATAATAGGCTATAGTTCAAAGGTAGATTCTTTGGACCAAACTATGAGGATATAACCAAACATGCTTTAGTAAATTGTTGTTGTGGAAAAAGATACAGGGTGTCAAAATTGTATTTTTTTTCTTTTTTTTTGCAATATCTCAAACTATCTCTGGACCGATCTTTTCCCAATTTGGTAAGGGATTATTTTTTAGGCTAAAAAACAATAATTTGTGTATTACATTACGCCAGCCCGTGGAGGGCGCCTTATGACCTATACCTGATGATGAATATTTTTTCTCTTTTTTTATTACGAAACGTAGTGGTACTTTTGACTAGAAAATCTCATGCAGGACTCATTTCTATGTAAAAAAGGTACACTTGATAGAACTTGATAATTCCAACCGTTTTCGAGAAAACTGCCGTATAGATCTCAAAAATTCTTTGAAAAATTTTATTTATTGAAGTGTGCTTTGGTGACGTTTTAGTTCTGTCAAAATGTCAAACTAATAAAATTGTACGTAAATGACGTCACCAAAGCACATTCTTCAATAAATACAATTTTTCCTTTTCAAATTGGGTTTGTTTTCAAGGAATTTTTGAGACCTATGCGGCAGTTTTCTCGACAACGGTTGGAATTATCAAGTTCCATCAAGTATACCTTCTTTACGTAGAAATCACTCCTGCATAGGATTTTCTAGTTAAAAGTGCCACTACGTTTCGTAATAAAAAAAGAGAAAAAATAATCTTCATCAGGTATAGCTCATGAGGCGCCCTCCACGGGCTGGCATGATGTAATACGCAAATTATTGTTTTTTAGTATAAAAAATGTTTCCTTACCAAATTGGGAGAAGATTGGTCAAGAGATAGTTGAGATATTGCGAAAAAAAGAAAAAAAATTACAATTTTGACACCCTGTATCTTTTTCCACAGCAACAATTTGCTAAAGCATGTAGGGTTAGATCCTCATATTTTGGTCCAAAGAATCAACCCTTGAACTATGGCCTATTATTAATGGTCCACCCTGTATAAGTTTGAAAGCGATATATCTTCCCAATAACGTTGTTAGCAAGTGATGGCATATTCAGGATTGAGGGGGGGGGGGGGGCTAGGGGGGGGATCATCCTTTTAGGGCAAAATCGAATTATTATTTTTAGTAAACATTAAAAAAAATGTTTTCTGATTTTTTCATCCAAAAATAATTTGGGGCAAAAACCGCCCAAATCGACCCTCCTCCTTTACTATTTAATCACATTTTTCTCTGCATTTTGCGGAAACTTTTGTTTGGTAGCTTCTAGGTAGGTAGGTCTCAGTTTTTCGTGCGAGCCACACAAATCGAAATATTATTAAATACACGGTCCGACAAATCTTTCTCATTAAGAGTAAGCCCAAATGTTTGCTTCATTTTGGCTATTGCTTAATCGAAATTTTATTTTTTGTCTATTCCTACAATAAAGGCATGTTTTGAACTAGAGTTAAAATTCTATTGTTATTCCGAAAAAGCGATGCTTTACTCTCTACAGAGAATTTTGATTATATGTAACTAAGAACCAAAAAGTTAATATGGCAAAAAATGATATACATTTGATATCTAGTAATACTTAAATATCTACATACCTTTTAAAATGCGTGGTATTGCATTTGTGGCATGTTGTCTTGCACATTCATTTAGATCTGGATCATTCTTCTGGCATGGTGTTATGTAAGAAGCTGAAAAGAAGTAATACATTTAATACATTAGAAAATATTTTTTTTATTTACAGAAACACTAAATACTAAATTCATGTGTTTAATAAAAAAATATGTATAAATACGTATTTTCAAGATATTTGTAAAATTAAGAATTTTGCAAAACAACCCAATTTTTTTCAAAAAGTAATTTACAAATACGTGTAGCAAAAAACTAAACGTAAAAAACAAAATCCGTCCGTGATAGTTTAGCCGCAATAATATACCTATTTAAAGAAATTAACTTTACTTTTACTGCACGCGTTAAAAAAATTATTTTTGACAAAATTAGAAGGTTTTATTTTAATAATTTTTACCAGGTTTAAGTGGCCATACAAGACGCTGTAAATAATATAAATGAACTCGGTTGATGCCACTTGAAAGATAGTTGAATAAACTTTATTTTATAATAGAAATTTGTAATATTTTCTTTACTCGAATATGATTCTTTATAAGAAATTAGGATAGAAACACGCGTTTTTAAGTTTTGGTTCATTTGGATCATAAAATATTTTAAAGAATACGTGCCATTTGATTTATTATATTAAAAATTAAAGGTCTAATGATTCTCTTTTGTCTGAATGCAACTTAAAGAAACAAATTTGAACTTTTGATTTTCATAAAAACATGCCTTTCTACGAAGGCGTAGAGGGGCCAATAACAATTTTCACAAGTTCCAACCAAAATTCACTTTGATTGTTGCAATTTTAACTAAACGATTGTAACTTCGACCTACAATTGTAACTTCGGACTTACAATTGTAACTTCGACCTACAATTGTAACTTCGGACCTACAATTGTAACTTCGACCTACAATTGTAACTTCGGACTTACAATTGTAACTTCGACCTACAATTGTAATTTCGACCTACAATTGTAACTTCGGACTTACAATTGTAACTTCGACCTACAATTGTAACTTCGGCATACAATTGTAACTTCGACCTACAATTGTAACTTCGGACTTACAATTGTAATCGACCTACAATTGTAACTTCGGACCTACAATTGTAACTTCGATTTACAATTATTATCCAGATGATAGAGAATAAATGCGCCACAATCAGTTCTGTTCGTAGTTCTGTTCTTGTTGTATAACCTCCCAGAATCGATCTAATTCGAAGGCAAAATAAAAATTCGACTTAGGTAAAACAAATAATTTAAAGATATTTTCGACCATAACATACAAGTCTGAAAGGCTTCAGAGTCATAAGCTAGCACAAAAAGACCGATATGAGTTCGTTCAGATAAAAGGCACAACCAGGTGAAAATTCGAAGAAACGCCGAATTTTCACTTAGGAAAATATGTTTTGGTCCAGGCCATGAGAGTGAAAGTATATTGTGGTCATGGAAAAATGAACCAAAAATAAAAGTATAATTTTTGGTCAAGGAATAATAGGTCAAGGAATACTTTTACGAAATTATTTTTAACTTTTTAATTCCTCCATAAAAGATAGTGACCATGAAGATACAGTAATTATGGATATCATTCATAAGAATAAATATAAAATTTTAACTATTTACGTATCAAAAAAGGGTGAAATCGACAAATGTGGTGAAGGCGTGTAGCGTCTTAGGCAAATATTGGCAGAAAACAGTAAAAATGGACAAGGCCGGCTTCTCACATAAACAAAGTTGATTGATCAATACAAAGCGATGGTAGAAAAGCCAAATGATAAAGTTATAAAGAAAAGCGCCTTGTGCATAAGTAAGACAAAAATCCATTTTGCCAAAAATTTGCTCGAAGGCGAGACGGTGTCATTTTCCCTATATTGAACGTACATGGGGACTAGTAAGTCGTGAGACTGACCTAACGTCATTAAACTTATTTATTAGTCGAACTCCGTCCTGTGAATAATATAACAAGTTAATCAAAAGCGAACCAAAATTTTTTAAGTAAAATATTTTTATATTATTCTGTCAGCCATAATTACCACAATTACCAAAATTCATAAATTTTAAAAAGCTTGCATTAAATTTTGGAGAAGTTGCATGAATCTCTTCTACCAAATCGATTGTTAGCGCACGCTCTCATTTTTATGGTCAAATTTATCTTGGGGAGGCGTGATTCTTTCACATTATATAGTTTATTGGATAGGATATTGCAAAATTTCACTGTACTTGTTTTATACCTATTAAATAAATGGCATTAAAAAACTATTTGCATTTTATTGATGTTATGACTTGTTGCTAGTTTCTTAATCCCTTGAAGGTTTTCGTTTGGAAGACCGGAAACAGTGAGTTAATCGGAGTCTCATGATTCCGCAAGTTTGAAACTCAGTGTTCTGATCGCCTTACGGGTGCTCGATAGGAATTTTTGTTGTTATGACTGATTTCTTATATTAAATAGAGGTGAAAACTGAAAGAATTATCTGAATGAAAGTATTTATTTATAACTGATATAATGCCACTTGATCATCATGCATAATCATAAATACATATAGATGGTAAACTATATAAGTAAACTAATACTATGGTGCTAACACCATGTGTGGTATTGTGTCAAGGCAATACTATTCTATATTATCAACACTCCAACTTTGCATTGATACAATAAGTTTGGAACATGCATCTTGGTACACACCACTCCCAGTCATGCTCAATTGATTTCTCAAAGCTTCAAAACGAAATTTAGCAAGTGGTTTTGTACAAATATCTACTATCTGTTTCTCAGTGTTTACATATTCCAAATTAAAGAACTTATCTTCATACAACTCTCGAACGAAATGAAACTTAACGTCAATATGTTTTGTTCTTTGGTGTAACTCCGAATTCTTGATCAATTTAATTGCACTTTGGTTATCAATAAATATGATAGGCTTTTCAGAACTAATCCCTATCAAATCCTTCAATAATTTATCGATCCAAATTAACTCTTTGGCTGCCTCACTGGCTGCTACATATTCTGACTCTGTCGTTGACAAAAAAACTGACTTTTGTTTACGAGCACTCCAAGAAATAGGTGTCTCTCCAAGAAAAACTACTACACCACTTGTTGACTTCCTATTTACCTTGTCTCCCGCAAAATCAGCATCACTGTAAATTTTTAGAGAAAGGTTTTGATTTGGTTTAAACAAAATAGCATAATCCATTGTACCCTTGACATATTTCAGAATTCTTTTAACAGCATTCCAGTGTTCTTTTGTTGGAGACTCTGCATGTTGACTTACTGCGTTAACTGCGTAGGCGATGTCTGGTCTAGACACCATCGCTAGATAGAGAAGATTCCCAACTGCCTCTTTATATGGCACATTGACATATTTGTACTGTCTGTCAGGATCTTGGATATTGAGATCTTGATGCTGATCGGCTGGTATAGCCACTGGATGAGCATCCTTCATCTTGAATCGCTCTATCACTCTTTTGGCATACTGTTCTTGATTCACCAGTACTGAGCCATCCGAGAAGTATTTAAATTCCATTCCCACGAACATATCTAGAGAATCAATTTTGATTTCCAACTCCTCTGACAGATGTGCCAGTAACTCTTTAATTTTCTTCTCGTTTCTTGAAGCTATCAGCCCATCATCGACATAGATTGCGAGGATCAATTTTTCTTTATCTTTTTTGCTAATAAAAACATATGAATCTGCATCAGTAGCTTGTAAGTTAAACTTGTTCAAACATTTGGTGAACTTTTCGTTCCAACATCTTCCTGAGTGTTTAAGACCATACAGACTTTTGAACAACTTGCAAACTTTGCGTGAACCGTCTTCGTATCCTTTAGGTTGCTCCATGTAAATATCCTCCTTGAGATCGCCGTTCAAATAAGCCGTCTTCACGTCGAATTGAACTAACTTCATCCCTGCAGCAATTGCTATTGTTAGGATTGTCCTTATGGAGGTGAGCTTCACCACTGGACTAAAAGTCTCATGATAATCTACTCCCGACTTTTTTGTGAAGCCTTTTACCACTAATCTGGCCTTGTACCTACCTACTGAGCCATCTGAGGATTGCTTGATCTTAAACACCCATTTATTTTGTAAAGCTTGAAATCCTTTGGGTTGTTCAATCAGCTGCCAAGTTCCATTTTTCATCAACGAGTCCATTTCACTATCCATAGCTTCCTTCCAAAGTGGTGCTTGTTCACTCTGGATAGCTTTAGTTAATGTCCTCGGCTCTTGGCATTCAGCTAGGAAACGTTCATCAATGTGAACGTAATCAGCAAAGCGCTCTGGGATTTGAATCTCGCAATTCATATCTTTGTGCCTCTTGTTCGATATTTGCCTCATGACATTGTTCGTCATCTTCATGTTTAATTTGTTGCTGATTTGGTGGCTCCTCCTGTCCATCTAATACCTCGTTTAGTATATTTTCTGGCCTTTCATAATTTTCTTCTTCGTTAGATATTTCATCTTCGCAGATTATACGCACCGGTTAATTATCTTCTCCACGTTTCTCATCTGCGCCTGAGACCCCAATTTTTTCATTGGCAAAAACAACGCCTCGCTTTCTCTGTGATGGAAACCATATTCTATAGCCCTTGGTTGTTTCTCCGTAGCCCACGAGGACCTCTGGCTTAGATTTTGCGTCCCATTTCTTCCTCTTTTCCTTGGGAATGTGAGAATATACCTTAGTACCAATTACTTTGTACTCAATTTGACTTGCAGTCCTGCCATACCAAAATTCATATGATGTTTTTTCTGACACACTGCTTGTCCCAGTTCTGTTCAGAACATATCCGGCTGTATTAACTGCCTCGGCCCAAAAACTTTTGTCAAGACTCTTAGAACACATCATTGTTCTAGCCGCTTCCACTAAGGTCCTGTTTTCTCTTTCAGCGGAGCCATTCTGTTCAGGAGTATAAAACACAGTTCTCTCGTGCTCGATACCATATTCTACAGGTAATTTCTTGATTCGTTCGTTTATGAATTCTAAACCGTTGTCTGTCCTAAGTCGTTGGATCTTCCCTCCTATTTGATTTTGGGCCCTTTTGATAAATTCATCAAAATACCCAGCTACTTGTGTCTTACTTGAGAGTAAAAAGATTGTCCTGTAATGTGTATAATCATCTTTGAACAATAAGAAGTAATTAGCTCCTCCAAATGACTTTTTCTTCATTGGTCCACATAAGTCTGCGTGTATCAGCATTCCTGGTTTATTTGTACGAGATTTACTTATTGGATAAGACTTTCTATGCATCTTTCCCAGTGCACAGGCTTCACAGAAAAAATCCTCTTGGATGTCTACTCTAATATTCAGGTTCTTCATGATCTTTTTCACTTGCACGATGTTTTGGTGAGCCAATCTCTCATGCCAAAGCTGCAAACTACTTTTCTTGTACTCATGTACATATGCATTTTCATCGCACACTTCTTCAGACATTGTGACTTTGAACCTCATTTGATAAACATTCCCGGTACGCTCTCCCACTGCAACTAGATAACCATCCCTCAGGATACTGCATTCATTCTGCTCAGATATTATTTTTAGATTTGTATCAACTGCAGCTGGAACAGAATAAAGGTTAAACTTTATCATTGGCACATACAATACATTCTTTAGAACACAAGCGTCCCAATATGTCCCATTGTAAGCTTGAAGGTATATATCTCCTTTCCCATGTGCCAATATGATCTTTCCATCACCAATTTTGATTTGGATCTTCTTCTGTAGGTCAGTATAGTTTGCAAACCACTCTCTTCTAGCCGACATGTGCTGACTAGCTCCAGAGTCGAGGTACCATTCATCTCTCTGTAAACGACATTCCGCGGCTGTTGCAAAATCTAGATTAAGAATCAAAACTTTAGGCTCACTATTTTTTCCAGTTCCATTCTTACTTCTTTCTTCTTCATCCCCTTTATTCTTTTCCTTCTTGACCTTGCTCCAGCAATCATTTTTCCAGTGCCCGCTTTTTCCACAGTTGAAGCATTTACCCAGCTTTTTTCCACTCTTAGTTACATTATATCTTTTGGACTTGAAAGTTACTCCAGCTGCGACAGCACTATTACCTTCCTGTACATTTAACCGAGTTTCTTCAGTGATTAGCCTGGACGTAAGGTTAGTGAGAGTTCTTTGATCTTGACTAGCTGAATCACATGCTGTGACAAAATACTTGTATTCCGGTGGAAGTGTCATTAGTATCTTAGTCATAATCATGCTATCTGCAATATTATCACCTACGACATTCAATCTGTATGCTAGGTCTTATTTTTGCAATGTATTTTACCATATTGTCTGCGGACTCCTTCCCAACTGTAAACCATTGTTGCTGTAGCATGTGTTTTGACATTTCACTCTTATTTTCATAAATTTCATGCAACTTGTTCCACATTTCCTTAGCTGTTTTGCATTGCATTATGTGTATTAGAGTTGCTTCACAAACCGTAGTTACAATTATTCTCCGCACAGCTCCATCACGTTTTCTCCAAACCTCAACCAATTTTTGATGCGCGGCTATTGCTGCCACATCTGCATCTTTAGACGAATCTTCTGGTCTTTCGCACTCACCAGTGACGACAGTGAAATTATCATTTTTGGACATCAATGTTTCAACTTGAAACTTCCAAATATTCCAGTTTTCGACATTTTTCAATTTAGTAATTCTTGATAGCTCGTTGTCCATTTCGGTCTTTTTGCACTTTGCACGTGGCTGGCTAACCTCTGAACACTACCAAGTTATATTACTGCAACGTATCGGGGCCCTTAACCTGTTGTTATGACTGATTTCTTATATTAAATAGATGTGAAAACTGAAAGAATTATCTGAATGAAAGTATTTATTTATAACTGATACAATGCCACTTGATCATCATGCATAATCATAAATACATGTAGATGGTAAACTATATAAGTAAACTAATACTATGGTGCTAACACCATGTGTGGTATTGTGTCAAGGCAATACTATTCTATATTATCAACAATTTCTTTATGCGATTTTTCAGGAATTATTAATTGTAGAATCCATTATTAGTAGGTGAATAAGTGGGATCCCGTCAAAGAGAAAGACCAAATTCTTATTAGAGAGAGGAAAATAGATTTTTTATTAGAGAAAAACGTTGCTGATAATCTGAGGTAGTGCAGCCTCGGTCTATTACTTGTCTATCGAGTAATGTCTTATCTCGAACCCGCTTGGGAGTGGAGGAACGGGGCAGAACGCGACTGGCGCCCTTAATAAATAAATTGGTGTCGCGTCACGCACGGTAGTGTGTTCTTCTACATTCTCTCATCAACGATCGCATCAACGATATTATTGTAGGTCGAAGTTACAATTGTAAGTCCGAAGTTACAATTGTAGATCGAAGTTACAATTGTAAGTCCTAAGTTACAACTACAAGTCGAAGTTACAACTGTAAGTCCGAAGTTACAATTGTAGGTCGAAGTTACGATCGTTTAGTTAAAATTGCAACAATCAAAGTGCATTTTGGTTGAAACTTGTAAAAATTTTTAATGGCCCTTCTACGCCTTCGTACTTTTTTAATAACATCACAGTTTTCTGTAATAAAATTTCACGTCGCATCGATTTCCGAATCAAAACCTAAATACACTCCAGTAACGTAAATATATTGATTAGATTTGATGACGTAAATCGAGATATTTCAGCAACTATTTTTATGTTAATTTGCTCCTTTGACTCATTTACATTACATAATAAATAAATGTTACGTCAATTCTAGGTCTGTGAATATCAGTTAATATCAGAGTATATTAAATGAATTAAAATTCTGTACATTTTAATTTTACTCTACGTCCAGTGGAAGTCTAGTAACGCAAAAAAAATTTTGAAAATTTTTATTGTCCAAATAAGCTTAGAATGTCAGGCAACGTCGAGATTTTAAGTTTGAGCAAAAAAAAATTCTGTCTGTCGGTTTGTCTGTCTGTCTGTAACTTTTTTGTGCGCACGATTACTCTGGAACCGTTTAAGATATTGACCGAAACTGAAATTAATTTCGGTTAACCCAATAATGCCTGAGTAATTTTTCTTTGGAAAACATTTGAAAAATATATTGATTGACCTTCTCATTTATGGCTTGTCAGTACCTCCCAAACCACGTTTTATTTATTCTTGTGCGTTTTCACCAATTTTTTTAACGTATGATATAACATACCATAGGAATGTACACGTAGAATATTATTTAAAAAAATTATTTATTATAATACAAAATATTCAATAACAAAAGTAGCAGAATATATCACATAGAAGGTGATGATATCTTCAAAATGATATGTCTGGATGTAATCCTATGTTATATTCGACACAAGAAAATTTTGTACATTTGCCACAATAACCACAAGATCTTTGTGTAGCAATTTTGTCAATCAGGTGATCAGTTTTGTCATTCCTAACCTCTTTCAATATATTCCTACTACATTTTGGTTTGGGGCCAGCTAAATGTTCAGGGGCAGTTAAAGTTATGAGAACAATTCTCCTCAAAAACTGCAGAAGGGACACTTTTCGATAGACAAAACGATAAAGAAGCCACATGTTGACTACCGATCCATTCAAGCAAAAGCGAATCATTGCCCAATACCATTTGCGAAATCTGATTCGTATACGACAGAGTCCTCTCATTTTATCGAACATATCCACACCTCCCATTCCTTGGTGTCGGTTGATCCACATCAACTTGCTTCCTTTGTTGTTTAGACCATCTTTTGCACGTGTCTTTTGTCATGCCATCTGGTGAGTTGAATACCACTATTAGAGTCAGAGTATGTGAGAAGTCCCTCGTTTTTCTTTTTGCAGCTCTTTTATAGAGTTGGGCGATTCGACTCTTTTTAAGGATTCGTACCAAACGAATCCGTATCAAGAAAAAATTCGTACTGAAATATTCTTTCAAGAATCCGAACTGTCTTGATTGTACAAACGGATACGGTTACAACATCGATAGGAAATATACGAATTTTTTGCTTTTGTGGGATTTGTACCATTCGAATCACTGCCAGGATTCGATTCAATGATACGAATCATACCAGTTACTACCCAACTCTACTCTTTTAAAGGAGCTTTCTCTATACGGTCAGAGCGGATGGTACCAATACATTGAATTTCATTATTTTGTAGAAGCTCAAGTAATGGTAACGAGTTGAAAAAATTATCCAAATATATGGTCGAATGCGGGAAATATATCTCATCCAAAGTTTCTCGGTAACACTGAATCCCAAGGTTTTACCCTTGATGGGGATAAACCCACTGCCCGTGTAGGGGTTGAATTCAATAAGTAACCCTGGGGGTTGTGAGGCACTAAAATTTAAAGCCATAGCGAATTGGCTTTCCCTTTATAAATTGCTTCATATTGTTACGGCCAAAATAAGGCTCCATATCCTCATCCAATGAAAAAGAAGTTCTGAAACAAAACTAACATTCACACCTCCATCTGCCTACCGTATGATATATCATACGAAAAGTTTTTTCTGATGCTGCAATTACAGAAAGAATTGATATGACTATGAAATGGTATAAGTATATTCTATAATATGTATAAAGAATTATTACATGAATAAAAGTCAAATAAATTACATCCCAATGAAAATTGTGAAACATAACCTTACCATGAGCTCATTTTCTGCTGCGTAGAAATTTACTGGTTATAGAACGCTCGGTTATAACTTATTCAAGTATAAAACAATCGAATTTTTGTCCTAAGATTATTGTCTATATATGCAAATAACATATTAGATGAGTAAAATCACTGAATTTATCACATTCGATTTGTTTACACTTCATTAGAGATAACCTAACCTCTGTATGATAAATCATACAATAGGCACTATTGGGTTAATTTCGGTTAGGGTTAAATAACGTATACCATTTTCAGTTTTCATAGCAGAGGCAATTTGATTTTCATTTACGGTTTCGGTTGTCAAGGCAGCGACAATTCGGTTCTCGGTAATTGTTTTAGTTTACAGATCCGCGGCAATTCGGTTTCTGTTAGAAAAAAATAGCAATTACGGTGCGATTTTCGGTTTAGATTTCGATTTCGGCTTCTGGCTTTTTACTGGTCTTTTACCTTATATAATCTTTATAATGGACGAATCGACTAAGATATGGTTTTCACCATACAATTTGGCATTTCTACATCATGGTTTAAAGATTTGAATCTTTGATTTCAACTCGCTTTTGAACTTTAAACTGCGGTGCGGATTTTGGTTTCGGTTTCGGTCCCTGCTTGAAATTTGGTACACGTATGTACTTTAACGAGATCTGGAACTTGATTATATTTTGATCTTATTCCGTTGAAGGGTTTGGGAGGTAAATTGGGGTAAATGGGGGTAAATAGGTAAATCGAGCCAGTAAGAGTCATAAAATTGATATTTAGTATATATAATAGAAGCTAAGGTCTCAAAAATTTTGTTGGCACCCCCATACCCCCTCACCCATTATCGAAGGGGGTGGGAAAAATAAAATTGTGATTTAGTGTGTGCACAAGAACCAAAGGCCTCAATTTTTTTTTTACTTCATCCACCCCCACTACCACCCCCTACACTCACCCCCACACTACTGATGTGGCATATCGTTTTATGAATATTTGTGGTAGGCGATTTCAAATATTATATTATTAAGTTCCATAAACAAATTTTTCTCATTGTGAGATTTTAATATTTGTAGGGAAGTCTAGAAATACATTTAAGAGGCTGTACATCTTCCTTTCGTTGATTAAACTTATAATTTTTTTTGGTGATAGCTTATATTGAACCAAAACATTAGAAAACCAAATCGTTTTATCTAATTAAACATATAAAACAAGAATAATATCAAACGTTGTGTGAAATAATATATGCCAAATATTGTAAGTATTATGTTCTATATTTTAATTTTAGAGAATATTATTTAGGTATTATGCAAATCACAACTTACACACTTTATTATTTATTAGGAGAATACCTACTTTCTGTTATTGTTGCCCTATTCTGGGCACGCTAATATACTAGTTAGATAAATACTTTAAAACACTCATTATTGGAGAATCAATCAAAACAACTACAATAATGAGTGTTTTAAAGTATTTACCTAACTAGTATAGTAGCGTGCCCAGAATAGGGCAACAATATACAGAAAATAGGTATTTTCCTAATAAATAATAGTGTGTAAGTTGTGATTTGCATAATACCTAAATAATATTCTCTAATCATGATAAAAGCAAATAAATAAAAAATAATTAATTGTAAAAATTTTAATTTTGTTATAAAGCGCGTGTGTTTGAATTAAGTAATATTACTAATGAAATGTTCATATTTTTTTAATAAATTGAGAATTTAACAATATAAATGGATAAAACTGAATACCTTCATTATATATTTTAAAATATTTGTAATTTTGTTTGCGTCTATTTTCTTATAAAATATTCCGTATGAAATATAAGGTACCCCAAAATAATCAATAACATTATAATAAGTTAAACTTAAACTCGCTTTAAATCTCAAGGTTAAAAAATAAAACATGAAAAATATTGTATAAAATAATCAATAACCATCATATGTCTAAAATAATATCATGCAAAAAATAGTCAGCAAATGACTTACGTAGGTGCTTTGCATCCACAAAAAAAGCTGCTGCAACCACGATGTAGACTAGGCAGTACATTATCACAAAAATAAACTCTATATATTAAAATACTACTTTAAATACCAAACATATTGAATATCCGGTTTATATTTGCTAATTAATTAATAATGCAAAAATTCCTATAATTAATTCAATAATCCAAAGATTATTCCATAATTTCAAAATTTTGGGATGTAGCAATTTTAACTGTTAACTTTGTTATTTTCCAATCAAAAGATTTCTTTTAATGAAGAAAATATGGTAAAGGGTTGTCTCTGATGAAAATTGTGCTAATTATTATTTACATTTACATTAACATGTTTTTAATCATTTAATATGTTTACACTATCATGCTGCATGATTGAACGTAAGTATAGTGTATTCATAAATATTATAATGTGACGATCCACCTTCCATTAACACTGGGTATAAACTCAGCGAATGGTTCAAAGAAGTCAACAAAGACAAAATCTTTTAAATATTTACGATTACAATAACAATTTAACAAAATAAACTATTTAGTTTAAGAGCTGGCATTACTTTGGTAAGAGTAGAGGTAAATAAAAAATGTGTATATAATATAATATGAAAAAAAAATATCTTCCAATAACATATACTGTTATTGGACATATTAATTAACCCATCCGATAGATTGGAAGACAGAAGTTATGGAGTTAGGCCTATTTTTGGCCATTTTAAATTTATTTTTATTCGAATTGGCTGCTTAGAATTGTCTGCATGTTGTTTTTGAAAAAATAGGACATCCAAATGTGCAATTTCTGCCAAGTCTGGTCAAAGAGCTAGCTAATTTTTTTGGCATTTTTTTTTCGAAATTCGCACGCGCGTGCGCCACAGATCAGCGGTGTCTTCCATTTATTTGTTCGCTGTGTCAAATAAGTATAGTAAGTGCTAGCGAGCATTTTGATCGGGAGTTTGTTAAAAAATGTTGCTCTCTGCCTCTGCCCTATCCCATGACCCTCTGTCCGTAGGGCTGAGGGTCTAATAAAAAAAATGTTTATTTTGCCTATACTTTCAGGCTTTCGAGCGGAAGACGAGAGCTCTTCTTCTTCTTCTTCTTCTTCTTTTAACGGGGCGACAAATGGTTGTCGCATTCAGGCCTTGTGGCCCACTGTGCAACCGCTACGAATTTGGGGAATTCCCCCATTCAAGCCGGATTCTAACCTAAAAGCCAGAATCCTTCCTATGCGGGCTTGTGCTTCAAGTTCATAAGACTAAGGCAAGAAGATAGGACGTGGATGGAAGTTCCTTCCTCGTGAATGGCTCCTTATCGCGTCGGATAGGACCCTCGTGTGACCTAATTCTTTTTCTCCTGCCTTCCACTAACCACCGTACCTCAGCCTGTAGGCCGCTTTCCGAGTCTCGGCCTCAATCACCAAGTGAATAGGCACAAGGTCCAGAAGGACCTCTAGAGCTGCTATGGGAGTCGTGCGTATTGCTCCTGTGACTCCCAAACAGACGGAGTCTGTGTAACCCTCTGTTGAGTGTTTAGCCCGTTTACCGCAGGCCACCACACAACAGAAGCATAAGTGATCATTCATCTTACTATCACAGTATAGTACCACATTGTTACCCTGGGGTTTAACCCCCAAGTTTTGCCAAAGGAAGTATTGTCAAATGCTCCTTCGATGTCCAAAAAAGCACCGGCGCAAGTTCCTTGTGGTGCAGCGCCTTCTCGATTCTGGAAACGACCGGGTGAAGGGCCGCCTCCACCGACTTCCCGGCCTGGTAAGCGTGTTGCGACGAATGCAGAGGCGCTACGGTCAGTGTCCCGTCTTTAACAAACCTTTCAACCAACCTCTCTAATGCTTTGAGCAGGAAGGATGTAAGTCTGATTGCTCTGTACGATTTGGCAGTATCGTGCGATGTGTGTCCTGCTTTTGGTATGAAAACCACTTTGATGGCTCTCCATCCAGGGTACGGAAATATACCCCGTGGCCAGACAGGTTCTCAGCTAGTGATAGACAGGTCTCGATACTTCTTGAAGAAGTGCCGGAAACACTCCATCCGGTCCTGGACTTTTGTATGGATCAAGGGTGGAAATAGCCCACTTGACTTTTTCCACTGTCACCACCCATGAGGCCGTCTTCCAATCCGTCGTCGTAAGAACAGCACGGGGAGACCGATGGACTGGAATTTCCTCCATCTCCACTACGGATTCGGGGAAATGATGCTTGAAGCACTCCTCAGTGGTACTCGTTAGTCCACCAAAGGGAAGCCTCAAATTATCTAGTGGTGACGGGCTGTCGTTTTTGAGGGCTTTGCAGAGCCTTGCGGCTTCTGGAAGATCTTCGATGCTTTCACAGGAGTCCCTCCGGACTGCCCTCTTGTTGCTACGAATATGACTTTTGTAGATGCCTTGGGACCGTTTCTTGCTGTCCCAGTCCTCTGGTAGCATTGCCCCGTTGAAGAGCCTGCGTTTCTTTGCGTAAATTTTGAAGCTCCCTGTTCCACCAGGGAACTTTTCCCTTCCTTTCTTCTTTTAAGAGGACAGCTGCTCTCATATGAGGCAGTGATCGCTCCATTAAGAAGCTTAGTTAAAGGATTTTATTTCCTCTGTATACCTTGGTATAATAGGCTTCCCAGTCGGTGTTTTTGTTTCCTGTACCAGCTCTCCTCTGGGAAGGGAGTTACGTCCAGTTTTAATATAATATGACGATGGTCCGACGGATAAGGTTCCGTCGATACATTCCAGTTTTGAATCAGTGGGATCACAAAAAATGTCATTTCTCGTAAGAAGAATTACAACAGTTCATGGTATTGGAGGCACGTGTTAATTTTAACCAATTTTCCTCTTTGGAGAAGATCATTTTATTGAGGATTTCTAACAAATCTAGGAATGGTACAAAAAAAAAAATGAAAACTTGATTCACTGATATGAATTTGAGACACCAGATTCTATATGAACAAGTCGTATTAAAATAGGTATCCAAGGGATATTAGTGGGTAAATAGCATGGCCCAGACATTTCATCCTGAATTTTGTCATGCTGTGCATTAAATAAGATTTTACAAAATGTTCGCCAGTTGCATTAAAACTTTCATGTCTTAGTTTGGGACAGGTAAACGGTAATTTGTAATTTGTTTTGAGTACTTGAGTAGTGTCATAATTAACACTCTTAATTACACAGGTCAACATTTGATCTCAGAACAATCACCAGACTTTACCAGAGTATACATGTTAGATCACGGTTTACATGAGTGACTTTTTAAAAAGATTTATTTACTTAAATGGAGCCAACATTGGCTCTTGAAGAAGGAATATAATAATAATTAGAAGTGTTTCATTCTAAGTGAGTTTAATAACTGATTCAACAAAGCGTGTTTAGTCATATTTATAACATACAGAACCTGAGTAAGCAAAATATAGAACAAAGGAATTGCAGTTCTGCAGTCTGCACAAGTTATGAGAAACAAAGGTGTAATATGATATCTTGAAGATAAGCAATTAATAAGAGAAGTCATTATCATGTAATATGATATGCCTGTGAAGGTTTGTTACGACTAAGTCTTGGTAATAAGCGTATAATTTTATATAACAACTTCCCCCTTAATAAAAAAGTTGATGTTATGCAGCAACTTTTGAAAATTGTTAAAACGTTAAATGAATATAATGCAAAAATAAATTGAAACAATGTTGAATGAATACAAAGCAAAATAATAAAATAATGTAAAAGTTAAAATTGGTAAGCGATAATAAAACATTACATAACGTAATAAGGATAAAATACAATAGTCTAAATTAATAGACGAGGGTAAAACTCCACATGAAAGTCTATGTTAACTCGATGTCTTCTTCTTGAGGTCTAATACCGGGTCGCTTTCTTGGAGGGATCAGTCTAGGAAATTTGGTAAATACTCTGCTTCGCTCTGAAGGAGGTGAAGGGTTGGATTCGCAATGCTCCACATCTTCTTCTTCTGCATTTACAAGTTATCTAAAGTAGAACTAATAGGATGATGAGAGTGATTATGAAGTATGTGAACCAAGATACATGTTTGGTCACAATAGGTTCGTTTATGAGGTCATCTAGGTCTTTGGAATATTGCTCTAGTTTGTTTTTAGCAATATCTAAATCTTCTACGTCGAGACTGTTTAATTTAAGCGGTTTTAATTTTGGAATTTCGATTTTGTCGGGCATATGATTGCAGCATTCAAAAGGAATTTGGATTGGATGTGAATTGTCCTTAATTTCGGAAAAGTCTTTAGCACTGGCTTGTATTCGGGTAATGCCTGCATAGGCGTAACATCCTGGTTGTAGTTTTATGATGGAATTTTTGTTAATTAGCTCTGTTATGGATTCTCTCTTCGGGCAGTTGATGGTAATGTGAAGTGTTTCGGAATTAATTACTAGCCATGTGTTGTCTTCAAGTTCTTGGACGTTGTATCCTTGACTAATGATGAAGGAAGATTGACAATTTTCTGGGCGTTTCGGCAATGGTTTTAATATTCTAGCTTCACAAATGGCATTTTGGTCGATAGGATATGCAAACAGGTTCGAACATAGTTTGGTTCCAAAATAAAGTGGTTTGCATTCTTTCAAATTTTGTATAGGTATGTACATTAAAGAATCATCGTCTCTCGCGATAAACTTTTGTGAAATAGGTAAAAAATGATGTAGACCAGTTCTGTTATCAAGTATAGGTATAGGGTACAGACGAAGGGTGTTGTAACTTTGAGGTTCAATGAGAGGTATTGTTAAAACAAATATTAAGTTAGAATCTAGTTGAAAAGCTTTTAGTTCAATAATATCCAGATATTGAGCAACTGCTGATAGTTTAATTGGAAGAGGTAAATTGTTCCTTCGCAAACTCTGTGAAATCTCTTGTAACGCCGTTACTAAGTGATCAGGTGTTATGATTGATGAATGAATAATTCCTAATCTGGCGAATGTTATTGAATTTAAAATATCGTTTAGATTGTCTTCGATATACAAATAGCTGGCCATTAGTTGTTCGGAAATGTATAGAAATTTTAATTTTATTTCGGCAGCTTGGATCGTTTGAGTCATGGTTTGAATTGTGTGCTCGATTTCTTTGATATCTTTGTTAAATGTTTCCTCATCAATTTGTAATTTTTGTATAGTTGAGTTGAAATTTTTGATAACAGAAGTTGTAACTGAGATTTGATTTTTAATTAAGTTTTCTAATTGATGTTCGTCATTATTTAATTTATTTATACAGTTAGTGTAGTACTCGCCATCTTCGGCGTCTAAGTTTCCGGTAATTGATTTGAATATTGTTCCGAAACCGTTAAGTATTCCGCGTTTATATCTCTTTGTGTCTGAAAAGACTTTGTCAAATTCGTTTCTATCGAACTAGCTATTTGCATTAAAAGGTTAAACTCTGTTTTGACTTCGCTTCTAAACAGGATTGATTTTTGGTCAGCACCATCGAGGGTGTTCAAGATTCTGTCTAAATTATTTTGGTTTTTGTCAAAAGCTAGTTTGAGGGATGAAATATTTTTATGCACTAGCAGAGTCCATTTGTCATTTGTCACCACGATGTCCGTGTCTTGGTGATAGTATACACCAACAGTGTTATTGATCGGGGTAATTTTGTATTGACAGAGTGCTGATCCGAACAGCAGGAGAAACCTGAAAATAAATTTAATTTTCAGTATATGGTTTCATTCTATCAAAATTTACTTTAGTTTCTTGTTTTGTTTCGAGATTTAATAGGGTAGGAGAATTTTGAAAAATTTCTTTTATTTTAAAGGGACCGTTAAATTTATTTTGTAGTTTGTTTTTAATTTGTGATTCTTTTACATAAACTGTCACCTATTTTGTATTCAGGTCGTTTTTGGGGAATATTTCTGTCGAAGCGAACTTTTGCTTTCTCTTTTTGAGATTGTGTTCGACTACGGGCTATTTTATAGTAGTGGGATATTCTATTGTTTAAATCTCTAACGTATTTAGTTATTAATTCTTTTTGGTTGTACAAAGTTTCGGGTGGTCTGTTAGATTTATGACCAAAGATAAGTTCATATGGGGTAAAACCGTGTGTTTTATTTAGCGAATTGTTATAGCATATTACTGCATATGGTAAAATCGTGAAAGGATGTTCGTTTGGGTTTTCAGTTTTGTGGATTCTTATCATTTCGGCTAAAGTAGCATGAAATCTTTCTATCGATCCGTTCGATTGGGGGTGTCCTACGCTTGAATAAGTTAATTTTATGTCGTAGAGGGTGCAGAGATCTTTGAGCAAGCGGTTGTCAAATTCGCCACCGTAATCGCAATGGATTCTTAATGGGGTACCATAATGTTGGAAATATAACAACAAAGTGTTTACGACAGATTTTGCGGATTTATCCGGGACTGCATATGCTTGCGTGAATTTAGTTAATTCGTCGCGAATGGTTAAAGCGTAATTTCGAGTAGGGAATTCAAATAAATCGATATTGATTCTTTCGAATGGTGTTCTTGGGGTTTCTGTGACTACTAGAGGGTTATTAAGGTTTTTCCGGCATACTTTAGTCTTTTGGCAAGTTTCGCAATTTTTATAAAATTTTCAACGTCTTTAGTTAGACCTTGCCAAGTGTATTTTTCTCTAATTCTTCGAATCGTTTCATTTATTCCGCGGTGTAGATTATTTTTACCAAAATGATTTTGCTCCAATATAATTGGAATTTCATCTTCGTCGGTAGTTCTGACGATATCTTGACAAATTACTACTTTTAAGTCTTTTTCCGCAAAAATGAATGATAGGATTTCAAGAATGGGGAGGTCTAAATTATTTTCGACAAAGTATGTCTTAGAGAGATCTAGAACATCTTGATTTTTAAATAATACCAAAAATAAATGTTCGATTACAGATTCAATATCGAAGGGTAGAGGAATGATAAAATATCTCCTATGTCTGACCGTTTTGCTTGATACAACATTGATTTTGTCGTTATGAAATTCGGGATTTTCTTCGAATATGTCCTCAATGATTTTGTGATGGAGGTCTTGTAAGTTGTTTTGTTGGAAGAAAGTTATGATATCTTTGTGTTCTCGGTTTAAGAGTTGTTTGTTTGAGGCTTTGATTTTTGAATAGTCTATTAAAGATGTTGTTTTATATAGGTTGGTAAAAGTTTCAAATTCTCGGGAAATTTGTTCGTTAGTGATTTCGTTGTTATCGTCTGGGTTTTCGTCGTCGTCTGACTCTTCGTCATTCGCGGCTAGAACCTTTGAATAGAATTTGGAACATTCGGAAAAATGATTAATTTTGATTCTGGAAAGTGCGTCCGCGTTCTTATTGATTTTGCCAGGTTTATAAATTATTTCGTAGTCGTATTCTTCTAATTTGAGTCGCCAACGGGCAAGTCTACTTCCTGGATCTTTTATAGAGAATAGCCAGGTGAGTGGTCTGTGGTCGGTTACAAGCTTAAACTTTCTACCGTACAGATATGGTCTAAAGTGCTTTACACTCCATACTATCGATAAAAGCTCGCGTTCAATCGTTGAATATTTAGTTTCTGCACTGCACAAGGTTCTAGAAGCATAGGCAATGGGTAAATCTTTGCCAATAGGCTCCTGGCTCAGCACTGAGCCGACGGCAAATGCGCTCGCATCAGTGGTTAGAACGAAAGGTTCATCAAAATTAGGGTAGATTAATATCGGGGTTGTCGTTAATGTTTGTTTCAAATCTTGAAAAGATTTTATACAATCATTGTCGAAGAGAAATGGTATGTCTTTCTGTAAGAGTTTTGTTAAAGGCTTGGTAATCTTGGAGGAATTAGGGATAGGGATAAAGCGCCTATAATATCCGGCTAAGCCTAGAAATGATTTAATTTCTTTTTGATTTTTTGGTTGAGGGAAATTTAGAATAGCGTCAACTTTCGAAGGATTCGGTTTTACGCCGTCTTTTGTAATGAGATGTCCTAAATAAGCGACTTCTTTGCGGAGAAACTCGCATTTGTCTGGTTGAATTTTGAGGTTGGCTTTTTGAAGGCGTTTAAAGACTTCAGTTAGACGGGAAATGTGTTCGTGAATTGTAGGAGAGTAAATAATGATATCGTCCATGTAGACGAGACATCGTTCATTTTGAATACCTAACAGGATGTTATCCATAACTCTTTGAAAAGTTGATGGAGCGTTTTTGAGTCCAAATGGCATTCGCACGAATTCATAATGACCGTTCTCAACTGTGAAAGCAGTCTTTTGAATGTCTTTTGCATCAATCTCGATTTGGTGAAATCCGGAGGCTAAGTCTAAAGTTGTAAAATATTGACATTTGCCTAATTGATCGAGGAGGTCGGAAATATTGTGTAGAGGGTATTTATCGTCAATAGTCAGTTCGTTGAGTTTTCTGTAGTCCACTACAACTCGCCATTTTTGTTTACCGGAGGCGTCGAGTTTCTTAGGTACAACCCAAACCGGAGAGGACCAGGGAGAAATCGAAGGTCTAATGATGCCTTGATCAAGCATATTAGAGACTTGTGTTTTGACTTCCTCTTTATGGATATGAGGGTAGCGATATGACTTTGTGAAAACCGGTTTTGAATCGTTCGTGTCAATGGAATGCTTAATTTCGTTAGTAAAAGTTAAATTGTCTCCTTCCAAATAGAATATATCTTGAAAGTCTAAACAAAGCTGCGTTACTATTTCGGCCTCTTCTTCGTTTAGATAATCCAAGCGCAATTTGCTCCTAATTTCGAAGGATCTGTCCGTCTGTAGGTGTGAGTCAGAATTTTGAGTGTTTAAATTGAAAATTGATTTGAATTTTTGTACTGGCTCTAGTTTTATGTTAGAAAAATTTACCGTTTTTGGTATTGCATTCGCGTTTATAATTGAGGTTAAAAATTCTCCATTGTTATCGATTTTGACAATAGCATTTGGTAAGCGTACTTTCTCGTTTTCCTGGGCTAACAGTATAGCCTCGGTATTTCGTAGGTTACATTTTAGTTTACAGATTTTTTCCGTGCGAGGTTCGATAGAAATTAAATTTTTGATGTTGCCTAAATTTGGATTTTGGTTTTTGATGTTAGAGTTACCAGTTGGTTGTACAGGTAAATTTACTGTAGTTTCTTCCGTGACTTTAAATAGTGGTACGGTTTTAAAATTTGTGACTAGTTGTTTATTTTTGAAATCTACTCGGCATTCGTAATGTTCTAAAAAATCTGCGCCTAGTAGTCCATCAAAATCTATATCTAGATTATAGATATAAACCTTGTGTGACTCATCTGAAAAGGGGATGAGAACAGATTCGTTGATCTAGATTTTTTGATCAGTAATACCCTGTATAACTACATTTTCAGGGGATCTACGTCTATAATTTTCAGCTGTTTTAGGTTTAAAAATTGAAATTCCTGCACCTGTGTCAATCAAAATTTTAAATTTGCCGGTTGCGTCTTTGATGTAATAGAGATTTTTTGAATTTACGGTTAATAGGGTGTGAGAAAGCGTATTTACATGAACGTCTGTTCTGGGAAGTTCAGCATTGGATCGAAACTGTCGTTGAGATTCATTGTTTGTATTTGGGTTTGATATTTGGTCGAATTGATCTATTTGTTGTGTTGGAGTATCCGTGGGGTACTCCGGATCTAAACGAAAATCCTGAGGATTAGCAGCATAATCCTCCTGTAGTGTTTGAGGGTTAGCAGTATAATTCTCGTACTGCTCATATTGAGAATTAGCCGTATAATTATCTGAAAAGTTTTGAGCGTTGCCTGAATCGTAATTTTCGTAACTATCACTTACGTTTTGATAATCGGGTGAGTAGTCATTATATTGATTATAGTTACATTGATTGTCATAATTGTCATAGGGTTCGTAATTCAAATGATGAGCTTTTTGCTGGTTAAAGCGATTAAAATTTGGGTTAGGTTGGATAGCTGATGGTCGCTGTTGCATAAAATTAGGGTTCGGCCTTATGGCTGAGGGCCTGTTTTGCTGTGATTGATTTGGCTGATTATTTTGAGGGAATGTCCTCTGACCAAATTGATTATTACTAGGTTGTGCGAAGTTTTGATGAGAAAAATTTTGTGAGTTTGGGTTTCCTTGGAAACTTGGTCTCTGGAAGTTTTGAGACTGTTGCGGCATTCGCTTATTACATGTCCATTCCGTTTACAGGAGGAACAGAATTTTTGTTGCAAATTGGGACCTTGTGGTCGCTTTTGTTGAATTACTGGATTTTTGACCGGACTATTTTTTGGGAATTTTTGCTGTTCAAAATAAGAGAGTTGTAGCTCTCTACGAATTCTAATAATTGCGTTCATCATAGTCGGATGGTTACTGGCACGTATTATTCTGCCTAGATTTGGTTCTAGACCCGTTAACAAATTATTTAATGTCATAGTTTCAATCAGGTTTGTTTGCGCGGTTCTTTGCTCCGAAGCTAAATTTTGTTTTTGCACTGCAGCGTGCATTTTCGCATTGTGCGTTTGTAAGCGCGAAACAAATGTTAAGGCGGATTCACTAGGTAATTGGTGAATTCGTTGTAGGTCCTGAATTAGGGACGTTAAATCTCGGGAGTCTCCGAAATGAGTTCCTGGTAGTGCCTTTATTTCTGGCCATGTGGCAGGATTGCGCGAATTTAAGTTCGGCAGCTTTACCTTTTAGTTTATTTTTGATATGCACTGTTAACAAGATTTTCTGGTCATGAATTGCCATGCGTTGGGCACACTGACATGAGTTTAAGAAAGTTTGGAGGTTGATGGCGTTACCATCAAATTCAGGTATTAAAGAAAATATTTCAGAGAGCTTGTAAGGCTCAATTTGCTCTGGTTGTTGTTGTTGTTCTAGTTGTTGTTGTAGTTGTTGTTGTTGTTCGGCTGATGCCGGTACTATTGGTTGAGCTGTCTCTGGTTGAGCTCTGTCTGGCATTTTGCTTTTTATTTAGAGATTATTTGAACTAAAAGAATTGTCTGCGCATCAGCAGTATGATACGAGAATTAAATTAAAATTGTTTGTTATGTTGCGTACGTTAATAAATTGTGCATTAACTGTATAATGCACAGTCGTTTCGTGAATACGAAAATAAATAACTTAAAATTAAAATTGTTGCGTTGTAGCTTGTATAGGATTTGTTTGATAACAGAATTGGCTTTGTTTGCCGAGTGTATTAGCGGTATAATACACGTAAATAATTGTGAGAAATAATAATTGTAAAAATGAAATAAAATAACGAGATGATTCTTAAAATGACTTACATTAATTTCATCTCCATGAGTAGGTTCTTCGTCCGTCAAGGGATTGGGATCCGCCACCACCAGTGAGGAAGGTCTCCTTGTTCTCGTAGATGTACACGCACTAGTTAGGCACCTTCTGCAGATGTTCTCCTTGTTCTCTTACGCTTCACTACCAGTTAGGCTTCTTGTTCTGATGATGTTTACGGATCCTACCGACTGCGCCAATGTTAGATCACGGTTTACATGAGTGACTTTTTAAAAAGATTTATTTACTTAAATGGAGCCAACATTGGCTCTTGAAGAAGGAATATAATAATAATTAGAAGTGTTTCATTCTAAGTGAGTTTAATAACTGATTCAACAAAGCGTGTTTAGTCATATTTATAACATACAGAACCTGAGTAAGCAAAATATAGAACAAAGGAATTGCAGTTCTGCAGTCTGCACAAGTTATGAGAAACAAAGGTGTAATATGATATCTTGAAGATAAGCAATTAATAAGAGAAGTCGTTATCATGTAATATGATATGCCTGTGAAGGTTTGTTACGACTAAGTCTTGGTAATAAGCGTATAATTTTATATAACATACATAGGTTTTTTGGGTCGCTGATTCCGAATCCGAGGTTGGTTAAGCTTCATCACGTCAGGTTCTTGGTCATTTGAAGGTCAAACTGAGAAAAAGTGTTGTAAAAAATTTGAAAAAATTTATGTTTATGTTTCTGAAGTCGCTGAATTCAAACCCGCTGTTATTTTTACCCTTCAAGAACATCAGAATATCTAGAGATCATTTCAAGGCATTTTGAAATCATTTTGAGGTCAAATTGAGAAAAAGCGACTAAAAAATCTGGAAAAATGCTTACATGGGTTTTTTGGGTCGCTGACCTCGAATCCGTGGTTGGCTGGACTCTATCACATCGCATTAAAGGTCATTTGAATGTCAAACTGAGAAAAAGTAGTGTAAAAAATTTGAAAAAATTTATGTCTATGTTTTGGGGATCACTTCAGTGTTCAGAGTTCAATTTTGTCGTTATTTCATCTCAAAGTTTCATTTTAATCATCATTTTTTAATTTGACCTCATATGACCGCGAAATGAGTTTGAAATAACCTCTAGGGTATCCTTCAATGTCAAAATGACAACTGATTCGAACTGAGCGACCCCAATAACATACAAAAACTTTTTCTCAGTTTGTCTTTCAAATGACCTTGAATCCGATGTGCACGGTGTGCTTGAAGCAACGATAGGTATGGAAAAAATTACACCAAACAACGGGTTGCGGGGCTTGATAGGTAAGTATCAGTAGTACCTAAATCCGTTTTAACTGAAATCCTACTCATTCATACAGTCGGAAAATCGCAAAATGAAGTTTTTTAAATTCTTCACAATTTATTCGATAAAAGCTTACAACTTATTTTTTTATATCGCGATTATGATTAACAATGTACACTCAGTAATGCACAAAAACACATATGCCAATATAGTATAATAATAAACAATGTCATTTACAATGTTTTCAAAATCAATCTTGGGTGAAAACTGATTACAGGTATTTTCAGCAAAATTCTACAACTGATTTTTTTAGTCTCTTCGAATATGCCGCATTCTTGAGGGAATTGATCTTATATTTTTCTCAATATTTTAAGAATTCCCTATGAACTGATTCTCCAGCTTGTTCTGACCATTGCCCCAAACCACGTTCGTATTCTAAAAAAGTTAAACAATCCTTCAGGTGCTTTAGTAATATGTGAATTTTCAAAGTTTCAGAGACTCCAGTAGCTCTAAACGAGGATTTCAAATTTTGTAAGTGATTTTCTAAATCATATCTAATTTGTCTCGTCGAGAAAGAACAATGTACAATTTTTTCCATGGCTTTGAAAGCTGTTACAAATGGAACTAATCTGAATATGCCAACATTTTCAAAAATTTCGGGACAAAGCAGCTTGTCAGCGTGTTTCAAAAGAGTTCTGCAAGTTCTCCATGATCATTTTTTTATATAATATTCAATTTCTCTGGCCATATCAAAGATTTCTCTCGACCTACTATAGGAACTATTCCTTTCCAGAATAAGTGGTTCACAAATCCTTTACACCACGTTTTCTCAGTTTGACCTTCAAATGACCTTGAATGCGATGTGATAGAGTCCAGCCAACCACGGATTCGAGGTCAGCGACCTGAAAAACCCATGTAAGCATTTTTCTAGATTTTTTTAGTCGCTTTTTCTCAATTTGACCTCAAAATGATTTCAGAATGCCTTGAAATGACCTCTAGATGTTCTGATGTTCTTGAAGTTTAAAAAAATTAGCGGATTTGAATTCAGCGATCTCAGAAACATAAACATAAATTTTTTCAATTTTTTTACAACACTTTTTCTTAGTTTGACTTTCAAATGACCAAGAACCTGACGTGATGAAGCCTAATCAACCTCGGATTCGGAATCAGCGACCCAAAAAACCTATGTATACTCTGGTAAAGTCTGGTGATTGTTCTTAGATCAAATGTTGAGCTGTGTTTTTATCATGGTAGAAATGATACCATCAGTCATATGAACCAAGGCTGACTGACCCTGTACTATGACCCTGCCGGAAGCTATTAGTCTAATGGAAATAAATATTTTAATTAATGTACATGTGTGTTCTTTTTAGATGAAAAGAAGTAGTATCTGGTGTGGTAGGTATTTTCTTATTATTCATGTGATTTTTCAAGAAATTTTTTACGGTAAATAGGTATTGAAGCCGTTTACTAGACTTTCCTAGGAACCATACATTGTTATTATAATTCAAGTATTATATAATACCTACTATTCTGCGTAAAACACAAGCTTTAATAGCTGAATTAATAAAGTTACTGGGACAGGTTCTAGAGGTTTGTTTGTCATTATTACTTAATTAAAACAAAAACTTGACAGCTAAGTTTATCAACATCATTGATGATAAAAATAGAAAGTAAAATTATTGTGGCTTAACACGTTTTTGAGAGAAAATATTTCATGTATTATGACCGCTTCCCAAGGAATCACTACTTCCATATCCATATTTTCTATTCAAGTCTCTCACAACGAAAAAATTTTGTATGTGCAAATAATCGTTTATAGAACTTTAATAACATAATATTTGAAATCTTCTACCCCAAAAACCCATAAAACGATATCCCACATCGGTAGTGGGGTGGGGGTGGTGATAGGGGGTGTTAGTGGGGGTGGATGAAGTAAAAAAATATTTTGAGGTTTTTGGTTCTTGCACACACACACTAAATCACATTTCTTTTCATTCCCTTTAATAGTGGGGTGGGGGTGGTAATGGGGGTGGCTAATGCCAAATAATTTTTTGAGACCTTAGCTTCTCTTGTATATACTAAATACCAATGTTATGGTTTACCTATTTAACCCCCATTTACCACAATTTGCCCCAATTTACCCCCCAACCCTTCGACGGAATAAGATGAAAATATGTTCTATTTCCAGATACCGTTAACGTACATACGTGTACCAAATGTCAAGTCAATATCTTAAACGGTTCCAGAGTAATCGTGCCCACAAAAAAAAATTACAGACAGACAGAATTTTTTTTCTCTCAAAATTACAATCTCGACGTTTCATGATATTCTAAGCCTATTTGAACAATAAAAAATATTAACAATTTTTTTGTCGTTACTATATTTCCACTGGATGTGGAAGTATATTTTAAAGTAAAGTGCCTACCAGAAAGTTTAAACCAGCATTGCCTAAATAGATATTTCGACAACGAGAGAACAATTGGGACTAAAAGTTTTATATTTATATTGCCTATCTGCACTATTTGTGTTAGTTTTGTTACTTTTTCATATATGGCGTGTACCGGGTCTTCCATAATCACGTTCACATATCTGTTACTTGAAAAGAGAAACATGTAAATAAAAAAAAAATGTGGAAAAAGGATGAAAGACTTCATCTTATACACCTCTGGAACCGTGTTGCCTCTTGCAATCCCTAAGGAACCAACCCCAACTTTTCCTTAAATGGCATCGACAGACAGATGGGAATTTTTTTCTTTGCTCAAATTTAAAATCTCGACGTTTCATGACATTCTAAGCCTATTTGAACAATAAAATTTTTTTAAAGTTTTTTTGTCGTTACTTCCACTAATTGTGGAAATAAATCATGTTTACAGCAAACGACGAGTCGTTTTTAGGTTAATAAATGTACTGTATGTTTTATCTTTTTAGATAAAAACATTTTGAAAATATTTTACAAAATTTGATGGCAAGATTTCATCTTTAAAGGGCTGTAGCTGTGTTAAAAAGCATTTTTGGATAAGGTGATTTACATTAACTCGACACAAAATCACGTCTAAAATTTGCAGTTTTCGTTTGTCAGAAGAGTTTCTGGACACTTTGTGTAGAACTTATCACCGAGATTTTCCACAATAGAAAAATTGTGGAATTGGTGAACCCCGTAAATGCACACGTTCGTGGAGCTACTGTCTGGATTTTACATGCCAACTTATACATCTAATAAATTAGTGCAGTGTGGAAGAATTTTTTGACAAAAATCTAATATTGTCGAATTTTTAATTAATAGTTAAATTTGAAAAATGACATTGATTTTAATATTATTGCTGTGAACGACTTCATTTAAATATTGATAGTTTTTAAAGCTAATAAAATCTAATTTAATAAAATTCGATCTATTTTAATAATTCATTATTTTACACGTGTGTTAGTGCAGACAAGTTTATATACAATTTTAGCCAAGCCAATGAAGGTGTTTACCTTCAAAATGAACAATTTTTTTTCAATGAGTTCGTGAAAGTGTATAGAACAATATCCTGAAATGTTTACAATTCGCCCGGATGCAGAACATAAAAAAAAAGTGAAGAAAAATTTTTATCATCCAAGTTTTTCCAAATTTTGAAATTAAGTCAAGCTAGGAAAAAATAAAAAATACAGATGTATAAATCACATATTTATGAGCAAAAAATGTTCTAACGAAATTTATCGCTAAAGCCACGGTGTTCCCGAAAAAAAAAAAAAAATAGTCAAATAACTTTATAACTCGGAGCGAGATTCATGCGTGCGCACGCTTGAATGCGCATGACTGTGACACCGACACACTGAATGGCATGTCACTAAATCAGAATTTATTCAATCCATATGAGTGTCGGTTCATTTAAAAGATGAAAATTGTAGCTTTCCGATGCTTTTTTGTTTTAAATAGTACAAGCAAAGGATGGATGGGACAAATATACTTATATATATTACTGAAAGAAAAAATTAAAGCCCTTCAAAAAATTCTTTCTTCATTGAGAACTGTTAAAAAGTATGTACACTTCATGATCATTATGGTTTATTAAATTGTAGTAACATGGATTCAAAAAAAGTACATCTCAAATCATTTTAATTTCCTTGCTTGATTTTTTTGATAAATATATATATTGGAGGAGGTTCTAATTTGTCGAAAAATTGACCCACTGGAAAAAATAAAATTTCACTATTTCGGAAAAAATGTATACTTTTCGAATGTTCAAACACAAATTCGTGTATGCATTTCTTCGAAAATATGATCAAAAATGACAATTTTCACGCTTAACCTTATAATTCTCTATAGTTTTGAATGTAAATTCTAAAACTTTTCCAATACATTCACAAATGTATAAGGAATCCATTGGATATAGTTGAAATGTGGATAGGTGTACCTGTAATAAATACAATACAGTAAATGCAGATAACAATTCATGCGAGTTGCGGCGCAGCAGATCTGCTTCGATTCTGCGACTATGCGTGGTGTCTGTGTATGCGTTCATAATTATATATTTTCCCTCCATACTCACTATTTATCCTCCAATTCACTAAGAAAAATGTTAAAAGAGTGTAATCAGAAAGAGAAAAAGCTTTATTTTACTCGTTAGAACAGCTAAAAATGTTTAAAGGTTCCATAGTATGCATTTAACCGTGCGCTTGGCCACGCAGAGTGACAAAGTTAATTCATTATTTTTTTCCAGGAATACCGTGGTTTTAGCGATAAATTTTAATAGGATATTTTCTGTTCAGAAACACATGGTCTATCCATTTGTATTTTTTATTTTTCCTACCTTGACTTAATTTCAAAATTTTGAAAAAATGGATGCATCCGAGCGGAATGTAAACTTTTCAGGATATTGGTCTATACACTTTCACGAACTCATTGAAAAAAATTATTAATTTGGAACTTTTTGGAGATTTCACTATAAAATATTCTCTGTCCTCTGGACTATTTAATGGATGTTTACAAACGAAATTGATGTTTATTCAGATAAGAAACCTGTATTATTGTTGTTCAAATTTTGTTGTTCAAATTAAATAAACTTTTCTTAGAAAGAAAACAGCGGTATTTATTAAGTGGGACTTATTTATCTATCAGATACACACCTTTCATGATCCCCAATTGCTAATTATGCTGCTATGATCTTCAAATGACTAGACGATCTTTTTATGAATTTACTTCTACATCGTAGGAGTATAGGAAAGAAAACAATGAATTTTAAATTCACTTCTTGTTCAAATTAGCTTAGATTGTCATGAAATTTCAGGATTTTAAGATTGTGCAAAACAAAATTTCTGTCTTTCAGTCTGTCTAACTTCTTTGTGCGCACGATTACTCTGGATATTGACTTGAGAGCAATGTTAAAAAAGGGCTTTTTTTGGCCCATTTTTTTACTAATTTTGTAGTGCAGAAAACGAATTCGTCACCCGTTTTGGCGAAAAATCTCCGGAACGCATTAAAAAAACACCCTTATTTGGGGGTGAAATTGGAATTTTGCAGGAAGTTTTCTTAAAATACTAAGTTTCAATAACAAGTAGAAAAAGAAGTAAAAAAATCAAATTCACCCCTTCAACCATCCTCACCATTCTTTCACCATCCCTAAGAAGGTTGTAAGTTACTATAAGTACTATATAGTTATGTACATATTAAAAAAAAAGCAGAATACCTTATTGAGTGGTTACTTTCAGAATATAATAATCTGATTACTTCTGAGTACACTCATACGCCTCCTCACCCCGGAAAGGTGTGGGTCTCACCTTCTCAGGGATATTGATCGGTTTTAACTACAAAAAAAATCCTAATACACAGTTGGATGTTTTTTTGTCATATTGAGGTGACTTGGCCAATTCATATCACTAATGAGTATTTCTTACCCCTCTAAGGAGAGGGTGTGTAGGGTGTCGAAACCCCCTTCAAAAAATGTTGTTTGATTTTTATAGTAAAAAATTATTTAGTTTTTTTTTATCTATTTATTTAACGTCGGCCTATTTCCGCTACCAGGGCCTATCACCGACGCCAGGAGACGAGCTACCCCCAACCTGGAAATTTTGCCGAACCTCTTCCCTAAAGAAGAGTAGGGATCTTTTACTTGCCTAACATTTAATAGACAAGGGACCGCCTGCTTTACATCCCCTCCGAAGGATGTTATATCCACTACGTAATCCTCGTCTGAAATTACATAGCTTCCGCGTACACACTGATATACAAGCCGCTAGAAGGTGGGACGAGATCGCTTAACGAAGTATCGAGATACTTACACAGTGAAGACGCACCTACGCTCGCCCCTAATTATTTAGTTATTTAAATAATTTCTGTTTGTTAGAATGGGATCTTTTTTCATTTTATGGCCCCCTCAAATTCCAAATCTACCCACGAAATAGGTGGGAGTAACTATTTTGGGTCTTTCGATTCATTTTTATTACAACAGAAATCCTTCATTACCTCTTACATGGATTTCTATCATAATAGAGTAACTATGGATTTCTATCATAATAGAGTAACTTAGTGACTTCAAAAAATTATCCCTAAATACTTATTGAAAATATATTTATATATATTAACGTATCATTTACCCATTTTACGGGAGGTGGGGATGTGGCATAGAGATTACTATCTCAGAAATATTTCAGGAGTTACTCTGTTATGATAGAAATCGATGTAAGAGTTAAGGGGGACATAAGATGAAAAAAGATTCCCATTCTAACAAACAAATTATTTAAATAACTAAATAATTTTTTACTATAAAAATCAAGCAACATTTTTTAAAGGGGATATTGACACCCTACATCCCCTCCTTAGAGGGATAATAAATACTCAGGAGTGATCTGAATTGGCCAAGTCGCCTTAATATAATAAAAAAACACCCAACTGTGTATTAGGATTTTTTTTGTAATTAAAACCGATCAGATCCCCGAGAAGGTGAGATCCACCTCTTTTAGAGGTATAAGTGTACTCAGAAGTAATCAGATTATTATATTCTGATAGCAACCACTCAATAAGGTGTTCTGGTTTTTTAAAAAATATGTAAATAACTATATAGTAGCTTACAACCTTCTTAGGGGTGGTGAAAGAATGGCGAGGAGGGTTGAAGGGATGAATCTGATTTTTTTACTTCTTTTTCTACTTAGTTATCGAAACTTAGTATTTTAAGAGAATTTCCTGCAAAATTTCAATTTCACTGTCAAATAAGGGTGATTTTTTAATGTGTTCAGGAGATTTTTCGCCAAAACGGGTCACAGATTCGTTTTCAGCATCCCAAAATTAGTAAAATAAGATGGCTTCCACACTTTACCACGGATGGGCCACTAGTAGAAAGTATATAAATCTTTGCCCTTTTTTTAACATTGCTTTTTAGCACTGTATTATAATGAAATCTGAAACTAAGTTATATTTTAATCTTATTCCGTAGAAGTGTTGTGAGATAAATGGTTTCCATCTGCATGATCTGCCAGCACTTCCTATATTTCTTGTAATTTGTTCTACATCATCGACGAATCTGATTCTCCCTCTGATATTCTTGTTCCACTCAGAACTCAAGCAAATTCCCAACATGGCTTAGCACATTGCTCCTTGGTAGATCTGTACCCGGCTCGTTATAATTTGCTTTAGGTTAAAATCTTGATTACGTACACTGTTATCAGTATCGTGCGGCTTCAAAGATTTTCTGTCTCAGTTCTATCAAAATTCTGGTTTTATCAAAATGTCTTCTCAGTTATTGCTATTCACATCAAACCAATTTTCGTGGTGGTCTCAGCCGTCTGACATTTTTTCTCAGCTTGATGCTGTACGCTAAATACATAAATTGCTAGACCACTGGCAAGCGCGTGGTAAAATATGACATGGATAATGGATATTGCCCTGACCGGTAATTTTGGTCATCTAAAGATTGATTTTGAGGCTTTCTCTAATTCGGAACTTCAGTATACTCAATATATTTTATAACTAGCAAAATACCCTCATCTATATTATCATCTTGATTATCATCTTTAATCGCATTAATGTTTCTTACAATAACATTTGAGTTTCTAACTTACACTTCAAGTAATTCTTAAATTATTTGCATAATTTCGGTATTTCGGTTATTATTAATTCTAGAATTCAGCGCTAATCTCATTTACTTATGCTTGCAACTCATTATCTTGACACTTTTAAAAATCCCTCTTGACAATTTTTTAATAAAGGAATTTGCTTACTTTTCTTTTAGACAAAATATCTAACTTTAGTAGCAGATCATTTCTGTAGATTTTACATAAGCAATTAATACAACTCTCACATTTAATTGACTGTACTTTACCATTCTTGGTACCACATTTTATGCACATCTGCATTTCCTCAGCTAATTCGTCACCTTCTATTCCCTCGTGCCTTGGCACCCACATCAAGGTAACCTTGTTGTTTTTTTTTCCAGTTGCTTCAGGCATTGTCTGCATTCCCAGGTAATTTTAGACTCGGAGGTATAAGACCTGAGAGCCTTTAGTGTTGCCTGGCTATCTGAAAATATATAGATCTTTGCCCTTCGAGTGCCTCTATTTAAACATGCTTGGGCACAGTGATCTATAGCATAGATTTCTGCCTGGAAGATGGTTGGGGTGTAATGAAGGGCTTTAGACAGCCTGCATTTAGGTCCCGCTACGCCCACACCAACCCCCTCGTCCATCTTAGATCAATCTGTATACCAGATGTGTGAGTATTTCTCCAACCGGAGTACATCGACCCTGCTCGCCAGACGGCTTTGACTCAGGACATCAAACGGGCAGTCAAAGTCATGCTTGATTGGCATTGAGTCAGTGGGTTAGGTGATGGATTCAAATGGGATTAGCTCCAGAATCCATAAGCGACCGTCCGGGTCGCCTCGTCTGAATTTAAGTGCCTCATGCAGCCTTGGGGCACTAAGTGCTGCCTCCTTCCTTACATGCAAATGCAGAGGAAGTAAGTCCAGCATTGCCTCAATAGCTGCTGTGGGACAGGAGCCCATTGCTCCTGGTCCCTAAACAGGCAAGGCGTTGCAGTTCCTGCAACTTTGCTTGTGCTATTTTTTCTTCTCTTTTTGGCCACTATACACATGATGCGTAGGTTACCATGGATCTGACAACCGAAAGGTAGGACCAATATATCATTTTTGGCTTCAGACCCCAAGTCTTACCAAACAGCCTACGGCACGTTCAAATAGCCCTGGATGCGTTGGTAAGTATCCTTTCTACGTGCAAGTTCCAGGTAAGTTTTTGGTCCAGGATTACTTCTAGATACTTGACTTCATTGGAAAAGTTCAGTACTGTTCCATTTAGCATAAGAGCTCTCAAATTTAGTGTTCTCCTTTTGGTAAATGGAACAATAACTGTTTTGCTCAGATTGACACTAAGGCCCACTGATGAGCACCATTTAGATGTTATGCTTAAGTCGATTTGCTTGTGGTTTGAGATCATCACCTCATGCCTGCCTCTCAAAGTAACGACCAGGTCATCAGCGTAGCCCTGAACGTTGAAGCCATTTGTCTCAGTAAAGGAGATGGGGGCCTACAGTTTATAGTGGAATCCGAACCACTTCTTTGATGACGCTCGAACTTACTTAGAGTGCAAGCTAGACGCATTTTTTAACATTAAGGCGCGCTAAACTACGGAGCTACCGGCCCCCCCGGTAGTTTCAACAAATACCAAAACATTTGAACACCACACTCGAATATAGTACTAGAGCTAATATCAATTGAGAAAGCGACTTTGATCTTTACCTCGGCGGTACTTTGATAGGCGGCACAGATCAAACCTTGGCGTTTTGTAGGAATTTTTTTATGATTTTCCAACTGTAACGGCCCCTTGTGGCCATTACATCACATTCATTTATTGACCTAAATAACTATGAATAAAGATCGCAGGGATCTCTAATATCAAAACGTTTAATCAAGTTAACTTTATTTCAATAGCTAAGATATTAGTATGTTTTCCGTCTCGTGAGGGCGTAAACTGTCACTTTCGGGTAGCGGCATCGGTATCAATTTTAAAACCGCTCTCTCTAGTTCAACATCTCGAGCAACATACATACGTATTGGCAAACACTCCGCCAAATAAATTTTACAATCACCTAAATGGATTAACTAAGTAAGTTAATTGTTTGTTAATTATTATTTTCGTTAATTCTAAACAAGGTTATTTTATTTTAGATACGGATTGGATTTATATATAATTTATTTTTCTGAAATTCTAAAATTTAAAATTTAAGAATTATGGAGAAATTTAAAAGTTATGGTGTAAAATCGATTTAAAATCTATGATTTACAATTTATGGTTTATGAGTTATGATTTATAACTATATCTTCATATCTTAACAATTTTAAAATTCCACGTTTTCCTTTACGATGAAACTTCGGACGTAGAAACGATTCTGGTTATCGCCATTTAAAAAAAAAAACCTCTTATGATCGTCGAACATTGATGGACATCATTATTTCTTTATAAATGGGAATGGGAAGTTAATCTCACAATTAAACTAAACTGGAACGATTATTATATTACCATTGGGACGTACCGAGGTATTAAGAAGAAATAAAATTTTACTATTTTTGTATGGAAGCCATTACGGGCAGGTCAGTGACGTAAAGGATACCGAATGTGAAGCCAAGCGGTCAGGGGACGTTAGCTGGGGAATTTTGTTTCGTGTCGACAGTGGCAACCCATGTAAAGTGCTGTCTCCTATCTTCTCGGCAAGCAGGGAAGTGTCAAATTTCCACCTGACATCCAGAAGCATCACGTTTGATTTGGAGGATCCCTCGAATTAAGACCGTACAAACGTCTTAATCTTAAGATAAGTTAACTTTCTATTAATCATTTACTACCCTTCCAACAAGTGTTACGGTTGTTTCATAGCGACAGCTGCTTTAAGCAGGATATAAAGTTGAAAGTAAACAAAGTGCTGTAGAGCCAATTTACTATTAAGTCGCATAGTTTGTAAATGTTTTAGCCAGTATCTCCTTTAACGTGTCGTGTTTTATAGTATTATAGCGATTACTGCCATATGCAGGATATAATTTAAATGTAAACAATGCTATAATAATAGTTTGTCTTAAACTAGAGAGCCATTGACGAATCCAGATCGTGGGTGTATTTTATCGTTGTGTAAATAATTTTTTACCTTTGGGGTCGTGTACACTAGTGATCTGGATTGTTTTTGAAAATTTTAGTTGTGTTTTGGCCTTGCGGTCGGTACTAGTGGGTATTTCATTCGGATTATCATTTAGGATAATTTGGCCTGGTGGCCCGGATGATTGACCTACAGTGTGGCGTGGTAATAGTCAGAAATGGATATTGTCGTGGTCCCGTACAAAATTTTTATCATGCTGCACATATTTTGGTCATGTGGTCGTGTACTGTATAGTAGTGTATAGTATAATCAGTACGTTTTATTTATCGTGTAAATATTGTGAAGGTCCAATGTACAGCTGTGCTTAATTCCTTCGTGTAACATTTTAGCGTACCCTGTGTACATATGATATTTTTTATTACGTAAATTACCGTTATAGTTAACGCTATACTTATTCCTTGCCTAATATAGGTTAGTTCTACGTTATATTTTTAGTGGTAGAATTTTTTGGGATCATAGGAGTATGTAAAATTTATGGTGTTTTAGTGATAAACAAGTTTTATTAATCAGCTACTAGGTTGTGATTTTTTAGTAGTGTTTTGGCCTAAGTATGATAAATTTCACAACGTAACTTCTGTTATTCCAGTAAAGTTGATCACCAGGTGAGGTTACACCTTTGTACTATAATTTTGTTTGCTAGTTTCACAAAATAATTAACAGTGAACCTTTACAGAGTAATGTCAATATTTATAGTGGTAGGAAGTTTGCTTCTGTTTGTTATTTAGTTGAGAATTTGTCTCTATTTCCCTCAACTTTGACGAGTAGTTCACTATAAATATTTGACCTTGTCGTATGTAAAATTTCCCTAAAAGTTTTGTTATTGTTGGCCTTATGCCTAATAACATTTTTTTGATTACCATTCTTCTTGGAGAACTATTTTGTAAACTTGTAATAAAATTTAAATTTTGTCTATCGTTTGTTAATCAAATCATTGGAGGATTTCAACTTTGAACTTCAAGTTTTGTAACATAGCCTGGGCAACTTAAATTGTTTCAGATCTAATTGGCCGAATTTTTACTGGGATTTTGATTATTGACCACTAAGCTAGGTCGTTATTTCGTGTTTTCATAGTTTATGGAATTGTTTATTGCTAATCTCACCCGTGATTCTCAATTGGGAATATCGTCTACTAACCTCAAAATTTTGTCTGTATATAATAGTTTTTTAAGAATTTAATGCCGCGAAATTGGCAAGTACTAACCATTGACATCATTAGCTAACCTGTTAAGTCACACTGTTGGCTACTATTAAATTTGTTATTAAACTGTTGTCATTTTAAAATTTTGTTGTTTCTTACCTTTCCTTTCTGGTTCGTCTTTTGAGCCTGGCACCCAAGGTAACTCTTGTAATTTTTGCTTTCGAAAACCAAATTCTCTCACCAAAAAAAAGGGGGAAATTTTTTTTTAATTTTTTTTCAAAATTTTTTTAAAGAATTTTTTAACTTAAATCACTCTTGGCCTCACTGGGACTATCGCTTACGCTTACCCATGGCCCTTGCCTCCTAAAAAAACTGGCTAGCCGAGCCTAATTTACTGTACTTACCATTTTTGGTACCACATTTTATGCACATCTGCATTTCGTCAGCTAATTCGTTACCTTCTATTCCCTCGTGCCCTGGCACCCACATCAAGGTAACCTTGTTGTTTTTTTGCCAGTTGCTTCAGGCATTGTCTGCATTCCCAGGTAATTTTAGACTTGGAAGTATAAGACCTGAGAGCCTTTAGTGTTGACTGGCTATCTGAAAGTATATAGATCTTTGCCCTTCGAGTGCCTCTATTTAGACATTCTTGGAAGCAGTGATCTATAGCATAGTTTCTGCCTGGAAGATGGTTGGGGTGTTAGACAGCCTGCATTTAGGCCCCGCTGCGCCTACACCAACCCCCTCGTCCATTTTGGATCCATCTGTATACCAGATGTGTGAGTATTTCTCCAACCGGAGTACATCGACCATGTTTGCCTGGCGACTTTGAGTCAGCACATCAAACGGGCAGTCAAAGCTATGCTTGATTAGCATTGAGTCAGTGGGTTTGGTGGTGGATTCAAATGGGATTAGCTCCAGAATCCATAAGCGACCATCCAGGTCGCCTGGTTTGAATTTAAGTGCTTGATGCAGCCTTAGGGCACTAAGTGCTGCCTTCTTGCTCACATGCAAATGCAGAGGAAGTAGGTCCAGCATTGCCTCAATAGCTGCTGTGGGACAGGAGCGCATTGCTCCTGTAGTCTCTAAACAGACAAGGCGTTGCAGTTCCTTCAAATTTGCTTGTGCTATTTTTTCTTCTTTTTTTGGCCACTATACACATGATGCGTAGGTCACCATGGATCTGACAACCGAAAGGTAGACCAATATATCATTTCTGGCTTCAGACCTCGTCTTACCAAACAGCCTACGTCACGTCCAAATAGCCCTGGTTGCGTTGGTAAGTAGTGTCCTTTCTACGTGCAAGTTTCAGGTAAGTTTTTGGTCCAGGATTACTCCTAGATACTTGACTTCATTGGAAAAATTCAGTACTGTTCCATTTAGCATAGGAGCTCTCAAATTTAGTGTTTTCCTTTTGGTAACTGGAACAATAACTGGTTTTCTCGGATTGACACTAAGGCCCACTGACGAGCACCATTTAGATATTATGCTTAAGGCGATTTGCTTGTGGTTTGAGATCATCACCTCATGCCTGCCTCTCAAAGTAACGACCAGGTCATCAGCGATGTTGAAGCCATTTGTCTCAGTAAAGGAGATGGGAGACCTACAGTATATAGTGGAATCCGAACCACTTCTTTGATGACGCTCGAACTTACTTAGAGTGCAAGCTAGACGCATTTTTTAACATTAAGCTAGGCGCGCTAAACCACTGAGCTACCGACCCCCCGGTAGTTTCAACAAATACCAAAACATTTGAACACCACACTCGAATATAGTACTAGAGCTAATATCAATGGAGAAAGCGACTTTGATCTTTACCGCGGCGGTACTTTGATAGGCGGCACAGATCAAACCTTGGTGTTTTGTCGGCATTTTTTTATGATTTTCCAACTGACTTTAGCCAAAGTATACCATTATTTTACGAACATCTATTAGCGTCATCTGAACATGGTTAAAACTTTTAGTTTTGGTCAGATAATTCCAATATGTTTGACGAAACGCGAGTCGCCTAATATTATTCGAGTATAGTGCTCAAGTATTTTAGCGGTTGTGGAAACTTATAGGTCATTTTTTATTTTTCAGTAAGTAACAAATTAATCCGACGGCAAGAATTAACGAATTTTATCCAGGTGGCTATGTGCATCGGTAATTCTTTTGGGGCTATCATGCAAATACACAATTCTGTTAGCATTAACTGGTATTATAATATGCAGACATTTCCGTGAAATTGTATATAATATTTATTGCCAAATTAAAATAAAAAATTACATAATTCCTTGCAATGACCTTAACATCTAACAAGCAGACAATTATTAATTTAATTATTTCCAAATGACCATTATATTGAAGGTACTTACTTTATATGAATATATTAATATTTATATGAACCGGTTTTATGTCAATGGAATTATTAATTTTTCGTTACAAGTAAACATAACCTAATTAACACAAGTTGGACCATAATACATAATTTTCCATAACATATCTTCCTCTTTGGATTGAACCCGTAAGGTCAATTTAACCAGTTTAGTTGATATAGGTACCTGAAGTGGTACAGTTTGTTGACCGTGTTCTACCACAAACATATACAGGGTGTTCCTTATGACGTGCTCATGTTTCAGGGTGTGATTCCTTAAGTCATTTTATGAATAAAAGTTCATATGAACATATGTCCGTAACGGCTTAGATTTTTTAAAAAATTTTTTTAATCGTTATTTTGTATCTATATTCTTATATCTCAGAAAGTACTTTAGATATTGTTTTCAGTTTTGGTATGTGTTAACAGGATATAAAATCACATATTTTAGTTAGAAAACTTATTGTATCGCTCCACCTGCTCCCTGCAATCATGTCTTTTGATATTTTTTTCCAAAAAAGTGGTACGCCACTGACATTTTTCCATGACAATATTTTTTTCTAATTAGCATGTTCACATGAAAACCGTCTCTTGCCTTTTTCTCGTCAGATGCACAGTTCTTGATTAAAACAATTAAATTCAAATTGAAACTAATTACACAGGCACACAAGAAAAAAGTCGAAACATTTTGGGACGCTGAAACCGAATATGACAATAAAATAGGTTTTAATTATCCAATTTTCCCCTAGTACCCCCTTACACCCTCCTGGGACCAAATTCTTGAAATCGTAGGAATTAATTCTCCTGAGAAAATTTGCTCATGCTGTAATTCTCACGCGAATCGACAAATCAAGAGAATTGCTATTCTTGAATCTCATAGGAATCAAATTCCTATGAGAACGACAGTGGGAAGTATGTCAAACTACATGTTTTTACTAATATCTGTAACAGCCAATGAACAGCTTGAATTATTAGTAATCTTTGTATATTATATTATTGGCAACACTGATGAACTATTATTTTCTAAACGTTCATGTTTTGGTTTGCAGATTAATATTTTTGTATTTTTAAGTTTATTATAAGAATGTGTTACTTACATACGGTTTCTCAGTTGATATTTTGTTACTAATATGAAATTTAAATTTCTTTTTTTAACTCTACACAACCTCTCCTCGTTAAAAAGTTTTTATTTAAAAAATAGACTTTTTTTTAAATAGTGGTTTGAAATGAACAAATATCGAAAGAGAAATAAATAATTTAATGTGATCAAAAATATTTAGTGAAATCTAAAATTATTTATAATTTGTTGTTGCCGTCTTTCTCATCCAGCACCTAAATCTGGATTTAGATTTGCACATACTAGTTCAGTTGGTATAACATTAACATCATCTTCAAATAAGCCAAATCCAGTTCCTCATCTCCCATAATTAACGTCGCAATCTGTATACATAACCTAAAAGTAAAATTTCAAGAATACAGTTGTACTTTAATCTCACAAAATCATGAGAAAATTATGTAATTTTCTCATGAGAATTAATTCCTACGATTTCAAGAATTGAGTCTCTGGGGGATTGAAATTCCACTTGTTCTAAAAATTTGAAAAGTACGTATATTTTTAGGTTTATATCTGATTTGAACCATCAAGTCATCCCCTAGCACCCTCTACAAGCTCCAGGAGGGGTTGAAATTCTACTTGTTCTAAACATTTAAAAAATATGTTTATTTTTAGGTTTTTTGGTGCGCTGAAACCGAATAAGACGATAACAAATGTAAGAGGATAGCAAGTACCCATACAGCACACCAAATAACGATTACGAAGTGTTCGCATTGTGACGATGTATCTAGATGCAGACACAAGGTTACACAATTCCACGATGTAAATGTGCTACGTTTACACATTGTAGGCAAACACGTATGCACAAAGGTTAAACGTCCGCCTCACAATTTAGCCACAGTATACCATTTACATACACACAAATAATTTGATCCACAGTGTGTTATCGGATGCACAGTGATTGACTTCCTAATGTGTCAGACGAATGACGTCTTATGCTAGACGTTAATTTTTTCAGGTTATATTTGGTAATCCCCCCACAGGTTTTTAGCAATGGGAACATATAAAACTACATACTAGTTAGTAAGTCTACTTGATAAAAATAAAGTAATTAATGCATATACGTTTTGTCCTATGAATTTATTTGTTAGCCATCCGTATATTTTATTATTTACATTAACTATCTAATATTGTTTACCATCACTCCAATTTCTTCTCACAAGGGTTGCCTGTAAATTATAATGTTTATTAAGTTATTAAATTCATTTTTACTTACCTTTGCCAATTGCGGTGGGTAGGGATCGAACCTACACGTTTCTGTTGTCCGTATTATAGTACTGACGCTTCTACCAACTGAGCTATCGTGGTGATTGTTATTTCGGATGCTAAAAGCAGTATTTATGATGTGTATGAAGTCTTTATTATGTGTGAAATTGAATTTCTAGCCTTATTTAAAATATATGAAAATCTTTCAAGTTCTCTTTTTTTTTCTATTTTTTACGTGTTCCCAAACCTGAATTTTTCGAGTTACTAGTATTTTTATTTATTTATAATTATTAAGACCTTATTTAATTTAATTAAACTGTCACCAGTGTCACCTGAGTTAAGAATTAAAGTTTTAAGTTGAAGTACTTATACAAACCTGGGAAACGTGTTGGAGAAAAAACGGTCAGGTATAATATATCATTTACAACATAAATAGAATATTTAATGGTCTAAAACAGATCTAAAATTGAAAAGAAGTATATTCGTACATCGGTTTTATAAGCAATTATTACCTTGAAAAAAACAACTGAAAGTTTTTTCGCAACTATTTTAACAAAAAAAAAAAAAAGACAGAGTGAGCACGGATCGAACCGCGTACCTCTTTGCCTCGCCGCCTAATGTTTAACTCACTCAACCACTGACTTCTGTTTGAATACCTGCTTAAAGACTTTATAGTAGAACACCCAACGACTAGATTTTGCTTTTTAATGCATTTTAATTTAATTTTATTATTAAAAGAACTCGATATCTTTAAAACTGCCGAATCTTTACAAACTCTTTCGAATATAAATTGTTTTGGATATTGTTAAAAAACAAAAATGCCTGCTGTATGTGTGGCTATGACCACTCTTATAGAGAAAGAGGACACATGAGATACACATGGCTGGTATGCTCACGCTGACGCTTTGCGCGCGCACACTGTTCCATGCTCGAATAGTCGAATGTAGACACGACAAGACACAACTAAAAAGTGTATATATAGTTATTTGTATCATGTATATATATCGCACTTTTATGTGGTGTATGCAGTAGGCACAAGTATTATATAAAGCATCACACATACATATGACTTAAACCTTGTAGGCATCTTCTACGGACGTCAAATTGCAACTTTCTAATGATCCTTCTTTACGTTATATAAAAATGTTTAGAATCTTGAGTGCATACAGTATACAATTATTAAACGTTGTATCACATAAATCTGTCAATATAAACATAAGTGTATCTCATATGTGTACGTCAGTACTAGTTTAACAATTAGATCTACCTTAACATATTTTGTTTCTCATGTATATATCTTGTAGAGACGTAATTACAATTGGACGTGCTGTTTGGGTAACCACCAAATCAACCCCTAGTATCCTCGTAGAATCCCGTTTTATACTTACAATGCCGTTCAAAAGCAAGAGAGTTCGGTATCACAGAAAAAAATAAATTTAAAATCACCAAAAAAGATATTCCTCTAACTTTATCCTCAGATATAATACATAAGATTGTGCGACTTGTAAGGGGGTGACTGGGTGGTTAGAATCATAAATAATCGCCATATTCTGTTACAGCGCATCAAAAAACCTAAAAATATACATACTTTTCATGTGTTTAGAACAAGTGGAATTTTAACCCCTCCTGGGTGGCTATTCTTGAGCACGAGAGAAATTGTTACTCCCCGGCGAATTAATTCCCTCGCCTTTCACTTGAAATTCCCTAACTCGAAAAATATGTATTCTTGAACAAAAGGAATAACGAGGGACCGGTGAAAGTTTGAGGGAGAAGTCTACAGTGTTGTCATATTGTTCTTCACAATTTAACCAATCAGAACTCTCCAATATCTGAAGCAGAATATTTACTTTACAAAAAAAATTATCAGAATTATGAATCATGCTGATTATAATGATCATTGCTCTCCACTTTTCCGAAAATCAGGCATTATGACAATTTATTCTCTATACATCTACAATACAATATTATTTGTCTATTACAACCTAAACAAATATACAACAAATGGCTCAACAAACGTCTCAAATATCCATACCCGACAAGCATATTCACTATGCATTCCAAAACACACATCCACATTGTACGAGAAAGGTCCATATTACATGGGTATTAAGTTGTTTAACCAGCTACCACAGGAATACAAAGATATTAAAGTAAGAACCATTTTTAGAAATGAAATAAAACGCTACTTTCTTAATCGACCATATTACAGCATTGCTGAATATCTTGTCTAAGTCCTTTACCGTAAGGTATTACTGTTGTCATTGTTGTTTTTGTTGTTATTCTGTATTATTGTTAGCCTGATGTTATATAGGTCGTATTTCGCATTCTCTGTCTTTGTTTGTCTGTCCTCTGATTTTGTTTTTTTCTTTTTAATATGTAATATGTATACGATGTAGGTATATGTATTCTTTTATATTTTTTACCCTCAAATCTTAATTACTTACTATTATTTTATTATATTTATACAATAATTATCTGACATACCAATATTCTGTACAGAATCTGACTGGGAAATAAAGTTATTATTATTATTATCTGATATTTGTCAGCTGTGGTGGCCAAAAACTGGTGGTGGCGTGACAGTTGACAGATAAAAAATATATTTATTCTAATGATTTAAAAAGTTAATCTCATATCACAGTATTATAGTCTCATACGAAAAGCATTGTTTATTGTGTACAGAATAGACACCGATTATTTACAAAAGTCGTGTCATGTCACACAAAACTAAACAATATGTAACGTAGGCACTTTCATCATTAATTTATCTTTGTTTTGACACTTAGTGCCGATCTATCTTCGGCTAGGATGTACTGATGGGTAAAAGCAGTTATTTTTTAATAACTGTTTAAACTGCTACTGCTATTTTGAAATAACAGTTTAAAATAACAGTTTAAAAGTAGCAGATCGCTGAGAAATGCTGGCATGCGTATACAGTAGCGCGCAGTTTGCAAATGTTATTTCAGAGACGTTATTTTATTCTACATGCTGCTGTCGCTACTGCTTATCTGTTATTTTTTCACCTGTTATTTTCGAACGGAAATAACAGTCTGTTAATACTATTTACAAATAACAGTTATAAAATAACAGATTGTTAAATAGCAACTCATCTCTACTAGGATGACGAAGCAGTGGGTTTAAAATATCTATAAGATGTCTCACTAATGGTTTGGACAACATAAATAAACGAAAAAAATTTTGATCCGACAATTCAAAGGGATCCGTTTTTCCTAAAATTCGAATATTTTTCGCATTTTCAAACTGTTCCTCCGCATCTTCTAAATCATCCATAACTTGTCTAGCCACTAAATCTTCGATATCCATTATTTAAATAAAACCGAATTAATATGATACGTCTCCACACACACGATCATAACCTACAAAGTACTTAAAAAATGTTTATTTTCTGCTTTCCCTCGACTTTCTCTCACTAAAAGTAAGGGAATTAGTAGGGAGTGTTTTCGTCTGCCTGGCTGGGGAAAATAAATTCAAGAATACAAACTTTACATGGGGGAGTAGAAAATGATTATTTTCTCTTACACATTCTACTCTCTCAAGCTCAAGAATAACCACCCAGGTGGTTGTAAGGGGATACTAGGTGGTAACTGGGTGGTTAAAATCATTTTTGATCGTCATATTCGGTTTCAGCGCACCAAGAAACCTAAAAATACATTTAAAATTTTTAAATGTTTAGAACAAGTGGAATTTCAACCCCCTCCTGGAGCTTGTAGGGGGTGCTAGAAGGTGCCTGGGTAGTTCAAATCAGTTTTAAACCTACAAATATATAAGTACTTTTCAAATTTTTAGAACAAGCGGAATTGTTGTAGGGGAAAATTGGATAATTATTAAAACCTTTTTTTATTGTCATATTCGGTTTCAGCGTCCCAAAATACATAGGGGCAGGGGTTTATCTAGGTTTCGACTTTTTTCTTTTTGTGTGCCTGTGTTATTATTAACATTGATTATGATACATTTTGATTTATAAAAATTGTTGGAAATGGCCACCTTCACTTAATGGGCATGCTTCCGCCCGCCTTCGCATCGAATTGCGCACTATTTCAACTATTCCATTCCCCACGTATTCCGTATTGTTTCATACGAGGAACTGTTCGCTTTCTTAAATATGCGTTTTTCCAAATGTGTAACCCCCTTCCGCACAGCCTTGGCTTTGGATTTGGGGATTGTCTACTATCTGTGGTGTGTTTATGTTTTATGTTAGTTCTTGGAGAAAATGCAGGTAATGTTGTCCTTTAAGGTATCGAGCTAAAATTTTGTATAGAGGTATTTGAGGCAACTGCAAATCGAATACGCTATACAACTTGCCGATAAAAAATTCGATATTGAAATTTCGACCCATTTAGACGAGATTAGTAGGCCTTAAAAATATGAAAATTTTAAATCTGTATAAAACTGTCAAATAAAGCTCATCGAGCACTATATCTCAAAAAATAAATAAAATCGCTCAACGCGTTCCAAAATAACAGGGTGTTGTGATATTAAATAGTACACACTATACATTGCATACCCAAGCAGCACAATTAGTTTATTTTACCAATTTAAAGCCACAGTAACCTAAGATAGTTGATGTAACGTAATTGCAACCATTGCTTTCAACTTTGAAGGCATATGGACTTGATAGTAATTTACAGGGAACTTTAACCAATTTATTACGTAAGTATAACCTGAATTTTGTCTTGTCCTTATAGTCAGATTTAGGTTAAAACTTTAACCTCGTGGTCACAACTAGTTCCACTTTTTTTTAGGTAAAATTTGCCCTAATTTTACTTCCCCACTAACCTAGCATATGTGTTTAACCTAAAGGCAAATATTACTTCATAAAATGTCCTGAAAGTTATTTTTACTTAAAAATAGAATTAGGTCCCTTCCCTGGAAGGCAAAATTACGTTTTCATTGTCTAAATTATAATGACTGTTTTATGTTGATGCCCTTTCCAGTGTCAACTGTACTTTATTAGTGGGATAGTGTCCTAATTTGTAGCCTTATTGTTAGCAGCAAAGTATTTTCTTGTTGTTTGGGTTTTCTGTTTTCGTGTCTTTAAAAATAAAAGTGGAGGTGTTTTGTTTTCGAATATGCAGTGCACTAAATATACTTGTAATTGTATTTCAACTTTTCTATTACCGACTTGTTTGCATTCGAAGTAATGACTACATTATATCAGGTAAAACAGTTGTTAATCTTTCAGAGAGTTTAGTACAATATTTTTTTATATTTTTTTCTCTAGATTTAGTGCTTAGTTTGCAGAATGAAAAGCAAAGTGATGTTCAGTAGTGTTAGTAGTGTAACTGAGTGACTATTTGGATTGTGTTCAGTGTTCCCAAATGTATTCACTGAAGAGAAGTTGTAAAAATGGTATACGGCCCCCCTATTAGGTTTAAACCTATACCTATGAACAAATTTAAGTTGATAGATGGGGAAGTAGCAATATGGAATTTAAAAACATGTTTCATATGATATATTTTCTGTTAATACATTTATTCAAATAAAAAATAAAGTATTAAACTAACCAACTAACTATTTTACCTGAAATATTTTTAAATTCCAAATTCACCGAATCCGTGATGTGATTATATCTTTCTATCAAATGCAAACGCAAGTCGTTATTAAAGTTAAAATACAATTTTCACTCTAAGCACAGGTATCTTTTGGGCACCATCTATTTGATACGGATTTGTTTATTTATGCACTGTTGTGGCGATTTAACGTTGACTGCGTTTCTCGCACTCAAAATAAAACACATCCATTTTTATTGATAAAATACAAGAGAAAATTGAACGAACAAACCACAAACTCACAAAACAACAAATTGCAGTCAAAGAAGTTTGAGGTTAGAAACGGGAAATATGACCAATTTAGTTCTGCATGAACTTTAAAGACTTTACAATTTTGAAGACTACAAAATTATTTTAACCTATATTGGTCCCATTTAACTGTAAAGTAAATAATATAAGTTTTAACACTTCATCTTAAGGAAAAACGTTAACGAGGTCTAAAATATTGGGAGAGAATACTTCGAAGTCGCGTGGCACTATGTTCGCCATATTTTTCAACCAGCTGTAAGAGACCATTTTGCAATGAAATTTTGATGAGTAATTCATTGAAAAAAAAATCATTAATATCAGGTTATTTAACAGATATAAAGTACAATATTACCATATTTCATGCTTCAGGAAAGTCCTATAGGGCAATTGTATAGGCTTTTACAAATAATTTTAAAATACATTGAAGCTAAAAAACAATTTTTTCTTTAAAAACCCCTGCCCAAGGAATCACTACTTCCACATCCAAATTTTCTATCCAAGTCACTCATAACGAAAAAATTTTGTATATGGAAATAATTGCTTATGGAACATTAATAATATAATATTTGAAATCCTGTACCCCAAAAACCTATAAAACTATACCCCACATCGGTAGTGGGTTGGGAGTGGTGATAGGGGGTAGTAGTGGGGGTGGATTAAGTAAAAAAATATTTTGAGGTTTCTGGTTCTTGTACACACACTAAATCACATTTTTTTTTCATCCCCTTTAATATTGGGGTGGGGGTGGTAATGGGGATGGCTATTTTTTTGAGACCTTAGCTTCTCTTTAATATACTAAATACCAATTTTCTGGACTCTTATCTGCTTAATTTACCTATTTACCCCAAACTTACCCCCAACCCTTCGATGGAACAAGATGAAAATATAATCTAGTTCCAGATCACGTTAAAATACATACGTGTACCAAATTTCAAGTCAATATCTTAAACGGTTTCAGAGTAAACGTGCGCACAAAAAAAAGTTACAGACCGACAGACAGAAAGTTTTTTCTCTCTCAAACTTAAAATCTCGACGTTTCATGACGTTCTAAGCCTATTTGAACAATAAAAATTTTTAAAAAATTTTTTGTCGTTACTATACTTCTACTGGATGTGGAAGTAAAACGTAAAATTCTTGAGGCCCCTTTAATATTCCGAGGTGGAATGGATTCATTTACAATGAAAATTGATTGACAGTAAAAAACACACACAGAGGGAAAGTGGACACATTATTTCACAACTACATAAATATGATATTAAATAATGTACTCCTACTCCATCATTATAATAGAGATGTCTGATGGTTTTTAGTTATGTCTTTGCTGCTTATGCCTCCTGACTTAAAGTAAATCTTTATTATAGTAAATAAAACCTTATTAGTTATTTCTGAGAAAGAAAGACTGCCGTTGGAAGAGGATATCTGGTTTGGTAGATATTACCTATTAATTAACGACCAGAATTAAACAAAATTCTTATGTTTTAATTACCTGTTCAGGGAAATATGTTCTATAACCAATAGGTCATTATAACTGAGTAGCCTTATTTAAGAGCTATTCATGACGTCGTCTCATTCCCCACTTACTTATATTTTTCGTAAATTTTAAGTCAATTAGGCTAGGTTAAACGGAAAAACGGGACCAAAATGAGGGTACATTACGTAATTATGACTTAAGGCGCTACTTGGGTATGGATATTAATTCATATTACATATAATAATTTAAAGATTCTATTTTCTCGTGAAACATTACCTTTTACTTCAGCCCAAATTAGCTTAATGAAGTTCAGTTCATAGTGGTAAGGCGGCAGTAGTAATACGTCAATACCCTTAGCTTTAGCCATTTAATCCACGATATATTTCTTATATATCGGCGAATGCTGTTTCGGTAGGGTTAGCAATTTGGCTTTAACCAAAGCACGATCGAAGTATATGCCTTGACATCTAACCAGTCCTGGACTTTTGCTTTTCGCCTTGCGCTGGTTGAATTTTTTCTATAAATCGGCTGTGGCACGAAGCGTTATATATAATAACGATAGATCTGAGTTTTATCTTTATGAGAATTTTTGTAAATCATTCATCAAAAAAAAACGCGTTTATGTCCTCGTGATAATCGCCAGTATTTTCCCACACAAAAGATAGAAGTCCGTCCTTCATAAATCCTGAATCACTTCTTACGTGCGTTCTCTTTTTCCTGTTGATCTTTTTAATCCGGTTGATGAGTGTTCTATATCAGCTTGACGAACACTTTGTATATTTTTATCTTGCCAAATTCGTGTTATTTTCTTCATTCAACCATGTCTCGTTTAAATAATAACATTTTCTTCCCCGGTTACGGGTAGCACTAATTGCCCGAATACAATTTCTTCGCCATCAAATAATATCGCCTCTCAAGTACGATGCTGTTCCTCGTTGCTCTTGCCAATACAAAGTTTCTCACGTAAAATTTTTCTAAGCGTCGTCGCTTCACTGATTCTGGTTAAAACTCTATAAACGGTCGACTCACTCACGCCAGTATATCTCATATTACCTAAATAGTATAGTAGAAGTAGTGTTACTAGGTGGAACTAATTGCAACAAAAATGAATCTTGTTGTAAATGGTAGGTAACAGGCTCTTAATCAACATACTAAATATATACATCCGTACTATCGCTCAAAATGCGTTTATTTGCCCTCCATCTTGAAAAAACGTCAAAAAATGTAAAAAAAATCATCAGTACTCAGGTAAACGAAATTTGATTTTCTTTATTATCTGTTTCAGGTAGGAATCTTTGTTTTGAGTGAAGGAATCATCGTAAGGGAAATGGAAGAAGAAACCCGTCTTTTGTGTTACAATGTGCTTTGTGACGATACTCCCTATGTCACATTAACAGCTAAAGGCTTAACGGGAATTATCAACGCGAGCAAACAAAGAGATGATAAAATTCATGAGCTTCTCAATCCTATGCCTACTGGTGCTGTTAAAGTACATACAAAATGTCGATGTGTATACATCAATCCTATTAAAATTAAAAGTAATATAAAACTGAAAACATCGCAAGAAGATATTCCTTCGACCAGCTCGAGAACGCTACAAGAAAGTGTTGGATCGTCCAACTTCAAAGATAGTTGTTTGTTTTGTAGCCAGATTATTACGGATTACGAAAAGTGTAAAAAAATGGCAGTCATTCCTGTGCCTACTTTCCAGTTTCGCGAGACAATTTCGAAACTATGCAGTACTAGAAGTGATCTATGGGCAGCTAATGTACAAGCGAGAATGCTTTCAGTCATAGATTTACTTGCTGCAGGAGCTCGATATCACCAAGTGTGCAGTGTCAATTTTAGGTGCGGGAAATCCATTCCTGTGAAGTATACTCCTGAAGGTAGTGGAGGATTGCCCACAGCAGTAGGCCGCCCGGTTGACAATAATAGTTCAGATGCCTTTGTAAAGACACGTGAGTGGTTAAAAGAAAACTGTGAAGAGCCAATATCTGTCAGTGACTTTGTGGAAAAAATGCGTGGTTTTTTACCAGAGGGAAGTGAGCCTTACACTTCTAGACATTTGAAGAAAAAATTGCAAGACTGGTTTGGAGACAACTATAGCTGGCATTTATTCAATAATAAAATTTATTAATATTTGGTTATATATTCGAATATTTTCTTAAATAAATAACATTTTAAAATGAAATACATGTTATGTAGTTATTTGATAAAATTGTTATTGTATATTATTTTTGTTTCTTGGATCCTTGGTTACTTGAGCCTGGGGTTAGTGACTTATATTTACCCAGCAAGTGAACTGATCGCCACACTGTGGTGATCAGTTCAGTAATATTTTGACAACTGACGTTAAAATTTCGGATAGTAAACCCCGTCTCTTTATATTTGATAATACTAATAAATTAAAATTCCTCATTGACACGGGCGGTGATTTATCAATTTTACCTCGGAATCTATTAACGAATACTAGGAGAAACCCCGATGTTGTACTGACAGCAGCTAATGGTTCAGTTATAGATACCTTCGGGAAGAAATTTTTGAAAATTGATTTAAACTTACGTAGGTTATTTCCTTTCGTTTTTAATATAGCAGATATAACTATCGCCATTATCGGGGCAGACTTATTAGCTCATTTTGGTTTAGTTGTTGATTTAAAACATAAATGTTTAATCGACAATATGACTAGTTTGTCAATATATTTATTTTCAAACAATGGTCCGTCACATTCTCCTAAGTTATTTAGCATTTCAAATGAATTCACTGCATTACTCTTACAATTTCCTACTTTAATTAGCCCTCCCAATTACAATTTGCCCGTTAAACATTCCGTTGAGCATCATATTGTTACTGAAGGTCATTTACCTTTCTCACGCCCACGTAGGTTGGATGGCGTTAAATTCGAGGTTAAATTCAAGATAGCTCAGGATGAATTCAATAATATGGTAGAATTAGGTATTTGTGTACCTTCTTCTTCTTCCGTTTCCTCACCATTGCATATGGTTGAAAAAAAAGCTCCGACTGGAGGCCTTGTGGGGACTACCGTCGTCTAAATTCAATTACTGTTCCTGACAGATACCCGTTGCCCCACCTCCATGATTTTAACTCGCGGTTGTATAATTGTGTTATTTTTTCAAAAATAGATTTGGTACGTGCTTATCACCAGATACCTGTCGCAAAAAGCGACATTTTTAAAACAGCGATTACTACTCCTTTCGGTTTGTTTGAATTTGGTCGTATGCCTTTCGGCTTACGTAACGCCGCTCAAACTTTCCAACGTTTCATGAACGAAGTTTTAGTAGGTTTACCCTTTATTTTCGTCTATTTAGATGACATCCTGATTGCAAGTAAATCTAGTTCGGAACATTTAGAGCGTTTGAAACTTATTTTTCAGAGGTTAGAATTGTACGGCATTAATATTAAACCGTCAAAAAGCATATTAGGTGTCAGTCATTTGACATTTTTAGGACACGATATTTCTTCAGCCGACATTTTACCTTCTTCTGAACGTGTTGATGTCATAAATAATTTTCCCTTACCTACTACAGTTAAACAACTTCAGCGTTTCATAGGTATGGTTAACTTTTATCATAGTTTCATACCTTCTTTCGCTGAAATCTTAATTCCTTTACATGCACGTTGTACTAAATTACTGCATGATAAAGTTAAACTAATAAATGATTGGCCTACCGACTGTCTTGACAGTTTTTCCAAAGCCAAAGCTACTATAGCTGGCGCAACCTTTTTAGCACATCCACGTTGTGATGATAGCTCTTTTTTATCGCTCACTGTTGATTGTTCTAATGTCTCGATGCGAGCAGATCTTGAACAGCGCGATGACGAAGGTATACTTGCCCCATTAGCCTTCTTCTCACGAAAGCTTACCTTGGCACAAACAAAATACAGTTCCTTTGACAAGGAACTTCTTTCTTTATTTACGGCGATTAAACATTTCAGATTTTTACTTGAAGATCGCAGATTTATTTGCTTTACTGACCATAAACCTTTGGTCAAAGCATTATTCACTAAAACTGAAAGATCTCCCAGGCAAATTAGACATTTAGAATTCATTGCTCAGTTTGCCTGTGAAATTCGACATATTAAAGGGAAAAATAACATTGTTGCAGACACTTTATCACGTGAGCATGATAAGTCTTCTTTACAACAATGCATTTCCCCAGTTTCAGCCCAAAAGTCTAACCTAGTTGATATTAACTTTGACTTAAATTTATTGTTCGAAGCTCAAAAAGATGATTCTGACCTTAAATTTTTGTTATCAGAAGAGAACTTTTCATTTAAAGAAAATTAAAATTCCATATTCAGACAAGTTTATTTGGTGTGACGTTTCTCGCCCTAAACTTCGTCCTTATGTTCCTATCGTTTATAGACGGACAATTTTTGATATTTTTCACGGTTTGTCGCACCCTGGTATCAAAGCGACTAGAACATTAGTTTCTACAAATTATTTTTGGCCTAAAATGACTTCAGATTGTAATCTCTGGGCAAAAACTTGTATTAGCTGTCAAACTAATAAAGTGACAAGACATACGAGGAGCCCGATTACTGACTTCGATTCGACCACATACATATAGATATAATAGGACCATTACCTCCTTCTTAAGGTTGTTCTTATATTCTTACTGTGATCGAGCGTTTTACTAGATGGCCCGAAGCTTATCCACTTCAAGATATTACTGCGGAAACTGTAGCGCGTACGTCATTTCAGAATTATGTTTGTCGATTCGGTGTCCCTGTCACAGTGACAACCGACCAAGGTGTTCAATTTGAATCAAAACTGTTCAAAGAATTTTCAAAATTTCTGGGATTTCATAGAATTCGTACGACACCATATCATCCTCGAATGGAATGATTGAAAGGTTTAATAAATCTCTTAAAAGTGCTCTGAGAGCTAAGTCCTCTACACCACATTGGGTAGATGAACTTCCTATCATACTATTAGCTCTCAGAACCATCCCTAAAGACGATTTGCAATGTTCCTCCGCAGAACTCGTTTTTGGTCAAACTTTACGAATACCTGGTGAATTTTTTATTAAATCATATACTTGTCCGGATATTCCTTATTTTATTACTAAATTACGTACTTCATTTAATAATTTAACGTTCATTCCACCTGTTCACCACGTTAATTACAAATCATTTGTCAGCCCAGACATCTCGAATTGTAATTTTGTTTTCGTTCGGAAAGAACGTTTTAAAAAATATTTTACTCCGCTGTACGATGGACCTTTTAAAGTGTTGTCCCTTACAGATAAATTGGTTAATTTTGTTAAAGGAACTAAAGCCGTCACGGTAAACATTGACAGGATTAAACCAGCATATTTATTATCTGACAAATGTGATGTCACTCCACCTTCGATTAAGAAAGTTCGTTTTGCTATTGACAAATTGAATGACTGACTGATCTTTTTATTAGCGGGGGAGTAGTGTGGCGATCAGTTCACTTGCTGGGTAAATATAAGTCACCAACCCCAGGCTCAAGTAACCAAGGATCCAAGAAACAAAAATAATATACAATAACAATTTTATCAAATAACTGCATAACATGTATTTCATTTTAAAATGTTATTTATTTAAGAAAATATTCGAATATATAACCAAATATTACTAAATTTTATTATTGAATAAATGCCAGCTATAACAACATCATAGTATCAGGCACAAATGGGAAATGTAACATGATAATATTTGAAAAAACTGTATCAAACATAATCTTGGACTATCACAAACCAAAAAGACTCGATGACCCTGATGAAAATTTTAAATTAATCGAGTCTGCAGCAAAACTGATCGGAACTGAAATAAATATGTTATCCCAAGAAAACAGGACATATTTACCCCCTGTTTTACTAACTTTTTTGGATATCCTAATCGATGATCTGGAGGAGGTTTCCATAAGTCGGGCAGCGAAATACCATGTGCTTCGAGTGCATTTGCAGTTTTTTATTTGGAAAAATCTTAATATGCAAACCTCCGATCCTACACTGTGGGGTTGGCAGTTGGTTGATGTAGAATTTCAGCCGATATTAACTGACTTGAACCCAGCACCATACAAACTCTTAAATATGATTAAATGTGCCTACCAAACTACAGCTGACGAACCATGTGACACCATGAAATGTACATGTCGGCGATATGGACTTCCATGTTCGGTAATTTGTAAAAACTGTTGTGGAAAGGACTCTACAAACACAGGAGACAGTTTTGATTTAGGTGAAGACGAAGATGAATGATGATTTGATTTTAATGAAATAAATATGATTTTGTTATAAAAAAAGTATTGTATACATTTTTCAAATTTTAGATTTTGTTTAATATGAAATTTTAACTTTAAATAATTAAAATTTTAATTATTTTTCTTAATTTATCATTTTTTTGTGAGCGAAGATAAAGCTACTTAGAATTTTTAAGCCGCTTAGATTAATAAAAAGATGTTTTTTAATACTGCAAAAGCTTTCAGTTTTTCGGCCACCGTTTTATTTCCTTTTACTTTTAAAAACCAATATCACATTATTATTTCTCAGCATGAAATTTTTTGTAATCTGATACCACACATGATTTTTTATGATTTTTTAAAAATTGTTTCATGTTTTTTCAAGATGGGGGCCAAAAAAATGCATTTTGCGCAACAGTACGGGTGTATATTTTTATTAGGTTGATTAGGATTTACAACAAGAATCATCTTTGTTGCAATTAGTTCCACCTCAAGGTGTTTTTTCGCTTCTATTATACTAAAACCTGATGTTCACAGTTCTATGCAACGAAACGATACCCCACAATTATTTAAATACACACATATATCTGCAAGCCTACGTGGAGTGAAATGCGAAGGTAAACTATTGCCAGATTTAAGGAGAATTTACGTCAACATTATTCTTCGAATATAGACAGGACCACTATTTAATTTAAAATCTAGTAGCTCATGCGTGATTAGCATAATTGAAGATTTTGATTATTTCGAAATAGATATTTTCTTTACTTAAAATTTATCGATCTTAGATCGTCAAAACCCGTAGGGTTATATACAAATATACATATTAAATATAATATATTAATAAATAAACAACTGCCAAAACTAATTGTGGAATATATTTGCATGCCAATGGATGCACTGCCAACACTTTTTGCTTCTAGTTTTTAGTATCTAAAAAGCTTACCTAAATTTATGAAGCAGAATATAGTAAAATAGGAAGAAATATGTATTTCTGCACACCACTGGGATATCGATCAATCATCTAGACAACAACATGTTGTTCGTCTGGTAATTTTAATTAATTTTACTATAGCCACCATTTGCATATATTAATTGTGTTGTTTTAATAATTGTTATAAAAATCATAAACTGGAATGCAGGAGGCAACCGTTTTAATTAAGCAGGGGGCGAGAGTGCTTTACAATGCGCCTCAGGTAAACAATTTTCGGAAATCTCAAGGTCTTCGTATTGTTCTAGCAATCTAAATCTCTGTCATGCTACATTCACACCGAATTTTCTTCAGAAAAAAGTAAAGAAGATTAGCAAAATAATTTATTTCTTACCTGGGTTCCTGTCAACCATGAACATTTATTATACCAGCTTCGTTGAACACCTGATTTTGCTATACAGTAGAGCATATTAGGGACGTTAAACTTGACCGCGGTTTATCTAAACTTTTACAAATAATTTGTTATAGTAATTTAATGTAATGTAATATATTGTATATATTGTGTACATAATTATCTGTTTAAACACGCCTACAGGTTTTTAATAAAATTTGCGAGACGATTTCTTTTGTCACTTTCGTTGTAGTTATATTTTATTTGCATTAAAAATTACCTAGTAAATGCTAGCCTAACCGATGAAAATGATGTTTCGTTAGAATCGGCTGAAACTTTGCTATTTTGTAATTCAAGTCATGTTGATCAAAAGTTCTCATCACATCGAGCAGATTCTTTGGACAATTTTTTAGATACTGCTTGTCAAAGTTAGGTAATTTGCGTCATTTTAAACGTTCAAGAATTTTTTACTCTTAAACTATTAACTTTAGCAAAAAATTGCAAGAGTCGAAATATTTTTGTACAACCCCAATAAAACTCAAGAATTTTTTTAAGATTGCTTTATCAACTTTTAGGTTACGTAAAATATATATATCATATTTCGGCATGCTTCGGTGAAATTGGCTGAAACTTTGCTATTTTGTAGATAAAGTCATGGTAATCAAAAATTACTATTGCACTGAGTCGATCCTATGAGTGGTTATCGCTCCAGGAGTGCCTGAAGGTAAACCCTCATGTGGTCAGATGTTACTATACATCGGACATAATGTCTCTGGCGTATAGCGACTTGCCTAGCGAGTACCAAGAGCGGCGTCCTCTAGCCATAGTGGGCTATACTCACTGTTAATGAAATGGGATTTGAAGGAAACTACTACTCAGCGGGCAAATATCCCGACCTGCATTGAATTATACGTATAAATCGTCATTGGTAGCCTAATATCATTTGTCCGATCCTAACCAGACATAGACCGGTTTCGAACTTATTTTGTTCTCCTCAGTATGCCATAGGTTATGTAACAGACAAATGATAGTGGCCAACCTGCTAGTCTTATACATACTAATGCAAATGAAGTAATGGTGAGAGGTAAACTGCAACTAGTACAGTAAAAATTCTTGAATGTCTAAAGTGACGCAAATTACTTTACTCTCTCACTCTTTGACAAGCTGTATCTCAAAAACTGTCCATAGGATCGGCTCGATGTAATGAGAACTTTTGATCAGCTTGATGTGAACTATAAAATAGCAAAGTTTCAGTCGATTCCACTGAAACATAATTTTCATCGGTTTTGTTCCGTGTTATTACCAAAAAAAGAAATAAAACGTAAATAAGAAAGTCCTCTTTTATTAGTAATCACTCACATATACAAATAAGACTTTTGTACATAACTTAAACGAATATCTCGTTATATGGTACAACTGTTATTATTAATTTAAGATCGTTCGTAACCACAGCAGCAATAGTTTGTGATACTGATTGTCCTAGATCGTTGATAACGACAGGTCCATGTTCGTTCAAAAATTCATTCATTTTGTCGCCTAAAAAAATAAACATATCAAAAGCGGGTTTTCAGTAGAAGGGTACTGGGAGGAGAATATCATATTGCTTGGATAGGTTAGGTGCTCAAATAGCAATCCAGTCAGGTTAGGTATAAGGGTCGAAATATCATTTAACCAGTAGTTTTCAAATGGTCTTTAAAATGTGTGGAAACATAATTTGAGAACGCTCCCATCTACTTTGTTAGGGAATATTTTTGAAAATAAAAAATGCACATTTTTACTTCGTTTTTGCGTTTTCTGTTGGAAATGTTTTTTAGGTCAACTTGTAAAAGTTTTTTTGACAAATATTCCTCGAATTTTGTCCATTTTTAAGCAATTTTTAAAAAATCATTATAATAAACATTATGTTAAATCTTAAAAACATATACATTTATATTTTTAGTATGTAGTGAGTAAATAAAAACAATAGTGTTAGGTTTTTACTTTCGTAATATACAACTTAACGCATTTTACAATATTCAAAATTAATAAAAAAAATATATTCAAAGAAATTACAGTTCATCCACTTTTTGTTCTTCTCTTTCTGTATCATTAAAAGTTTAAAATACATTCGCATTATCGCCAAACTGTCGATACAATATACATTTTCGTTTTCTGGGCCTACAGTCACGTTGTCAGATACTTCACTGTTTGTGCAAAGACAGGTTTATAGGTTTTACAAAATATATTGCACGTTAAATTTGGTTTTTTACTACCGCACCTCTTAGAGTTACTGATTTTGCAACCACCATAATTAAATTTTGTTTATAAAGTCTGGCGATAATACCCCCAGCGGGAGGAAGCTCAAATAAATAAGAAAAATTAAGCAACCTGTATTGTTCTAATAAAAAGTCATTTCGTTTCAGCGTATTGTTCTTTTCGTTTCTTTTTTTTATTATAATACATATTGTGACCCAGGGTATATAATATCTGGAAATGTTTATCACAACCAGTATTGAGTGAAAGGAAAATTTGAAAAAGTTTTTTCTTGATTGAAAAACGCAGATGTGGAATCAAATCCACTGAACATGTATAGTAGGCAAATAATGCTATATTAACCTCCCCACAACAAAATTGTAAAATTGATCCAAAATAGAAAATTAAGATACTATCAAATCTTTACGTTTTGAGGTTCCTGGATCTCATAAGTCAGATTCGCTCGTTTTTCACCTTTAACCCCAAAAAACACCCCCAAAACAAAAAAAGTGGCCTGGCCCACAGACCAGATCAGTGTATCCTTTTGTATTTGGACCCGCTGAAAACGAATTCTAAATCAGAATTGTCGCTCGTTTTTCACCTCCAAAGAATAACCCCGCCCCAAAAAAAAAAGGTCTGTCCGACGGCCCATACCAGTGCATCCTGTGTACCCTTATGCATTTGGTAGGGACACAATTTTTTTTTGTCTTGGTGGTGTTTTTTGGGGTTAGGGGTGAAAAATGAGTGAATCTGACAAATCTGACTTCGAATTAGGTTTCAGAAGGTCCAAATACATAAGGATAGACTGTGTGGTCCCCAGGAGCTCAATTCTCGAGTTTAATCGAATATATTCGTGCACGAATTAATTCGAAGCATCCCTTTGCGAGTAGTCGCACGGTTTCTTATTCTTGACCAACCTTCGAAACAGAGTATTCGAGTAGTCCCGTGAAACACTTGGCAATAGTGTAATCGGCTGCGTTTTTTTTTTTTGCAAAGTACCGCTCGATGTATTCTATCGAGATTTGTTAGCATTCGAACGTCATTCGATCACCCGAGAATGCACTTTCATCGAATGACGTTACTAATCGATCGACCTTGTACTATTCGATGAGTCGAGAATTGAGCTCCAGGTCAGTCCACTTTTGGGAGGGGGGTATTTTTTGTAGTTGGGGATAAAAACGAGTGAATCTGATAATTCTCACTTCGGATTCGGTTTCAGCGGGTCCTAACACATAAGGGTACACTGATCTGGTTTGCAGGCCAGACCACTTTTCTTTTTTTTTGGGGGGGGGGGGTATTTCTTGGGGTTAGGGCCGAAAAACGAGCGAATTTGACAATTCTGACTTCGAATTTGGTTTCAGAGGATTCAAATACATAAGGATACACTCATAGGGTCCGCGGGCCAGACCTCCTTTTGGGGGGTTGCTTTTTTGGGGTTGGGGGTGTAAAACGAGCCAATCTGACAATTCTGACTTCGGACTCGGTTTCACCGGCTCCAAATATATAAGGATACACTGGTCTGGTTTGCAGGACAGACCACCTTTTTTTATGTGTGTGTGGCTGTGGCTGTGTAGTTATCAATATCTGAAGTTTCTATTGCAGTAATTCTTTCAGGTATAGCATGAAGTCGTCTCTATTTAGTAAGACTACTACCAATACAAATGAAATTTGCAGTCGGGCGTTACCGAATACCTAATAAACAAAATGAATTCTGACAAAAAAAATTATATGTGGAATACCATGGTAGAATAGTGTTATTGAAAATGATCCATGTACAACATGCTGGATGATCGCCAGAGGCATGTAAAATATCTTAATTAAGCACAAAAAATACGAAAATGTATTGAATATCAGAACTGTAACGTACAATGTTTCTCTTAGTTTTGAACCAAATTTTGATATATCAATTTTACTTTAAAAGATAAATTGTTTGTGTCTAATAAGTCTATTATGAAATAATGTCAGTTGCAGTCAGGCGTTGTCGACTTCTTATACCTATTTAAACAACAAAAATAAAATACGTATTGTTTACTTAATCCCAATGACACTCTTTAAAAGTGAATTGTGCCGCATTCATACAAAATATGCATCAAATAAGTATTTGCAGTCGGCTACATCCGACTGCAGCTTGTACTGGTTATAAGATTGTTTACTGCAAGTGGGAAACCCAGCAGTAAACGGTCTGGGATATTCAAGTATATTAACTTTCAGTATTTTCTGCGATCTTTATTTACTGCAAGTAGAAAATCCAGTAGTAAATAACACGTTATAGATTTCTTTGTTTCTGTGAATAGAGTTTTAGTCCAGGGCATATCCGTTACCAACGATATTTTCGTTCGCCGCGATTTGCCTTTATTATTGGGTAATACCACCCATTAATAAAGAAGGACAAACATGAGTTTGTCATTGCTGTCCATCCACACCGCAAACGACAATATTCTACCTACGACCTGTGGTCCCCACTGAGTTTGTTTCCCGCGTTGTTTAGTAGTTTTGCTTGCACGAGTAGGTTATGTACTTTCAGGTACTGCGAATTCAAGTTAATACTGCTTTCGTTTCCTGTATTGCTTATACACGTTTCGTTCTGTCTTTATAAATAGTTTTAATCTACTGAATAGACCATTGTTTTATTGTTGTTATAACTGTTTATTTTATTTATGCACTAATCGCCTAGAATTAATTTTCGTCACTGATAGCTAGTATAGCTGTCAGTAGCGTGTTTCATCACTTCTAATTCTTAAACTGGCGCCCGAGTGAAAACCTTCCGTTACACACGGGCCTCATACATAATAGCATAGAGAAAGGGCGCGTCACAGTGAATCCTATTGAAGTATAACATTATCAGTCTTATAATTTAATTGTTATAATCGATTACACAGACCCACAAAAAAAAAAGTTCAGCCCAGCGAACCAGACCCTGTATCCCTTTGTATTTTCGGTATCTGAAACCGAATCCGTGGTCAAAGAAATTCGTACACCCCCAAAATCTTTAGCTAGAGCCAAAAAACACCCCTGGACTGGGGTAAAATAGTTATTTTCATAACAAGGCCGCGAAATTATCGCCGAGGCCGCTTGCGGCCGAGGTAAGATAATCTCGAGGGCGCAAAAAAATTTCGCGGCCATGGTATAAACACTATTTTTTGTGCAACCGTAAATTATAGTTAGTATAGGTGGTGAAAATAACACCACCGTTTATGCTACATTTTGCTAAATAAACGCGGTGGCCTTAACGTCAGAGCGTTTCTATAGAAACGGTATATTTTGAATGTATACTTGACAGTCTGTTTAATAAAACATAACAATTTTTGTTTGTCATATTTTAGAAATGTCAATTTAGAAGTGACTTAAACGTCAATTATTATGAAAGTGACTTTTAGTTTTTCGGCCGTTACTAAGGGTAACGGCCGTGAAATTGAATTTCACGGACTATTTTGAGAACGTGAAATACTCATTTCACGTACGGCTGCACAAAAAGAATATTAAGCTACGAGAATAGTTGTTACATCCTAATCGATCGAATTATACAAATTAAGGTTAAACAGCAGCGTACATACAATACATATGAAACACACCCTCAGTGAGGGGCGAAAAATAACCCCCATTTATAAAAATCGATCCAAAACAGTAATGATGAAAAAACTACATCAGGTCCGACGTAATCTTCTTAAACTGTCCCTATAGGGTTGAGAATAACCACTCTCAAATTTAAATGACACAAAACAAGAGAAAACGTAAAATCCAACAGGATTTCTATTTTGCGTAGTACTCTAAAATAGAACTTACGTACCATCAGCGTCCTACAGTGTCAACCCTCAGATGGTGTGAAAACTACCCTCTGTGTAAGATTTATCCATAAAAAGTTACAATGACTTCTATAAAAATTCGAAACACCTGCGTTGTGAGGAAGTGAGACTATGTTCGACGCTGTGCTTTAAAACCACTCCCACGGAGTTGCGAGATGTATCTGTAGGATGCTGGAAAAACAGAGAGAAACTAACCGGATTTACATTTTTATGGATGCTATGATTAGCAAAAATCGTGATGAACAATTCCAGCGTCCTACGGATATAGGAAGAAGCATCTCGCAACCCCATGGGGGTGGTTTTCAAGCACAGCGTCGAACATAGTCTAGTTTCTTCTCACTTCCACACAACGCAAGTGTTTCGAATTTTTATAGAAGTCACTGTAACTTTTTATAGATAAAACTTACATAGTTTTCACACCATCTGAGGGTTGACACTGTAGGACGTTGATGGTACGTAAGTTCTATTTTAGAGTACTATGCAAAATAGAAATCCTGTTGTATTTTACGTTTTCTCTTATTTTGTGTCCTTTAAACTTAGTGGGTAGTTGTTCTCAACCCTATAGGGGCAGTTTATGAAGATTACGTCGGATCTGATGCAGTTTCTTATGACTTTAAAAAAACTTGGACATTTCGAGCTTTTTCAGCAGTCATTACTGTTTTGGATCGATTTTTCTATAAATGGGGGCTAGTTTTCGCTCCTCACTGGGGGTGTTTCATATCTATAGTATGTCCGCTGCTGTTTAACCTTAATTTGTATAATTTGATCGATTAGGATGTAACAACTATTCTCGTAGCTTAATATTCTTCTTACCCCAGTCCAGGGGTGTATTTTAGCTCTAGCTGAAGATTTTGGGAGTGTACGAATTTTTTTGACCTCGAACTCGAATTCAGCGACCGAAAATACATCGGGATACATGGGTCTGATTCGCTGGTCTGAACTTTTTTTTTTTTTGTGGGGCTGTGTTATTTAACAAAACTTCGCACACTAGCATCGATGTGCGACAATCTATAAAATTAGTGTTCTTATGAATGTTTATCAAGCAAATTATTTTTTTATCAGAATATATTTATTATATATTATCATAAAGATAAAAAATAATGGTAGATTGTTGTTGCATTTTATTATTACCAATTATTAATTGTTATATATAATTTTTTAACAACAATTTTACAACAAACTTTTTTAAATAGAAAGTAAACAAAGTTTTTTAATTTTTTCCTATTCATTGAGTTCCTTTTATTTTGACCGATTAATCAACTAAAGTTCCGTTGATTTTTCGTAATATTAATAATTGGGTAAAGCGATTTGCGCGATATGCACTTTGATTTCACCAACGATCTAAAAACATCTTACCATTAAACAAATTATCGAAATGATAATATGATTTCCCAAGAGTATACTTGACAGTAGGTCTAAGATTAGTGGAGTCAATATATATTTTTCCATCATTCTTTTTGACAAGCTGGTAATCAACGCCGAAGCTTACTGCTACATTATCTGAAAATGAAATATTATTTTTAATTGAATTGTTGTGATGGTTTTGTGATAGTCATTTATATAACTAAAAAAGTATAGTATAGGAATTGTTTCATGACCGCGATAATAACCCCCTTGCATGAGCCATATATTTTAAATTAATTTATATATATTAATATAGTGTTACTAAACATTAGCAATTATCATTTGTTTTCATAATTTCTTATTGGAAAATATTTAAAGCACCGACTAATATCCGGGGGAACACTTATATTGAACGTAACATCATCTAACAGTATATCTCTGCGAGTGCAATGATTCGGACATATAATTCGTGCAGTTTGCGGTTATTTCCTAAATTATTTAGTTTTATTCGGTCTGTGACATTAAATTAGAGTGTGTATTTAAGTGTGTCATGCGAAATATCGTCCTCCACATTTAAAAAATATGTATTTAAGTGATCACGCATATACTTGTTTCATATTTTTTCTTCTTCAACAGATGTGTCAACTACATGCTAAATATTATCATGCTCGGCCATATTTTTAAATTTTTCTTTGGGTGACCACCTTGAATATATTTGTTTCATATTTTTTCTTCTTTGACAATTGTATTAACTGCAATCAAAAGTTTATCGTCCTCCGTCATATTAAAAAAACAAAAAATTGGGTGACCACCCTGTATTTTTTTTCATATTTTTCTTCCTTGACAGCTGTGTTAATTGCATGTCAAATATTACTGTGTTCTGTCTTTTTTTTCCTTAATTATACTTTTTATGCTACCCACCCTGTATATCTTCAACGGAACTGTCCCCAGTTCTTCGTTGGCAGTAGCGTCAACTACCTACCAAATATTATCCTTCCCCATCAAGTAGTTTTGTAGATATAGCGCCAACATATAGACAGACAGCCAGACTGACGATGGAATTAAATGATTTTAATTTTCGTAATCTACATACTCTGAAACATGAAAATCAAGAAAAATCTCGGAGGGTGATTTTTTCAGGATTACAATACTTCCCTTCGGTAAGCGATGGAAGTAAAAACAAACATTTCCTTGAAATAATCTTGAAAACGTCCACCGAATTAAAAATAAATAATACCATTCTATTTCCAATGAAGACTTTTGTTTGAAAGAAAAAACAAGCTAAAAACGTACTCTTCGCCTGTTCACTGAACTTTTTATATAATAGGGTGTTTTCACTTTTTTTTTAAGTCGAAAAATACAAAATACTTATGGTAAATATTACAGCTGAAACAATTGTTTGGCAAAAATTTTTTTTTTTATAATTTTAAAAGCAATATAAATTCAAATTAAATATTTCCCGCCAAAAAAGACAAATCTAGTATTACTGGTCATCTGTGACGTCACTGCCTATATATGTCAATGATTATAAAAACTAACCTTACTTAATGACTTTTGTTGTTATTGTAAATAGGGTGTTTTCCATATATAACAATTCACTTCAAATGATGCATTAATATGAAGTAATACATAAATATGAAAGCCTAAACGCATTCATATTAATTATATCGTCAGATTAAAATAAATATTTAATAAACAAATCGACTTAAAATTCAAATATTTGAATAATTTCGAGAACGTCAACTTATTGGGTAATGATACTGGTGACGTCGCTTCATATATCTGTCAGAAGACAAAATAGCTTTGTTCGTTTTTTGTTCAACAATTCTCCACTATCTGCACCAGTGCAAATCTGTCTCTCTTCAACTTATGTAGAGTCACAATCTATCTCCTTCTAATAATTGCACTAGTGCAGCGAATGCGAACGGACCTATTATTGTTTACATGTCTACCATATTCGGCTTGGATATTCCTAGTGTTTCTCACAAATTAAAGAAAATGAACAATGGTGAAAGCTTCTACAAACAATTTACCTAGTTTAAATATTTTTATGTATTAAAAATGATGATCGATTTAATTCAACCAAGTTGAAGGGCGTAAAAACAGCGTAAGTATTTAAAATAAATTAATGAATTACCTAGTTGTTTGCAGCTTGAGCCTAATAGAGTTATTAAATTTATGATTTAGTTTTTATATTATTACACATTATTATGTTATATTTAATTTGGTTTATTTACGATTATTTATATTAACAACATAACCTTAAAAGAAAGTAGAATTAATAGTCTGTGCTAGAGATATAATTAAATGTTTATTTGCAGCTCATCTCGAGAACAACGTGAATAGTGCTTTTGGGTATGTGAAGTTGAAATCAGAAGACTCATTATGCACTGTAAAAGGAAGAATTTGCCCAGAGCACCGTTAGACAAGAATTATTAATTATTAAATATTGGGATACAAAATCTTCTCGGTGTGCAAATAATGAAATATAATTCAGATGTATGGTTCAAGACAAATTTGCAAATTTATCAGTTTATAAACTTTTGTTGAAATTTGCTTCTGATAGTAGTAAAAAGTGTAGTGATTTTTATAATTTGTTAAAAATAAAATGTCAGAGAAATTGTGTGAGGAAACTGAGAAGTTAATCGTTCGCTAGATGTCGAGTCTATAGTAGGTGCATACAAAATAAGGGATAATAAATATATGGAAAGGGTCCGCAATTTAGAGAAGGTGGTGGCCGTTGTGGAGGAAAAATTGAAACTTGAAAAGTGAAAGATTGTGGACTTTTCTTGTCGCCATTATATCTCGTTTTTGCAGCTTTACCCTCCTATTATTTCAGAGTATGTGGAGAACTAAATAAAAAATGATCAAATTACAGACAAATTTAAAGCGCAAGTATATTTACAAATGTTATGTGCAAATCAACAAAAAGGACTTTTCTGTGTTGCGAACTCAAATTTTGAAAAAACCAAAATTGTGGACATTTTAAACATGGATTATGATAACTATAAATAACTGTTGTTGACAATTAAAATTATATATATTGAAGATATGTCTATCTGAATAATAAAAACCAAAATTTGTATTTTTAATATACTGATTTTTTTCTTTATAGGGGAAAACTACAGTTTCATATTTACTACACAAACTACTTTATTTAATGATGGAAGGTTGTAAATTAGTAACAGCACATGCAATAACAATAACACTGTGTGGGCAATCAAATTATGATCTATTACAGAGTGAGATTCTAAATATTTAAGAGATCGTTTTGGTGCAGACGCTGCTCCTTTTCTGTCTGGTTGGCAGTTAAATATGTGTGGAACTGCATCTTCCTTCAGAATAATTTTTTCTCCCAAAATTTTGTATCGGATGTAATTTTCCATGATTTCCTCAAGCTGAAAATAATAAACAAGTATTTTTATATATTTGTGACGTCGAATATCACTAGCCATGACATGCATCGCTTGATATTTTGGTCATTTTAATTATTAATCATAACCTAGCAAAATTTCATTATAAATGTTCAATAATACTAGAAGCTATAATAAATTACTTTCAATTCAAAATAAATCTCATACCATTACAAGCATAATTTTATGGTAAGTATATATGATCTATTTATAATATTGAAGGTAATCTTAATCCATTTAGCTATCATCGGTTAACTTTTACCATGATGAGAAAAGATAAATTATACTTACATTAAAATAATCTTCACAACAATAATATGTCGATTTCGATTTGGGAAAATCGCGCCTCGCTGTTTTAAACCATTTCACTTTCCGTGAATAATTCGCTATAGAAACACTTGGGAACTTTTTGTTTGGAGCATTTACTGAAGTATTTCTGCACCTTGGCACAAAACACCACTTATTTGGTGCACTACTCATGTTTCTGACTTACTTCTATGGGATACTCTTCGCAGTTTTTTGTAAATAATGTTAGTTTTAGACATTTTTAATTTTATAGTACGAACTTAGTTGGTAAAAGAGTCAGTGTAAAATAAAGTAAAAATAAAAAAAAACATATCAAACCCCATTTGGGTTTCGAACCCGGGACCCTTGGATTCCGAGTCAATTTCAGTTAAAAGCATAAGAACTACACCACCACCTTACACGTAAAAAAATGTAAATTTTTACATTATAAGACAAGAGCTAAAATCATATTTTCACGGTTGTATATTACATTATGAAATGCATATTTGTAAAATATATAAATATTTAGATATTAAAATGAAATATCAATCCAACAAATTTCTATTCAATTACAAAAACATAAAAATCAAAAAATTTTTTTTTCAAATTTAAATCATTAATAACATTTTTATTTACCGATCGATTTTGTTCAAAATCAAGCTCTCTAGCTAACACTAACTTACTGTCCGAATTTCAATACAATCGGATTTTTCTTTCTTGAGTTATCGTGCTTACAAGAAACGTGACGGACGGACAGACGGACGGACAGACGGACGGACAGACGGACGGACAGACGGACAGCCGGACAGCCGGACAGCCGGACAGACGGACAGACGGACAGACGGACAGACGGACAGACGGACAGACGGACAGACGGACATTTTGAAAGTTGTTCAGAATTCGTTCACTAACACAATGATATGAAAATTTTTTGTCTGCGAGCGATATTTACGGTTTTAGAAATGTGCCGATCAAATACAATATACTCTTCGTTATCGTATTTGCGAAGAGTATAATAACGAGAAATTCGCGTAGTAAATTAAGGTGAATAGAAGCTGAAATATTGGAATTTTCGATGCTTCTAGCAGCTAATAGGTGGATTTTCGAGTGTTGTGTTCATTGAGATTTTTAATCACCATCATTTGAACTAACTTTTTCCAAAGTTACAAACATTTTGTCTGAAAGGTATTTACCCATTTATTTTGTTTCTATCTATTAAAAACCAGACTCCAACCTATCGTTAAACAGAACCTCGTGTTGTCACAATAATAATCAGGTAAACAGACCAGTAGAGATATATTTTGAGAGCCTCCTTCTTTCATACAATAAATACCCTAAATATCTACAAATGACTCGATAGAACACTTTCTTTTAAGAATGGTTTATCAAAAATAGCTACAAAGCGAGGAACAATGTAATAAAAAAATTTTCACTTTTTGCGGTGCTATAGCTAATATATTGAGATGCTCAACTCTTAGTCTCATCTACTCTACAGTAGAATACTACGCTGTTAACGTAAGTGTGAATCTGGTTGAAGCGCAATTAAATAATACAAAGCACCTGATATCAGATGCAGTTAAATCAACAAATTCCAAAATTGAGAAACAATGCACCCCCAAATTAACGAAGAGCAAATGCATTTCTCTAACTATCAAAAACCAGACCCCAACCTATCGTTACTAAAACAGAACCTTGTGCTATCACAATAATAAGCAGGTGAACAAACCACTAGAGATATATTTTGAGAGCCTCCTTCTTCCATACAATAAATACCCTAAATACCTACAAATGACTTTCGATAGAACACTTTCTTTTAAGAATGATTTATCAAAAATTGCCACAAAGGGAGGAACAATATAATACCAAAACTTTTCACTTCTTGTGGCGCTGTAGCTAATATATTGAGATGCTCAGCTCTGAGTCTTATCAACTCTACAGTATAATACCACGTTCTTATCGCAAATGTGAATTTGGCTGAAACGCAATTAAATAATACCATGCACTTAATATCAGATGTAATTAAATCAACTAATTCTATAGATTCCCAGAAATGAGCCATATTGCCCCCCCCCCCCCATATTAACACAGATCAAATGCACCTTTTTTTTTTCTTAAGAGCATTAGGAGTTCATGCAGTCAGACACAAGTCAAAATAGTCGGCCTGAGGGAGAAAATGGAGTTGATCGATATGTTTCGAAACTTCTAATTATTTTGTATTAGATCGATTTTATTTAGTACCCACTTGCTAGCGGTTTCATATAGAGTGCAACCGTAATCTATTATTGATCGAATGAAATGAAATTTGTGGATCTGCACCCCACCAAGTTTTTGAATTAATTTTAAGAAATTAATTCCTTTCTGACATTTGGTAATCATATACTCAATGTGTGATTTCCAAGTTAACATTTATCTAGAATTAGTTCTAGATACTTTATTTCATTACGATATGGAGGCGTTATATTTCCAAGTGTTATATGATCGCGTATCAGGGTGTTAAGTCTTGTGAAAATAGTGACCACGAATTTCCCTTCACACAAGGTAAAACCATTGTATATCAAATGCACTTCTCGGCAAATATAAGAAGATTATGTCTAACCTTAAAGAGTTCAGTAGCTCAGTGGTTTAGTTTAGAAGGCGGTTTAAAAAATTTTCACACATCATTTGATCCACTTTGTTCTTAAAAACCTGTGTGTTAACTGACCTTGCTTCAGAGAAAATCCTGCTTAAATTGCTAAGATGTGTCTGAAAAATGATGACTGGCGAGAAAAATGAAAATCACCAACAGTGTCTCATGCCGTGTCATGTAATACAGTTTCGAGCTGCCCCATTGGACCTGGTCATCTCTTAACAGATTCAGAATAGGAGATGGCATAGGTACCGATGCACTTCACAAATGGAGTAAGGCACCTCCCTGCTGCTGTAACTCAGGCGCTGAAATACTATGAGCACAATATCCCCCAAGGCTTAATATTAGATCCTCTATTATTTTTGATTTAGAATAACGATCGGCCAAATTATATTCAACACGGCGTTACCACGATGTATGCAGATGATACCACTGTCTCGGTAACAGTTGTTATGCAGGAGGAAATATGTCATAAAATTTATGTTACACTAGACGATGTACACGCATGGTGCCAGAGAAATAAGCTCATTTCGCATGATGAAAAAACCGTTTTTATAAACTTTAATTTTAGAATTTGTGTATTTGTGTGTTTTGTTTTGAGTTTTATTGTTATAACGAGATAGGCAAATTATTTATTCTAATTCTGTGTGAATTACTTAAATAAATATTTTTATTTAGACGTGCTAAATGTACATAATCTATGTATCAAAAATATAAAATAAATTCTATTCTATTCTATCCTGTTCTATCTCATAAAACACTGCTCAGTAAAAGCCTGAGAGAGAAATCCTAGGGGCTTCTTATTTCTTACTGAAGAATTATTGAAATCAAAATGCTAGTTCGTAATCACCAATTGTCTGCACTATGCCATACGCCAAATAAGTAAATGAAATTTTACTTAAAAAATTTTCAATGGCATATTGATGACATTTTGATATGCTTACCAAACGTGAGGTTTCCTGGACCACTTCCTTGTATGGGCAAGAATAATATTTTTCCATCCATTTCATAGTTGCATTGAATATGTATACGACTGAATGATACGTCCACCAGAATATGTTTTTTGATCAAGTCATATCTGAAAGATAAATTTCTAAATAATACTACGACAATAATAGAAACGGTTTTGTTTATAAAAGCAAAAATTTCTTTGGGTAATCACTTATTTAAATAGAAAAAATATTTTTTATTAAAAATCTGTTGATAATGCAAAGTTATACACAGCATACCAAGTAAAACAAATTCATTCTCAGTATATAGGCTTTATTTTTAATATCTCTCATTTTTTCGCTTAAACTAATATTTATTGAGATATTCGCTACGAAATTTAAGTTTTTTCGAAAATACGTTTATAGTTTAAAATACAAATTTTTTCTGAGGCAGGTGCTGTAAACAGATAAAAATTTTTGGGCGTCTAGCTTATACTACATGTAAAAGAAAAACAGTACCTATATGAGAATATATTTTTTTAATTACTGACTACTTACAGTAAAAAAAATTGAGGCATTCTTATTAAAAAACTATGAGGAAGCACATCGCTTCTATCATAACTCCTTTATTTTCCATACTATATAAGTAGACAAAAATATGTTAACATGTTAATTACCATTTCCATCTATCACACAAGATTTTCATTGTAGCGCATTCAGTAGTGCAAATAGGTTCAGTACAAAAAAAAAAAAAAAAACGAGAAAATTAATTGCAGTTGAAAGCAAATCGAAAATAACTATAAATTGTATTTACTAGTCTTAAGAAAAACTCACCCGCGAACACTTTATCGCAGATAAAAGCTTGCTGCAAATTCTGTTGAAAACATTCTTTTACACTTACCACATATGTGCACTATATCATCTATTTGCAGTTCTCTCTTCTGACCTAAACAATCCTGAGCCACTTTGTATTTCACTCTGTGGAGAGATAAGTTATTAAATAATACAATCTTATGCAGTAGCTGATTGATATTGATAATCGAGAATTTGGCGAAATTCAGAAGATAGGAGCAGCAACGAGATGCGACTCTTATAGACTTAGAGCTGGCTCCCATCTGATCTAACCAGAGAGATCTAATTCTGTTTAATATTACAGTTTCGAGTATTGTCCGCATGAAATGGAAAGATCTATTTTTGTTTTAGAGTTTACTTGTTAGATTACTACCTCCTAAATTAATTTTAACTGGTCTGCCACTCAAAATCGGTCGTAAAATGGCGGACAGATCAACTTACACTTTAAGAAAATTGATGTCAATTTAACCGAAAGTATCTAGTTTTAAGTTTTCAACAAAATTACAGGTCAGTGCGTGGCTTTTACGAATTGCTCGGTCTGGCAGTGAAAAACAGCCGAATCCAAGATGCCAGATCGGTTTTTGTAAGGTAGCAAAGCTTGCTAATCGTCGATTACGTGTGAGCTACATTATTTTTCGGTTGATGGTATATTAAAAAATTGATGGAAATGTAATTTTATTGTATGAAAAGAATGATCTTTTTCGTCAACATTAGTTTTGACATTTAATTAAAAGATAGCTTGAAGATCACACTCATAGATTTGTCAGTGATGCTATAAAATCCAATTATTTTTGTAATATTTTCTGTTCTCTACCACGTCACGAGTATTTTCGTTATTCATCGTCTTCGTCTCCGTCATCTTCCGAAGGGACATCAAAATTAGGTAATTATTACTATATTGTATTCAACATACCTGAAGCCTCCGCAATTGCGTCGATAAAAACAGGTGGAGCAACGTCTCCATCAAACCAGACAGGTTCGTATATCCCAAAAGGACCTATCTTCCAGCCATAGTCTTTGGGATTTAATGGCTGCATCGGGTCCTGTTTTTCGGCGTTCATCCATATATATGTTTGAAATATACTTCTTTTCACATGCAGCCGTAGTGATGGTTGGCACGGGGGAATTGATAGGGCATCAAATGAGGCTCATTCATTTTTCTGGGTTTGTAAGCCATCTCAAATTTTCTGGACCTTGCCTCATTAACTGTTGGACACCTAGGGAGATTGTACATGAAGCAAACAAATTTCTCCGCCGTAGTTATGGGAACAGAATCTGGTTCCGGATCTTGGTAGAATGTTTGAAAATATTTTTGAAATTCGGAGCTCTTTTCCATTTGTTTAAAAGGAGACTTCTCTGTGAATTTAATAAATTTATCGTTCCCTTGTACATTTTTTTTACATACAAAACAAACCGAAGCCATTTCCGTATTTATCAGTACCTAATTTAATTGTAATAATAGGTCAGAATGCAAGCGAATGAAACATAATCTCGTAACACACGTTGTTAAAATGCCGGATCGGTCTAGAGCAACAGGTAGGGGAGAGCAAGGCACAGTGGTCACTTTTTAGCATTTTATTACATTTTTTAAGGCACTATTAACATTTCTGCAAATTTTTTTGTGCAAGCCTAAAGTACCATGTATTTACAGGAATTTCCTATAATACCATTTTACAGAATCAAACGTTTTACATATGACAACAAAATAACATTTCTTAGAAAATGTGACCAGTGTGCTCCACAGTCGAGGTATACTGGCCACATTAGTGGAGTTCACTGGTCACTGCTTCGATAAATAAAACAAATGAAAGTTGTATGGTAGGTATTGTTATTTTACTGAGCAGGTACAAAATTATGTTTACAAAAATATTCGGCCTTAGCCCATATTAAAGTTTGATTAAATGAGAACATATTTTGAGTTCGGGTTGTTCCACCAGATTGCATAGGTTTGGATAAGTGACAAACAATATTACATTTTTCTACAACCCGCCCTCCCCTACATTGTTTTGTACGTAGCCAGAGAGTCGTACGTTATTCGTCGTTCAATGAAATGCAGCGTTGCAAGAAATTTGATCTGACACCCAGTATCCGGCTGCTTTTGATTGCCATACTTAACAATTAGGTGTTTTCACTGTATGCAAATTTGCTTTTTTGATATTATTAAAATGAAGTACTCCATACATTAAAGCGCTTACCAATATTTAAACACCATTCTTTCATCTATCAATTTAAAATTTCAACAAATAAATAACAAAACTGAATAACTGAACGGGTATTACACAAAACGGGCTGTGACGTCATCGGTTGCATTAACATATCCTCAACTTTTAGGTTTTTTAAGTTTATTGTTATTTTTAATGATTATATCCACACTTCTCATTTGAAACCACTATGGCTTCAAGCAAACATTTAAAAATTGACGCAAATGATGCCTCAATATTGTTGAGTACTAAAAATGGGCTGTTATAATTATAGATTGGATTTCCAACCTACAAAAATCGCCTTATTTTATTCGGAGAAGATATTTAAAACTTTATGAACATTACATTGAACAAGATTTTAGTTGAAAATACGAGAACCAAGCGGACATTTTCATAATAGTGACATATTACTTGGAAATTTTTAAAAGATATGTATTTTTGAGGTTAGGTGTTTATGACCGATGACGTCAACAATATAGCTTAGTGTTTTGGGCGGTAAAATTTTAATTCAAATTTAAAAATACTCTTTCTTGGATATTACTCAACTGGTTGTGGAAATTCAAATGTTTTTAGTTATACTTAAGTATTACCTTCACAGTCAATGAGATTTTAAAATTTGTGAAAACACCGAATTCATGACAGCCATTCAGTGAGATGTAATTTGGTTCAAAAATAAACATTAGATACTTTTGGTTAAATTGACTTCAATTTTGTTTAACTTTGGATTGGTCTGGCGGCGATTTTGCGATCGATTTCGAATGGCAGACCAGCTGGAATTTATTCAGGAGGTAGTAATCTAACAAGTAAACTCTGAAACAAAAATAGATCTTCCCGGTTAAATTCAAGTAAATTTTTTCGAAATTAGAAACGCCGCCAGTTTAACATCCGGTCGCTTTGGACTGCCAGACCGCCAGATTTCTATTTCATGCTAGCTCCAGACTTGAGTAGTATACGTAACTGTATTAGATCTTTCCGGTTATATCAAATGGGAGCTACCTCTTGGACTATTAATAACACAACACATAAATAGCATCACTATTATTATCATTATTGTTGCAAATTATTATTAACACATCTTGTAAAATGATCAAGCTGAATTCTGGAGAATATTGTTTCTGTACGTTGTTGCCCTCATCTGATTATATAGTGATATTTTTATCTAATGATGTTTGAGACTGATTTTGTAATATGGTTGAAAATAGAAATAGTCGTACATACGATTCAGAAATGAAAGGTTCGCCTAATAATATTCGCAAGTACATCATTTTCTTGTCTAATCGATCGTTCAAGTCTCCATGGATATAATTATTTTTATTTTATATTAGTCAAATATATACGGCGATACATATTAAACAGCATATTCAGTAAAATTATTATTTGTTCTATTGTTTTACAATATTTTTGTAAATATTTTGTTAGTTGAATATTAAGTGAAGTAAGTTGAATATTATTTTAATTTAACTGATACCGTGTGTGTAGCCGAACGCTAGGCATAGGGAGTAAAATTACAACATCGCGCGTGCCAGCTGGCTGAAATGAAATAACAGACTGGAATGCTCCGCTCGACGGAGAAATTTACTGCAGCTATGTTGTCAAATCTATCGCGCTACGTGGATGTACATGCCTAACGGGAAATTACACGCACTGTATATGTGAAATGAAAGAAATGTCCACATCCAAAAAGTTAAACAGAAATCATCCTGGGAAGATGAAAGTAGATAGTGTGGCAAAAATTGGGGATAAATCCCAAAATAGCCACATGGTTATACACTCATGATAACCTCTATTAATTAGGATAAGGCTGTTAAGTGGAGTATAAAGCTTGCCTACCTGTGCGTTATGGGGCCCATAAAAGCCGCTCCAATAACTGCATTGGAAGTCCTTCTAGATTGGTCGCTACTACACATATTTATCCAGACAGAAGCTTAGTAAGTGGTGCATAGGCTAATGTAAGACCCAATGCCGATAAGACAGATGCACGGAACAGAGCACTAGAAATTATACCAAAGCTGATCCCATGTTAGGAATGCACAATATGGATACTGCTAAATCGGAGTATAATTTCCATAAACATTAAAACACCAGACACGGAAGACTGCTGAAACAGTCCCCAAAATATCTCACTCGGCACCATTCCAAACAGAAAAATGTCCATTCACATGAGCGATTTCTACGCCAAAATCGGTTCCACAACAAATGGTGATACCTGCGGGTTATTGTCGATAAATCTGGCATTAGAAACGGAATTAAAATGTAGAAGGGCCGATTTAGTTCTGTGTAGATAGTTAATACTGTGTTCCAACAGTATTGACGATGTCTTTACACTCACAATAGGACTACGAATGTAGTAATACTGAAATCAGAAGTGTAGGCAACTACACAAAACTCCAAAATGACAAAGCAGCTTAGTTCGACAATATCATAGTCCACTGTCCTAAGTTGGTTGGTGAAGATGGAGTAATAATTCTACAGAAAATATGTAAAAAAATATAATATGAAGATAGACATTTGGCCCGTCTGGAGAACATCTTCGTCATGTCACTAGAAAAATGGAATGACAGAGGTCTGTGATAACCATAGATTGCTCACCACGATAGTGAAATAAATTATTCAATTCAAATTCACACCTTCTGACAGTTTTTCAGCCTACTCCTATTTATCATGAATCTCTTGGCCATTACCTTAGAGATGTATTTATCACAGATTAAACGTAGTCTGGGTGTCAATAAGAAAAAAAGGTGGAAGTAAGGTATAGTAGAGGTTTTTTTACTGTTATCGGCACTTCAGTAGGTCTAGTTTAAGAATAAGGTTGATGCCATTCTGGCTCCCTTGGCCATTTTGAGATGGCGGCTTATCTAAGATGTAATTTTTTAAAATTTTAATTTACCAAATGTGGGGATATGATACATCATTTTCTGTTTTTCATAATCGAGAACACAAATCTGAAGTCTAAGAAAACTTAGGGGCAATTCCTTCCGTGTTGCCCTATCAAAATATAAAATAGGTGTCGATTGTGGGTGTTAAAAACAAATTGGATACAAAAAGAAACATACCTCAGAGATAAGATGCAATTATGTTTTACAACAAATAATTCCCCCTTCATTTAATAATTTAATATTAAACTTTCTTCTGTAAGGAATTAAAACGTTATTTTTAATTTCTTACGGAAGAAAGTTAGGACATAATTTAGGTTTATGTTTTTTGAGAGTGATATCTGAGAGGGCTGATCTAGCGACACAACATGAAGAAGTGGATACCATTGGTACAGCAACTTGTTCACGAGATTAAAGGAAATCCAGACATCGTCGTAAATGTAATAAGTGATGCTACCGATGTTTTTGTCTTACTTGTATATTATTATAATTTATTTGATCTGAAAAACGAAATTTATACGGTTTCTTTTAAGTCACTACGAGCCACCACAGATATTAGGGCGACGGTTTTAAAACACAAACAAATTATACCATATTTACCAGTGACACACGGTTGGTTGCGGCACGGTGGCTCAGTACCATTGGATTGAAAAAAAAGCCTAAATATTTAACGGATGATCGGGTTTTAACGCATTTGGGTCAATTGAATAGCAATATTGAGGATGTTTTTCGAGAATGTACAATTTTGTCGCTTCATGTTACGGGTGGCAGGCTGACGAGGATAAAATGGAATAACATCGGATCGCCTTGCCAAAAAAGATTCAAATTGCCCCAGATTACATTTTGACATTAGCAAAATGCTCATGCAAGTCAATAAATCCGTGTAACACAACACGATGCATCTGCGTGGCTAATGGCTTGTCATGCAATTTAATGTGCAATTGTCTGCAACTAAGCAAGGAACGTTCTTGCCAGAATCCTCATACGAGAATTAGTTACTTAGTTGTATTCTCCTTTACAATTTATGCAAAGAAACGTACATTGCAAGCCGGCTTTTTTACAACCATATTTGGTTTCAATGCATCTTTTTTGAAACTACATTGAATTAATTGTCTAAGGGCTTTAGATACTTCCAGAAGTGTTGACCATTTTGGCACGCAAACATTTTCGGACAGGCTGGAAGTTAGGCCGGTTGGACAGAGGTAAGAGAGCTCTTAAAGAACAGGTGACAGGTGGTAATGCTGCAACAGATGAAGACCTAATCAGGGCAGTTACTAGAGCCTGCGATCACGCAATGCCGAGGAGGAGAGTTATAAGACCAAACGGCTTGGTATATTGGTGGACCGAAGAAATCTCCGATCTCAGAGAGGAGTGTGTTGGGGCCAGAAGAAGATACGTTAGGGGAAACAGGAGACGAGGAGTACAAGAGGAGAACGCGGCCTTACAACACTACCGGGAGACAAAGAAGAGATTAAGAGACGCAATCAAGAAGTCAAAAAATGACAAATGGAAAGATTTGTGCCAAGACATAGATAGAGACGTGTGGGGGGGATGGGTTCAAGATTGCGACGAGACGCATGAAAGCCCCTCCTCCGACTATACCAGCCGAAAAGATGGTGGAGATCGTGAATGCCCTATTCCCAGAAAGGGACGAAATAATATGGAGACCAACGGAGGTGGGAGAAGTTCCCCGTTTTACCGAGGAGGAAATGTCGGAGGCGTGTGGTAGGCTCAAGAGCGGAAAGGCTTCTGGACCGGATGAAATCCCCCCGGAAATAGTAAAGCTGGTGGCGGAAGAACAACCTAGGGTAATCCTATGGGTTATGAACCGCGCCCTGGAAAGGGGAAACTTCCCCGAGAGATGGAAGAAGGCAAGACTGGTGTTGATAAAGAAAGGGGACAAGCCACCAGATGAACCATCCTCGTATAGGCCGGTATGTCTACTCGATACGATGGGTAAGTTAATGGAATATCTGCTTCGGGGGAGGTTAGAGGTAGACAGACATTGAAGAGAAGGGAGGGTTATCGGAGACCCAGTTCGGTTTTAGGAAAGGTAGATCCACGGTAGGAGCGATAAGGCGCATAACCGAGATAGCCGGGGAGGCTATGAGGGCCAAGAAGATCTGTGCGATAGTAACGCTGGATGTTCGGAATGCTTTCAACACGGCGGATTGGGGCGAGATAGTTGAGAAGTTGCGAAAATTAAGAATAGCCCCATACCTGCTCAGGATAGTAAAGAGCTACCTCGAGAACAGGTGGACAGGGCTGGAGGTTGAGGGCACTACCTAGTGGAGAAAAATGACTTGTGGTGTTCCGCAGGGATCGGTCCTGGGCCCAACCTTGTGGAATATAATGTTCGACGATGCGTTACGCTTACCCCAACCGGAGAACGTTAAGATGATCGGATATGCCGACGATCTGGCAGTAACAGTCACGGCCAGAACGGTGAGGGAAATCGAGGAGGCGGCGAACACGGCCATTGCAAAAATAGAGAGATGGGTAAGGGACAAGAAGCTCGAACTTGCCCCTGGAAAAACCGAGCTGGTAATCATAACCAGAAAGAGGAATCTCCCTATCATGAGAATAAGGGTAGGGGAGCTGGAAATTGGCCCGAGCCAGGCGATAAAATACCTGGGCATATGGCTCGATTCGAAATTGACATACGGGGTGCATGTGACGAAATTGGAGGAAAAAGTTGGGCGGGTGGCAACAGCCATAGGCAGGCTAATGCATAACACCAGTGGACCGAAGGCCAGCAAGAGGAGAGTGCTGTGTAGCGTGGTGCACTCCATTCTCCTGTACGCGGCCCCGGTATGGGTAAGTGCGATGGCAGTGGAAAGAACGCGAAGAAGACTGGCCAGGGTACAGCGATGTGCAGCACTGAGAGTCTGCAGTGCCTACAGAACGGTCTCCTACGAGGCAGTGCTGATAGTGGCAGGGATCCCTCCCATTAACCTTCTGGCAAAAGAAAGGTGGGAGATATACGAGGGAAGTGGCAGGAAGGAGGCCAATGATAGACTCTATCAGAGGTGGCAGGAAAGATAGAATATCTCGAGTAAGGGAAGGTGGACGAGGAGACTCATTCCAGGTATTAAAAGATGGGTGGAGAGAGGACACGGGGAGGTTAGGTTTTACCTTACTCAAGCCCTAACAGGACACGGATGTTTTGCAGAGTACGTCTACGACATCGGAAAGATTGAAGACCGAGAATGCATGTACTGCCAGGAGATAGACGACGCGAAGCATACTGTGTTCTGGTGTAGCAGGTGGAGAGAAGAAAGGCTACGAGTCATAAACAGGCTAGACGGCCCAGTTACACCCGATGACATGGTGCTGAGGATGCTAGAATCAGAGGAAAACTGGCAACTCTTGGAGGACATGATAACATCAGTTATGAAAATCAAGGAAGTAGACGAAAGAAACTTGAACTTTTAATTGTTTCAAGTATGTAGTAATAAGAGGACATCTCTGCGAAGGCAGATTATTTCGAACACCTAACACTAAGATTGACCTGATATTCTGACGGTAAGCGAGAGCGGTTCCAGGATATGAGGAAACAATGAAGACAGGGAGGGGGCTCCGGAAGGGTTTTAGCTGGTTAGAGTCCAGCACTACCCAGCGTGATAGATCCAAGGCGCTGGGTGTCCATGATGGATTTTCCCTTCTCCCCCCCCCCCCACAAAAAAAAGGCATCATCCTTATTTTTCAAGATTAGGCAAAATCAAATTTGATATCAGAGACTGTCCCCAAATGTGCCTACTTTTTAAGATAGCCCATAAAATGTGTTGCTCCAAAGCATCCTTTGAAGGTGGGTTGTCCTGTTCTTGGAAGTAAACAGTTTCTTTCGTGTCTCATTTACTTCAGCGTAGGCAGAATTATTGCAGTACATTAAAAAAACAAACCGTTGGAATAAGTTTAAAATTTTATCAGGACTATTTCCTTGAGGTTTCGAGATGAACGTGAAAGCTTCTGTTACTTCTAGATATATCGTCCATGTCTTCCAAGCAGTCACTTTTCCTTTTCCAGAAAAAAGAAAACGGTAACACATCCCGATAGGGAGTGGAAATCTTGTAAGCATCACACTTGCTTTCTCCTAGTTTTTGTACTATCTGATGCACCTTTAATACTCTAAAATATTTATTAGCCCCAAACTGTATATTTAAACTATTCAACCATTCTTTATACAAACAATAAAAAAATGAAACCGCCAGTACTACTACATCAATGTCGACAGTTCTAATGCAAATCTTCTTCCAACTTTGTTGAACACAACAACTTTAATTTGCAATATTAGTCTTGTATCTGCTTCTTCTTGGTTGCAGGAGGTTATGGTGAAAGGATAACTATTATCAGAAGAAAATAGCAGAAGAAACTGAGTTTGTAATATTTTACCACATAGAGTTTTAATTTTTAGTTTTAGAAAAAATCTTATAAGAGCATTCTTATTCAAAATTGAATGCGGAACAATTTTTCTTAATAACTTTTTTCACAAAATTAATAGTTCAGCTAGAAACGTCGATTTTTTAAATTTCCTAAAACAGGCTCTATTTTGAAACCGGAAGCTATTTTGATTTGGGGCTGCTCGGAAAAGTAATCGTTTTAATGACAGAAATTAGTATACCAAATTACAAAATTGTTTCACTAATAGCCCTTTTCAGTATTTGCTGCCATACTAATTGAAATAGAGCCGCGAATTTCTCGATCTCGAAAAAGTGAATGCTGGTAGTAAGTTCAAAGATGTGCCTCCAAAAAATAATTTCTAGGATACATTTTTAAACGTCCCCATTCTGTCGAATTTCGACGTGCTCAGCTAGTTTTATTTAAATTGCATGAAAGATATAATAATTTTTTTCCAGAATGATTTCTGTGTAAGTTTACCTCATTTCTTTGCAGTTATGTATAAGTTTACATTGAAGACTAATTTCAAAATTATTTTGAAATCAGAACAAAACACATTATAAACATATTTTAGGAAGATAAATTTTCTTGTCACCATAATAAATATTTGTCATCAAACGAAATCCTCTGATTATGAAATTCAATCCCAGAAATTACTTTTTATCTCAGATTAAGTGTCTAAAAATATATGTATCCAAATTTATAACATTTTTTATCCAAAATAAATGAATAATCATCGTAACTTATGTCCAATTAATCTGTTTTATGCTCAGAATAATAACCATGTTCTCAAAATAATAGATCTGTCACTAAATAAACTTATCACGATGTATGTTTTATTCTTTTTTCTTCGCCAACATAGTAGCAATAATTAATTCTTTTTAGTTATCAAAATAATAGGATTCGTTAATAACACAGCCCCACAAAAAAAAGTGGTCTGTCCGGCGGACTAGACTAGTGTATCCGAATGTATTTGGATCCGCTGAAACCGAATCGGAAGTCAGAATTGTCAGATTGGCTCGTTTTTCACCCCAACCCCAAAAAAACACCACCAAAGAAAATGGTCTGTCCGGCAGACCAGACCAGTGTATCCTTATGTATTTGGACCTGCTGAAATTGAATCTGAAGTCAGAATTGTCAGAGTTGCTCGTTTTTCACCCCTAACCCTGAAAAAACACCCCCAATACAAAAAGAAAGTGGTCTGTCCGGTGGACTATACCAGTGTATCCTAATGTATTTTGACCTGCTGAATCCGGATTCGAAGTTAGAATTGACAGATTGGTTCGTTTTTCACCCCTAAACCAGAAAAACACCCCCCCCCCCAAAAAAAAAAATATCTGTCCGGCGGACCATACTAATGTATCCTTATGTATTTAAATCCGCTGAAACCGAATCCGAATTCAGAATTGTAAGATTGGCTCGTTTTTCACCTCTAACCCCAAAAACACCCCCAAAGCAAAAATAAAGTGGTCTGTCCGGCGGACTATACCAGTGCATCCTTATGTATTTTGACCTGCTGAATCCGTATTCGAAGTTAGAATTGACAGATTGGCTCGTATTCACCCTGAACCCCGAAAAACACACCCCCCAAAAAAATGATCTGCCCGGCGGACCATATCAGTGTATTCTTATGTATTTAAATCCGTTGAAACCGAATCTGAAGTCAGAATTGTAAGATTGGCTCGTTTTTCACCACTAACCCCAAAAAACACCCCCAAAACAAAAAAAAAAAAGTGGTTTTTCCGGCGGACCATACCAGTGTATCCTTACCAAATACATAAGGATACATTGGTATGGTCCGCCGGGCAGATCATTTTGTGGGGGAGGGGTGTTTTTTGGGGGTTGGGGGTGAAAACGAGCCAATCTGACAATTCTAACTTCGGATTCGGATACAGCAGGTCAAATTACATAAGGATCCACTGGTATAATCCGCCGGACAGACCACTTTGTTTTTGGGGTTGGAGGTGGAAAACGAGCCAATTTGACAATTCTGACTTCGGATTTGCTTTCAGCAGGTCCAAATATATAAGAATACATTAGTCTGGTCCATCGGACAGACCATTTTTTTGGGGGGTGTGTTTTTCGGTATTTGGGGTAAACAACGAGCCAATCTGACAATTCTGACTTCGGATTCGGTTTCAGCAGGTCCAAATTAATAAAAATATACTGGTCTGGTTCGCCGGACAGACCATTTTTTTGGGGGGATGTTTTTTGGGGTTAGGGGTAAAAAACGAGCCAATCTGACAATTCTGACTTCGGATTCGGTTTCAGCGGATCCAAGTACATACGGATACACTGGTCTAGTCCGCCGGACAGACAACTTTTTTTTCTTGGGTTGTGTAATTTTATGGTTCTCTTTTCAGAATTAATGGAACATTGCCAACTTTAACCTTAAAACAGTGGACAGAGTCGTACCAATGGGCGAAATTATCAAAAAAAATTAAGCTGACGCATAGTGATGATACATTCAATTATTACGAAGTACCTGCTGGTAAGGCAGAAAAAACCCAAGATTTTGAAAACAATTGGACTGTCTTCAATGAGTACAAAAAACAATTCTTCAGTAAATGGAAAGTGACTGCCCCAAAACATTGAGTGGATACATGGAAAATGTAACTGCTCTGCATTTTATAAATGGTATATGTGCAAATATATTATGGAGATAGCCATCGGTCTCAAAGTCCACCGCTATTGGCCAAAAAAGAAAAAGAGGGCGCCCCACAAAATCAAAGCCAGCTCTTAGTATTCAGTGACTTCTTTCGCATAACTAAATTTTTTGTTCAATTACTATGTTTAAGTGTACCGTTAGTTTACTATTAGTTATGTACATACGTAACGTACATAGTTTTCATAATATTTAAATTTTTAATAAATACAAGTGTTTTTAAGAAATTTGTATATTTATTTAACTTCCTATTAAGACAGACATACCTGCTTATCACAGCAATTACAGATCATCATCTGATTGCCATAAATTTATAGATAATCGTTTTGAAATAGTTTGGCGTTAACAAGTTGATGACATATCTTCTTTGAACGACTCTAATTATTTGATGATTAATTACATTTTCGGGTGATTGTACATAAATTTATAGATAATCGTTTTGAAATAGTTTGGTGTTAACAAGTTGGTGACAGTTCTATCAGTCTTTGAACAAATCTAATTATTTGATGACTAATTACGTTTTCGGGTGATTGTACATAAATTTATAGATAATCGTTTTGAAATAGTTTGGTGTTAACAAGTTGGTGACAGATCTATCATTCTGAGAACAAATCTAATTATTTGACATTCAAAACCACCTTAAATTGGTGACCGATAAAATCACACCCTTTAGTAGATCAGATTCGGAATTAATAATAATTTACTTCACGTAGATTACTTACTTTACGTCATCGATTACCACACTTTCAAGTCCACTTAAGATAACATCCTTTAATGTAATGAAGAATGAGTCGCTAGGTTTTATTGTAATTGAAGAAATAACCAGTGGTTGCAGATTAGGGATTTTAAAATTTCGATCACCTGAAATTAAAAATACATGTAGTAGTAAACAAATTTATTAAGCATTTTAATATACAGAATATGCTTCGCCGAATACTGACCCGGAGCCAGTCAGACAAACACGGCGCGCAGCGCCGTTGCAAATATAGGGGGGGGGGGGACAGGCCCGGTTTGGTTTAACAAGAACTTGAACAATAAAAGTTACAACTCCTACCTGCTTATGGCAGGTTTAAAATTAACAATTGGTTTAAAACAATCCGCAAAGAGACTTAAAAGTAATTAAAATTAACATTAAAACACTTGGCGATGCACTAACAAATTGTGGTTGCTGGTACGGGAAAAAAAAATCAACGAAAAAACCCGTCAGGAAAATGTGGTAGAATGAAACAAGTCATATAAAATATTTGAATTTTTAAGGGAATTTTCGGTTTTCGGTTGAAGGAATTTAGAAACAAAAAGAAGACAAAAAGAACAAAGAGGATAAGGAACAAGAACAAATAGAACATTCAAAGAGAAGAGAAAAGACTACATTATAAAGTTTAGAGAAAAATCAGAATTAAGGTGCAGGAAAGTGTGGCTAAGGAAGAGGTTGCAGGAAAATAGGTGCAACGCCTGGGGGTGTCTTATATCGAAAAGTGTTGCATTATGCTGTCTGATTCGGGTTATGTTGCAGGTTAGCGGACTATCGCCCAGTTTGAATTCATAGAATTTTTGGGAAATTTCTTGGACGTAGTTCGCTAGAGGAGTTATGTCGTGACATCGTGCGTATAAATCTCTGAGGGAGGTGTATCTGTCCGAACCAGAGATGAGGCGCATAAAGGAGGATGTTAAAAAGTTGCTAATTTTGGCCTAAGCTGAACAACGGAATATGAACACGGTTTTTGATAGCATTTTTTCCATAGAATACGATAATGTATTCGGTTCTTTTGGAAAAACGGCGGAAAAATGTGGAAAAATTAAGAAAACACTTTTACAAAGTCCTGTCTGAGATAGTCACAAGTTAAACTTTTAAGATTTATAATATTTTATTCTAGATCAGGGTGGTTTCTTCCAGTATTTTTCTCATAGAATATGATGGTTTATTTCGCTATGCTGAGAAATGTCGAGAAAATGCGGAAATATTAAGAAAATGCTTAAAAATTCACAAATTCGAGCCTGTAATATTCAAAATGTAAACTTTTTAATATTCAGAGTTTATTACGCGAAATTCAGGTGGTTTATTGTAGTATTTTTCCCATGGGATACGAGGGTCTACTCTCTTTTGCAGGAAAATGTTAGGAAAATGAGAAAAAAATAAGAAAACGTTTGAAAACTTTCAAAATCTAGTCTGCGTTATTCCCAAGTCCCATATTAAGAAACAACATTATTAGCTTGAGATTATAGTGGTTTTATCTAACTTGAAATTAAGTTAGATACTCTGGATCTTAATGCATCTAACTTGTGGTTGTTACAGGCTAAATATTGCAAGTTATTATGCACTTTTTTAATTTTTCCGAATTTTCTAGGGGTTTTCCGCATAGCCGTGTTGACCTTCTCTTTTCACTGAATAAGTACGAGAAACCTCTATAATCTCAAGTTATTAACATTGATTCCTAATATATTTCATTTAGGTATGGCGCAGACTAGATATGTTGAGTCATCGGACATTTTCTTGATTTTCTACATTTTTTTGGCATTTTAACTCAAAAAAGAGTAGACCATCGTATTTCAAAGGAGAAATACTATGAAAAACCACCTCAATTTTTAGTTATATACTCCCAGTGACATGTATTGAAATATTTCTACAAACTTATGTCTTGGTAGAATTACAATATGTAGAAAGTGCGTAGTTTCAAGGTTTTTTATGGATGGGGCATTTGTAATAAATGACAACTTAAGATATTAAGTAAACAAGTTGTGCTAAAACCTGTGCTTTCAAGAATTAGTTTTTATGACATGAAAGTTAAAATATTCCATTTGAGGTGGTAAATTAGGTTTTAAAGTATGTATTTTAGTTGTTTATAATATCAGGACATACCATTTTGCATTATTAAAAAAAAATGAGAAAAATGGCAGTGTACCAATTTGAGTACAATGGGAAGATATGTATAAGTAAATTTGGAATATCTTTTCAGAACTTGCTTCGACATGGATTCTGAATTCCAGCGAATCGCTTCCAAAAGTTTTTTCGGCAAACGTTTCAAAACAATGGGAGAAGCAATGGAAGAAGTTTCTTCTGCAAAGCACGACCCAAAAATTGTTATTATCCCGCCTGAGGTAGAATATGCAAACAGCTGGGTATTTTCAACTTTCCCGAAGTTCAAATAGTAATAGTAAAAAGGAGGAGCCTAAGTGGACAAAGAATTATGAAGATATTAGTATGAAGGATAAAACTATGGGCTACGAAGAAGGAAACGATAGAAGATGTGAAGAATGTTAATCCAGTTCAAATGTTTGAAAGATTGTTTGACGATAAGGTTATAAAATTGATCGTTGAACAATAAAATCTTTATACATCATAAAAAAATAACCACGGTTTTGCGGTGGGGGAGGCAGAAATGGAATTTTATTACTTTCTGACTACCATAAATTACCACGTATAAATTACCTCATGTATTGGTACGTTGACGAAAATGTTTCTGTACCTTTCGTAGCTTCCAATATGTCTAGAAATAAATTCCAGGAAATCAAAAGTCTGATAAAATGTATAAGCTACGTCCACTGATGAACTTGCTAAATACTAATTTTCTCAGTGGGGTTGACCTGCTCGACCAAGCTATTCGCGGAAAGAAATGGTGGTGGTATTCATTCATTAAACATTGGAATCGTAAATGTATGGAGACTGCACCTACTAGCTCATAATGATAAAATGAATTTACTTGGTTTTATTAGAGATGTTGCCCGCCATTACCTAAAATCTTTTGGAAGGCGACTTTTTCGAAAAGGCGACCTACTTCTCGTCCAAGAACTATCGCGGAAGACGGTGAGGGTCATTTTCCGAAAAAAATCGAAAAACAACTAAGGTGCCGTCAATGTCACCTTCGAGCAAGATGAAATTGTCTAAAGTGGGACGTCACTTTATGTATTGAGCGTGATTGTTTCATAGCACTTCATTCAAAGAATTAAACAATATTCATCTGTAATGCATTTCTACAACAGATAGAAACTTTTATGACTTTTAAAATTTCGCACTATTTTCTTATACATTATCCCGTTGTATCCATTTGAGTACACTATTTTTTTTCAAAAATTTGCAAAATAAAAATGTTTGTAATAATTTTTCTAGTATAAGTGTGCGTAAGAGTGGCCAACTAAAGCAAAAAACTCATAAGAATAAAGAAAAAATATTCGTGGGAGCTAATGGGTTAAAATTATGACTATCTTTGGCTAGATTTTGTGAGTTTTCAGGCATCTTTTTAATTTTTACGTCTTACGTCTTTTCCCAACAGTTTCCCGGAACGGAAGGAATACTACAAGAAACCACCTGAATCTCGCATAGTAAGCTATGGATCTTAAAAAGTTTAAATTTTGAATATCACAGACTCGAATTTGTAAATATTTGGACATTCTCTAAATTATTCCGCATTTTCCTGACATTTTTCGGCAAGGTGAAGTAGAAATCATATTCTACGAAAAAAATACTAAAAGAAACCACCATAATCTAAAGTAAAATATAATGGATCTTAAAAGTTTAACTTGTGATTATCTCAGGGACTTTGTAAATTCTCAAGTATCTTCTTAAGTTTTCCACATTTTCCCACCGTTTTTCCGTAAAACCGAATACATTATCGCATTCTACGGGAAAAATTCTGTCAAAACCGTGTTCATTTTCCGTCGTTCAGCTTAGGCGAAAATTAGCCGCTTTTTAACATCCTCTTTGTGTTCGAGTACTCGAAGTTTTCTCATTGTCGTGGCCGGAATGCTGCACCACACCGGAGCGCCGCCTATGTGATTGCCGGCCTGATCACCATCGTGTACAACAGTTTTTTATTGTTTCTATTTAGTCTACTACTCCTGGCCAGGAGCGGGTACAGACTCCTGGACATGGAATATACCTTCCGTATAGTCTCATTTATGTGGGTGTTAAAGGTCAATCGTTTATCTAAGTTAACCCCCAGATTCTTCACGCACCCTTCGATTGGAATTTCTTGTCCCCTGATCGAGATTGGCGTTCATATTCGGTTCTCTGTGAACCGGCGCATGAAGATAATTGATTCTGACTTCTCGGCGTTAATCCGAATCTTCCACTTGTTGTAATACGCCGAGGCACGGGCCATGTGCGCCTTCAGAAACAAATAGTAACTAAATAAAAACCGCTGCCTAAGGAATCACTACTTCCACATCCGGATTTTCTATCCAAGTCACACAACGAAAAAATTTTGTATCTGGAAATAATTGTTTATGGAACTTTAATAATATAATATTTGAAATCCTCTACCCCAAAAACCCATAAAACGATACCCCACATCGGTAGCGAAGTGGGGGGTGGATAAAGTAAAAAAATATTTTGAGGTTTCTGGTTCTTGTACACACACTAAATCTCATTTTTTTTTCATCCTTTAATAATGGGGTGGGGGTGGTAATGGGGGTGACTAATGCCAAACTTTTTTTTGAGACCTTAGCATCTCTTGTCTATACTAAATATCAATTTTATGAACTCTTACCTGCTTGATTTACCTATTTACTCCAAATTTACCCCAATATACCCCCCAACCCTTCAACGGAATAAGATGAAAATCTAGTTCTAGATCTCGTTAAAGTACATATGTGTACCAAATTTCAAGTCAATATCTCAAACGGTTCCAGAGTAAACGTGCGCACAAAAAAAGTTACAGACCGACAGACAGACCGACAGACAGACCGACAGACAGAAATTTTTCTTTTCGCTCAAACTTGAAATCTCCACGTTTCATGACATTCTAAGCCTATTTGAACAATAAAAATTTTTAAATTTTTTTGTCGTTACTAACTTCCTCTGGATGTGGAAGTAAAAGTAAGGTAAAGGATTTAATTAAGATCATATTGTCTAATAGTCTCTAGGAGACTGAAAGAGTTACCTTTCATTTTATCACAGAGTTCTAGGAATAAGTTGGGAGTAATATGTGCCATAGGGTGGCCCATCTCTATAGGGGGTGAATTTTTTTTGCGTATTTTTTAAGTCTCACCCCACGAAAATATACTATTATACTAGGAATAATTTATGTCAAAGTTTCAGATAATTCGGTGAACGGTAACCCGTACCGCATTCAGGTAGAAATTTGTAGATAAGATTTTATTACGGTAATACACTTAAATTTTACTTAAAATACAAATATCTACCTCTTTTCTCATGTTTTATTGGTGTAATTATTTCCTAGAAATTATTTGTTTTGGAAGTTTGGAAATATAATGCACCTACGGTAGGTTTTTATGTCAGTTTGCAATTGTGTTTTACATTGGTGACATTATAAGTTCTAGCATACGTTCCTTTTTGAAAAAACATTTAACGATGGCTGATGTTAGATCCTTACGAAAGGATACTTTCATTTACTTAGTTGGACACTATTCGTCACAAATCATTGGCAATGCCGTCTAATAGACAAGTATTACAAGTGCTCTTTTATAACATTCATGAAGTGAAGCTAAGTGTACATGAAAGTGCTAAATTAACAATAAAAGAGGTGTCAGTTCTTTGGGATAAAGCTCGCATTCCGACACGTCAGGATTTTCATTGTGTTAAACAACTAGATAAACTTTATCCAGAGTGAAGGAACTTACAAAAATCGGCTAAAAGGGCCAGTGCGGGAGATAAAGAAAAAATTTCGTTGAAAAATTGGACGATCTTTTTGACATTTCTCATGCAAATGCATTGGAGTTGATGAAAATAGGTGAAGATAAGCAGTTTTTAATTAACCAAAGAAAAAAGGGACGTCCTGGATTTATGCATGGTATTGATTACCAACTTGCTTCTCAAGAAAAATCAGCTGAGGAGAAATTACAGAAATTATCCGAACGAATGCAACGAAGTCAACAAGAAAAAGCTAGATTAGAGGAAACAGTCACCTGTCCATCATCAAGTAGTAATTCAGCCGACTCCAACGAAAATGAAGATGAAATAATCGAAGCCCAAGAAGAGTTGTTACAAGACCAGCCTGGCCCGTCACAGCCAAAAAAGAGGAGATTGTATGGAACATGTAACATCATCACACCAAAAATAGCCGCTGCATTTGATGCTTGCAAAATAAGCGACAGGTATGGAGTCCATATTTTGACGGCAGTAGCAGAAGCACTAGGACATGACACCACATCTTTGTCCATTAGCAGAACCACACTTCAGCGCTCTAGACAACGCATCCGCGAAGAAAGAGCTGAAATATTAAAAACTGCCTTCGGTAATTCTGAATTGCCGGCCCCAGTCATCCATTGGGATGGAAAACTTTTACCTTCTCTCACTGGAATGGGAAATATCGATAGACTTGCTATCTTAGTTACTAGTGGAGATATTGAACAACTACTTGGAGTACTAGCTTTGCCCAATTCAACTGGAAGAGAACAGACTGAAGCAGTTTATGATGTGCTTTGTGAATGGAATTTGGACGAAAAGGTAATAGCTTTGTGTTGTGATACAACAGCATCAAATATGGGTTATATAAATGGGGCAGCCACACTATTGCAACAAAAATTAGAAAGAGATATTCTATATTTTCCTTGTAGACATCATATTTTTGAAGTGGTTTTGAGAAGTGTTTTTGACACAAAAATGCCTTCCTCATCTGGTCCAAATGTGCCACTATTTAAACGTTTTAGGGAATTTTGGCCTAAAATAGATCAAAATAAACTAAAAACTGGATTTCAGGTATCAAAAATTAAACACATTTTACAATCAGTTAAAGCCGAAATTGTAAAGTTTCTAAATGCAGCTTTAACTTTGCAACAGCCTCGTGATGATTGTAAAGAATTTTTAATGATTTTTAAACTTTTTGTTGAAGAAGAGCCCACTCACACGACATTCTATCAACCAGGGGCATTTCATCATGCACGTTGGATGGCCAAAGCCATTTACTGTCTAAAAATATTTTTTTCCCAAGATCAGTTCCAACTAACTAAAAAAGAAAAATAGGTATTGAAGATATATGTCTCTTTATTGTAAAGGTTTATGTAAAGGCCTGGTTTACAGCGTCATTTGCTAGTAAAGCACCGCTTCATGACTTAGACTTTTGTAAAGAACTCATTAATTATCAAAATATTGACAAAGAAATATCTCAAGCCGCAAGTAGGAAAATAGTGAACCATTTGTGGTACCTTAATTCAGTAAATGTTGGCTTATCTTTCTTTGATGACGATATTTCAGTTACCACTAAAAGAGAAATGGTTAAAGCTTTGAATAGGAAAGCACCAAATCAAGAGGGTATTAAACGACTTATGATTAGTAACATTACTGACGTTGAAAACAAGGGAATTCAGGACTTCATATGCGAGAACACTAAACAGTTTTTTCAAAAATTAGGTTTGATGGAATTTTTGGAAAATGATCCAACAACATGGAGGGAAAATGAAAGTTATACCCGATGTTTCAATATTGAAACAAAATTAAAGTTGTAAATGATGCCGCCGAGAGAGGAATCAAACTTATTACTGACTATAATGACATTTTAACAAAAAATGAAGACCAAAAACAGTTTTTACTCCAAGTTGTAAATGATTATAAATCACAGTTTCCAAATGTAAAAAAAGAAACCCTGTCGCATGCTTTGGCCTAGTGCAAAAAATATTGTTTTTATTACTATATGTCTTGTAGATTTAGGATCATATTTGGTACTATGTAGGAAAAAAACGTTTCATAATAAAATACACAAAGATAAAACGAGAGTTTTATTTCAAAAACTTCTAGTCTAGTTTTCTTAGACTACGAATTTACAGTAGTATGACACATCTCATAGTCACAACAGATAATGTCTTTGATATTTGTATGACTTGATTAGTCATTCTAGAGATAAATGTTGCTGATTAAAAAGAAAAACAATGCATCAACCAAAGAATGTAAATAATTCCACTTACTTTTATTATTGCATAATAATGCATTCAATTTGCCTCAATAATATTTTTAGTGGACTGTTTTTTCTTCAAATGGAACCATTTGCAGGGGTGAGAAATAAAAAATTTCGATTTCGAAAAAGATGGGCCACCCTAAGTGCCATTGTTCTAGAGTCTAAAGGTTCCCTTGGGCGAAATCATATTATTAGTTATGAATCGGCGAGATACGCATGTACAAATCATAACTGGAAGCTATTTTACTTTATTACCATATTTCTTAATTATATCAATATTTCATAACAAGATATAGAAGAACTGAAATTTCATTTAAATTTAAACTTTATATAAAATTGCAATTACGTTAACATTCATAAAAGTACGCCGCTTAGCATCTAAACTGATACTAGGTTTTTAGGCGTGTACAGGGTGGTGTCGCGCGAACGTTAGAATCTTATTTAACGGCGTTATTTTTGGAGTTACATAAAACAGTTCAAAAATAAAAGTTATAGAAAATCACGTCATGTATTTTCAGAAAAACAATTGAAAGTCGCATTTCGGAGATATAAAATTTACTTTAGTTCTTTTACTTCCACGTCGAGTGGAAGTATAACAACGACAAAAAAATTTTAAAAAATTTTATTGTCCAAATAGGCTTAAAATGTCATGAAACGTCGAGATTTTAAGTTTGAACGAAAAAAAATTTTCTGTCTGTCTGTCGGTCTGTCTGTCTGTCGGTCTGTCTGGCATTAGCCACCCCCCACCCCCTTATTAAAGGGGATGAAAAAAAAATTGTGATTTAGTGTACCTATGTACAAGAACCAGAAACCTCAAAATATTTTTTTACTTCATCCACCCCCACTACCACCCCCCTATCACCACCCCCACCCCACTACCGATGTGGGGTATCATTTTATGGGTTTTTGGGGTAGAGGATTTCAAATATTATATTATTAAAGTTCCATAAACAATTATTTTCACATACAAAGTTTTTTTCCTTGTAGTGACTTGGATAGAGAATCTGGATGTGGAAGTAGTGATTCCTTGGACAGCGGTTTTTTTTAATGGAACATCCCCTATATTTTTGCATTATTTCAGCATTGATGCCGTCATTACCACTGGCTTTGTGATTGTTTTAGTTTTTTTATTGCGTCTTCTACTTCCTTTAATGTGGAAGATTCAGTTCCTTCTTCGGCTACTTGCTGGTTTTCGGTTTTGTAGTTCTAGTGGTTCTCATATAATTATGTTCGTCTTCACTCAGTAATTCGCTGAAGTGTTCTAACCATCCAGTAATATTTGTTCTTTGTTGTTGACAATATTATATTTGTAATTTCGCTGCATTCTTCATCGAACCAGTCGGTCTGTTTGTGCGGTCTTCCTATCCCTAGAATTTCCTTAGCTGCTGTTTTCACCGCTTCTTTTGATGTTTCCCACATATTTGTAGTTGATATGTCCTCTTCAGCAGTTGCTATAGTGTTAATTATGTGGCGTTGTTAGTTCTGCAGAACTTCGGGCTTGTTTAGAAGATACGTATTATACATATCTTGTTTATTACCTTTTTGTTTCTTTATATTAGATATCATGGCATGTAGTTTCGTCCCAACTAAGTAGTGGTCACTGTCAATATTAGCGCCTCTATAACTCCGAACAACTCCGAAAATTTGAGAGGTGTCTTTTATCTAGTAATACATGGTCTACTTTGTTTTGAGTTCTGCCATCTGGTGATGCCCATGTCACTTTATGTAATCTTTTATGGGGGAATTGGGTGCTTCCCACTAGCATATTCCTTGCGGCTCCGAAGTTGATAACTCTGATTCCATTGTCATTTGTTTCTTCATGGATACTGTATCTCCCTTAAGTTGCTGGTAATATTCTTCTTTCCCGATCTTCGCGTTTAAGTTCCCTATTACTATTTTTATATCATTTGCTGGACACCCATCATATACAGTTTCTATGTCATCGTAGAAATGATCTTTATCTTCCTCCGATTTGTTCTCAGTTTGAGCATGTACATTGACAATGCTTATATTGAAAAATTTTCCTTGAACTCTGAGAATGCTTATTCTTGGATTAATTGGTTTAAAGCCAATGACTAGATCCTTCACTCTGCGGGATACAATGAAAGCTGTTCCGAATTCATGTCTGCGCTTGTGGCAGCTGTAGTATATGTCATGTTGTGTTTTCGAGATAACTCCACTACCCAGCCACATGACTTCTTGAATTGCTGTAATGTCGACCTTATATCTAGTGAGTTCATCTGTTAGTTTTCTGAGTGCTCCACCTTCATATAGTGTGCGTACGTTCCATGTGAAAATGTTTATATCATTAACCTTATTCTTGTCCTTATTTCGAGGTCGTCGTTGGAAGTTTCGTCTGACTATTTTTATTTGAGATCTCGTAACAATCGATTTTTCTGGAGAGGGTTGTTAGCCCTGTGCGAACCTCTTTTTCGGAGGACCATTTCTTCCGCTCTCATCAGCTCTGACCCCGTTTCCCACTGGGGTTGGTTACCCAATCTTCCACAAGGTTGCTCAGGTTTCCGGGGTTCACCAGCTTGGAGGTGAGAGTTGGAATTGGGTAGGAGAGGCTAAGTGGTGCGATCAGATTACGGCGCCATGTATTGCGCATCACTACTTCCTATTGATCCCCATTTACAATGATCGATACTATACTTTTAACACAGAAACGAGCCATATAAATAATTTGACGATTGTACAAAAACATTTTTATGTTTCATAAATGAAAATAATTCGACGTAGTACCTTTCATACTTTCGACATTTATTTTTAAATAGAATATTAATATCACTTTATAGACCTCTAATTTTATCTAGCGAATTTACAAATATTTTAACGTTCTACTTATTTTTTTTATAAATAAATGGGTGTTAATAAATGAAAGCGATTATGTTATTACCTAAATTTTTTCTACACACCATTCTTTGGCAAAAATCTAATGAAAGAATTGCGAATATTGACATGTTAATATATTAGTAATAGAAAACGCTCATTGCTAATGTGTAAAAATAATTTAACATGAATTTAACATGTAAATATTGTTAATCTATTAACAATTCCAGGAGCGTACATATAACATTTCTATAATTATATACGTACCTTTTAGGATCTTCGGTATCGCTTCAATAGCATGTTGTTTTGCGCATTTGTTTAGGTTTGGATCGTTCCTCTTACATGGTTTCAAATAGTCAGCTGAAATATAATTTTATTTTAAAAATTGTCCACCTAGTAAAATGATAATTTTATATAATTTCTTTGTGATTTAATTAGTAATAAGCCAGTATTTATTGTTCATATAAATTTCCATCACAATAATTAACATACAGTTTGTACACGGATGGAATGTAATATACTTTTTATTTTTGGGTTTTTGACAAAAGTCATTCTTTATAAAAATTTCTGCTTATTCTGAAAAAAAGTAAGTATCAAGGTGATCGAAAATAAAGAAAATTTAAATATTGTCAATTTTTATTGTCTAAAATATGTCATTATTAATTACATTTTTTAAGTAAGGTTGGCTGTGAATAATTAGATTAATATTACTTACAATATTGAAAATTTGAGTGGTGCAGTTAAATGAAATAGTTGTCAGTAATAATTTTTCACTGGGTCGAGTTGTGCAGCCCTTAGAAGACAGATGTGCTTCGAAACGCGTCTGTGAATTTGTGCATAAATTCTGTTAAAACTGTGATACACTGATCCCAATTGTTTTGAATTTAAACGCAAAGAATTTTGCACAAACTGATGTATATTAACATGTAATACATCATTGTATTAGATATATTTTTAGTTACAGCTTTAACATTTTTGACAAAAAAAACCTTTTTGCACGATCTAGTATTTTGCAATATCTGTTGCCAAGACGGTAGTTTGTGTTTACTGATAGCTAGGCCAAACTCGTCGGTAAGTCAGTTACTTACTGACGTCTGAACTGAACGGTAAATAAAATTAATTTAATATATTTCACAAAAATAAGGACAAAAATATGAAAATTTTTATTTATTTAAGAAAGAATAACATTATGCGCGATCGTATTTAAATTACAATCCAATTAAAATAATTTAATTTCTATTAAAAAGGGAAAAGACAATACAGGGTGGACCATTAATAATGGGCCATAGTTCAAAGGTAGATTCTTTGGATCAAAATATGGGGATATAACCAAAAATGCTTTAGTAAATTGTTACTGTGGGTGTTACAGGGTGTCAAAATTGTAATTTTTTTTCTTTTTTTTGCAATATCTCAGCTACCTCTTGACCGATCTTCTGCCAATTTGGTAAGAAAACATTTTTTAGGCTAAGAAACAATAATTTATGTATTACATCACGCTATCCAAAATGTCAAACTAATGAAATTGTACGTAACTGACAGAACTAAGACGTCAGAAAAGTACACTTTTCAGTAAATACAATTTTACTTCCACATCCTGTGGAAGTATAGTAACGACAAAAAATTTTTGAAAAATTTGTATTGTTCAAATAGGCTTAAAATGTCATGAAACGTCGAGATTTTTCTGTCTGTTTGTCGGTCTGTCTGTAACTTTTTTTGTGCGCACGTTTACTCTGGAACCGTTTAAGATATTGACTTGAAATTTGGTACATGCATGTACTTTAACGAGATCTGGAACTAGATTATATTTTCATGTTGTTCCGGCAAAGGGTTGGGGGTAAATTGGGGTAAATTTGGGGTAAATGGGTAAATCAAGTAGGTAAGAGTCCATAAAATTGGTATTTAGTATATACAAGAGAAGCTAAGGTCTCAAAAAAAAATTTGGCATTGGCCACCCCCATTACCACCCCCACCCCCTTATTAAAGAGGATGAAAAAAAATTGTGATTTAGTGTATGTACAAGAACCAGAAACCTCAAAATATTTTTTTACTTCATCCGACCAACTACCACCTCCCTATCACCACCCCCACTCCACTACCGATGTGGGGTATCGTTTTATGGGTTAGAGGTTTTCAAATATTGTATTATTAAAGTTCCATAAACAATTATATCCATATACAAATTTTTTTCGTTGCGAGTGATTTGCATAGAGAATCTGGATGTGGAAGTAGTAATTCCTTGTGCAGCGGTTTTTCCTTTTCAAATTGGATTTGTTCTCAACGAATTTTTGAGATCTATGCGGCAGTTTTCTCTAATACGGTTGGAATTATCAAGTTCTATCAAGTGTACATTTTTTACGTAGAAATGACTCCTGCATTAGATTTTCTAGTCAAAAATGCCACTACGTTTCGTAAAAAAGAAGAGAAAAAATGTTAATTATCAGGTATAGCTCATGAGGCGCTCCCCACGATTTAGCGTGACGTAATACATGAATTATTGTTTCTTAGCTTAAAGACTGTTTCCTTACCAAATTGGGAGAAGATCGATCAAGATCAAGAGGTAGTTGAGATATTGCAAAAAAAAATTCAATTTTGACACACTGTATCTTTTTCCACAGCAACAATTTACTAAAGCATGTTTGGTTATATCCTCATATTTTGGTCCAAAGAATCTACCTTTGAACTATGGCCTATTATTAATAGTTCACCCTGTATACAAATATCATAATTGACAAGTTGGATTTGTAGCGAAATATAAACGTCACTTTTGATATTTCGTTTATATAGTAGAAATTGAATTAAGTATTTTAGTTCAAGTGGAATTTAATACGATCGTACAAAAAACAGCATAAGCATCGCGAACGGTCTCCGGCAAAATTGGGATTCAAACATTGCCGTGGACCAATAAACGTCCCCTACCGTTCTTGATACTTAATATATTATTAAATTATTTGTGACATTTTCAAGCCAAAAGCAACTACTTAATAGTATTTTAAGTATTAAGGTCAGTAAGTGTTCTTTACTGGTTGGGGATATGTATGAAAATCGACTCGAAATCGAGATTTCCAAAACATCCGAAACCAGTAGAACACTTAATGACGTTTTTTGCACGCTGAATTTTAATTCAAATTAAAAAATTTAATATTTTAAAAATATATAAAACAAACAAGTGGTATATGAAAACGTTTTCGCTTTGGTCAATATGAGGCCGAATATTTATTGCCAAGTAACATCTGCTGTTATTAGAAACTCGAACATAAGATTTTTGCCACAAATCAAGATTCTTATCATAATTCAGAAGATAACATTGTTTTAAACCCGAATTCTATTGCTAAAATTAATTTTATTAATTGTTCAAATTGTAATTTTAATTTTGTCTTTACTAAAACTTGATTTTTAAATTTCTATATATATTAGTTAACTGCTGATCGGTAAGTAATTACTTACCGATCGGCAATTTCTAAACGTACAAATGTCTTAATCAGTTCAGTAAAGATGTCAAATTACCTGAGCATGCAAAAAAGTTTATAAAAGTGCTGTAATTACGAGAGTAATGAAAATGAAAATTGCTTTTAAGAATTTATTGTATTAATATTGGAGTTTTTATTAAAGATTTATCCTTTTAAATCAAGCTTTGTTTATTCCTTTGGTAAATTTTTGAGAAATAAAAATAAAAAATGTTTCCCTCTTATAAACTCAATCCAAGGACATCTGTATATTTAAAAATAAATTAAACTGGTTTTATATATTACGTCACATTTCTCATAATTTTAGTGATATATTTAACAAATGGAAACAGCTAACTTGAATATAGAATAGAATGGTTTTAGAAAATTTAAGTTTAGTATATTTATTCTGAATTATTGTATATTATTAACATATATTTTTTAAACACTTACGCAATCTTCCAGCATCTGCGAATAAAAATGCCGCCGCTAAAATGACCAAAAATCGATTCATTACGATAACAATGTTACGTCACTAAGAACGAGAAAACTGTAAGATTTATATACTAATCAGATTATCACTTAAAGTTTACACGCGCTTAAGTATAGCTCTTTGACATTCTGCAAATAGGGACACTAAGTTATAAACTATACTTATTTGACCGCTGAGAATTCTGGAAGATATAATAAAAGTATTCCTATTTATATCGAACTAAAGCCTCGACCCCAACCTTTATTTCTTTCTTGTTTCATTTATGTTTTGATGAAAATACCTTAAATTTATGAAAAAAAAAAAATGACAAGACAACTTTTGTTGTTTCCATTTTGCAGATAAATCTTTATAAAATATGTTAAGAATTATCGTCTACCGTAACCATATTGCTAGTTTGAAGTGTAGGTATTTTTAGTTAACAGAATGGTGTAATACAATGTAAGGAAAATAAGCGAAATATTATGAAGACAAATGTTTTAGTTATTTGTTTTTGTATAATCATTGCATTATACGTTTAATAACACAGGCACACAAGAAAATATGTCGAGTGCTAGAAGGCAAACCTATATATTCTCATGCATTTAGACCCGCTCAACACGAATCCGATGTCCGTTTTGCCGGATCGGCTCTTGAATTTTTGCTAACCTTAAAAAACACTTAAAAATATCCGAAAAATCCCAAACAAGTAAATAAAAAGTCTAAATGAGCTGATCACTATATCTATACGTAATTTGGGGCGCTGAAACTGAATATGAGGTCAGAATTAGCAGATCAGTTAGGAATCTTGACATAACCTCATAAAACGCCTAAAAAATACCCAAAAATCCAAAACAAATAAATTAAAAGCTTAAACCAAGAACTTTAAAACTAACATAACCTAAGGCAACAGCATTACACCAGGAACTTTGAACCAAGAACTCTAAATTTAAACCAACTTATATAACTTATAGAGACTTTAAGTATTTTGATGAACAAGTATTTTATACTGACTTGCAAGGGCTCCCCCTACAAGACTTGTTTCACATGAATAGCATTGATGCTAAAGTAAATCATTTAACAACACTTTTACTGAATCTTTTCAATAAGCACGTCCCTTTAAGAACAGTCCGTATAAGTAGAAATAAGGCTCCTTGGTTGACAGATAATCTAAATTTATTGATGAGGCAAAGAGATAAAGCTAAGCCTGAATACAAGAAAAATCCTTCACTCGCAAAATGGAATTATTATAAACAGATACGAAATGCTACAAACCATGCCCAAACTGCTGAAAAACGTGCTTATTTTAATAATATCGCTAGAAACAAAAATTCTAAAAAGCTCTGGGGCGAACTTAGGTCATTAAATATTGCGTCCAATAACAAACCACAAATACCCACCAATTTATTAGATCCTGATTCTATTAATAATTATTTTATAGACAGCATCCCACAAAATAATAACGATATTACAGATGTACTAAACTATTATGACTTAAATAAAATCACTAATTCAACTTTCAATTTCAGCTTAGTTTCCCCTTAACTTATTCAAAGAGTTCTTTGTAACTTAAAAAATTCTACATCCGGATCTGATTCGTTAAGTATTTATTTTATTAAATTATGTTGTCTGCACTTACTAAATTTCTTGGTTCATATTATTAACAGTATGTTTATTGAATGTCGGTTCCCTACTGCTTGGAAAGTTGCTCTAGTGACTCCTGTTCCGAAAAAAACTGAGCCAAAGACATTTTCAGATTTGAGACCGATTAGTATTCTCACAGGATTATCTAAGTAGCAGAAAAAATAGTTGAGATTCAGCTTAGGGAACACGTAGACTCTTTGAACATACTACCAACTACCCAATCCGGTTTTCGAGCTGGTTATAGTTGTTCTATAGCCTTAATGCATATAATTGATGATATTTTTGAGGCCACTGATCAAGGTAAATGTACTGTTTTAATACTACTAGATTTTAGTAAGACCTTTGACACTATAGACCATAAACTACTCCTAACAATTTTAAAATCGTGTGGTATTGATGATAGAGGCTGTAAACTGTTCCAATCATATCTTGAAGGGCGTTCACAAATTGTAAGAGTATCCAATAAACTTTCTCAATCAAGGGCGATCAGTAAAGGTGTTCCACAGGGTTCCATTTTAGGACCCCTGTTGTTCACAATTTATACTTCACAATTTGTAAATTTTGTTAAATCCTGTTCGGTTCATATGTACGCGGATGACACCCAAATTTATTATTCTTTTTATGCCAAGGATTATGAGGCTGCTGTGAAACAAATCAACACTGACCTAAAAAGTTTATCAGATATATCCACACAACATTCGCTCATTTTAAATCCATTAAAATCAGCTATGCTTTTATTTGGTAAGAAACACGATTGCGCCAATTTGCAAAATTTAATTAACATCGAATTAAATGGATGTCGTTTGGAATTGTTGCAACATGCCAGAAATTTGGGTCTAATCTTAGGTACAACTCTGAGATTTAGAGAACAGGTTCGTAAATTTATACAAAAAGCTTACTCCGCAAGAACTATTAAGAGGCAAGAACTACTAAGAACTACTAAGGTTCTGGTTTAGGTCCCTTTAAGTTCCTGTCTTAGAATATGTTCGTTCTAGCTCATACAGAAAAAGAGAAAAAGACTTTAGAAAATATGTTACGCAAGAAAAAGAACACTAGCTCTTATATTGTCATAATGAATATACTTAAACCTATCATATATAGATTTTAGATAAATATTTTTTTTCGATTTTTCGGAACCTCGAATTTATTACAAACAAAACAGAAGGAATTCGCATTATTGACACAGTTGTGCAAATTTCTTGTACTCATAGGAAGCCAAGTTTCCCACTTCACTAGAGTTGCGGTTGCATGATGACGACGCTCGCGGTTCCGCTTTCCAAACCTGACCGGCTACCGATACTGGGGTTTCCCTCCCCTTCATTGTAAACTCTTTCTTTACTTTTGCCATGACGGCATTTTTCTTACCTAGGAACTTAGCCGAAATAAATCGTTGCCCGCCGTCACCACGTGGAGGTGTCCTAGTCGCAAAAATAGAAAAAGAAACAAATAAATGGCATATGACAATCAAACAGAATAAAGAAAACTATACAATTCTAAACAGCTCTAAGAAAAAAAAGTAAAATTTCATCAAGAGAGGGTGTAGGTAAATGTTAAGACCAAACGATATTCCTCTCTCAACAGAGCAAACTTTGTCCGAAAATTTTTTCCTAAAAATGTCACTGTTCAGTAATATTTTCCTTTAGATACTTGAAAATTTAAAAGTTACCCATCTCCGCTTACTAGGGTTGATGAGAATATATGTTGAAATGATATTTCTCTATAAAGTTTGCAGATTGCGCTTTAATTCTTACTACGGTATCAGTGATCAGTTCATGTAAGCTTTTTATTTACTTGTTTGGGATTTTTCGGGCAGTTTTTAGGTGTTTTTTGAGGTTATGTCAAAATTCCTAACTGATCGGCCAATTCTTACCTCAGATTCGATCTCAGCGCCTAAAAATACGTATAGAAATGGTGGTCAGCTCATTTAAGCTTTTTATTTACTTGTTTGAGATTTTTCGGACAGTCTTAGTTTTTTTGGGGTTAGGAAAAATGCAAGAACCAATCCGGCAAAACGGACATCGGATTCTTGTTCAACGGGTTGAAATGCATGGGAATACATAGGTCTACCTTCTAGCACTCGACATTTTTTTGTGTGTGTGTGTGTGTGTGCCTGTGTAATTGATGAATAATGATGATAATAATTCCAACCTAGCATATTATTAACATGAACTCATAATAACACACCTTTGATCAATCAGGAACTAGCAATTTTCATAACAAACGGGAGAGTCTATTTTTTCCAAGGGAGTGTTCATGTTTTCGTTTGACGTTTAAAACGTTTGTTTTACTGTAAACTATTTTCATTTTTCACTTTTAAACGATAAAACAGTTAAAATAATCGTGGATAAAGTACAGTATTCTGCGCGTATAATAGTTATTATTCGCGAGGGTGATATTTTCGGCAAGAGCCGAAGGCATTTTTTCCAAGAAGAACTATCTGTGTTTCTTGAATATGTACCAATTGCGTTAAGGAATCAAATGTAGTACATGCACGGTGGAGCTCCTATTCATCTCGGTGTAATTGTTCCCGACCATTTACTTGTGGTTTATCCTAATCGTTGATGAGTCGCGGAGGATCTCATTAATGGCCAGCAAGATCCCCCGATCTCAATAGGTTGGATTTCTTTTTGTGGGATCACCTTAAAACCCTGGTGTATAAAACTCCCATTAACACGTTAGAAGACTTAAGAGAGCTAACAGTTCCCTAGTTGATGTGAAATAATAAGGAATACGCCAGGAATACTTGAATGAGTGCACAATTCGATGCGAAGACGGGCGGAAGTATGGTTATTAAGTGAAGGTGGCCATTTTATAAACCACAATTTATCATTATCAATGTCAATAATAATTAGTTTCAATTTGAATTTAATTGTTTTAATCAAGAACTGTGTGTCTGTAAAAGGTAAATATTTGCAGCAATTGTTTTTACACTAAAAGGTATTCCGAAGGGTTTAAACTTTCTGTGGCTTGAACTATGAGCGGGAGATCATGTTTTCATGAAAGTTGATATGGTGCAGTTGGCCCCCAGTCAAGTAGTCACCTGTGGTACAAGCTAAGGTCGATAATTTTCCTATTTTATGCAATTATTCTTTCGTAGTTTTTAAAGTCTTAACCTCCGTTACACAGCGATAATGATGAAATAAATTGCTACCACCATTTTCATTCTCGTTGTTAACAAAAAAAATTGAGGGCCTAGGAAAGAAAAATGTATATAAAGGTGAGGACAAATAATGCTTGAGCAACTTCAGTGTAGAACTCAAGGCGTCATTGTTGAGTATTATTTCAAGCGTTGAACTTGAGGAACCTATTAAGCTAATAAAATCCATATGTTATGCCAATGAAGAAATCTTGCACATTGACCCTTTTTCCATTTCAGCCCCTATAATTCAGCACCCATATACTCATTTAGTTATTTTCTTTGGTTATTGCTATGACATCCCAAGTAGCACAAGTAGTTGTGTATTTTGATCATCATCATGTTACAATAGCTAAAAAGGATGGCTATTTGGTTATAGTGGCGATTATTAAAACTAAATTATTACATTCTGAAAACGTACTGGTGACGAAAATGGGGAATCATATTTAATTTTTATGGCTGCTTTATTACTAGTTATGAAATGGCTCTTATGGCGAAAGAGGTGATGTATCTACTTCATTGTGACTAAATCATGACTTTTAAGCCTAAAATAAAACAAGAACAGAATAATGGTCATCTTTTGGCTTTAAGCAGGTGTTGTTAGATAAAATGAACGTCCATCATAATTATAGTTTGTTCATCGTTAAAATTATATGAACATCATAATTGCATATATGGTCAATAAAGAGGGTTAAATTTTATCAACGCACGAATTTTTTCTGTAAACTTATATAAAATACTCATAAAAGCAAAGGGACCTCCAGAAATCTCTAAATTTTAGGTATAATTAAATTAATTTGAAATATATACATATAAACATTTTTTAATTTCAAGAAGCCCAATCGATGGTAAGGTATTAAAACTTACTAAAATATCGAATTAGTAAATCAAAACGTTATTTCATTGGAATAGTTAATAAAGTATTGAAAATAAACATACTGGCCGTCTTTCAATTTCTTCTTGATTGATAGAAAACATGGCGGCAAGTTGTCATCATTTGGCATATATGCTTTTGCTAATGATGCTAGAAATAAGCCGGAATATGACTATAAAAGATCTAATACACTTTTTTCGTCAAATGGCAAATTTAACCGGTCACATCGGCCAAACTATTACTAGAAAATTGGTGGAAGTGGTTAGCGAGTTTTCACATCAAAATACGGCTAAACTATGAAAGACATAAAATCTCTTCCTACATTTCTTTTAACTGCCTTTGTGTGGAACGGGTTACTTTGTATTTTGGTCTTTGTTTCTCCAACGTTTTTACATTTCCTTTCTCCAACCAAATTAAAATTTGTTACTAAATTTCTGAAAATGTATTGGGTGGGAGCAGCAAATTGCCTTAGTGCAGTTCCTTCAAGTTGGGTAGGTAGCAAATAGCCAACTGCATTGGTAAAATACAATTGCATACGTACATTTTTTACCAATCCGCAGCAATCAAAACCAGACTCAAAATACTCCCAGAAACCGTATATAATAAAAGGGAATTATAGTAAAATGTTAATGATGACTATAGCCAAAGAGCCATAGAAAATGGAATGTCAGCATTGACACTGATGCAGAACATAGGTTGACACTTGGACTTTGATAATATAAATATTTATATTAATGTATAAGCTTTTGTAGACACAAACATCAACAACGAAAACACCCCGTGAAAAGTGTTATGCCGCTATATAAGTACCTACTCTGTGAACTTACGTTTAGGCGACATTCCTTTTCCGATGTGGAACTCTGCCTATATTTTCTTTTACATTTCATTCTCATTTTTCTGTTGATATAAAACTTATTTGGGTATGTATAAAGTTTTCAACATTATTAATACTTGTTTTTAGGTTATATTTTTATCTTGCCATTTGGTCTCGATTTAGATTTTAATGTGCACAAAATTACTTCTAAAATAGTCATTTAATAAGGATATTTTTTTCATTATTGTTTCAATCATAATTCGGAATAACAGCTAAGAAAACCGCCAGAATAAAGCCTAACTAATATAATCATGTTTAGGCTAATTTCTTAGTAATATAATATATAATTAACACTATATTAATAACGAAAACTATGTCAACATATTCTAGTCATTTTTATAGCTAGAATGGCGGTATTAGGACTTAACATTGTTGCTATTTAATTACTTGCTCATATATGATATCTTGAAAACGACTTTATAACCAAACCTGCATGACGATATTATGGCTACTAGTAATGACCAGTATATAGCTAAAAAGAGATCATCATGGCTATTTCGTTTTTAAAGGAGGAGGGTCTCTAAGGCCGGTTTTCAACCTATATTATTTCTCGAGGAAAAAATTTGAAAAACATTTTTTTAGTATCTACTAACAATATTTAATCGATTCCATCCCAAACGAAACTTTCCCCCATCCTCCCTTTTTACCCCCTGTCACCCCCTCCTCCTCCCCTCTCACCATTTCCGAAACAACGAAAATACACGTACAAAATCAAAAATATCCTTATTCAGCAAAAATCGTGTTAAAATGTTTCAATGGCCTCCAAAAAAATCAACTGAATGGTGATTATTTAATAGTTTAGGGAGGTATAAATAGGGGAAGTGAGTGCGGGAAAGTTTCGTTTGGGGTGGAATCGATTAAATATTGTTAGTAGATACTAAAAAAATTTTTTTCAAATTTTTTTCTCAAGAAATAAATTAGGCCGAAAACCGGCCTTAGAGACCCTCCTTACGCTAAACTATGACTAAAATAAGGTGACCAAAATATAACTAAACAAAAGCCGTTGAAACGTTTTACTGGCTGCATTTTGGTTATCTCAGCTGAATGGCATATTTGTGCTACTTGGGATGAACTCGCTCACGAAAAAATGCAAGTTTCTACATATTCTGGAAGAGGTCAGAATGTGAAAAACTGCCCTCTCCTTAAGACAGCCTTATTAGATCCGTCATATTAAACTCTCCAGATTTGGGACTTTCTCATCAACCTTGTGTGCCAAGGAATGTCTGTAGAGAATTTCGGATTTCTAGAGTTTCTAGATGATCGTTAAGTCCCTCATATTTTTTGCTAACGGACCGAATCACACGTCGTGCGTCAGGGACTTTCTAATATAGATTGCATAGATTATGTACATGCCTAAATATACCTACAGGTTCTCTATTAAATTTATGAAACGATTTCTTTTGTCCTTTTCGTTGCAGTTAGATGTTTGATCGGGAGTTTTAATAACATTTTTATTTTATTTTACTTAAACTTGCCTAGCGAAGGCTAAGTTAGGTCCAAATTAAATTTACCTAAAAAGAAATAAGACACAAATAAGAGAATAATTTTTTATTAGTAATCATTATTCACACATACAAATAATACTGTTGCACTTTTAACTTAAACAAATAGCTCGTCGTATGGTATAACTGTAATAATTAATTTAAGAATATTCGTAACCACAGCAGAAATAGATTGTGATACTGATTGTCCGAGATCGTTGATAACTTCAGGCCCATGTTCGTTCAAAAATTCATTCATTTTGTCTCCTAAAAAGAAGTAAACTTAGAGTACTTGATACCAAAAGCAGTTTTTCAATAGAAGGGTAACTGCTAGTAGAATATCATATCGCTTATAGTCTATGTAGTGAAGGCAGAAATAGTATAAATATTTCGTGTAAAGACGAGCTTTCTTTCACTCCGTTCTCTAGGGTGCTAAACATGATGCAAATGGTGCGAGAAGTTTTTGACCGCCGCTGAAACTGCCATCCCTTAACTTTTAATATATAAACGGGTCTAGGGAGTGATTTATCGACGGGTTATACTTAAAATAACATGCAAGGGGGTTATAGAGTACGAGGAATCCAGACAGCAGGCCCAGGGTGTTGATTAAACCCTTGCGAGAGGTGGAAAATATCCATTTTTAGCTCAAACTACTCCTCATCCCGCAAATGGGCAGAAACCACCTCTCACTCACCGTTTAAGGGATGAGAAGTGCTTGGAGCTAAAAATGAATATTTTTTCCCTGCTCAGCGACCGCGAAAACGAGGGGATACCGGTTTGAACCGAATCATTTGAAAAAAAAGATTTTCCACTCCTCGGGAGGGTTTAATCAACCCTCTATGCCTGCTGTCAGGATTCCACCTATTCTATAACACCCTTCCATGTTATTTCAAGTATGACCCGTCGATAAATCACTCCTCAGATTATATACGAAATTATGAAGAGATCCATAACAGGGGTAGCCGTTTCAGGAGGTTGCGGCCGTCAAAAACTTCTCCCACCACTTGCATCATATTCAGCACCCTCGAAAACGGGAGGTAAGGTAATCTCATCTTTATATATATTTACAAAAAAGTCATCTATGCTTCATTACATAGACTATTAGGGACGTTAGATGCTTCAACAGTAGTCCAGTCAGATTAGTTCTAAGGGTCGAAATGCCATTAAACTAGCATTTTTTAAATGGTTATTAAAAAGTGTGGAAACATAATTTGACACTTCCATCTATTTTGTTAAGCAATACTTTTAAAAATAGAAATGCTCATTTTTACTTCGTTTTCAAGTTTTTTATTGAAAATTGATGTTTTTTAGAGCAAACTTGTGAAAGTCGGGCTATAATATTACTTTTTATCATATCATTTAACTCATTTAAAAAAAAATAATTCTCGGATTTTGCTCACTTCTAAGCAATTTTTGAAAAATAATTAAAATAAATATTATGTTAAATCTTTTAGGACTACAAATTATTTTTATTAAGTATTTTTATAAACATTTTATATTAAATTTTACAAAATATATGTAAACAATATATATCTATATATTAAGGTATTGAGTTAATAACAAAATTGGCTTTAGGTTTTTTCACATTTACTTTCATAATATACAACTAAATAAATTCTACAATATTCGAAATTAATCTTTTATTTAGAGAAGTTACAGTTCAACTTTTTTCTCTTATCTTTCAGTATCATTAGAAGTTAAAGATATATTCATTCTATTGCCATACTATCATTAAAACAAACATTCTCGTCTTAGGTTTCTACAGTTACGTTATCAAATACTTCACTGTTTGGACAACTAGTGCCTTTACAGATTTTACAAAATATACATTTTGAACCTGGTTTTCTTAGAATAACCTATTTTGCAAACACAATAAAATTTTGTTTAAACATTTTCCCAAATTAAATTATGTTCAGAACAAATGGGTTCTAAAATATTAGCACGCTTTCTAGAGGAGAAGGTTAGTTCTTAATCAAACTGATACAGGAACTACTCTCGAAAAACATTCTGGCCATATCACTCTCAGTGGGAAGCACATCTAAATAAAATAATGTAATCAATTTGTGATATTCTAATCAAAAATAATTTAATTACAGCATATATTCTGTTTTCTCTTTTTGACAACCATGACCTCTGAAGAAGTTCATCACAATCAAAATTAGGTAAAATGAAAAGTTTAATATCTAATAATCGAGCGTTAGTATTTTACAATTAAAAAAAATTCTCGATTGAAATATTATGCAGATATGGAGTCAAAGTTAATAAACATGTAGATAAATAATGCTATATTTTAAAATAATTTTAATTATAAATGTTTTGGACCATGTATATGGAGATATTGGCTCTATAGAAGATTTTTTAGAGAGACATTTAAATATCTCCTCTCAGTTGTCTTAAAAGCACAAAAAAGTCAATATCTTCACCAATAATAAAACTTCATTATCATGTTATTATAAAATCGGGCTTCGATGTTACAATAAATTCCAAGGAAATCTGCATTTAGTATAATATCCCAGCCCCCTTTTTTAATAATTGTTATAGTCAAAGAAAAAGACAGATTTGTAATAAAAACTCCAAAAAATTACTTAGGTACATCTCTCGATTTGTAGATAATTATATAAATATTTGCAAATTTTCTTTAAATTAAACACAATTTCCGTCAAAGATGTGAATATGGACACAAATTTACATATTTTCTACTTTTAAGGAGACGTTGTTCGACGTTTTAAGGAGATGTGTTCCACAAATTAGTTGGGCAACATGTCAGATTCTGTTATCCTGAAACTCCTCAGAAATAATTCTGGTTAATTGACATATTTTCGAAAGTCACCTTTTCATCTAATTCGACTGAACTACAGAAATTTTATTCACTTCCAAAAACGTCACAATAATTAACTAATGAGTGTTAGTGTCATCAATTTTTATTCAGTTTTACTCTCGGATTTACCTAACGCGGAACATCTATTTTAGATAATCAAAATTTCACGTACTTCTCAGACCATTGTATGGACCAAAATCACTTTTTAGCTGTTGTAGTGTTAAACTTTTACACAATGTAAAGAAGGAAAAATCCTAGATAAGCTTGATATTTTAGAAAGTAAGGAAGCCCTAAAACCCATAGAAATGTTAGAAATACTTAAATTTAATTTGTAAATTCCTCTATAAAGACATCGTAATAAAATTAAATTTAAGTTCCAAGCGCCAGGTAGTGTTAAATTTAATGACAACAAAAACAAATTAATTATTGGGCACGTTTAGGGCATGCAACTGCTGAGAATAATCATTCAATCTGATTACTTCTTGATTCTAGTCAATTGTTGTGAGTTCGCTAAACGGTGTAAAGGATGTTGCTAAATGTTACTACAGTTGAGGTTATGTCAAAAAAAATCTTTATGCTTTCTAGTAAATATTGTAATATTAGAACGGTTAAATAAATTTGTGTTTGGTGCAGGCGATTTTAATTCATTCATTTATTTTGAAATACTTTTTGGAAGGCGAAATTAATCTGCTTGATGAAAGAAAGTTTCACCGCTGACTTAAACATCCAACAGTTGACAATTGGTACATTTTCAGAGTTGTCGTTTAGGGAACCGCTACTCACAACTGTTGCCAACCGTTGCATTCTTTAAACGCACCCTGTATCAAATTCCAAGCATGTAAAATTTTTGGAAAAATTACATATAAGTACACATTATTGTCAAAATTTCTATCAATTTTTATAATCCCAGTTATAATGAAATAGCTACTGGGGATATATCAGATTAACATTTACTGCACACCTTTCACTACGCAAAGTTTAGGCCTAGATGTGCTCTATTAATATCCAGAGCGCTAGAGCAAATGTGCCGTGATAAAAATATATTTTCTGTTTATATTTTGTAAGAAATCCATATTGAATATGTGCTACTATGAAGAGGACATTATATTAGAGTCGAATTTATAAGGTCTGGCAAAAAGTCCCCATAAAATCGCGTTGAAATAACGAGAGCAAAAAAGTGTTTGTTTGAGGAAAGACAAACTTAAAAAACTTTTATACGGCTGCCTTACCTCGGCCGGATTAAATAAAATTTGTATAAGCTTTCCATATGTGTATTTTATGAAACTATTTTGGTTATATTTTACAAAGCTGGGTAATTACTTGTAATTTTAAAATAATTACAATTACAAAGTACATGTTTTTAAAAAAGGAATTATAGTCATTTAATTACAATTACATGAAAAATAGATTTGTGTCTGTTCTTGTTTGTTAAACCACATACACATGTTCTTAAAGTAATTGCACTTATAGAAGTAATAGAAGTAATTTGTAATTAGATAGTTCAAATAACATAATTACAAATTACAATTCCTATAACAATTTTCCTGCAATTACAATTCCAAATTACTTTAATAAAAAAAGTACTTAAATACAATTATAATTACACGAAAAAAAAAAAAAAGGGAATTGTAATTGCTAATCACTTTTTCATCAGGAATTACCCAGCTCTGATATTTTATAATTATACTCATATTAAGAATTATAAATAACTATTAATTTACTTATCTTTAATTTTCAGAGATATGAAGATCTGAGAAGAAGTAAATAAAATGATACAAAAAATGCTATATGATTTTAAATCTTGTGTCTAGGCACAGCCGTAGCCTTTCAGGCACAGAAAATCATGCACAGAAAGCCCCGTTGCTGCACGCGATATTTTGTTCTACTTTATCTGTTTTTTTTTTGTTATTGGGGATTGCTAAGCAATAAAATATACTTTAGTTGCATTTTTGGAGATTTGTATTTTGTTTTAAGTACATACTTTGGCGTGGTACTCATGTACATAGTATACATTACAGTGTACACAGTATATACAGTGTATACAGTCCATTATGCATATACAATATGCGGTACGTTATTTGTACCACCATGCATTGAACGAGTAAATTTGCATGTCTTTCGATAAGTTTTTATTGTCGTATTCCTTTCGGGTATAGCCTGAGGTTGTCTTTGTATCTGCGACGATACTATACATTCTATATCAAGATCAGATTGAATAGTTAAGCAGGTATTTTTTACATGGTATATTGCCACGCATTGTTTCTAATATTTCAGCGTAGCTTTCATCTTATTATCATTTTGTTGTACGTTTAATCGATTTTGTTTTAGCTTATTGGTTTAATTAATCAAAGTGTTACAATTAGGTAAATTTTGGTTTGTGTGTTTTTCAATACTATATAATTGGGAATATTAAAATTAAAGATTATATATAATAACTTTGTCATTATGTAGACAAAGTAAAATTGTGACGTCAATATAAGAGTGACGTGCACCGCTTGATATATTGGAATTACTATAACTCTTTATTATTTCCTTCGTCTATTATCAGAAGTCAATCCGACTGAAGTATGAAAACGTGTAGCCTAGAAACGCTTGAGTTCATTTTGACGTGATTTGACAAAAAGTGCCCGAGACACAGTCAAAATCTTGCTATTTCATTGGTTCTTATAAAGTGACGGAAATAGTCAGTCTTATAATTTAAGTGTTATAAGCAATTCTGTGACAAAACTTGCACTGTGGACACTAGCACCAACATGTGACAATCTATAAAACTAGCATTCTTGTGAATGTTTGTGAAATGAGTTATTATCAGAGTAGAATTATCTTACACCACAAAAATCAAAAATAATGATAGATGGTTTTTGTTGTTGCATTTTATTGTTAACAGTTTAATTGTTAGATATCATTTAAAAAAAAAATTGACATTTTTTAAATAAAAAGTAAAAAATTTTTTTAATTTTTTTTCCTGTACATTGAGTTTCTTTTGTTTTGACCGATTAACCAACTAAAGTTTCATTGGTTTTTTCGTGGAAATATATTAACCATTGGATAAAACAATTTGCGAGTTATGCAGTTTTGATTTTACCAACGATTTTAAAAAATCTTACCTAATGTTTTGTCTCCATTAAACAAATTATCGAAATGATAATATGATTTCCCAATAGTATACGTGACAGTAGGTTTAAGATTGGAGAAGTCGATATATTCTTTTCCATCATCCTTTTTGATAAGCTGGTAATCAAAGCCGAAACTTACTGCTACATTTTCTGAAAATTAAATATTATTTTTAATTAAATACATACTTGAACAGTACTAATGATGTGATGATTTTGTAATACACGTTTATATAAAGATGAAAGAGTATACTACAGGAATATTCTATTGGCCACGATAATTAAAGGAGTATCCAAAAGACTGCACAAAACAAATGGGAAAGGTGTTTTTGTCAAAATGTTTATAATTTTGCGAAAAGTGATGCTGACTAAAATTCTCGATGAGTATAAGGCTCGAAAATACACCGATTAACTTCCAGAAGCATCGGAAATTCGAGGAATTTACCTTCTATTCACATTATTTTTCTGTGTGAATTGTTTATTTTCAAGCGAGAATTAAAATGGAATTATTTTTCGGTGAAAGTTTTTCAGGGTTATTTCAAGAAAAACTCTGTCTGATTAAACGCAAACTTTATTCTCTTTATTATGGCATATTATTTTATGAAGAAACCAAGCAATTTTGTCTGAACCATTTTTATGCGATTTAAATGCAGGATATTAAACAAAATAACTACTTACAGTTGTTTTCCGCAAGTATTTTTTTTCAATTAAAGAAAAATAGAAAAATAACCTACCCCATTATTAAAACGGAGGTCACTGCATATAAAAAAAGTATTCAATGATAGGTATTTGTTTTTTTTTTCGTAGAATAAAGTTGCTAGAAATAATGAATACCAACAGTTGATAAAAAATTGTGAAATAATTTTTCAAGTTTTAATAAACATTTGTGTAAAGTTAAAAAATCTCTAGTTATTTTATCCAGCACTTCTTCCAATATTTAACTTAGATAAATAAATGTTTCAAACAAAAGATTCTTACTATTTTTCGTAGAATAAGATACGGTAATAAAAAATATGTTTCCGTTTGAAACCACAAAATTGAAACGACCTTGCACACGTCCATCGACTTAAAAATAAATAAAGCCATTTTATTCCCTCTTCGATAATAAAAACTTTTGTTCGAAATAAAAAGTAATGCATGGTTGATGCAGAAAATTAACGAGAATAGGTAAAATTTTCGGCTTTCCGATGCTGTTCTTTAAGGATAGGATTTTGCAGAGTGAGAGAGAAATATGCGTTTATTTTCGGTTTATTATATTTAAAAACTCATAAATGGTATAATCTTTAAAATAGTTTTAGTTTCTTCACATTGCTCTAAGGAATACGACCTAATACAGTTTTTATCATAAATTTTGTATATAGTTAAATGCCATACTCTAATAATGAAATTAGTAACTATTTGCATTGACAAACTGCGATATTCAAGTACAATAGAAATTTACAATTAAAAAATATATATAGTTGTATTCGTCAGAATAATAGCAATTATTTAAAACAGTTTTAAAGATTATACTATGTTCGGTTTTTTAATTATTTATAAAAAAAAGCCGAAAATAAACGCATATTTCCCTCTTATTTTGCAAAATCCTGTCCTTAAGGCTTTTAATCAGTATTACCTAAACTAACTTTTCCCAAAGACATTTTGAATGATTTTGTGCGGGATTCTATCTAACTATTAAAAACCAGATTCCAACCTAGCGTTACCGAAACCAAGAACCTACTGCTTCTGTCATAATAACAGGCAAGTGAACAGAGAGAGAGAGAGAGAGAGAGAGAGAGAGAGAGATACTTAGACAGCAGCCTTTTCTCACACAATAAATATCCTAAATATCTGGAAACCACTCTCCTTAAAACGCTTTTTTCAAGAATCATTTGTTCAAAATTACTACAAAACGAGGAACTATATAATACCAACATTTAAAACCACGTCTTGTGTCCCTTTAATAATAGGGTGGCGTTGGTAATGGGGGTGATAGTGAAGGTGTGGCCGATGCCAAAAAAATATGAGACCTTGGCTTCTCATACATATGCTAAATCCTAATTTTATAGACTCTTACTTGCCTGATTTACCTATTTACCCCCCTTTACCCACCAACCCTTCAACAGAATAAGATCAAAATAATCTAGTTCCAAATCTCATTATAATTCATACGCGTACCAAATTTCGGTTCCAGAGTAATCGTGGGCCCTAAGAAAGTTTCAGACAGACAGAACGACAGATAGAAATTTTCTTTTTGCTCAAACTTCAACTTTCGATGTTTTGTAATATTTTAAACCTATTTGAGCAAAAAAAGTTTTTTAAATTTTTTCACCGTTACTACACTTTCATTTCACGTGGACCTAATACTATTATGCACCATGCACCTAATACTCTTATAGAACCCAGGAAAATCAATTTTATCGATAAATGGCAAAAATTAACTTAGAAAAATTTCTCGCCTTAAGAGACGTCTCGCCTTAAGAGACATCTAAGCAGGTCTAAGTAGATTATTTGGAAACTACGCCGAAAATGAACTAGTATTTTGCGCACAGTATGGCAAAATGGTAAAAAATCGCTCTGAGAGTCAACTTTTGAGCTACACTGAAAAAAGTACTCGTGTAATTTTACATGCATCTTCATGTAGATCTAAGACCAGTGATAATGACTAGAATTTCACAGACTGGATGTAAAAGTTGGTGTAAGATCACATTAAGACAGGAATAAATTCACAAGTTATGTATATTTCCATGTGGCATGTATTTTTACATGCATTTGTCTGTAGCGATTTCTATTACATAACGCAAATTTAAATTCCATGAATTCTAATGTAATGAGGCTGTAAATTTACATGCACTTTTTTCAGTGTATCAACGTTTTCTTTTAACACTTGCAAACGCTTTGACGAATTTTATATTTTTTTTACCTCCTTTAAAAATAGTGTAGAGATGGTAATGGGGTGATAGTTGGGGTGGCTCATGGAAGAAAATAATTTGAGATCTTAGCTTCTAAACTCAAATTTTATGGACTCCAACTTGTCTGTTTTACCTGTTTACCCTCATTTACCTCCATTTACCCCTGAACCCTTCAACGGAATTAGACCAAAATATAATATAGTTCCAGATCTCGTTATAATACATAAGTGTACCAAACTTCAAGTCAACATAATATACGCTTTCAGGGTAAACGTGCACACAAAAAAAGTTACAGACAGTCCGACAGATAGGCAGACACGAGGGGGCAACCGCTGAGGGGAAATAGTGTACAAATCGGAGGAATTAGGAAGGAATTGAAGGTATTTCGGAAGGAATTATTAGGTATTAAGGGAACTACAGGGGAATTTTGGAGGAAATAAATATTATTACGAGGTATTAGAAGGGAATTAAGAGGAAATCAAAGGTATTAGGAGGGAATTAGAGCGTAAAAATATTGAAATGGAATGTTTATCTTGAAGAATTACATACCAATTCTTATATAAGGGACGTCAGTGTTGTAAACACATTAGCGCAGAGATTGGCGCTAAAAATATCTAGTAAAGACAATATATTTAATTTAATTAAACTACCGATGATACTATGGACTTCTAGTTCAGTAATATTACGATTTATATCGGACAAAATTCATAAAGTTTTGAAAATTGGTAGAAATGTTAAGGATAGCATAAGAATTACTAAACCGAAAAGTTCCCACCTCTAAATAGTGTGATTCATTCCCTAGGACGCCGTTTCCACCCCCATTTTGAGGTTTTCTAGATTATCTCGGGAACGGTGCACTTTTTGATCAATGATTCCTTATAAAAATCTCTCTATAAAAAACGTCTCTACATTTTTTTTCCTAAAATTAATAGTACCGTGGGAAATAAGGCGCACAATAAATTGTAATCTTTACTATAATCTACTTTAAAGTTCAATGCTTAACGCTAAAGCAATAGCTATTAAACTCCACCTAAAATTGTAATAAATGTACCACTTCTACCCTCTCACCTCTATAAAATAACGCGATTTTTAAAGAAGCGAGAATATTGTATATTGTACTTGTTTCCACGCCACCCTAGAGGTAAAGTACTTGACGTGTGGTGTCCCTTGTAGGCCGAATCCACTAATTATCAAAAGTTTACCTACGTTAATTAATCTTCATCGTCTTCCATAGATTCGGCATTTATGCATGCTTGTCCGTGGTAATGGTAACACATTGTGGAGCAACGTAAGCCTGCTCTTCTGCAACTGCACCTGTTTTCGCACCCTAATTTGCACGAACAAGAAATTAGTGTTGTAACAGATTCGGGAGCCGGCTCTTTTGTTGTCATAGTTTGAATTAATATACCGCCAACTTTTTTCCATCCCCAATCAGTAGCTTCTAGCGCAACGTTTTTCCATGTTTGTTTTTGGTAAAAAACGCGATATTATGAGTGTTGCCGAGCAGCAGCAGAAGTTGTTGGTGGTTTTGATAATATTACAGTATTGTTCGCTTCACCAACAAGTTTGTTAAAAGTCATGAATCTGTATACATCATGACTTTCTTCTGCGGAGGTAGAGTTGTATGAAGCTAGAACCAATCGCTCTCCTACGTCTACAATTTCTCCATGACTAGCTTTTTCGTTATTAAAACTTTGCAGGATGTCTTGTAATACTTCAGTAATATAACAGTTAAAATTGTAATATATTGAACAAAATTCATAAAGTTTCAAAAATTGCGTGCTTCATCCCCTAGAGGACGTCGTTTCCACCCCAATTTTGAGGTTTTCTAGATTATTTCTGGAACGGTGCATTTTTCCATAAAAAAACCTATATACAGAATTATTCCTTATAAAATTCTCTATAAAAAACTTCTCTAAACTTTTTCCTAAAATTAATAGTACTTTGGTAAATGAGGCGCAAATGTAATCAGCGCAGGTCATATAATTCGCTGAATATCCGTATAGCTATTTTCAAAGCTGTCTTTACGCGAAAAAAGTATAAATATCTATACACCACCACAATGTAAAAAATTTCGATTTCTCCCACTACATCTCAGATGACCCAAGGTTACTGCATTATTTTAGAGCTTGCTGTAAACGCTGTTACTGTTCAGAGCTGCCAATGTGCGGGACTTACGCAAAAACCGGGTATTTTAAACCCACTTTCGGGTAAAATCGAAACCGGAAGTCGGCCATTTTGGTTCTTTACATTATATAATTGGAAATTACATCCCATATCACTACACCAAATTTGAAAAAAATCCATTCGTCTATTCAAAAGTTACAACAGTGTCCCTATCGGCTGAGCGACCCGGTATACAATATTCTCGCTTCATCAAAAATCGCGTTATTTTATAGGGGTGAGAGGAATTTATTATAATTTTAGGCGGACTTTAGTAGCTACTGCTTTAGCGTTAAGTATTGAACTTTAAAGTAGATTATAGTAAAGATTTCAATTTATTGTGTTGGCCGGAACCAACCCTTATGTGTGCGCCTTATTTCCCACGGTACTATTAATTTTTAGGAAAAAAGTGTAGAGACATTTTTGGTAGAAAATTTTATAAGGAACAATTTTGTATATAGGTATTTTTATCAAAAAGTGCACCGTTCCCGAGATAATCTAGAAAATATTAAGGTATTAGGAGGAAATAAAGGTATTTGAGGAATTAGGGGAATTACAAGGAATTAAAGGGGAAATAAAGGGTATTTTTCTAGACTAGGTATTAGGTGTACAAAATTTCGCCAGCGGTTGCCCCCTCGGACAGACAGAATTATTTTTTGCTCAAACATAAAATCCCGGCTCTTCATGAAATTCTGAGCCTATACATACTATAAAAAGAAAGAAAAAATTGTGCTACTGTACATTCACTCCGCTACGTGGATGTGGAAGTAAAACTTGTCAAAGCGGTAGTGACTCACTATTTCAGGCTCATTCGCAAGTATTTAAAAAAAACGTTGATAGCTCAAAAGTTGACTCTTAGAGCGATTTTTGATCGTTTTCCCACAATGTGAGACATGACACAAAAGGTGAAAAAGTGGAAAATACGCCGAAATTTTTCGACATCGTACGGCAACGTTAAAAAAAACGCTTAGACTCAGAAAATAATAAAAATTAAAGAATTGGCAGGAAAAATATTAAGTACAAAACCGCGGAAAGTATGAAAGGTGCGGAACCTCCAAAACGAATTTTTAGACAAAAAAGGCTAAAATTTCCAAGGTCGGTATTTACCATAATTATGAAATAATAGAAAATGTCAATTAGCCCATAATAATATAATATGCAATGATGGCTATTAAGACACGAGCATGAGAATCATAAATTTATTAATTACAGATTACAATTTAGAAAATATTATGAAAATTAAACTTAGGAAATATTATGGATTATTATTTCAATTTCACTTTTACTATCACACATGTTCACTGATTTTAATTGCAAGAAGCATAAAGTTCGAAAATTTGCTAGGTTAAGTATGATTTGTCAAAATTGATAAATTTTAGATCTGTCAGTTGTTCAAGGCAACCATTGATATTGGCAGAATATTGCTGTGTGTCGCGTTTCTACTGGCTATAAACTTGTATCTTAATGGAAAAGTATCTTAATGAATCTTATTAAAGTACAGGCAGGGAATGTCCAATAAATGAATTAAAGTATGAGAGTAGAAATAAATTCTTATACGTATATCTATCTAAGGGTAGCTCGAGAACGAACCCTTGGTTCTCTTCACTTATTAGGTTATATGTCGTTAGTGCGTTTTCGAAAGGAAGTGGAAAAACCTCATATAACTCACATATTACTGTAAAAAGGCTTTCAAATCTTCTTGTGTAAATGGTAAAATCGTTATTAGGAACTATTAAGCTAGCCACGAGCGAACCAAAATTTAAGTGAGTATATTTTTGTCGCCAGTGCCAAGTGAAAGAGCCAAACATAAAATTCTAAGAAAATGTGAATCTTTTTGCGTCAGTTGATTGATACTGTTATTCTACATTTCATGTAGTTTAGATAACGCCCTTCAAGGGAGGCGTCCGCGCTTGCTATGTTTGGTGGGCAAATTCTCATTAAATATATTGTTAACTAGATAGGCTTATTACCATGTTTATTTATATACTATTGAACGTTATGCAGTAAATGGTATTACTGAACTATTGTATTTTCTTGATTGACTTTAATTTTAACCACTCTGGCGTTTTCGATTGTTGTTACGTCGACAACTGAATGTATACAATTCTCTTAGGGTTCTCACGTCTGTTATTCAGGACAACGATCAGATCACGAAAACTAATGGGATGAATTCTTTAAAAGTAATTAAGAAATTAAGAACTGTATAGAATAATAAGCAGTAGTTAGAGATAAATCGGATACATCGTAAGAAGGCAGACTGGAGAGACCGGTAAGAAATCTACGATAGGTATACTTTAACTTTTTCTCGTCTATTATAGGACTTCGGTTATTGATGGTCTTATAAAAATTTAATCGAATCCACTGAAAGTAGGAAAAGCCATCATACGTTGAAGAAGAAGCGACTTGGCTCCCTCAGTAAAAATAAAGGAGAAGGGCGGTTTTCGGCCCTTTTTATTTTTGGTCAAAAAATTTAGAAATTTTTTTTATCATATATATTCAATATCTCATCTATTCCACTGCAAGCAGAACTTCCCCCTCCATATATCCTCCTTAAATTATTAAAGAACCAGTTTACATTGGTACACATGCTTTGATGTTCTTGAACTTGAAATTCATATTTTCTTTGAATAAGCTGCACCTTAAGCTCCCCCACTACTATACACACCCCCAACGACAAGGACTCTCTCCGTCCACTAACATAAACCTGTATGCTCCTATCAGGTATAAAATAGTTTTAAAAGGATTTTTTATTTACAATAATAATAAAATGTCAATTTCTCTTATACACACTCTCCTCAATCACTCACGCCATCATCATACTGCTACAAGTTTGAAAATCGTATCATGAAGACACAACCTTACGCCCGTTTTACTCCTTCTCCCTACGAACAAAGCAACAAAAATACGAAGAAAGATAGTTAAGCTCTAAGTTCTGAAAAATCAGACAAAAGTACATGTATTATAAACTTTAAATCAACAGACAAAAAATGAAAAAAATTCTAACCTGAACCTCTCTCACAACTCTACACAACAGAATGGTTCTGGAGAAAGGGTGTGGGGGGGAGGGGTATAACAGGAATTGGCATTTTATTAATAATGTAAATAAAAAGTCCTTTTAAAACTTTTATATCTGGTAGCAGCATAAAGGTTTATGTTGTGGAGGAGAGGGTACTTGTTATTGGGGCTCGGGGATGTTGGGGTATTGTATAGTAGTAGGGAGAGCTTAGGGCGCAGTTTATTCAAAGGAAATATAATTTTCAAATTCAAGAACATCTAAGCATGTGTGCTAACGTAAACAGGTTCTATAATAATTTAATGGAGTTACACGGAGGGGGAAGGGTTGGGGGAAGTTCTGTTTGTGGTCTAATAGATTAGATATTGAATAAATACTATAAAAAAAATTCTAGTGAGATAATTTTTCATTATAAATTATACCCAAGAAGTGGTTCGGATTTTGTTATAAGCTCCTTTACTCAGACAAATCTAAATCTCTTTGATTTAAGAGGGTGATTGAGTTAACTTGGAAGGTGGTTAACAAAGATTTTCAAACATCTTCTGATCCACTTTGATCATGAAAACCTGAATATTAACAGATCCCGTTTCAGGAAACCTCCAGCTTGAATTGCCAAGATGTTTTTGGAAAATGACTGGTCAGGCCAGTAAAACGGATAGAGAAGTTACCAACAGTGTTTCATGATATATCATGAATTACGGTTTTGAGATGCCCTTTAGAACCTAATCGTCTCTCAACAGACTTAGAACAGGAGATGGTAGGTATACTGATACTCTTCACAAATGGGATAAAGCACCTCCCTCAAGGTGCAACTGGGGCGCTGAAACGGATTAAGCATGATATCTCATATACCACTGAGCAGTAAAAGCCTATGGGGGAACTACTAAGGACCTCTTGGTTCCTACTGAAGAATCATTGCAATCTAATGTTATTTCGTAATCTATAGTTGTCTACAATTTTATATACATCTATTATAGATACTTTTTGTCTTATTTTAACCTGTAATGTGCAATATTCCATACGCCAAATAAATAAATATATAAAATATTACATGTAAAGTTTTCAGTGACGTATTGATGACATTTTGATTCTTACCAAAAGTGAGATTTCCTGGTCCACTTCCTTGTATGGGCAAGATTAATATTCTTCCATTCATTTCATAGTTAGATAAAATATTTATACGACTGAATGATACGTCCACCAGAATATGTTTTTTGATCAAGTCAAATCTGAAATATAAAAAAGTACATCAATAATTCTACGAAAATTATTGAATCGGTTTTATATCATCTTGTTTATAATAGGAAAAATACTTTGGGTAAGTAGTAATTTAAGTAGAGAAAACATGCTTTATTAAAAACTGTTGCAAATTAAAATCTTAGAATAATTCACCCACTATAATGTTTTAGGACAGGCCTCCATTAAGGCATAGGAAGCTATTTCGGCAATGATTCAATGTACACACAAGCGGTAACTGTTTATTCAATTAGAACTGGTGGATGCAATGAGATACCGGGGAGTATAATAGAGACTCAATAAGTTAGATATAAACGCCATCACTATATTTATATAACTGTTGTTGTAAAGTGTGAATAGAGTCCAAGCTCGTACTTGAGAGTGACTAGACGCTTTTTATAAACGCTTTACAAACGGCCAGTAAATCGTGAAAAAGACCGGTAATAAGTTGGCCTAAATAGACCAAAGTTACCCTAGTTATTGAGTAAAAAATTCTACATACGGTGGTGGTGTCAACATAACAACAATTAAGTGATACGTGCCAATAATCAATAATTAATAAATACGTGATTAAATTCTTCAGTGTTGTGCAGTGAAAAAAGCTGACAGATCGAGCATTCGATGAAGGGACGGAGCAGAAAAGAAACATAGATCAAGCTAAGTGTCCAATAACCACTTATAAATCAGTCACATTTTGTAGACAACTTAAACAGGTCGGGCAATAAATTAGATTAGATAAGTCAATAAACAATTTCTCTTTCAGCTATACATATATGACTAAACCCCAGGGGCGTACTATCAGAGTAACAGTACATCGCGCCTAATTAAATTAATTCAAAAATAACAACAAATTTTGGATAAAATTGTTGCCCATCCTGGTTTCAGGTTTCAGCAAATCTAGAAAATTCTCATGCAAGCTTTAAAAACATACTGATTGTTTACACAGTCCACGTACCCTCAGACAAGAGAGCAGGAAGGGTATTCAGGCAGATAACTCAAGAAACCAGAATAAACGAAAAAAGAAAAATGCCCATATAGGAAAAGACGATCAGACGGAGGAGGATAAAAGCATCATAGGAAAAACATTACTCCACACATGGTCAAATAAAAATGGAAACGCGCTGAAAAATCTAGCACACATGTTTGACCTAACAATAAGAAACACATGGCCAAAAGCCAAACCTGCACTGACACCTGGAGCAATGGAAGATCAACTTCACAAGTAGATCATATCCTGGTAAGCAGAGGATAAGAGAAAGGATCAAGAACGTTAAAGCAAAAAGGGCAGGAGAAATCAATACAGACCACAAAATTCTATACGGAAAATTGGAAATAAAAGAAGGAAAAACAAGTCAAGAAAACAACAAGACACTACACAGTACCTGGAATATTTCCCTACTACAGCACGAAGACTATCGGAAGAAATACGGTGAAGAAATAGAAAACCAACTGACAGGAGAAGAATTAGACTGGACATCAATGGGCGCAAAAATAAAAATCGCAGCAAGAAAAACGTTAAAAAGGGACAGATCACCTATGAGCCCGACAAGAAAGGAAAAAAACAACAAGTGCGAACAGCTAAAAAAGATGAAGGCCACAGGCGAACAACAGCTGACGGGGAATATAAACGAAAAACTAAAAGAAGCACTGAGGGAAAAAAAGAGAGGCGGAGAGAAACCACGACGAGGAAAAATTCAAATCATTCTTCAAAAACATAGAAGCACTTCCAACAGGACAACGACTAAACCAAACCTTCAAATATCTGAAAAAATATAGAAGAAACAACAGTACCCACAGGAGAAGATACATACCAATACAACATTGGACCAAGAAGCTGGAGGAAGAAGAGAAAGCAAATAAAGAACGAACAAAACTAATAAAAGAAACAGACCACTGGCCCTTGGACAAGTCACCATCAAAAGACCAACTGCTAGAAATAATAGCCAGAGCTAGAAGAAACACCGCACCTGAAGTAGATAAAATAAACAACGAGTTATTACACTACGGCACGGAAAAACTAAAGGAGCAAACCCTAGAAATCGTCACCAGGGTATGGACAGAAAACACACCTCTGCCTACGGAATGGACCAAGACTATACAAATACCCCTCCCAAAAACCAACTCGCCACAGACCATAGAAGACTACAGAAGAATAACACTCTGCAGCATAGGATACAAATACTACGCACAATTCCTGCTCGAGCAACTAGAGAAGTACATTGGAAGACCGCCAGACTACCAGACAGCATTCATCAAAGGCAGATCAACGGACGACCACATGTACACCACCAGAAGAATACTGGAAGAAAAATGGGAAGAAGGGACAAAACTGCATATAGCCGCTATAGATCTCCAACAGGCATTCGATACCATCAGTCACGAAGCCATAGTCAACACCCTGTATAACAAAGGAGTGCCGCACTATCTAATAAACAAGATAATAAAAACCTGCCTTCATGAAACAACTGCCATACAATGGTTCGGACAAATGACGGAAACCAGACAAAAGAACAGAGGTGTCAAACAAGGATGCCCCCCTATCCGGAAACACCAAATTTTAACGAAGACACGGAAACACTGAAAACCCCAATCGTATTAGCCTACGCCGATGACCTCCTAATCGTCGCAGAAGAAGAGCAACAAATTCTCAACTTCCTAGAAAACATGAAACCGCATTTGGACACATCTGGGCCGAAAATAAATTTCAAGAAAAGTCTAATAATGGAGCGAGACCCATCAACAAAAGAGAGTCGCATCAGTGGAGAAGAATACAAAATAGGTGACTACTCCCTAAGAACAACGAACAAACTGAAATACCTAGGAACATATCTGACGAACCAACTGAAAAGGAGAGAAACAGTAAAGGAGAGAATAAAAACAGCACACAGAGTCACAAGAGCAATTATACCGTTCATCGAGAAAAACAAGCTATCATGGGGCCTGGCCAAACGGCTGTACATAGCCATCATACTGCCAACAATGACATATGGAGTTAAAAACGCGGCAACAACAAAAGCCAACCGAAGAAGTTTGAGAAGGGCTGAAAGGGACATCATCCAATTACTTAGAAAAACAACAGGGCAAAAACAACGACATAAAACATCAACACTACTAGAAGGGAAGACAATCACAAAAAGGATAGAAATGTACGCAATGAAGTACTGGGTACACGTCCAAAGAAGGGAACCAACACACCTACTGAAGAAAGCACTAACACTGAACAGCAGCAAACTTAAAATTGGGAGACCATGTTACACGTGGAAAACAACAATCGAGAGGATCATGAACAAATTAGGAAAGGACCAAACATACTGGGAAAGAAAAGCGAGGGGAAAAAATTGATTTCACAAAGAAATCGGAGCGATATATACTCTACCAGAATCAGAAACGGAGGAATCAGATGCCTCAGAAGAAGAAGAAGAAGAAGACTTGTAGAAACAGAAGTACAAAAATAGGAGCACAGATAGCAGCGACACAACGCGGCAACATATCTCACAAAAAGACCCAGAATAGGCAGAAGCCCAGAACAAAAAATACAAAAAAGTGGGCTTAAACGCTCCCTCACGACATAATGCGGTAACGCATCTCACAAATACCTACACCTCCCATCCCATATTCCTTTACCATGCGCCATGTGGCTCTCGCTGCTGGCAACAAGCATGACCTTAGTCCAATCCAGCGTGGACGTAGCAGGCCCAGCTGTATAACTTGGGAGTGGCAGCAATGCCTACCGCACGCTGGTAAATCAATCAATCAATCAATCAACTGTTGTTTTAAAGTGTGAATAACTCAATTTATAAAATAATTAAAATTAAGAGTTCTGAGACAAAAATAAACTTCTCATTGTGTTCGATCATATATTCTTTATAGCGATTTATTTTGTGATTACAACAATATATTTGAATATAATAACATTATCCAATGTTGCTTGAAGCTGAAATAAATATTTTAGATTTTGTAATACAATTGAAAATAGACCAGTCATACTGTAGAGGTTGAGCTAGGTGAAAAACAACTCAAAATGTGCAGAATATGGGTGCGTTTATTTTTCAGAGTTAACAATCTAAAATATGTAAACAAATACTCATCTTTACCATACATGGCTAAAATATTCGAAATTAAGTAAATCACCGAAATAATTAGTAAACATAAAATAGTTTATCACACACAAATAAAACGCCATAGTTTATAAATTAACAGCAAACTATATACATTAACATATTATCCTACACATATATAATATTACATCTACCTAATACCAGGTACCTTGTGATTACTTACTTTGTAGTACAAAGTTACATTATTCACCAAAAGGCTATTAGATTAAAAAGTAGAACAACTTAGCCGTTTTCTTATAGCAATCAGATAAGAAGTCCGGAATGCTTTTTAATCCGAAAAACAATCAAACAATTAAACCCTAAATGATACAAGCAGTGGCCTCTCCTAGCCAGCGATGGCAACCATGTCTACAATAGTAAGAATCCTGCTATGGCAGCCATGTCTCAGTCCGCAGTTACGATACGTAGTTATCTGACGCCGTTAAAAGTCAATCTGTTACATCTTGCCCTCCATTTTCCTAGTAAGGCCTCAGATTCAAGCTGGTAAAAATTTTTTAATTGACTGGCATGAAATATCCCTCTTTCCTTAAGAGAATTAGGATGAACCAAAACGTAAGTGGCGTAGCTCACCCCTATTTTTAACTACGTATGGTCCCTCAAAACGTAACAAAAACTTCTTAGTCTTTGCCTTCAAAACCGAAGATATAGAATTTGCACGCAACAATACGAGAGTTCCCTGTTTGAATTCTACATAGGGACTACCCGGGCGAGATACCGATCTCCGAGCACGAGCAGCGTTGCTTACAAGAGATTTTTTCGCAAGAATGAGTTCAGTTTCCCAAGAAGCCCGATTCTGTTGGGCTAAAGGTCCTTGTATAGATTCGGGCAACAGTTTCGAGCGCTCTACTCCTAGTAGACTCATGAATTAGTGAATTCATAAGTAGTTCAAACTGAGGTAGTTCATAAGCCCATCTCGAATGTTGATCAATGCAGTAGGCTCTACATAGCCGACCAATTTCCGGCATCACTCGGAACATTTGTATGTGCCTGGATTCTCCTTGTCTTTGAAATTTCTGCCCAATTTTTCATAGGATAACGACAATTTTGTCTATATGTTGTTTTGTAACAAAGGTACTGGCCTGATCGCTGGTGTTTCCAGAATGTTTTCCCGGAGTTGGTTAACTTGTCCTCTTCGTGCACTGTTTTGTTCTTGCTGCACCTCCAATGTGTCTTCATGTCCAGATTGTTGCATTGAACCCTGCTGTATCCTTGGAACTGCACCAGTATTTTTTCCAGGCTGCTTCTTGCTCCTTAAATTACATGAGTTTTCCTCCTGGGATGTTACGTTGTTTGTTGGAGAATGTTGTATATGCATTTCGAATATTAAAACCACTTGACACATGTATGGGCGTCAGATGTAGCGGTTGAGCTGGGTTCTCCAAGTTGGCGAAAAACAACTCGAAATGTGCATAATATGAGTGCGTTTATTTTCCAGAGTTAACAATCTAAAATACGTAAACAAATACTCATCATTACCATACGTGACTAAAATATCCGATATTAAGTAAATCACCGAAATAATTAATAAACATAAAATAGTTTATCACACACAACTAAAACGCCATAGTTTATAAATTAGCAGCAAACAATATACATTAACACATTATCCTAAATATATAAAACATTATACCTACCTAATACCAGGTACATTGTGATTACTTACTTTGTAATACAAAGTTACACCATTCAAGGCTATTAGATTGAAAATTAGAACAACTTAGCAGTTTTCTTTTAGCAGTCAGATAAGAAGGCCGGAATGCTTTTTAACCCGCAAAACAATCAAACTGTTACGTGTTTACACACACACTAAACACTAGTTTATTAACTTACGTACTAATTACAACAAACAATTACTTTACTAATATTACACTATACTTCAATTATTCAGTCACTTGATCACTACTCTGCTCACTCTCTGACCATCTGAACTGTACATCAACTAAAACTTAAATGTCCCCACGCCTTTATATACCCAAGGATGAGAGATCCAGAATAGTCTGTCATGATGTCATCAGTCTCTAGATATTTCCAGAAGGCTCTTTACTACTTCCAGACTCTGACACCACGCGCCATCTCTGGGCCGAATGCCAAACTAACCAAACCAGCTTAGCTTTCTGTTGCCCTTATAATTATAACTTAGAGGAAATCTCCACAGATGTCTCTGGGGTATAAACATCTAACAAAACAATTAAACCTTACATGATACCAGCATCTGCGTCTCCTATCCAGCGATGGCAACCGTGTCTACAATGGTAAGAATCTTGTTATGGCAGACATGTCTGAGTCCGCAGTTACGATAGGTAGTTAACTGAGGCCGTTAAAAGTCAATCTGCTACAATACATAGTTTAGAAAGATTAATAATAAAATTTGCGGATACACTATTTTGTTGCCTAATCGAGCATTGAAGTCTCCAAAATAGTTTGCTAGTTGATAGTAATGGTAATTATAATCAAACACTGTTCTAATAGAAATTATTTATTTTTATCCGATATACTTCTTATATGTAAGAGAGGAAGTGCACCTCCAAAAATTCATACACAAAGTAACAATTGTCTTGGGAATATACAGGCAGATGTTTGGAAAAAATTGGGGGTTAAATCCCAAAATGGCCCTATGGTTATAGATAACCTAATGATTAGAGGCAAGGAGTACCAAGACATTACAGATAAGGCTGTTATGTTAAGCTAGCCTACCTAGGCTTCACGGAGGAAAGTAAATCGCTCCCATTGCTGCACTGAGAGTCAATTTTTTTGGCATCGGAAAAAATTCGTTGCCACAGAATAATCAGTAATATTTTAATATTACTAGAAGTCCTATATGTGCTATAACTACACATATTTATCCAGGAAGAAGCTCGATAAGTGGGTCATAGGCTAATGCAAGGCCCAATGCTGATAAGACAGAAGCACGGAAGAGAGCATCAGAATATATACACAGAACAGATCCCATTCTAGAAATTCACACTCATACTACAGTATCTATATAGTTTATATAAAAAACTAAAATAAAACTCAGGGAAACAATCCCCAAGAAAACTTACTCCAGGCTATTCCAAACAGAAAAATGTTCATTGTTCATAAGTAATTTCATTGTTATAAGTGGAAGGGCCGAAGTAGTTATGTCCAGATAATACCCATACGACAGTTAATACTATGTTCCAGCAGCATTGTCTTTACACTTAAAATAGAACTACGAATGCGGAATCGGTAATACTGAAACCAGTAGTATGGGAAGCTGTGAAAAACCCCAAAATATTTATCTATCTAAATTAGAGAGGATGGCTAAGGTTTCTTGGCCATTCGCACAATTCTAAAATAAAAAGCAACTGGCACAATGGCATAATCGAGTCTCTCATATTAGTTAGTAAATATGGAGTAAGAATTCTAGAGAAGATAAGTCAAAAATATAATATGGCAGATATGAATTTAGCCCGATGCGAGGGCTGGAGGACATCAATTGTCATGTCACTAGGAAGAATGGAATGACAGATGTCTGCGATAACTACAGATTGCTGGCTTAATATCACACGATAGTAGATAAATTCTTCAATGCAGATTTCAGCATATCTATCTCAGCAAATACCTCCTGAGCAAGTAGGCTTTGCTAAAGGAGATAGTACTAAACAACAAATACTGAATTTATTACAACCTATCCTTTCAATGACATCTTCAACTCCTCCTATCAGTTTTTCAGCCTACTTCCATTTATCACGAATCTCTCGACCGTTACCTTGGAGAGTCATTAATCACAGGTTAGGCGCGTTACAAGATTTCCGGTATTATCGAAAAATATAGATGGCCCTCTGAATCGGAGATAAATTAAAACAGCTGTTAATGGTTCAGGGAAAACCAGATGGAAATCGGCTAAAATCACATCTTTGATATTTTCTCATCGAGGAACTGGCAGAAAAGAACTTTAGTAAGGCCGTAATGCCTAATAGGCATACATCAAAGGTAGACTAACTAGAATAGTGCATGGTTCATGAAACGTCTGTAAGACAATAAGACATTATTATTTCTTCGCAGAAACAAACGAGTTATAAACAACTTTCAAAATGTCCGTCTGTCCGTCCTTCTGTCCGTCCGTCCGTCACGTTTCTTTTAAGCACGATAACTTAAGAAAGAAAATTCCGATTGTATTGAAATTTGGACTGTAAGTCAATGTTAGCTAGAAGAACAACCCTATTTCTTTTGAATAACATCTGTCAGTAAATAAGAAAGTTAATAACCATATAAAAATAAAAATATCGTTTTCCTAATTTTTATCGCTTGTACTTAAATACAAATTTTTGGGAAATATTATTTCTTATCATTTCTTTTTGTTTATATATTTTTCTAATATACATTTCATAATAGTAATCTCTAATAGTTGAAATGTGATATTCGAAAATAGTCAAGTGGCCGCCAAGGCCCTTGCATCAATTAGGACCAAGTCAATACTGGTTCAAAACTGTAAACAGGCTCTCTACGAACTGGGCTCACCCAACTGGGTCAAATTTATCTGGGTGCCCGGACACTGAAAGATTGAGGGTAATGAGCAGACAAATGCTCTGTCTAAGGGAGGCTCTCAGCGGCCCCTGCTAGTTCCGGAGTCAGCTCTAGGCTACCCAAGATAAAAAGCCAAGTAGTCAATAGAGAACTGGACCCATTCCCAGTTTTCTGACTTCTGGGCCTTCAACCCAGGACAATCAGAATCGTGGTAGGTCTCTTGACTGGACACGACTCTTTCAGAAAACATCTGTACACTATAGGGGTGGTTGACAACTCCTACTGCAGGTTCTGTGGAGGAGGAAACTTCCATTCACGTCCTAAATTCCGGTCTTAGATTTATGAACTTGAGGCACAAACACTTCGGTATTGGTTATACGGTGCTGGAGAAAATAAGGAATGCCCAATAGAAAGGATTTTAACTTTTGGGATAGAATCCAGCCTGAACGGGGAATTCCCTAAATTCGTACTGGTAGGACAATGGGCCACAAGGCTTGAGTGCGACGACCTTTCATCGCCACGCTGAAAGAAGAAGAAGATATTCTAATAATATATATCTATTACAGACATTGACAATTTACCCAATGGCGGGTGGTGGCTTAGAGGCTACAACCAGTTTCATATGTATTAGTTTCAGGCCCATGTGGCAGCATTTTAAATATATTATTAATTTTAAACTCACATTAGGTGGGTAGGAATTTTAATTATCTATTTTTTTATCGTCGCCAAGCTGAACTGAACCTGCCCCGCTCAGCCCTACATTCGCCACGGCGCTACGCACCGGTGTTGTTGGATTGGCTCCGGGATAGGTTTCGAGGAGGAGCATATATGTAATTCAGAATATTAAATAATTTTATTTGCTTTGCCTTGCAATCGAAACTCAGAGAGATTGGATTTTTTTAAAACATTTTCTTTAGATATTTTTTTATTCTAACGAGTGTTTCACCAACAAAGTTGGTATCACAAAATTTGGAAGGTCTGAAAACTAACATTATTTACAAGAAAACGGCGAAAAGTATTCTATAGAAAGTGCAACAATTATACAAAAAGTTGAACAAACCGGCGAAGAGTATAATGCTTATTTTATTCAAATTCCATGAAAAAATACTTTATTTCTTACCTTTTTCCAGAATGATTCCTGTTTAAGGTTGGCTTCACATTATTTTTGGTCATTTATATAATACAGAAAGATTGGGACAACGCTTAACCGTAGATTCTTGACATTAAAACAAGTTGATTTAACTCAAAAAGTAGTGGTCTAACTCTTTTCGTTTTCAAGATACAGGGTGGTAAAGTAAAAAAATTGTATTCGTAATTTGTTTCTATCTTGGAAACTATTATACGTATCTACTTCAAAGTTGGTAAAGACATGTTTTTCAGGTCGCTAATTACAATGCTGATATTGCCGATGCCATATTTTGTAGATGGCGCTAGTTACAGGACTTTTACGCGACACTTTAAGCCATAACTTTTTTGAGGTTAAGTTTTGGACATCGTCTTCTATTATAATCGAAACGTAATTTAGTTTCCTAAAGAAAAGGTGTACTTGTTTAAACGCGATAAAATGCATTCTTTCAAAGAAATACGCGATTTAAAAATTTATCACAGTTCGAAGAAATTCAGTTGTACCTAAATGTTGTTTCTTATCTAGTAAGTGTACGTCAAGTATGATGTCTTGAAATCGTCAATAGTGCTTGTTGTAGATACGTATAATATTCTCCAAGATAGAGACAAAATACGAATATAATTTTTTTCTACTATACCACTTTGTATCTTGAAAACGAAAAGAGTTAGACCGCTACTTTTTGGGTTAAATCGTTTTGTTTTGATGTCAAGAGTCTACGCTAAGCGTTGTCCGAATCTTTTCAAAACACCCGGGGTAGGAATTTTAATTATCTATTTTTTATCGTCGCCAAGCAGAACTGAACCTACCCCGCTCAGCCCTACATTCACCACGCGCTGGTGTTGTTGAATTTCTTCGAACAGGTGTGTGACAAAGTTGTAAATCACGTATTTCTCTGAAAGGGTGCATTTTATCGCGTTTAAACAAGTACACATTTTCTTTAAGAAATTAAATTGCGTCTCGATTATAATAGAAGACGATGTCCAAAACCTAACCTCAAAAAAGTTATGGCTTAAAGTGTCACATAAAAGTACTGTAACTAGCGCCATCTATAAAATATGACATGGGCAATATCACCATTATAATTAGCGACCTGAAAAACGTATCGTTACCAACTTTCAAGTAGATACGTATTCTAGTCTCCAAAATAGAGACAAATTACGAAAACAATTTTTTTACTTTACCACCCTCTATCTTGAAAACGAAAAGGGTTTGGCCACTACTTTTTGAGTTAAATCGACTTGTTTTGATGTCGAGTATCTACTGCTAAGCGTAGTCCCAATCTTTTCGAAACACCCTGTATAAAAGTTTAGGTGTAAGATTAATTTCAACATTATTTTATACTTTATTAAATAAAAATAGGTTATAAACAGAGCTGGGCGAATACTTTGAAAAAGTATTTAAATATTAAATACTAAATACTTTCAGAAAATTGAAAGTATTTAAATACTAAGTATTTTCAATAGATAAAAGTATTTAAATATACCAGTCGGTTAAGGCGTATTGAGTGGCGAATATGCTGATCGACTGCCTACCGCGCACTGGGTTCGACCCCCAGCCCCGGTATTGACAACACCGGTGGGTGTGGATGTATGTCTGCGTTTTTCCAAATGTGTAACCCCCTTCCGCACAGCCTTGGCTATGGATTTGGGAGTTGTCTACTATCTGTGGTGTGTTTAATAAATAACAAAGGTAATTAAATAGTTTAAACTTAGTATTTAAATACTTTCTGATTATTTAAATCCTTTGATAACGCTGAAATATTTTGAAGCATAGTTAAGTGCAATAAAAATAGCCTTTAATGGCTAAAAATCGCCAAATTGTATATTCTATTTTTGTAGAAATCAGTAAAGACTTAATATTATCATATTATTATTATTATATTAAATACTATTTGACTATTTTAGGTTTCAATATTTTAGGTTTCATGACTTTCATGAACTTCTACAACACTATTTTAATACATCTATACTTAATCAGTTCTAGTTGGGTATTGGACTTTTACTTATCCGTAGAGCTAGACCTTTGCGTCTTCTGTAAATACCCAAATAAAGCACAGAGATTATGGTACTAGTTCAACTGTTCTCTGTCACAATCACAAAACATATATATATATATGCAGAGTGAGAGGAAAACATGCGTTTATTTTCGGTTTATTATAAATATTTAAAAAATCATAAATGGTATAATCCTTAAAATGGTTTCAAATACTCCCCATTGCTCTAAGGAATACAACCATATACAGTTTTTATCATAAAATTTGTATATAGTTAAATGCCATATTTTAATAATGAAATTAGGAACTATTTTCATTAACAAACTACGATATTCAAGTACAACAGAAATTTACGATAAAAAAAAGATATAGTTAGAACAGTAGCAATTATTTAAAACAGTTTTAAATATTATAGTATACTTAGTTATTTAATTATTTATAATAAACTGAAAATAAACGCATATTTCCCTCTCACTCTGCAAAAGCCTATCCTTAAGAGGTAACACTTACTGTCTATGTCTGCTCTCAACCAACTTTCTGGGAATTAAGATGTGAATGACTGAAGACTGAATGATGCAATGTGTTTATTAACTACATAGTATGGTACATGTCTTGATTCTTGACGAGTATCTGCCTGTCTCCCTGGTGTATTTGATTATATTTGTTGTATTTATTTAAATACTTTTGAAATCAAATACTTCTGAAAGTATTTAAATATTGTCAGAAAATAATTTAAATACTATTTTAGAAGTATTTAAATACTTCTCAGTTATTTAAATAGTTTAAGTATTTATAAATACTATAGGATCATGTTTACAAATACTAAGTAGTAAATATTTCAGATAAAGTATTTGCAAGTATAAATACAAATATTTGTTGCAAGAAGTATTTAAATACTTGGTATTTAAATACTTTCTAGTATTTAAATACTTATGAGGTATTTGTAAGTACATATTTGGCCAGCTCTGGTTATAAACATAATTTTGTATATCAGGTAGGAATGAATCGCTGTTTATTTCATATACTTCTAGAATACTTACTGTATATCATCGAGGACCACATTTTCAAGTCCACTTAAGACAACATCCTTTAATGTAATAGAGAAGGAGTCGCTAGGTTTTATTTCTATTAGAGGAATATTTAGTGGTTGTAGGTTGGGGGTTTTTAGGGTTCGGTCGCCTGAAATTAAAAATGCATATGGTTACTAAATAAGGAGTGAGGAAAAGGACATAATTAACGTCATATTATCCATAACAGTCCAGAGTGCATTAAAGCAGTTACTTTGAATTTTTTCAAGAGTCTTAGAAATAATATGGGTGTAAAATGAGCCGTTGTTACAACGTCTAACAATTCCCTTTAGAGAAAGCGAGTTGTCAGTTGTGCATTTGCAAGTTAAGTAAGCACAAATCGCAATTGGAAGGCTATTTTACTTTATTACTCTATTTGTCTATTATAATAATATTCCGTAATAAAAAGTTGTAGAAGAAATTAAATTTCACTTAATGTCTACAAAAAATCACATTCACATTAGCATTCATAAAAGGAGACTAAACTAAACTGGTAACCAAACTAAAAAAGTGAAATATTATACAACTTTAAAAATTATCATGTAGGTACTAATAATATGAAAATTGTGTACAGGATTCTCCACATGAAGATAACGTATAATATTATTATATTATTGCAGGATGTCTCAAAAAACTATAACTATAATTGTATTTGGTATGAGAATTTACGATATTCACCAATTTATAAAGATGATGAGAATCGACCAGGGCTCGAGAATTTTATCTATGTGGCCAGAGACGGCTCTCATATAGACATAAAATTATATTTCAAACACCTACTGAAACATTCAGAAAAACGACGAAATGGTGAAATATTCATCATTGCCAGCTACAATGTATTTCTGGTAATAAAGAAACCCGCACACAATACATGGGTTTTGCGGCTCCGGTCAAATTTCGTGAAACTCTGGTAAATAGTAGTTCTGAGTGAGTAGAAAAAGTCTAAATGGGCGCGAAGCTCCAAACCCCATTGGTTCCGAGATAAGACCAGCTGAAGCTCTAGAAACCATCCTTACCAAACCACAAGCGGGCTAATCCACCTAACCCTGAGAAAAACGAGTTGAATCGCTTATTTTTCTTAAAATTATTGAATTCTATACCACAAGCGGCATAACCCACCCAACCCCCAACCCTCTAACCCACATAATCTCTAAACCACGAGAAGGCTAACCCACCTGACCCTGAAAACAGCGAGTTTCATCACTTACTTTTCTTGTGATAACTGAATTCCACACCACTATACGGCTAAATCACCTAACCACCCACCCCCTAGCCCACCTAATCCCTAGAAACCACCCCTACCAAACCACGAGCAGGCCAATCTTCCTGACTCCGGGAACAACGAGTTTAATCGCTTATTTTTCTTGAAAGAATTAAATTCCACACCACAAGCGGGCTAAACCACCTAACCACCAACCCTCTAACCCACCTAACCCCTAGAAACCACCCCTACCAAACCACCAGTAGGCTAATCCACATGACTCGAAATAGTAGTACTATTTTATATTAAAAACAATTAGAAATCAAGAGAAAAGTTCTACATTACATGGGTTAGTAAAGTTAATTGTGTTTACGGGTTTCAAACTCATGCGTTACTGCCATGCTATTATAACTTTACCGATACTACTTTGCATTTATTACTTTACCCTTCATGGCCATCATCTTTTTCAACCTGTATTACCCAGTCATTTAGGGTACGGTGGATTAGGGCGTAGGTGGTTAGGCGTGTTAGCTTGCTTGTGATGTAGAATTTAATTATTTCAAGAAAAATAAGCGATGAAACTCGCTGTTTCCAGTGTCAGATGGGTTAGCCTTCTTGTAGTTTGGTAGGGGTGGTTTCTAGGGATTAGGTGGGTTAGGGGGTTGGTGGTTGGGTGGGTTATGCTGCTTGTGGTATGGAATTCAATAATTAAAAAAAAAATAAGCGACTAAACTCACTGTTCCCAGGGTTAGGTGGGTTAACCCGCTTGTGGTTTGGTAGGGGTGGTTTCTAGGACTTCAGCTGGTCTTGTCACGGAACCAATGAAGTTTGGAGCTTCGCGCCCATTTAGACTTTTTTTCTACTCACTGAGAACTACTAGACCGGAGCCGCAAAACCCATGAAATGTGTGCGGTGGGGTTCTTTAACCTAAAAAGGGTAACGGTTATTACAAAAACATGTAATACATATCTAGCAAATAAAAAAGTTAATTTTTGAATCAAACACATACTTTTTTCTGCTCTGTTTAATATGTATGGCGTGTTTATTATGTTTATTTTCATAATAATTAAATATAAAAGCCCGATAAACTGTTGGTAACATAAAATATTTTTCCCCAATAAAATAACCATTTTTATATAATATTAAATCATACATAACAAACAAAGTTAAGGATTAATGGCATAAAATTGCCATGTACCGGGTGCATCAAAAATGTACACAACGTGATAAAATGAATTTTATTTCATTTTAAAATGTTAATACGTAACCTACTTTTATCGAAAATCTACTATATTTGTGAAACGTACTGAGAATTACCTAAAGACGTAGTTGATTATTTTACAATTGCAGTGTTGAAGGCATTCGATTCTGACCGAGTGTGAACATTAGATTCCAATGTATGGCGTACTGTTATATATTTTTTACTGATGCAGTTTTACTATCTCCTTTTTTTAGACAACGCCGCCGAAATTGTTTGACAAAATCTCTTTTACTATACCTACACTGTGGCAATTCTACGCATTTATATTAACATTTAATAAAGGGAGAGGGTAGATCAACTAAGATCGCAATTTCCAATTCGTAGTATAAATATAGCCATGTGTATGCAAGTATAGTGGGGCCCACAGTTAATACAGCGATATAAAAAAGCTCGCAAAAACGTAAAGGGTACCGACCATGTGTCAATTTCAGTCTATTTACATAAAAGGCCATAAAAGTGTTCGGCTTCTTTTATTATGATCATAAAAACATGGTCACATATTTTCTAACAACAATGTAGGGCACTCCCACTGAATATAATTGGTTGGAATTTTCTCTACCGGAATTATGATAGGTTGGAATAAATTATGTGGTCAACGTGGACTAACGATAGTAAACGTGGAGCGGCGGGCGGTACATTAATCAAAGGTGGTCGGTACCCTTTACGTTTTTTTGCGAGCTTCTTTATATCGCTGTATTACCGATGGGCCAAACTATATCTACAAACCTAGCTTGAAATTATACAGAGTCGATGGTATACAAAAATGTATCGTATATCTCAGGCTGCAGTATACTTTCGGATTCGCGATTTTCCAGAACTGCAATTTTATGAAACAGATCTTTATTGTAGTAGTTGCAACAAAACAATTTCTTGGACATCTAAATAAATTTGAATAGACATATTTCCTCACAAAAGAATATGTGTGCTAGAGGCTCTACTGATAGCGACAGTGAGTGTTTATAATAAACTGACCATATTAACTTTGGATATTACGGAATTTCCTTTAAAAAAGTACAAGATACGATATATTGTGTTATACTTGCATAAAAACCTTTCCGCGCTTCCAATTGCGATTTGTGCATTTTGAAGTCACAGAAATAAAATTCCCGAGCTCTGGTAATGACTTAAAGACACATAGCCATCATGAAATAGCTCAAAAAATATTTTTTTGCGGACATAAAGGCTACCCACCATCACTATTATCACTACTTCTAATTAAGCTCCATCCCCTATGGTGCGACAAAAAGCGACTGGATAAGACCCAGCACCGGTATAAGTACTCTACTGGCGGCATATTTGTGTTTTCTAGATGTGAGAAATCGTTTACGAATTCCTTGGAGAGTCCATTGTAACGACAGCTCGATTCGTCAAGAAGTGCGCCTCTCAAAATGACCACGCAGTGTCGTGTTCTCTAGAACTCTATCATTGCTTGGCTACATGAACCAGAGAAAGAATAATAGAGAATGGTTAATGGTTCAAGGAAACGCAGATGGCAAGCATCAAAGAGGACACCCTTCACAGTTTTGGGTTGATATCTCCACGAAACTGATAGAAATGAAATTTGATGTGACAGAGCGTTTTACAGGCAATCGCAACAGATGTCGTAATATTGTGAGGCGTGTCATAAGAGATACGAAAGAAAATAATACGTAGATCAGAAAACGTTTGTCGAGACACTGTGAATAAGAAGAAAAATAATGTAAATGGTAAAACCCACAGAATTTTAAAGAAAAATAACACAGGCTTACACAAAAAAGTTTTGTACTACCCAAAAAACTACTATGCCTATACGTATTTTGGGGAGCTGAAACCGACTCCGATGTCAGAATTGACCCATCACGTCAGGATTTTGACATTACCTCCAAAAACAGGTAAAAGCCAGCCAAAACGGAAGTTAAAGATAAATTGAAAGCCTAAACGAGCTAACCACTTTCCCTATATATATTTTGGGGCGCTGAATCCAAATCCGAGGTCAGCATCGCGTTAAAATATTTACATAACCTCAAAAAAATATTTATAAATTGCATTACGATCTTCTATGGTAGCGTACTCTCTTACTTTCGAATGTCCTGTGTAATGACATTATTTTTCTCTTTCTTGTATTTTCTGGTATATCCCGTTTCTAGATTCACCAGTAGTCTGCCATCATATTCTAATCCCATCTTCCTTGATATCGACGCTACATCTCGCGAATATCTTAATGAAACCGTTCCCCTTGCTCTTCACTATAATCTCCTAGATTTTCAAATGTATATGGGAGTGCAAGAAGTGCAATTTTAGGTTCACTAGCCAACTCAGGTACTCTAAATCCTTAAAAAGCTCAGCCACTATGTTTCTATAGTCTGTTTTCTTCAAGTTTCTAAGAAATCCTTCAATGACGTTTCCAAAACTTACCCATACTGCTCTTTCAAGGCCATCCATTGTTTTCTCAAAATTTTCAACTCTTAAGAGTTTTCGAATTTGAGGTCTTTTGAGCTCTTTTATTTTCGCATTAGATAGTTGAGAAAATTTCTCTTCCAAGTATTTTTTACCCCAGTTTTGGCTGGTTTTTACCTGTTACTTCCACGTCCAGTGGAAGTATAGTAACGACAAAAAAATTTTCAAAATTTTTTATTGTTCAAATAGGCTTCAAATGTCATGAAACGTCGAGATTTTAAGTTTGAGCGAAAAAAAATTTCTGTCTGTCTGTCTGTCGGTTTGTCTGTTGGTCTGTCTGTCTGTCTGTCTGTAACTTTTTTTGTGCGCACGTTTACTCTGGAACCGTTTAAGATATTGACTTGAAATTTGGTACACATATGTACTTTAACGAGATCTGGAACTAGATTATATTTTCATGTTGTTCCGACGAAAGGGAAGGGGGGTAAATTGGGGTAAATTTGGGGTAAATGGGTAAATAAAGCAGGTAAGAGTCCATAAAATTGGTATTTAGTACATACAAGAGAAGCTAAGCTAAAAATTTTTGGCATTAGCCACCTCCATTACCACCCCCACCCCCCTTATTAAAGGGGATGAAAAAAATTGTGATTTAGTGTATGTACAAGAACCAAAAACCTCAAAATATTTTTTTACTCCATCCACCCCCACCTCCATCCCACTACCGATGTGGGGTATCGTTTTATGGGTTTTTGGGGTGGAGGATTTCAAATATTATATTATTAAAGTTCCGTAAACAATTATTTCCACATACAAAGTTTTTTCGTTGTGATTGACTTGGATGTGGAAGTAGTGATTCCTTGGGCAGCGGTTTTTTTAAGGTTATGTAAAAATTCTAGCATGATGGGTCAATGCTGGTCTGGGATTCGGTTTCAGCGCCCCAAAATACATACAGGGTGAGTCCTGAGGAACTGTACATACTTCTACCGTAAGTAGAGGCACATAAGACAACTACCAAGTGACCATTAAAAAGTGTTTGTTCCCTTTCTTTACTATCATACAGAGTGATTTATGAATTTTGTCCAAAAATTGTTTTGGTCATAGCATTTTAACGGTTAATCAGATTTTCTTCATTTTTAACCACAATGTACACTGTTGCCTAACAACCATCATACATATCCAAAATTTTAAAAATCCAGGGACGGTTTCAAAAAAATTGTATATGTATATGATTTATCTAAAACTTGATATGAAATTTGTATAGGACACAAATAGGTAGTAAAACCTTAGTATTTGAAATTTTTGTCACACTCTCAATAAATTTTTTATTAACGATCAATTTTCAAGTCAAATGAAAAGTTTGGCAAAATGGAATATTTTAATGTATACTAATATTTGTAAATACAAAAATTTAGCTAAAAAAATAATATCTACATACCTCGTGCCTAGGTTTAATAAGTACCATCATTTTAATCAATTTCCAGGCCAGGTCTTACATGTTTATTTACAATACGTATGTATTTAAGAATTATAAGAAAAGAAAAGGAATAACGAAAATATCAAAACGTAGATCGGTATCTTGTATTTATTTTAAATTCAATGCTTGCATTTGAATATGATGGATTTTAAAAATATTTCGAAAAATTTACAGTTTTCGTTAAAATTGATCTTAAACTGAATATTTAGGTTGGGCACTTTAAATGGGGGAAAGTTAGGTAACACAAATTTGACTACTTATTTCTTTCCTTTTTGGAAGCAGTTTGACTAATTGGAGAAAATACATACAGAGGCAACTTTTTAGATGAACCACATCAGCCACATTTTTAAGACCTGGCATGGAAATTGATTAAAATGATGGTACTTATTAAACCTAGGCACGAGGTACGTAGATATTATTTTCTTTTAGCTAAATTTTTGTATTAATTAATATTAGTATGCATTAAAATATTCCATTTTGCCAAATTTTTCATTTGACTTGAAAATTGATCGTTATTAAAAAAATTGTTGAGAGTGTGACAAAAATTTCAAATACTCAGGTTTTACTACCTATTTGTGTCCTATAAAAATTTCAAGTTTTAGATAAGATAGGGTGAACTATCGTATACGAAGCAATCCAACAAATTTTTTTGAAACCGTCCCTGGATTTTTTAAATTTTGGATATGTATGATGGTTGATAGGCAACAGTGGACATTGTTGTAAAAAATGAGGCAAATCGTATTAACCGTTAAAATGTTATGACCAAAACAATTTTTGGACAAAATTCATATGATAGTAAAGAAAGGGAAAAAACACTTTTTAATGGTCACTTGGTATTTGTCTTAGGTGCCTCCACTTACGGTAGAAGTATGTACAGTTCCTCATGATTCACCCTGTATAAGTAAGTAAATTGGTTAGCTCGTTTAGGCTTTTAATTTATTTTTAACCTCAGTTTTGGCCTGTTTTTGCCAGTTTTTGGAGGTTGTGTCAAAATCCTGACGGTAGAGTAGTCTGCTTGTGTGTGTGCCTGCGTAATAAATAAGTAAAGTACACTTAAAATATTTATTAAATTACACAGCCACACAAAAAGAAGTGGTCTGGCCTACGGACCAGACCAGTGTGTCCTTATGTATTTGGTAAGCATACAGTGGTCTGGTCCACTTTTTTTGTTTTGGGGGTGTTTTTGGGGGTTAAAGGTGAACAACGACCAAATCTGACAATTCTGACTTCGGATTTAGTTTTAGCGGGTCAAAATACCTGTGGTGATCTGGTCCACAGGTCAGACCACTTTTTTTGTTTCGGGGGTGTTTTTTGAGATTAGGGGTGAAAAAAGAAGTAATCTGACAATTCTGACTTCGGATTCGGTTTCAACGGGTCCAAATACATGAGGATACATAGAATACACACATACGGTCCGCAGGCTAGATTACTTTTTTTTTTATTTTATGGTGAAAGAAGAAGTAATTTTTTTTTGTTAGGGGTGAAAAAAGAAGTAATCTGAAAATTCTGACTTCGGATTCGGTTTTAGCGGGTCCAAATACATAAGGATATACTGGCCTGTCCGGACCACTTTTTTTGTGTGTGGCTGTGTTATTAGTCATTGGCAATAAATCAATCTCGCATTCTGTTAAGTATAGATGATAAAAGTATGTTTGTCGAGACAGTACTTTTTACATGATCGACATTAATTTTGAAACAAATATTATTATCATTTTATAGACCTCTAATTATCTAGCGAATTTAATTTCAGAAGGTTCCATTTAAAACGACATGATTTCTTTTATACAAATGAGTTTATGTTAATAAATGAAAGAGACTATGTTCCTAGCTTAATTTCTTCTATAAGCTATTCTTTTGCATGAACCTAATGAAAGAATTGCGAATATTGACATATTAATATGTTAGTAAAGGAAAAGCTTTTTAGCTAAAAGCTAATTTATAAAAATAATTCAACATATATTTAAAATGTAAATATTGTAAATATATTAATTATTCCAGGAGCGTACATATAACATTTCTCAAATTATATACATACCTTTTAGTATATTTGGTATCGCTTCAACAGCATGTTGTTTCGCACATTCGCTTAGGTTTGGATCGTTCCTCTTACATGGTTTCAAATAGTCGGCTGAAAAATAATTTAATTTTAAAAATCGCCCAGCTAGTAATTTTATATATAGGGTGTTTCACGAGGAAACGGACATGCTTTAATGCCAGATAGAAGACACCGAGGGTAATCATAATCATCCATAGAAAAAGTTAGTTGGGCCTTCCTTGCTGAAATACAGGGTGTTTTATGTATTTTTGCCAAAATTTCTTTTGGTTGTTACTTTGTAAAGGAATGGAATAATAAGTTCATATTTAGCACATATAATATACTAGTGATCCTGAATAAGTACTTATACCACGCACGAAAAAAATACAGATCCGGACTTGAAAAAAAATATTTTTGTTGTTCTTCAAGAAAACAATACTCTGTATATATTTTTTTAAATTTCTATATTCGAAAAGTACATAAAAAACTGTACAGAATGGCTTCATTAATTTTTTTGCCACACCCTTGACGTCTTCGTAATAAATTCCACTAAATAATACAATATGAGACTTTAGGAAATATCGACGAATGATACGCGCAAAAAATGCTTCCTCTACTAAATTAGACATTTACTTTTTTGTCAGCAATAATTATTATGTTTTAATTACCAATTTTTATGGATGGGGTAAAATTAATAAAAAAAATAAATGTTGGAGGACAAAGAATCAAGAACCTATTTCATTCCTCTCATTTATTAAATGACTAGTCATACAGCAACATAACATACCTATTAACAACAACAATAAATGTAATAACAAAGTTGCCTATTAATAACGCACATAGTAACATGATAACAAAAAAATATCAACAATAACTGTGCCAAAAACAAAAATGCAGATATTGTGATAAAACATATTTACAAATTATAATTATAATTAAATTCTCTGCTCAAAATGTCCTCCTCAGCTTCAGTACATTTTCTAGTGTGCTTCAAGAGATGGCCGATTGATCTTCTTATCACTTATGGACTGTCTGTCTCTAATTTTTTTGTAGTATTCAACAATCCTTTGAATTTAATTGCTCCATGCAATCAGTGTCCATTTTGTAGACGTCACCCTTTAAATGTCGTCATAAAAAATAATCTACATGGTTGAAATCCGAAGACCTTTTCGGTCATACATGACGACCTTCGTGGCCAATCCATCTGTTTGGATATGTATCATTTAAATGGTTTCTAATTTGGTTGGATAAATGTGGTGAGGCTCCATCATGTTGAAAGAACATACCTCGGATATTTACATTTCCTAAAAGATTCGGTAATGTATGTTGTAAAAACCTTAATTTGAGATTTTTATCTAAACTAATTGGCAAAAAGAATGATCAGATCAGACCAGAAATTTTACTTTAAACAATGGCCTTAAACGTAAAATCAGTTAGTTTTAGATTATGAGGTCACTTAAAGAGTGGACATTGACTGCGTAGATCAATTAATTCAAAGTATTGTTGAATGCCGCAACGAAATTAGAAATAGTCCAGATGTGATATGAAGATCAATCGGCCATCTCGTGAACCGCACTAGAAAATGTACTGAAACTGAGGAGGCTATTTTGAACATCCAATTTAATTATAATTAATTCTAATTTGTAAATATGTTTTATGAAAATATCTGCATTTTTTGTTTTTGGTACAATTATTCTGTTGATATTTTGTTGTTATTTTGTTACTATGTGCATTATTGATATACAACTTTGTTATTACAGTTATTATTGTTGGCAATAGGTATGTTGTGTTGCTGTATTGCCACTCTTTAATAAATGAGAGGAATAAAACAGTTTCTTGATTCGGTGTCCTCCAACATTTATTTTTTTTATTAATTTTACCCCATCCATAAAAATTGGTAATTAAAACATAATAATTATTTCTAAAAAAAAAAGTAAATGCCCAATTTAATAGTGGAAGCATTTTTTGCGCATGACATTCATCGACATTTTCTAAAGTCTCTTATTCCATTATTTATTGGAATTTATTTCGAAGACGCCAGAGGTGTGGCAAAAAAAATAATGAAGCCATTTTGTTCAATTTTTGATGTATTTTTCGAATGTAATATTGAAGTTAAAAAAAACATATACAGGGTATTCTTTTCTTGAAGAACAACAAAAACATTTTTTTTCTCAAGTTCGGACCTGGATTTTTTATGTGCATGATACAAGTACTTATTCAGGATCACTAGTGTATTATATGTGCCAAATATGAACTTAGTATTCCATTCCTTTACAAAGTAACAACCAAAAGAAATTTGGTCCAAAATACATAAAACACCCTGTATTTCAGCAACGAGGGCCCAACTAGCCTTTTCTATGGTTGACTATGATTACCCCCGATGTCCTCTATCTGTCATTAAAGCATGTCCGTTTCCTCGTGAAACACCCTGTAGACAGGGTGAACCATTAACAATAGGCCACAGTTCAAAAGTAGATTCTTTGGATCACAGTATCAGAGTATAACTAAACATACTTTAGTAAATTGTTGCTGTGGAAAAAGATACAGGGTGTCAAAATTGTACTTTTTTTTCCTTTTTTTTGCAATATCCCAACTACCTCTTGACCGATTTTCTCCCAATTTGGTAAGGAAACATTGTTTAAGCTAAGAAACAATAATTTATATATTACATCATGTTAGCCCGCGATGAGCTATACCTAATGATGCATATTTTTTCTCTCTTTTTATGAAACGTAGTAGCACTTTTGACTAGAAAATCTCATGCAGGAATCATTTCTACGGTTAAATGGTACACTTGATAGAACTTTAATTCCAACCGTGTAGCGTTCACTTTAACCTGATCGCTACATGGCCATCGGTTCTCCATTTTTACAGAGTTTTAACCAACACTACCATTAATTTTAGTAGTATTCACCGAAATACGGTTGCAGATTTATTGCCGGATTAGCATATTTGATGTGTTGTAATCTCAGTATTAAGTGGTAACTCCACCTTAATATTTGTTAACGTTTTGCAGATTATTTCCTGGACCGCTGCTGTCGTTCTGTTTCACTCGAGTTCTTCAATGACGGAGTTCTTTAAACAAACAACGTCGTATTAATTTTGACGAAACATAAGCCTAGTGCCATCTGTTGCTTCACTTGTTAGTTACTTTAAATTTCCTTTCAAGCAATGTAGAAACCCGTACCACTACAGTTTTCAATTGTATGCAATGTCATTATATTTCAATAAGATTAATTACCATGAACTTATTAATTTATTGAAATAAGATCATATGAAATTACGTTGATAATTATTTAGTTTACGTAGATTCATGCCCTCATGGATAGTTAACATTTTGGGTAAGACCGTTGGTAGCAATGTTTACGAGAACGCGTCACCGGAAGGCAACAACTGAGCAACCAGGCATTTGTCGTTTGGTCGCAGAAACAGAATCATTTGCCGTACGCCTTTGTTGGCCTTGCCGTAAACTAAATACTTCATCCAGAGTTAGGTAAATAAAAATGTTTATAATATTTATCTAATTTCCAGCTATGATGGTAACTGATTATTTAGACTGGCGGTACATGACCAGTCAGGTGCAACTTTTTAAAATGCATGCCAATCATATATATGAATGAAATTACCATGAATATGCCAGAAACGCAAATTTTAGGCAGTCGTCGCGTGCAGAAGGGTGTGCAAATCGATTTTTTTTGTTTTTTTTTTTATTTTAAAATGGATGCCAATAGTTCCAAACGAAAAGCCTTAAAAAAAATCCAAAATCAAGAACACCAAAAAATTTTACGATTTAATGTGCGCATCAAAAGTTGTTTTGCACGCGGAAACTGCATGCCAATGAATTTCCTCTGGATTCTTTTTTACGGCTTTTCGTTTGGCACTAGTGGCATCCATTTTAAAATAAAAAAAAAACACAAAAAAAAACAAAAAAAGCGATTTGCACACCCTTCTGCACGCGACGACTGCCTAAAATTTGCGTTTCTGGCATATTCATGGTAATTTCATTCATATATATGATTGGCATGCATTTTAAAAACGTTGCACCTGACTGGTTATGTACCGCCAGTCTAATTGCATTTGTGTTTATTTCTTGAAACTGTTGGTGATGATTGAAATATACGTAGATTTTGGGGTATGGAGTCCACGCCATTTAAGTTCATTCAAAATAATTTACTTATAAAACTACGTTTGGCTAAGAACTGAAATTAACTTGACTATATAATAGTAAATAGGATATAATTTAATAAGAAATTTTTGAGATTAAGTCAGGGTTAATTAGAGGTTATGTACAGTATGTAGGGTTTCGGTACGGTTTTGAAAGACTTATGTAATTTTCATATGGACAAGTAAATCTGTTGATCAGTAGGGGCGATAGGGTACCTTAAATAAAAATAATTTTTATGGAATTAAAGTTTGGGAATTTTGCTTGTAAAAGTAGTCAAGAACTAATAACGCACCTTGAGTGCCCCTTTCACATGAAGCTTAACAGGTGAAATAACAGATTGGACTCTTTTGGGTAATGAAGTATTTATACAGTAGCTAAATTAACACCTAGCTTTATTTTTGGAAGTTGTATGGAGCGCATAAAGAGATTTCATGGACCCTGGTAGCTTGTAATGTTTGTTAATTTTATGGACCTGGTTGTGGGCCGCTAGTACCCTTCTACATATTCTAGGAATGGTTTTGATGCACGACTAGATATCAGTAGCAGGTGTGAGTTGATGGTACGTGAGGACTTGTCTCGCTAATCACCAGTCTCAACCATGTAACTGGAAGCCGAGTGAGACAGAAAGGCAGTAGTGTTAGTTCCAAGGAAGTGATGAGAGTATCAACTCATGTCGTTAATTCATACTTCGACACTCAAATTTCAACCTTTTTACTTCGTCTAAGCCTTCTGCTATGATAATTTTTGATAATTTTTATTGATTAGCCTTCAGCTTTTAATCTTAGTATACTTATTTCACAATCAACAAAGTGTTACCGCCTTCAGCGTTATTTAGTTTTTCACGTGTATATCACATAGTGAAGAAAATAGCTATTTTTTTCAAATTATTTGTTGCAACATTACTTATACGTTAGACCTCATTTATGGTTATATATTATATAACTTTGTGTATAAATTATTATTTATATCGTTTGTCCATATATCTAGTATTGTCCATATTTTAACGGTTCATATTTTATGCCGCGGTTGTTAAATATTTTGATTACATTTGGTAATATACACCTTTTCACCTTATTAAGTAGTTTATTTGATTGTGAAATTTTATTTTGATACCTATGAAGGTTTGAGGCCACTGAATAGCTACAGTTAGTATTTGCAGTGACAGACAGGTACAACATAGGTATCTATTAATGTGGCTATTGGCGCCCAGAGAATTTTGATTTTTGATTTTCTATTTAATAAAATCCAACCACGACCCAGTCTCCATTAAATAAACGAGAACCGGGCAATCTGAAACCCAACCCTAGCGTTAGGGGAAAGGTTGACAGAGTAACCGTTTTCGAGAAAACTGCTGCATAGAAAAGATGCTATGTAACTTTTCATATAAATTGATAGTGTTTAAGTTATAACGAGTAGAAAATTGGGATTTTAGTTTGAAAAAATACATTTCAAATAGGTTTTCGTCGAATAATTCAAAAGGTATTACAGCGAAAATATGCTGGAGATAAATGAGAAATGTACTAAACTTAGGATGAAACCCGTTTTTCTATAATTTCGAAAATGTCTCCATTTTGTTAATGTAATTACTTAATAATTATTTTCATATTCAAGAATGCTGTTTTTCGTTAATATATACCATCACGTAGATTCTCAATTTCTTTTGTCCGTTTAAAATACTTGTTTTGGAAAGAAACTTCTATCTGCCATATTAGAGCTGCCATTTTAAATGTTTTAATTTTGATTTCAGATTCGTAATCAATCTTCCGAAAAACAGAACTATCCTACGTTTCAAAAATAAATTAGTAATACTTTTTCAAAGATTGAACATTCAAATTTAGAGGTGGTTTTCACCCCTTGTTGATAAGAGCAAGTATCCGGACCATATAGAAACTGAAGACGATACCTTTTACCACAATAATAACCCATAAAGAAAAATTACCATTACATATGAAATTATTCCCAAATTTTACATATTTTTTACCTCTCTATACATCAATAACTTAAGTTTATTATTCAATACACTATAAAGCAATAATAATAATAATAATAATAATAATAATAATAATAATAATAATAATAATAATAATAATAATAATAATAATAATAATAATAATAAAGCAGGAGAGGCTAACCGTTATCTATCTAGCCTTTGGTGAGTAGCGCCACCACTTACTCCAGCTGGGGGTGCAAAACCGAACCGGCAGCCCTAGCGCACCCGGGAGGGGAAAGCGCTTTCCCCTCTGGTGTCGGTCGTGGGCTTGTTGGGCTAACCACCCACAAGCCCGATCCTCCGGTTCCAATTGGCCGAAGACAGGGCCCCCACGATCGACCCCGTGCGGATAGGGGTCAAGGGCAAGGTGGTGGGGCCCAACAGGGAAGGATGCCCATTGATGACGACCGCTATAACCAAGGACGCTTTGAGTGGACAGATGAACTGAGAGACGACCTGATGCACTGTTATGAAAGCAGTGAACCCGGCCGAAGGGGGTACATGGCGCGAATGCATGCTCTGTGGTGTGAAAACCACCCAGAACATGACGCCTTCACACCTCAGAACCTACGTGATTATGTATCCCACCTTCGTGCTAGAGGCTATGTCAGAGCCGCTCCTCAGCCAGTGAATGAGGTGGCCGAACAGCCACCGAACGAACCGGTTGAGGAAGCGGTTCCCATCGTTCCACCAACACCAGAGGGTCTCAGTACCAGACGAGGGTTGCACAACATAAAACCCCCCGGGCCACAAGATCTGGCCAGAGTGGATGCAGAACTTCCTGCAGCGCTACCAGAAGAGGCTGACATCTGGCACATAAATTGTGCCGTGTATGCTGCCGCTCAACGCTTGTCTCAAGTGGAGAGGCGAAATACTACCTCTCCACAAGAAAGAGCGGGACGGCGCATACAGAAGATGGAAGCCAAGATCCGGTCGGCGAGGCAACACGAATCCCGTATCCAATGTGTGATGGACTATATGGCAGCCAATAGGCCTTTCACGCCTAAAGTGCGGCGAGTAGCTGCCAACTTAAGACGCGTCCATCACACACTTAATGGGGCAGTGCTGCAAACCACCAAACAGCACTGCCTCTACAGGATACGGATGCTAGTGTCTTGTAAGAAGTCACTAGTGAGGCGGGCGAGGGGGCTAGCGGAAAATCAACTTTTCCGCAAAAAGCCCTCGCGCCTTTTCGAACCGCCTCAGCGTGTTGCTGAAAATCCGCCGACTGCAGATCAGGTGGAAAACTTCTGGAAAACGTTGTACGAACAGAAGCTTCCACTCAACAGAGATTCTCCAGCCCTGGCACACTTTGAAACCTTTAGCCAAAGGTTTCGCCAACCACACGAGGTGTGCCAACCAATAACCCCAGAAGAGGTTCGAAGAGCTCTTGAGGGCTCTAAGAACTTTGCTGCTCCAGGTCCCGACGGGATAAATAACTTTTGGTGGAAAAAGTTATCGAGTACCCACCACCATTTGGCCAGAATTTTTAATGCCTGGCTAAATGGGGAGCAGCAAATTCCCTCTTGGGTTGTTGAGGGGCGGACAGTGTTGATCCCCAAGAACGGAGATTTGTCTAATCCAAAGAACTACCGCCCGATAACCTGTTTAAACGCATGTTACAAAGTGTTTACACGCATTTTGTACATGCGGGTGCTCCACGCAGTTGAACCGGTTTACGAACGGATACATGAGCAACGAGGGTCGAAGAGAGGTGTCGCTGGCTGCAAGGAGAACCTGCTGATTGACAGATGTGTCACGCAGGACTCCGTGCAGTATAAGCGGAACCTCTCCATGGCCTGGATCGACTACCGCAAGGCATTTGACATGACATCTCATGAGCTTATTTTACACTTGCTCCAATGTCTTGCGGTACCCGGTCCCGTAGTGAGATGTATTGAAGAACTGATGCCGCTCTGGAGGACTCGCTTTACTATAACATCCGGTAACGATAGAGTCCAGACGGAGCCGGTATCGTTCAGAAGGGGTGTATTTCAGGGAGACTCCCTCAGCCCCCTTCTGTTTTGCATCTCACTACTGCCATTATCCGTTTCGCTCCGGAAAACCCGTGGATACAACTGCGGTACCCCCGGCGATAGGAGGCATAAGGTCACCCATTTGTTTTATATGGATGACCTTAAACTTTATGCCTCCGGAGAAAGGGACCTACACCAGTCCCTTAGGGTGGTACAGGAGTACACGCAGGCTGTCGGTATGGAGTTCGGGTTGGACAAATGTGCACTGGTCCATCTCAAGAGAGGACGATGCGGGGACTACGGAGAGGATGCGCAGCTCGTAGACGGAAGCATCTTACATCATCTAGATGCCGGAGAGTCGTACACTTACTTGGGTGTCGAGCAACGCTCCACCCAAGAAGTGAGTGTAGTGAAAAACGCTCTCCGCGGCAAGTATCAGCACCGACTCCGACAGATTTGGTCTTCAGAACTGTCGGGGAAGAACAAGGTGGCTGCTACCAACATGCTTGCCGTTCCGATCCTTCTCCACTCCTTTGGAGTGGTGAAATGGAACCGAGAGGAGTTGCGTCAACTCGATGTAGGAACCCGCAAGAAGATGCATATCAATAGGAGTTTGCATCCTAAATCGTCCGTTCCACGGTTATACCTCCCACGACATCGGGGAGGCCGTGGACTCTTGAGTTTGGAGAGTCTCCATAACAGGATGGTTCTGGATGGAGCCTGTAAGATTATCAGGAGTTCGGATCCCCTCCTCTGCATGGTCCGAGACCATGAAAATGCAGGGGTAGGAGCGTTTTTGTTTAAGGCAGCACAGAGAGCAGCCGATGAACTTGGTCTCTCCTTCGACGTCGAGCGGGTAAATCGCGACTCTGTCACCGAGTTGGAACCTGCTCGGCGAAAAGCCCAAATTAAAGCTGCAGAACACAACATCTTTCTGCAGCTTCATACGGATAAGCCAATGCATGGAGTCTTCTATAAAAATATAGAAGATCTTGGCTTATCCGAAAGGCTGACCTTTGCCTTCTTAAGGTCAGCCGGGCTGAAGTCTGAGACCGAGGGATTCATAATGGCTTGCCAGGATGGTGTATTTAACACTCTCGTTTATCGAAGTCGTGTCATGGGTATAGAGGTCCCTGATGTCAGCTGCAGGGCCTGCCGCAGGGCGCCAGAGACTCTAATGCACTTGTTGTCGGCCTGTCCGACATATGCAGTCTCGGCCTATATCCAGAGGCACGACGGAGCATTACGAGTGCTTTATTATCACTTAAGGCACTCGTATGAAATAGACGAGACACCAGTGCTGCCTTATGCTCCGGGGGATATTGAGTCCGTTGTGGGAAATGAGAAGTGTCTAATTTATTGGAACTACTCTTTTCCCACAGTCAGGCAAATACAAGCCAACAAGCCTGACATAGTCCTCCTTGACCACCAACTCAAGACAATGTTTGTCGTGGAGTTCTCGGCTCCCGCGGAGAACAACATTGTCTTGAAGGAGGAGGAAAAACGGAAAACGAAACGAAAAACTCCTCAGACTCTATCCAGACCATACTGTTAAGATAGTGGTACTGATTATAGGAGCCCTCGGTGGAACGAGACACACACTGCTTTCAGAACTTAAGATCATACCGGCATGCCGAAATTCGGCAGAGGTCTTAGCCGGCAGAATGCAGAAGGCCGTCATCCTCGGTTCATTACGTCTGCTCAGGGCACACGATTCGCGGACCCAGTAGTCACTCACCCCACGGGCGTGGGGAGTGGCTACCGGTACTACCAGCTCCCCTCTGTGAGTGTCGGAGCCACAGAGTTTAAAGGGTGACTGGCTTTTACAAAAAAAAAATAATAATAATAATAATAATAATAATAATAATAATAATAATAATAATAATAATAATAATAATAATAATAATAATAATAATAATAATAATAATAATAATAATAATAATAATAATAATAATAATAATAATAATAATAATAATAATAATAATAATAATAATAATAATAATAATAATAATAATAATAATAAACCAGTGCTGCCTTACATCCCCGGAGATATTGAGTCCGTTGTCGAGAACGAGAGGTGCCGAATTTATTGGAACTACTCGTTCCCGACCGTCAGGCTCATTCAAGCCAACAAGCCTGACATAGTCCTCCTCGACCATCAGAACAAAGTGATGTTTGTCATCGAATTCTCAGCACCTGCTGAGACAAACATCGCTTTGAAGGAGGGGGAAAAACGGACCAAATATCGTGATCTCCGGTATGAGCTCCAAGTGCTGTACCCAGACTACTCGGTCAAGATGGTCGTCCTAATAATCGGCGTACTCGGAGGGATGAAGCCTTCGCTGCTCTCAGAATTAAAGATCATACCGGCCTGTCAGAATTCGGCAGAATGGTTGGCAGGTCAGATGCAGAAGGCGGTTATCTTGGGGTCCCTTCGTCTGCTTAGGGCACATGATTCAGGTGTTTACAGTCACTAACTCCACAGGTCGTGGAGAGTGGCTGTAATTAATTAGCCGGCGCGGCTACCGTGTGGTGTCGGAGGCCACGGAAGCCCTGTCCGGCAACGGGAAACCGAAAAAAAAAAAAAAAAAAAAATAATAATAATAATAATAATAATAATAATAATAATAATAATAATAATAAATAATAAAAAGGGTACGGAAAACGGACCGGCAGCCTCCACGCGGTGTACCTGGACAGGCAGAGGCAACTCTGCCTGACAGATGTCGGACGTGGATCTCGGGGCTAACCACTCTGAGATCCACTTCTCTGGTTCTAGCAGACAGAGGAAGGGCCCCTTACAATCGACCCCAACCGGATGGGGGTCAGAGACAAGTTGGAGGGGCCATACCGGACGGTCTCAATGATGACAACACACGCTATGACCATGGACGCTTTAAGTGGACGAGGGAACTTCGAGATGACTTGCTGACCTGCTATGAGAGCAGCGAACCTGCGCGCAGAGGGTACATGGCGCGATTGCACGAAATCTGGTGCGACACGCATCCAGAGCATCGCGCCTTCTCTGAGCAACAGCTCAGGGATCAAGTATCCTACCTGCGCAGGACAGGGTACGTAAGGGCACCCCGTCCTCAAGAAGAAGCGCCAGCCACACTGCCACCGCGGCAAAGAGCTGACGGGGAACATCCTAGAAGGTACGCCGAAGTCAACTTAAGGACGAGGGTTAGCCTTAACACCAGGGCTAACCTAAAGCCACAAGACCTGGCTCGGATGGACGCTGTTATCGATGAGGAATTACCAGAAGACGCCGACATTTGGCAGATCAACTGTGCCGTGTACAACGCTGCTAGCCAACTCGTGCCCCGCGAGAGGAATACCAACCCCTCGAGCGGTATCGAAAAGGCTAAGCGGCGTGTACAAAAGATCGAAGGCAAAATACAGTTGGCCAGACAACACGCTTCTCGAATCCAGAGTGTGGTGGAATACGTAACCACTGGCAAGGCATTTACGCCTAAAGTCCGGCGAACAGCAGCCGGACTCAGACGCCAGCACCACACTCTAAATCTAACAGTGATGCTCACTATTAAGCAGCACTGTTTAGATAGGATTCGAGCGCTTATGGCTATCAAGAAAAAGCTAAATAGGCGGGTACGAAGTATGGAGCAAAATACCTTGTTCCGTACGAATCCTTCCCGCCTATTTCAAGAGCCACAGCGTGTTGTCGATAATCCACCAACTGTAGCCGATGTCGAAAGCTTCTGGAAAGGAATCTACGAAACAACACGTCCGTTCGATAGCAACACTCCAGCAATAGCACACTTCGAGGCTCTGTGCCACAGAACCTTTGAAGAGCCGGAAGAAGTGTGCCCGGCAATCAGTCCGGAGGAAGTCCAACAAGCTCTCGTTGGCACCAAGAACTTCGCTGCTCCGGGGCCAGACGGCATAAATAACTGGTGGTGGAAAAAATTTCCTTCCACACACCGTCGTTTGGCCCGAGTTTTCAACAAGTAGTTGAACGAGGGGCAGCAGATTCCGGACTGGTTTGTCGAGGGACGTACTGTGCTCATCCCTAAAAAGGGTAATCTGTCTGACCCAAGGAATTATAGACCAATCACCTGTCTGAACTCCTGCTACAAGCTATTTACTCGTATCTTGTATGCTCGGACACTACGGCAGGTTGATCCGGTCTTCCAGCAGATATACGAGCAGCGTGGCGGCAAGAAGGGCATGGCAGGTTGTAAGGACAGCCTGCTGGTAGACCGCTGTATTACACAGGACTCTGTGCAGTACAAGCGGAATCTATCGATGGCCTGGATTGACTATCGTAAGGCATTTGACACAACATCACATGAACTTTTGTTACATTTGCTCAAATGTCTTGCGGTAGCAGAGCCACTAGTGAGATGCATAGAACAACTGCTGCCACTCTGGAGGACCCGCTTCACCATAACATCAGGTGCACAGCGGGTTACGACAGAGCAGGTAGCATTCAGAAGAGGAGTATTCCAGGGAGATTCTCTGAGTCCCCTCCTCTTTTGCATCTCACTGCTGCCGTTATCTGTTGAACTCCGCCAAACTCGCGGGTACCACTGTGGACCACCCAGCAACCGGAGGCATAAAGTCACCCATTTATTCTATATGGATGACCTGAAACTGTATGCCTCCGGAGAGCGTGAACTTCAAAATGCTCTAAGGGTGGTCGAGGAGTACACGCGGGCCATTGGTATGGAGTTCGGGTTGGACAAGTGCGCGGTCGTCCACCTCAAGAGAGGGCGATGCGGGGAATTTTCTGAGGACGCGCAGCTCGCAGACGGAAGCATCCTAAGACATCTGGATGCCGGAGAGACCTACACATACCTGGGTGTGCAACAACATCACATCCAGGATGTGCAACAAATCAAGGAATCTCTCCGCGGCAAGTACAGACGCCTACTCCGAAAGATTTGGTCGTCCGAACTTTCGGGGAAGAATAAGGCGTCTGCTACTAACATGCTTGCCGTTCCTGTTCTGCTCTACTCCTTTGGAGTAGTAAAATGGACGGTAGATGAGCTGCGCCAACTAGACAGAGACACCCGCAAGATGATGAACATCCATAGGAGTATTCATCCTAGATCGTCCGTTCCTCGTGTTTACCTCCCACGTCATCGGGGGGGGGGCGAGGACTCTTGGGTCTGGAGTGTATGCATGGCAGAGTAGTACTGAGTATGGCATGTAACATCCTCAGGAGCTCGGATCCGCTCCTGCTATTAGTGAGAGATCATGAAATCGCAGGGGTGGGCGCAGGATTGTTTAAGGCAGCAAAAAGAGCCGCAGATGAACTCGGTCTCGTATTCGACGCCAGACGAGGCGGCCGGCGCGGTGCTGACCCAGAGTCAGTCACTGAGCTTCAGCCGACTCGTCTGAAAGCCCAAATAAAAGCTGCCGAACAGGAGAGCCTGTTTAGGCAGCATGTCGATAAACCCATGCACGGTGTATACTACAAAAACATGGAAACACTGGGTTTATCGACTAGGCTGACATTCGCCTTTTTAAGGTCAGCTGGGCTTAAGTCGGAGACCGAGGGATTCATTGTGGCCTGTCAGGATGGTGTAATAAACACCTTGGTCTACCGGAGCCGCGTAATGGGTGTAGAGGTCCCTGATACCAACTGCAGGACCTGCCGTCAGGCGCCGGAATCGCTGATGCATTTGCTTTCAGCATGCCCGGTATACGCGATTTCGGCCTACATCCACCGCCATAACGCGGCTTTACGAGTGCTATACTACCACCTACGGCACTCGTATGGGGTAGACCAAACACCAGTGCTGCCTTACATCCCCGGAGATATTGAGTCCGTTGTCGAGAACGAGAGGTGCCGAATTTATTGGAACTACTCGTTCCCGACCGTCAGGCTAATTCAAGCCAACAAGCCTGACATAGTCCTCCTCGACCATCAGAACAAAGTGATGTTTGTCATCGAATTCTCAGCACCTGCTGAGACAAATATCGCTTTGAAGGAGGGGGAAAAACGGACCAAATATCGTGATCTCCGGTATGAGCTCCAAGTGCTGTACCCAGGCTACTCTGTCAAGATGGTCGTCCTAATAATCGGCGTACTCGGAGGGATGAAGCCTTCGCTGCTCTCAGAATTGAAGATCATACCGGCCTGTCAGAATTCGGCAGAATGGTTGGCAGGCCAGATGCAGAAGGCGGTTATCTTGGGGTCCCTTCGTCTACTTAGGGCACACGATTTAGGTATTTGCAGTCACTAACTCCACAGGTCGTGGAGAGTGGCTGCAAGGAATTCGCCGGCGCGGCTACCGTGAGGTGTCGGAGGCCACGGAAGTCCTGTCCGGCAGCGGGCAAACCGAAAAAAAAAAAAAAAAAAAATAATAATAATAATAATAATAATAATAATAATAATAATAATAATAAGTTATAACGAGTAGAAAATTGGGATACATTTCAAATAGGTTTATTCATCCTAGATCGTCCGTTCCTCGTGTTTACTTCCCACGTCATCGGGGGGGCCGAGGACTCTTGGGCCTGGAGTGTAAGCATGGCAGAGTAGCGCTGAGTATGGCATGTAACATCCTCAGGAGCTCGGATCCGCTCCTGCTATTAGTGAGAGATCACGAAATCGCAGGGGTGGGCGCAGGATTGTTTAAGGCAGCAAAAAGAGCCGCAGATGAACTTGGTCTTGTATTCGACGTCAGACGAGGTGGCCGGCGCGGTGCTGATCCAGAGTCAGTCACCGAGCTTCAACCAAATCGTCTGAAAGCCCAAATAAAAGCTGCCGAACAGGAGAATCTGTTCAGGCAGCATGTCGATAAACCCATGCATGGTGTGTACTATAAGAACATAGAAACACTGGGTTTATCGACTAGGCTGACATTCGCCTTTTTAAGGTCAGCTGGGCTTAAGTCGGAGACCGAGGGATTCATTGTGGCCTGTCAGGATGGTGTAATAAACACCTTGGTCTACCGAAGCCGCGTAATGGGTGTAGAGGTCCCTGATATCAACTGCAGGACCTGCCGTCAGGCGCCGGAATCGCTGATGCATTTGCTTTCAGCATGCCCGATATACGCGATTTCGGCCTACATCCACCGCCATAACGCGGCTTTACGAGTGCTATACTACCATCTAAGGCACTCGTACGGGGTAGATCAAACACCAGTGCTGCCTTACATCCCCGGAGATATTGAGTCCGTTGTCGAGAACGAGAGGTGCCGAATTTATTGGAACTACTCGTTCCCGACCGTCAGGCTCATTCAAGCCAACAAGCCTGACATAGTCCTCCTCGACCATCAGAACAAAGTGATGTTTGTCATCGAATTCTCAGCACCTGCTGAGACAAACATCGCTTTGAAGGAGGGGGGAAAACGGACCAAATATCGTGATCTCCGGTATGAGCTCCAAGTGCTGTATCCAGACTACTCGGTCAAGATGGTCGTCCTAATAATCGGCGTACTCGGAGGGATGAAGCCTTCGCTGCTCTCAGAATTAAAGATCATACCGGCCTGTCAGAATTCGGCAGAATGGTTGGCAGGTCAGATGCAGAAGGCAGTTATCTTGGGGTCCCTTCGTCTGCTTAGGGCACATGATTCAGGTGTTTACAGTCACTAACTCCACAGGTCGTGGAGAGTGGCTGTAATTAATTAGCCGGCGCGGCTACCGTGTGGTGTCGGAGGCCACGGAAGCCCTGTCCGGCAACGGGAAACCGATAAAAAAAAAAAAAAAAAAAAAAAAAAAAATGATTTATTGCCTAACAGATAAAAAAATCCAGTTACAGGACAAACATGAACAAGATACAACTAATAGCTAAAAACTAAAAATTAAAAACTAAAATCTAAAAACTAATAAAGTATATTATACTTTGGGTATGGTAGTAGTATAAGTTACAAATCTGTTAGTAGTATATTTTTAAACAGTAAGAGAATAAGATGTCAATATTTGAGTAATAAGATGGAAAAAATGATCGAAAAGAAGATTGTAGTAAGAACAGAACATAAGTATTCATGTAAACATAGGTATACATAACACAGACACTTAACTATTAGTAGCTGTAAAAGTTATGTTAAAAGCATTAATAATTTCCGAGAATGTACTACAATTGATATCACACACATCTGATATTTTATTGAAATTATTGCACATAACATGTATTGGGGATCTAATAAGAGCGTTAGTTCTGGCCGTCTCGCAGTAAAACGTATTAGTCTGACGTGAGGTTATTCGGGGAACTTGGAAAGAAAACATACCTAAAAGCGATGAACAGTCTAATTTGTTGTGAAACAGGTTATATAACATTTTCAAACTATTTATTGCACGCCGCATTTCCAAAGAAGTAAGATTAAATTTATCAAGTAATAAGGAGTGTTGGTAGCCTCTTTCTGGATAGAAACCGTCAATTCTTAATGATAAGAATTTCAGAAATCTTCGCTGTACATTTTCGATGGCGTTTTTATGACAGGCATAGCGCGGGTACCAGACTATCGAGAAGTATTCTAGTTTGGATCTTACGTATGAATAGTAGAGTGTTTTTAGAGCAAACTCGTTGGAGAATGAATGACAGTTTCTAACAATAAAACCTAACATTCTCAAGGCAGATGATGTTACTTGCGCCACATGGTTCGAGAAAGTAAGTTTCTGATCAAATATTACCCCCAAGTCTTTTACTGTTGTAGAACGCTCAAGTACTTGGGAATTTAAGGAGTAGTCAAACACAACTGGTTTAGATTTTCTTGTATAAGAAACAACTTTACATTTTGACGCATTCAAATGGAGGTTGTTTTGGTTACACCAATTTTCTACTATTTTTAGTTGTGCTAGAACGTTTTCACAATCATCCACACTACCTATTTCTGCGAAGATCTCCATATCATCGGCAAATAACAGTTTGTCGCTTTGTACTATGTCTATGAGATCATTTATAAACAGCAGAAAAAGTAGTGGTCCGAGATTGGAACCTTGAGGTACACCCGAAGTTGCTATAAATAGTTCAGATTCATACCCATAGTACATTACGTACTGTTTTCTGTGATATAAATATGACCTCAAAAATGCTATGAGATGACAGCTAAAGCCAAACATATTTAACTTACCTAATAGAAGCTCATGGTCGATCCGATCGAACGCCTTAGAGAAATCAGTATATATCACATCTACCTGGCCTTGTGAGTCTAATACTTTCGATATAAACTGAGTTATCAAGCATGAGTTAGTTGCAGTGGACCGCATTTCCATGAAACCATGCTGGAAGGGTGATATTAAAGATTTTACAGAGGGATAGATGCGAGCATATAATGAAATCTCGAAGACTTTTGGAAAGTTGCATAGAATTGCTATGGCTCTGTAGTTACTTATTTCAGATGTATTTCCAGACTTGAGAATCGGACATAATCTAGTTAATTTCCAACAATCTGGAAATACGGCTGTTTTTAAGGATAAGTTGTAGATAATAAGAAGTGGTTGAGCCAGAGCATGTGCACAATCTCTAACAAGAAAAGAAGGAATTTTATCGTGGCCTGAAGTCATCTTATTCTTAAGCTTTCTAGTAGCAGATATAATTTCATCTTCGGTTAAATGGGGTATGTTAAAACAAGACACGTCCCTGTAGGTATTGTTAGTTACTCCATCACTAGACGGCAGATAAACACTACTGAAAAAATTACCGAAACCATTAACTATTGATCCTGGACTGTCGTACGTATTTTCTTCATCTGTCAATAAACCCGGAATCCTGGTCATATCTCTTTTGTTTTGTATAAAAGACCAAAAATTTGATGGATCGTTTGTTACAGAATTTTGTACACCATTTAGGTAATTTTTATAGGCAATGCTTATCTGAGTCTTTATTACTGCTCTCAATCTTTTAAATTCTTGAAGATATTGCTCATTTTTTTCTTTTTTATATTTAAAACGATATTTATTTTTTAATGTTATGTTATTTTTAATTTCGCTAGTATACCATTTGGGATATTTAGATTTGTTTTTAGTAGTCTTATTGTATGTTGGCAATAATATTCACGTTATGCATTATTTTTGACACGAAGGGTATAGTCGGATAAGCAAAGTGAAAAATGTCCCTGAGCCAAAATGGACTTTGGGTACATGGCTTGTTGTTCCCTATTAATAAACAATTTCAGTCAAGTTTGAACCTCGTATGCCCATTGTGGGGCCGGTCACAGAATAACGTGATTTTCAGTTTTTATTCAATTTCACTTTTCCTGTTGCATTGAAAATTTTGAAAAGGATCAGAGAAGATACAGTGTTCAGTAGATATGGTTGCAGGTCGGATTTTTTTTTTAATTTTTGGCTTCAAATTCGGCTTGTCAAAAATGTTTGAAATATTAAAATCAATTTTTTTAATGATTTTATCAAGTAACCATTTTTCTTTACAGTGACAACGACTTCTTCATATGCTTGTTGACTTGTAATTTTTTCAGTAATTCTCCCTACATTGCAGTAATTAAATCTTCATTCAGTTGCGTATCCAGGATTCTGCCAGGGGGGGGGGGGGGGCGCACCTTAATATATTTTAGAAAATCAATTAACTGGCGCGTTTCCTAACCCATATACTGTCCAGGATTATGCCAAGGGGGGGGGGGGGGCGCACCTTAATATATTTTAGAAAAATCAATTAATTTGTACGTTTCCTAACCCATGTACTGTCCAGAATTATGCCAGGGGGGGGCGCACATTAATATATTTTAGAAAATCAATTAATTGGCACGTTTTCTAAAGTTTATATAATGCTTTTTTCTTACATTTTATTTCATTATTAAATTTTTGTTACGTCTTAACTATTATATATCCATTGCATCGTCCTTACTTAAAATAATACCAGATCCTTCGCCATATCTTAAAATTCAACATCTGAGTGAATACACTATGCGATGAAATTATAGTTTTAAAAAATAAAAAGACTAAAAGCACACTTTTTGGCACCATATTATTGTTGTCAGCAGAAATATACGTGTATGCAAAATTTCAGCTCAATTAGACGCCATTAAGTGGTTTAAAATTTTGACTTGAAGAGTCCGCCTAAACATACTAACCTACAAACATACAAAGCAAGTTAAATAAAAGGTTGTAAAAATAACGTGGGGGTCATAAATTACCCCATTATTTAGAGACTTTTAGGACTAATCCGGGGCCCTGGTAAACTTTTCTTAATCTTCTTCTTTATGTAAATAAAATACTACTAATGCATCAAAATGGCTTTGAATATTAAATACATTGCCAAAAACAAGAGTTTTCAATGATTATGTACAAAAAGTAGTGAAGTATTAGATAAATTAGGAAGAAACCTTTACATTTTTCTGAAATTAAGAATATCGATTCGTCTCTTTAACTTTAATTTAATGGGTCTCTTAACTTCCGCCAACAGTGAATGTTTTAATGATATTTTGACACTTCTTTATTCTGAGTTCTAGAAATGCAAGCAAACTCCTTGAACTATTTCTTGGATACTAAACGCTATTTCCGAGTTACAATATATAGAAAAAAAAATAAGATGCTGAATAAATAATTATTTTTTTACTTTACCGCATAATTTTATTACCAATATATTTCGCAAAAATATAATTAATAATGAATTAAACCGGTTTTATATTATACCTTATTCCTCATAATTTTGGTGATATATTTAATAAACGGAAACAAGTATCTTGAATATAAAATAGATGGCTTTAGAAAATTTCGGTTTACTTCAATTCAGGTCACTACATGTATTCAGGATTATTGTACATTACTAACATATATTTTTTAAACACTTACGTAAAATTCCAGCATCTGCGAATAAAAAGTTTACCGTCAAAATAACCAAAAGTCGATGCATCACGATAACAATGTTACTTCACTAAGAACGAGACAACTGTAAGATTTAAATACTAATCAAATTATCACCTAAAAATTACAAGCGCTTGAGCACAGTTCTTTAGCTTTCTGTAAATAGGGATACTAAATTATAAACCAGCCTTCTTTGACCTCTGAGAATTCTGGAACATTTAATAAAAATAATCCTATTTATATCAAATTAAAGCCTCGACCTCGAACTTTGTTTCTTTCTGAAATGCATACGGAACTTTTAGTTTCTTTTATGTCTTTGCGAAAATATGTTTTTATGACAAGAAATATTTACATTTACTTAACATTAACATTTATGTTCTGCAAATAAATCTTTGGATGGAACATGTTTATGATGTTAAGAATTGTCATCTAATGTGACCATATTTCTAATTTTTAGTTACCAGAATCTGGTAATACAACGTAAGAAAAACAAGCACAGCAGTAAAAAGACAAATATTTTAGTTATTTGCTCTTTATATATTTGAAATGTGTTTATGTGTTGTTTTCATTTATGTCATTACATAAAACATTTTTCTCAATTTTAAGCCCAAATTATGAAAAGTTTGCACCTTATTAACAACTGTCTAACCCTGGTACTAGTTAAGAAGTTATTATTTAAGAAATATATCAACTCTAAAATAAATGTGGAAACAATTTCGTAAGAGTTGCGTATACCTAAAGTTGCACTGCAAATTTTAAAGTAGAAGCCAAAATTGTTGCTAAAATTAAACTTTTTAAACTTTAATAAAGAGTTTGAGTTACTTTATTTAAATTCAGTCAAATCAAATTTCGTGAATGTACAATGACCACACTGTACGTGTGTTTATTGTAATTTGGTTTTAATTCTTAATTACCAGTGGTAGGTGATTGTACAGTTTGTTTCCAGAAAATAATAGCATTTTTGACCTACTCTTTCAAACATAAAAGGAAGTAAAAATGAGTAGAGAAAGAGAAGCACAGACAGATAGAGACATACTAATGGAATGGAAAGATCTTAATTTTCATACATAGTTTGAAACATGAAAATCCAAACCAATCTCGGAGGTAGCTTTTCTCATGATTACAATACTTCCCTTGATTAAGCGAGGGTAATAAAAACCGTAGTTAAATTTTGCTGTCAAGTTATAATAAAATATAGCATATTTAAAACCTGACTAAAATAAAAATTTTAAGTTAACAGAAATTATCTAATAAATAGATATTGGTAGTCGACAACGATCGACTGAAACTTTTATTCGTTTCAAAACCGTCTTATTGAAAATACCCTAATAACACTTTAAACTTACCGTATGTTTTTCCTTATGTTATTTAACCTATCAACCGTGGTCCTCCTTGTAGTGTTTATTTTAAGATGACCCCAGGACGAGAAGCGTGTGACGCTGTTATATCCATTTTCGTCATCTTCTGCATATATTTTCCATTCCCTCGTTATTAGGTTAGATATAGGTATATGATATTTTCTCACACTCATTCAAAAAGTATGTTTATAAGCAATTAATTGAAGGTTTTAATTGACTTTTAACCAATTGCGGCTGGCAGTATGGTCCTTGATCGAACGCCGTTAAAACTTGATGAAAAATGATATATCTCCTAATATACGCATAAACTTCTTTCTTTCCCGAGAGACACACTGTATATTCAGTTTCGATATCTTGTACATCTTCTTATTATATATATACACAAATACTTTATTGTCCAAAGAAATAAATCTCATTGATAAAGTTTAAATATAACACAAACCAATTTTTGCTTAGTCGCTTTACAAACAGTACAAAACAGAAAAAATACAAGTCATAAACATACGACATAAGTTGTATATTATAATAATAATCTAAACACATTAAAATGTATCGTCATAGACTCCTGTAATTTATTATTTGGTTTATTAATTAAAATTTTTTTACGTCTTTCCTAAATTGTTTATCGGAAGAGATATTTTTTAATGTTATACATTTTCTTACTATTTTAAATAGAGAATTTCTTGTAAAACATGTAGATGCCGTCTGTAGACGAAAATCTTATTTGTTTGGCGAGTAATGTGGCGATTTTATGCATATTACTGTTAACATCTGGTGAGCAACAAATATAGGTTTACAAGTCTCTTAAAAGCACTTGACATATATATCTTATTGCTCGCTTTTGTAAAATGAGTACCCCATTCACAGGGCCGAGCAAAGCCTCTTGAGCGCGGTCGTGCAAATACGAACATGTGCCCTTCAGTAAGATATCTAGATTTCAGCTGAAAAGGAAGGAAAAAAGTATCTCAAATAAATTACGCTAAACGATTGAATATAAAAATATCAAATTTTACAGTTGCCGGATTAAGAGTTGGCGCGTTTTTAGGCAAATGAAATATTTTCGTCCTCTTATTCACATGTGGGGCCACGGGGTTGCAAAATGCGCCGCAGGCGAAATTTTCGAATTTTTCAGGGTCAAACAGCCTCAAATTAAAAGTTCGAAACTGGACTTAAAATTATATTTTATAACGGTTTCTTGTGGTTGAGCTATCTACAGGGCGCGTCTCCAGGTGGCGGATAGGAGGACGGCCAGTCTGCTGAGTCATACCGGTGGGACTGGTTAGCGACGGCCATAAGGGAGGGCCGCGGTTTAAAACCCGCGCGTTACCGGACGAAAACCGTCGCCGCGGACCAGCTCACGACTGATACCGTAAACCACTTGTGAGGTACGACTCTGGTAGCGGGTTTAAAAAACCTGAGCCGGATAGTACTGACAAGGGGCACGGGGGTCTGGCTTAAGTGCCCGGTTCGCGTGGATGCGGTACCACTATAAAAACCTTCCTAATCTCAAGGTATGGTGCGCGCCGAAGGGATGCATGGCAGAGGGGAGGCTCGGTAACTAGCGACAAAACTCGGGGCACTTGACGCACCCCGTTTTATACAATCTTCTGTGTCCACAGGGGGCTCTGGGCACAGTGACCTTCAATATCCCCCTTACTCATGGGAACCTTATGGAAAATAACCACATTAACAAAACAACCTCGGGAGGAGGTCCTGCAAAGGAGAATCCACCAAGGAAATTCTCCGGAGCTGCCAGAAGGAAGCTTCGAAGATTAAACGGCAGGGACTAGGGGATCCATCGGGATCTGGGCTTTCACAGTCTGGAAGAAATGGAATTCCCAGGGATCTGCCGGGCACAAGCAAAGAACCTCAGGGAAGCAACCCAAGGCAGGGAGTAAAGCGCGACCAGTCCGAGGGAAGCACCCCTGAGGGTCTCAGAAAAACACGGCCAATTAGGAAGGGCAAGGTCAGCAACGAAGCTGGTTCTTCTTATGCGGCCGCACTCACAGACATTACCTTTACACAGGTATTTTAAACAATAGTATAGATATAGTACTGATACAAGAACCTTGGGTTTACAAGGGGCGTATCAGGAGACTACGGGTGGGACAAGAATGGGAAGTAATCAGCCCACCAGAGGACCACCCAAGAGCTTGCATCATTGCAAATAAAAACATTAATCTGCTACCAATGTGAGGACTATGCACCAGGGACCTAATGGTAGCACGAACTAACGTCGAGATGGAAGGGTCAATGAAGGAGCTAGTAATAGCTTCGGTATACCTTCCTTATGATCAGCCAGGAAGTTAAAGAACTGGTCCAGCAATGCGAAACAAACCATCTAGAGCTCATCCTATGTTGTGATGCCAACGCACACCACATTGTCTGGGGGAGCACAGACAACAACACAAGGGGCGAGGCACTCCTAGAATGTATTATTAGTAATAAGTTAAAAGCAGTAAACAGCGGAAACGAACCGACTCGTCACAGCAACAAGACGAGAAGTAATTGACATTACCATTACCACGCAATGCGCGGGACTAGTGATAAGTGACTGGCATGTATCCCAGGAACCATCGCTATCGGACCACAGGTACGTAAGATTCAAAATAGAAACTCCACTGGAAGAAGGGCAGAAACCCAAGAACCTGCGATTGGGAACTCTTCAACGAGAGCCTAGAGCAGGGGCTGAAGTACTGCTCATCAAGACCACAAACACCGGCGGAAGTAGAACTACTGAGCGACTTAATAACCTCAGCAGTAAAAACAGCCTTCGAGCTAAGCTGCCCTCTGAAAGAGAGAAGAGCCAAGCGTGAAACCCCATGGTGGAATCGCGAGCTCTCCTCCAGACGGGCAGAGGTTCGAAGACTGTTCAACCAGGCCAAAAGGATTGGCAGATGGGATGACTACAAAGAGGCCCGTCTGTAATACGTCTACGCCATTAGAGACGCAAAAACCAATTCATGGAGGAAGCAATGCGAGGAGATAGAAAATACTCCCGAAGCTGCTAGACTCCAGAAAATCTTGCAGAGAGACAATCAGGGAAAGATAGGATCACTGCAAAGACAACAAGGAGAGTACACAAACACTGAGAAGGAGACCCCAGATTTATTACTAGAGACATACTTCCCAGGCAGTGTAACTACCCCACAAGACAGAAGCGGTCCACCCGAAGACATACCAATGAGAAGGGCGTCAAAGGAGGACTGGAAAATTGCGAACAAGGTAATTAACAAAACAAGACTTGTATGGGCAATCAATTCATTTGAACCATACAAGTCACCAGGGCTGGATGGAATATTTCCAGCTCTACTTCAACAGGGAGTGGAAATACTTGCAACACCCCTGTGCACACTATTCAGGGCCAGTCTGGCCCTGGGTTATGTGCCAACCGGCTGGCGGAAGATAAAGGTGGTATTCATACCAAAACCAGGACGTAATACCTACGCCCAGGCCAAATCCTTCCGACCTATCAGTCTAACATCATTTCTTCTGAATACCCTGAAGAGACTGGTTGATAGGCACATCAGGGACGATAAAATGAGTACAAAACCTCTACATCGAAACCAGTATGCCTACCAAACAGGAAAATCTTGTGAGTTAGCAATACATGAGCTTACTCAACAAATAGAAAGGGCCCTAGACAGTAAAGAAACTGCCATAGACCTCTTAGACATAGAGGGTGCCTTCGACAATACCTCATTCGACTCACTAAGTGAGGCAGTGAAAAGTCAATAACAAGATGGATCGACTCAGCACTCAGAACTAGGAAAATTCAGTCCACGCTAAGATCCACAACAGAGGAGGTGTCCGTAACCAGAGGATGCCCGCAGGGGGGGGTCTTATCTCCTCTCCTATGGTGCCTGGTTGTGGACGAGCTCCTATCTCGACTGGAACAGCGGGGAATATATGCGCAAGGTTATGCAGACGATATCGCCATCCTGGTAACAGGAAAACACGAGGGCACTGCAGCGGAAAAGATGCAGCGAGCCCTCCTTATGGTAGACGGATGGTGTACCCAGGAAGGTCTTTCCGTGAGTCAAGGGAAGACCACTATGGTCGCCTTCACAAGAAAGAGGAAACTCAACCTGAGAAGATTATATCTCCGGGGAAATGAATTGCAGGTGAGCAATGAAGTCAAATACTTGGGACTGATTCTAGACACCCAATTAAACTTCAATGCTCATCTAGATAGAGTGACTACCAAAGCTACGGGAGCCCTATGGGCCAGCAGAAGAATGGTAGATAAAAATTGGGGACTACAATCAAGAATGGTGCACTGGCTGTACCAAAGGGTTGTAGTACCAATAAAAACCTATGCATCCCTGATCTGGTGTCATAAAGCCGGAAAAGGGGAGGCAGTGAGAAAACTAAGGAAAGTACAAAGACTAGCATGTCTAGGCATAACGGGAGCAATGTCTACCGCAGCCATGGAAGCGCTACTTTGCCTGCCCCCACTCCAATTAAGGTGCAAAAACAGCCTTGATGGGACCCGAGCCATCCTGCGGGATATCATACAATACCGCAAGAAGAATGGTAAAGGAACTATTGAGTCAGAAACATAACTTGTATTGGACCAGCGCGCCGGGGATGAGACAGTCACGTATGTTCATCACTGGCGGACCATCCAAGACAAAGACTAACGAATTGCTAAAGCTGAACAGAAAACATCTGAGATGTGCAGTGGGAATCCTAACAGGACACTGTACACTGAACAGATACCTAACCAACATGGGTGTGAAGCATAATCCAGAATGCCGAATGTGTGGTGAGGATGAAGAAACTCCCCACCATATACTACGTAAATGCCCAGCTTTGATGTCTTGGAGATTTTCATACTTCGGGGGACTAACCGTGACCCCGGAAGAAATAGCCAGAGCTCCCATTGACCGTATACTCTCCTTTTGGAGAGGAATGGGATTAATAGGATAACGAGACTATGGGGTACAATAAGCTTAAGCTTCAGTACGGCGGGGCTTCGCAACGCAACCCATTAAGGAAAAGAAAACTGTTTCTTACTCAGGGAGCTGGTTTGGGGATTAACACAGGATCCAGTTTAGTTTAGCCCAATGAAAATTAACAATTTATTTTCTACAAAACAGGTAAAATACGGCAGTGTTACATAACATACACTTCAGTACAGGTTATCGATTCTACAGATCCGTATCCTTTACGGTTATCAGTATGACATTTCCTTTATGTAAATAAATGAAGAAGAGAGGAGACGAGAGTGTAATGTGACGACGCGGTGATTAGCTGCTACTGGGACGACGTCGAAAACAAATAATCAACGACGCAAGGGGCTCTCAGCTCAACACGCAGCAAAGTCAACTTGCATTCGTCCTGGTTCTGGCGGCGGAATGGCGTCGGGCAAATAACCATTGACGCAAGGGGTTCTCAGCTCAACACGCTGTAAGAGACCAGGTCAAGTCGCATTCTTCCGGCTCAGTTACTCTATGATGTGTACATACTGAAATGTGTCCAGCTCAATACGCTGAAGACAGATGTCAGGAAACGTACACTGCACTGCAATTCTGTTGATTCATAACTGGGCTTTTATATCCGATATCCCTTCTTACCGGCGATGTTCGTGCCGTGTGCAAATTTGGTGCCGTGAGTAAAATACGTGTCTCTAGACGGAAACTTAGTAATGGAACATGAATTTAAGAATGCATGATTATACTTTTGTCCTCGAAAAGTGGGTTTCGTGGGCGCAAGACATAAAAATATAAAATACCAATAAAAAATGTTTTATTATACAAAAAAATGCAGTCTTTATATTTCCCCTGAACTAAAATTAAATATAAACATTAAACATAAAAATAATGCATTGAAAAACTTATCCTTTCTCGTGACTTCTTGCTTGCGAACTCCGTAATAATATAATCCTACAAATAATTCTGTAAAATATTGCTACAGAATAGAGGTAATAAATGCGATAATTCTAACAAAATAAAATAATCAGATGTCAAATAAATAATTTCGTTATACATTATATTCTCCAACAGATCAATGGTAAACGATAAACGTCGTCCGTTGACCGTCGGAAGATAAAATTAGTTAGTTTTGAATAGGGATTGCATTACCGGTTAACCGGTTAACCGGTTAACCGGTTATTAGGACAAAAAACACATGACGATAATTACCGGTTATTTAAATTTTTTACCGGTTATTGCGGTAAATTCTGAACTTACGATATGTCACGTATTTAACGTTTCTATTTATGTCACTGACTAGTATTCACTAAATACAGAGTGACTGTCCCAACACCAAGCACTTTTAACAATAAATAAATAATATTATAAAAAGTAAACTCCAAATACCAAGCCCTAAGAAATACAAGAGAGACATTGACAATATCTTACGACAGAAAATTGAATATGTCACTGCCGCAAATATCCGTAGAATACATTTAGAAGTATGTTATTACCAATTCTTATTGACTTATCGACCCACCAATATCGATTGAGGAAGGGCATCTTCAGCCGGTGGTATTCTATGCACAAATATCAGACAATTAACAGATATAGCTTTGAAAAACTAACCCTTTAAACAGGCTATTTTTAAAAATATTGTATTTTTAGATTAGGTATTCAGTAAATGCCCTATTTGAGTTTATGTTTATAATTTTTGTTATTTAAGTGGATATTTTTGTTATTTACAGAATAATTATTTGTTTAAATTTATTTCATTTATATTTTTTCCTTTTGGTAAATTAACTCCTATATAAAAAAGTCTATTTGACAGTCACATTTTTGTCACTTTGACAGCGATAAAAAAAGGTGCATCGCTTTTTATCACCGATAAAAATGCCTGTTTCTCAAAAGCAGAGTACACCAGTAGTCGCACGTCACTTTGAAATCTGTACCGTCAGCTATAATTTTTAAGTATTGTGGAAACTATACTGTTCGATATGAGTCGTTTTGGGAAAATTATAATTATTTTTAATAAATTATTGTTGTTGTTCGTTCACATTCATATTCTGTCGTTAATTTATCTTACCAAAAAACACTCGAGCTTTTCTTTTATGGATAAATTTCTTTTTAACTCAAAATTTGGCCAATCAGTAATTTTGCTCGAAAAACTGACATTTGACAAAATTGCTCGACCTCCGGTCTCGCGATTTTTTCATGTCAGTTTTTCTTATAAAATCATTGATTGGCAAAATTATTTCGTTACAAAGTGAAATTTATCCGATAAAAAAAAGCTCTTGTGATTTTACTGTTGATAAAAAACCTTTTGTTTGTGCATTATATCAAATATACGTATAAAAAAATGTTTTTTGTCAAATTTAGATAATTTTGTACATGGAAAAAGACAATTGCCATTTTCGCCACCCTAATCATCCATTCTAAAAATTACCGGTAAATACCGGTTAACCGGTTATTTACATTTTTATTTACCGATTTACCGGTTATTAAAACTTACGGTAAATTGCAATCCCTAGTTTTGAACTACTGGAGCACCCCCTCGCGCATTGGGGCCTTTAGGCAATTGCCTAGTTTTTCTATTGAATAATCCGGCCCTGGTTCATGCAAACGTTTGTATATATTTTTTTTAATTTTAAATTTCAAAAGTTACGGCGCCTTAGAGCGCTTTTAGTTACATGGTGCCGTCGTGCGCCGCACGGCTTGCCTTTATGGACGACGCGGCCCTGCCCATTCAATAGTTGACTGCACAATCCCCAAAATGGTGTACCATTTCTTAGGTGTGACTCCATTAGGAAAAAGTATGCTTTCATTGCCGTAGAATGTCCCAGTTCGATACAAATTGTGCGAATATCATTACATCCCGACGCTAATTTATTATTTAGGTTTTTTATACGTTCTTGGAAATTTTATTTAATGTCAATATATAATCCAAGAAACTTGGTATCTAACTTCCCAGGTAAAGTTCTTACAAGTTGCAACTGAAGCCTATTGGGTTAGTTCTAGCAATATTAAATATGGGAAGATTTAAATCGCGCCATTCCTTTACTACAGAGATATCGGAACAGATTTCCTCATGCAATATACATGTAAAACTTATATATTGGCAGATTCCTAGTCATTTATATATAGAAAAAAGAGAACTGTGCCGAGAACAGACCCCCGTGGAACTCCGCAACTTATCTTAACCGTATTAGAGCATTTTCCTGAAGATTTTATCATTTAAGTGCGACCTTCAAGTAGGACTGAATTCCGGAAAATGAATCCATAACAGTAAAGTTTCTGCAGCAATACTTGGTTTTGAAAAATTTTCTGCCGACAAGAAAGTACATTTTTCTACCGTATTTCTCAAAAACTCTTAATTCGGAAAGTACAGAAAAAAATGCTATCAGAATGGCTATTCAATTTTGACGGCATGTGTATTTTATAGAATAGAATAGAATTTATTTTGCCATTTTTGATACATAGATTATGTAAATTTGGCACGTCTAAATAACACTATTTATTTAGGTAATTCACACAAATTAAAATAAACAATTTGTCTGTCTCATTATAGCAATAAAATTTAAAATAAAACACACAAATACTCATAAATACACATTAATAAAAGAACTTATAAATAGTATAAAAGCAACAAACCTCTGATAAAAACTCTGTCCATGCAAATGCAACATAATAAATTTTAAAAAAATAACAAATTTTATCTATTTAGAAATTCAACACTATAAAATGCATTTGCCATTAAATAGTTTTCTTATTTCTTTTTTAAATGAAGATAAGTTCAATTCTCTCATAGTTTTAGGAATACTGTTAAATAAAATAATACAATTATAGTGCAGTGAGTTTTGGAATGCCGCTGTTTTATGCACTAGGATCACCAACAGATCTTTATGTCTTGTGTTACATAAATGATTATCTCTGGAGAAGGTGTACAAATTTATTTTTGCAAATACCAGTTATTTATAGATGATATATATGCTAGAAAATGTCAAAATATTGTGACGTTTTTCCACCTCTAGGAAACCGCCCTTGCAAATTCCGTGGGTTCCAAAAATTATAACAAGAGACTTTATTAAATAATTTACTGGATACTTCACAATACTATTATTAACTTAAATGCACTTTACTGACTAAAAATAACAATGTTTATCACTTTGTTTTCACTTTGGAGTCTTAACCTCACTTGTCCATTCAAAACTTCCAAACTTCTTCTTCCCGCCGAGAATGCGGCCTTTTGTACCCAAAAATGACAGATCCCGATTTTTCTGCGATGACGCCACCATTCTCTAGATAGTTCCAGATGTCACTACTCTAGAGCTTCTGGTAGGTTCTTTCTCGAGTAGGTGCAAATAATCTGAATTAATTGAATTCTATGTTGCCTATATTCTAGGGTTGCAACACATCACACTGCCCCCTCCTTAACCCTGAATGTCCCGGTTAGTCAATTCAGCCTCTTTAACGTACTTCGCCAGTCTATCCAAGTGTGCGATCTGCATCTTGGACTTTTTGCTTCGTTGAATCCGATAGACGACATCATTAATTCGGGTAATAACAGTATACGGTCCATCCCAAGGAGGTTGAAGTTTCGGGGATCTCCATTCCTTCCGCTGTGGGTTGTACAGCCAAACCAGATCCCCCACCTTGAATCCCCTTGTACTGGCATTCTGATCATAACGAGCCTTCAATCGGTTACTAGCTTTGGTCATCTACTCTCGGTCGTTATTCGGCTGTTCTCGACTTTCATTTCTGTAGTTTCTCATGGAAAATGGTTTCCCACTGGCAGCACAATTCTTACACTTGCGACACCAGGCCTCCACATCACGGTGACTATTAACCCAATAGAACCGTTCCCGTGCTCTACTCAATGTCTTGTTTATGCCGAAGTGTCTGCTGGACGTTTCATTATGCGCTTCCTGGAGTACTTCTGGTACACGACACCTGGGAATCACTAGATGCATGGCAACCTGCTTCCCATCTGGGCTTTCTCATGCTGTCCTCAAAAGCCCGTCTACGACCGTAAGTGAATCCCATTGTGCGTTCCCCCTTTATTTGCTCTCAACATGGGTCCGATTTCTACATCGCCCAATTGCTCTTGCCTCAGAGTTTTCTTTGTCCAACTGTCTGGAAAATCAACCTTGACAGTGTTGACTTCAACCATATTCGGCAATTTTCCCACCTGAGGGTAGAGCTTGCAATCTTCCTTGTCTGGTTTTCTGAATAATGCAGGAGTTTTGACTGCCTGCGTTGTCAATAGCCTTGTTTTCTGGCATTGGTCGTTCACTTTTGACAGAATAAATTGTTCGTTCCCAATACTTAAGACGCGCTTTCCTACGTCAACAATAAACCCATACTGTTCCATAATGTCCAGTCCCAAAATGAAGTCATCCGTGATGTCAGCCATGATGACCCTGTGGTCGAACCTTAAATGTCCAATCTGCAAACCCAGGTCTACTTCTCCATGAGCTATAGCTCTGTCTCCCGTAGCTGTCCGGACGATCACTTCATTTTGCCTCTTGGTAATCTTTATACCCGATATAAATCCTGGCCGTACTATTGATGACGTAGTACCTGTGCCGATGGTAAACAAACATTTTCTTCCATTCACATAGCCTTGTAATAGCAGACTATTCGAAATTTCTCGAAGCTGGTAAATCTTTATTTCTCTGGGGGCACTGCATTCCCTAGCCAGCACAACCCCCTGGTACTGTTTTCCTGCTTCTCTTCAAGATTCACAGCATTTACTCGACTCTCCGAGTTCTGCTGTCGACAGTCTTGTTTCATATGTCCCACCTTGCCGCAGTTGTAACATTTAATACCACCACCTGGCTTTCCTTTATTTTGCTGTTTTTCCTGCTTTCCGAGGCCATCCAATTTGTCGAATAATTTGGTGAACCTTTTCTGCATCTCAGTCAACATGGGGTATTTGTTCGTTTCTGGTTGTGATTCTTCGAGAGTCACAGCTCGAATTCTCGACCTTGGAGTATCCCTGTAAGCGGCTTCTACTTCAAGTGCACGCACCAAAGCTTCGCACTACTTTGGTGTCTCGTCAGCCTCAGAACTCGCCTGACGTCTTCGTCCCTTAAGCCATCTAAACAGGCCCCTACGGCTAATTGTTCCTGAAATTCTCTAGGCGCACTCGGATACACTAGGTGTGCCAGTCTCTCTATGGCAGCCTCGAATTCTTGTAAACTTTCTCCAGCCTTTTGTGTCCGTGATTTTATCTGGATCTGGTATTCTTGGGCGAGATGTTGGTCGCCATATCTCAAGTCCAATGCAGCTTCCAAGACTTTGAAGTCCCTTTGTTTCTCCACTGGGATAGTCTGAAGTAATTCTGAGGCCTGACCTCTTAACGCCAGAACTAATGCCATAGCCTTTTCCTCGTTATTCGCCGATGCTACTGCCTCGAATTGTCTCTTGTAGGTTGCCCATGAGCTTTGGCCATCAAAGGAGGGAAGTTTTAATCGAGGACCCGATGATATTACTAGCTGGCCTCCTCTCTCTCTTAATTGTCGTTTAAGTCGCTCCACTTCTCCCTCGAACTCACTCATCTTTCCTTTGATCTGACTAACTTCTGTCTCAACTACACCTACTTTGTCTTTTACCTTGTTTATCTCTTCTTTGACTTCACTCTTCAATTCTTCATTGGCGGAAATTATAGCGTCCTGTTGTATTTTGGTTTGTTCATTTAGTATTTTCCTTAATTCTTCCTGGCGTCTTTCTTGCTCCTGTTGACGTTTTATTTCCAAGTCCTCCATCATTTTTCTCAGTTCGGCTTTTTCTTCTTGGCGTCTTATGTCTTGCTCTTCTTTTTCTTCTTGACGTCGCTTTTCTTATTCTTCTTTCTCCTCTTGCTGTTGTATCTTCAGGTTTTCCATAATTTTTCTCAGTTCGGCTTTTTCTTCTTGTCGTCTTATTTCTTGCTCTTCTTTTTCTTCTTGACGTCGATTTTCTTGTTCTTCTTTCTCCTCTTGCTGTCGTATCTTCAGGTCTTCCATAATTTTTCTCAGTTCGACTTCTTTTTCTTGTTATTATTTCTTGCTCTTCTTTTTCTTCCTTTTGACGTCTTCTTTCTTCATCCTCTTGGCGCTGCTGGTCCATCATCTTCTTGAATTCCGCAAGTAGGTCCTTCATTTGTTTCTCTCCTGCATACGTCTTGTTTCTATGGGCATAAGATTATGTTAAAATAAAATAAATTTAACTGTCATGTCAATATCGGTAATGGAACTTTCCAGAAAAATCTCGAAACAGAACGAAAAAGTCTTATCCAGAGTCTTTTGTCACTATCCACTTCAGAGAATTTAACAATCTCCACTAATGTCCAAGTAGAAAAGTTCTAGTAATTTTCACGGACTAACACAAATGAGTATTTTTCAGTGTCTCTATCACTTCTCAGTTTAAAGGATTTAATTATCACACTAATGTCCTAATAAAATGTTCTACAATGTCTCAAAAATGCACTTAACACTATTTTCCTGTTCGAAAATAACCCTCGAACAATGTCCAGTAAATTAGTCCTCTGTGTTAGCACTAACCCTCGAGAATACTTACTGGATACTTCACAATACTATTATTAACTTAAATGCACTTTACTGACTAAAAATAACAATGTTTATCACTTTGTTTTCACTTTGGAGTCTTAACCTCACATGTCTATTCAAAACTTCTAAATTTTTTCTTCCCGCCGAGAATGTGGCCTTTTATAAAAATGACAGATCCCGATTTTCCTGTAATGACGCCACCATTCTCTAGATAGTTCCAGATGTCATTACTCTAGAGCTTCTGGTAGGTTCTTTCTCGAGTAGGTGCAAATAAATCTGAATTAATTGAATTCTGTGTTGCCTACATTCTAGGGGTTGCAACACATCACAATATTATATTTTTTAAATAATGGATCTATTATATAGGTTAAAAATTAGTCTTAGTAATCTCTTCTGGGAAACAAATACTTTAGGTTAATATAGATTCATAGAAAGACATTTAAAAAACATAATCTTCTACTATTTATTTCACCCGTGGGAAAACAATTCCCTTGCGTTTACTGAGTTGGAAACAATATAGTTATTTTAACGTTGCAAAAAGCAAATTTATTTTTCTTTAAATAAAACGTTTGAATCGCCATATTACGTATATGTAGTAAAAAACGTTAAACTTTTTCGTTTCGCAAACGTTACCAATACGAGTCATTAAACTCCTTACATTATACACGTGTTTCATATGTTATTACATATGTGTGAAAAAACGTACTTACTAAAACGTTTTATTCTAGTATTTTCTTCTACTGGTGGTAAAAAATACGTGTAGATATAACGTATTTTAAATGCCTTATTTAAACGTTGAAATTTTCAACACAATGCACACGTTAAGATTATCAACGTAAAACGTTTAATCAACGACTACGACGTTTTAAAAATGTTTATAGTCCAGTCAACGAGAGAGTTGTAGAGGACATTAAGGAGGGGAGAATTTTCCTCTTCAGAAATGTGTTGGGGGTAGTTAGAAGGTAAACATACTAAAAGTCTCCACCCCTAGCCCCGCCGCTTCAGGGGGAGAGGGGTGGAAAGATTCCCTTAAAAAAATTAAACATAATTAAATTTCCCACCCTACAAGAATGTGTATATTCATTTTCTTCCTGTGTGTTATAGTTTACGAGATATTTGCTAGCCAAAATAGATAATTAATAAAATAATTAATCAGGTACCTTGAATATTTCTATCAAAGCGGTTTACCGTGGTCTGCTAATAAATCACAGTCACAAAACAATCTCTATTTTACAACACGACGTATTTATTAATGTACTATTTTGTCGAAATCTATACATTTTTTTAAATATACAGTGTGACTCACTTAAAATGAAGACACCATAATAACTTTTTTATTTTGTTTCAGATTTGAATCAAATTTTACTCAAGTATAGAACAAATTAGGATCTACTTATGACCAGAAAAGTACTCACCTGCTACAAAGGCAAAGCCACCTGCGGTACCAAAATATGTTGAAAAAAAAAAAAAATAAAAATCATATTAGAGGGTCTTGACGAATTTCACGTATCCACCGCAAATAGCGGAAACTGAGGATGTCCTATGCCAGATGAGCTTATGTATGAGAAATCTCCCATCCATAACCAAATAAAATGTTGGTGTATGTACGTTTGTAGCACCGATCCGATGCAATCTTTACAATTTTTAACATTAAAAATGTTTTATTTTTTTCTTATATTTTGGTACCGCAGGCGGCTTTGCCTTTGCAGCAGGCGAATGTTTTTCTGGTCATAAGTAGATCCTAATTTGTTCTATACTTGAGTAAAATTTAATCAAAATCGGAAACAAAATAAAAAAGTTATAAGGGTGTCTTCAATTTAAGTGAGTCAGAATGTATATTTATGTTTAATTTTGCATAGATTACCTTTTTATTACCGTACGACGCATCGTTTACGAGTTATAACTAAAGAATTGAAAAAAGAAACGTTTTTACCCCCCCCCCCCCCTTAAGCGGTGGGAATAGGGTCGGGGAATTTTAGTTTGTTTACCTCTTAACTACCTCCAACACATTCCTAAGAGGAAAGTTCTCCCTTCCTCCATGTTCTCTACGACCCCCTTTTGGGCATTCAACGATTGGACTATTACTCCCATTGAGAAATTGCCCTATTGCAGCCGTGGCCTACATTCCCGTAACTTAATCTATTATTTTATTTCCGACGAACGTCCAAAATATGGACCTTCTGCAATCTCACATTATTCTCATATGGGTTAATTTGTATTCTATTCAATAAAATCTAAAGAAATAATAGATATCATAAGAAACCTAAAGAACAGGACCTTGGTGGACAACAACTTCCGTACAACTTAAACCATACATTTTCTCCGCAAAAGCCGGAACATATTCACCAATCCCTGGAGCGATTGACATTCGACTCGATCGATATGGTGATGAAATTTATCATATCCCAGTTGTCCGTTGAAAAGTTCAATAGACCACAAGCCCATGCTAAATTTTTAGGGTATCATATGATACCTCTTGAAGAGGTATAATTTTTGTAATCCTGCAGAAATAAATCACTTTGAGCCCTATGCCGTACATTTTAGGTGGGACATGGGAAAGCCGCGCAAAAGTGAAAATCGTAACCCACGGGAGTTGAATTTTTTCAAACGATCCCGTACGGCTTACGTTTATCTGGACTGTATTTATATCTGTGACTCTTAAAAAGAGAATGCCGTACAAAAATAATGGGACGGAGCTACAGGAATAATTTTCGTTTTCCGAAAAGTGACCTCTATATACTAAGGTGATAAAAATACCGTACCGCTTTTATGAAATTCGATTTTTACATTACCAAGGATGAATTTTTTTGCTATGCCGTACAAATCAGTTGGACCATGGTGTGGCCAACGCGAGATCAACCCTCTTCCTAGTCCTCTATTATGTGATTTGATACCACATAAAGCTTGATTATTTTAATACTATTTTATATAATAATAATTTTTATTACCATGCTGTACATTTTAGTTGGTACATGTGTCTGGAAAATTGAATTTTCCGTCCCAGAGTGAGCTTTTCTGAATAAAAAATTATTGTAAGACTTTATTACATTCGAGCAATACTTGATATTGTAATTATTCGAAACCAATAATTCAAAATGGACCTGAAATGCAAAAGGATTTTCCGAAAATTTTCCGCTGTATTATGTCGAAACAGTGCGTAAATAAATTATACTTTATAAAAATGAATATTTAACAAAAGATGTAATAGAAAAGCTGAAAAATATTATTTTCTATCAGCCGGAGAGCGAGACAGTGACAGATCTAAGGTAAAAGGCTCAGGTGGCAAACGCTTTGAAGGTCCCATTTTTTCGGATGATAACCTATATATAATCCACAGTATAAGGGCCCTGAGGTGGCATTTGCTCATTTGCCGCCCGGTTAGATCCGCCACTGGAGTGAGATCCCCAAATTCGACACATACTATACAACTCTCGAACATACCAAAACAGACAGTTGATTCTTATGTAAAAACACCTCAAAAAACATATTTTTGAAGTCGCGTTTTGTTTTGGAATTGGAAAAAATTGCACTTTTTCATGCTTTTTGCGAAAATCACTATTTCCGCATTTTTAATGTTCCCACTCCTCTATATCTGTTATTCGTTGTCATAAAAATTTGACATTTTAGTATTGCAATACTCAAACATTTCGCTTTCCAACGGTGTATGCAAAAACAATATACTGACTGAAAAATAAATAAGTATTAATGAAAGAGTTACCACTTTTGTATACTTTACAGCGATAAAGTGTGGATCGAGGTAACTTTTTTATTTTTCAAAATAACTGTATACTATAAACGAGTAAGCTGTAGCTAATTTAATGAGGAAGTCTTTTTTATTTGGAGCGTATTTTCATAATATTTATATTAAGTGAGAAAAAGGCCGTGTAACATGAATCATTCAGAGACAGACAGCAGTAATTCCGAAACTGACAGTGGAGATTCGGATAGTGAATATTAAGTTAACTTCAATAACGCAATCAATTAGCGTCATAGTATTCTTTCGAAAATTTTGCCACAATTTTTTAGTTGGAAAAAACGTTTGCCTAAAAATAAACTTATGAAAGATGCTAAAAATGTTTACATTGCAAAGACTGTAACACATAATTTTTCATAAGATTTCCAAATAAGTTAACCCAAAAAAGAAAATTTTGGGTAATTTGTACACATTTTTTATAATTAATTATGTTACATTGTATTTTAAAGTTTAAAAGTGATATATACCAATTTCTTGCTTTACTTCAAGAAAAATTGGTCTCTGAAAAATATATTTGGTTATGGTGTTTCATTACGGCCCATCTAAAATGTACGGCATTGTCATTGTTTATCAACTTTTGCTATTTTTAATGATATTTTGCAAACGTTGTATGGTATCTAATGGTCAGTGTTGGTTCTCATTGATTTTTCAAAGGCATTTGACACTATAAATCATAAAATACTCTTAGCTGTACTAAAGTTTATTGGTTTAAGCAATGGAGCGGTCAACTTCTTTCGTAGCTATTTGACGGGTAGAACTCAAAGAGTAAAAGTGATGAGAATGTCTCTGCCCCTCTTGATGTATTGTGTGGTGTTCCGCAGGGATTGATATTGGGCCCCTTATTGTACACTCTATATACATCGGAGTTTCAAAAGCCATTACACACTGTCAAATGCACTTATAGGCAGATGACAGACAACTTTACCTCTCTTTCGATCCAAGTCAGTATATAGATGCAATGAATAAAATTAACCATGACGTCCGTTCTTTACTGGAAAAATCTAAATCTCACTCACTAAATATTAATGCCAACAAAACATCGGTTCTTGTATACGGACAATCAAGTGCTAGGTCCCAGTTAGCGGATAGAATTCAAATAAACATGGAAGGACACAACATAAGCCCCACTGAAAAGGCAAAGAATTTAGGGTTAATCTTTGATAGTCCACTTAGATTTAAGCCTCATATAAATAATTGTATCCGATTAGCCTACTACATGAACCTTAAAATGATTTACAGTAATAGACATTATCTCAATCAAAAAGTAAAAACAATTTTATGTGAATCATTAGTATTATCTAGATTTAATTTTGCCGACTCAGTATATGGTCCATGTATAGATGCGGAAGATAACCGCAGAATTCAAGTCATACAGAATTCTTGTTTAAGACTAATTTTTGGTATACGGCGTAGACAGAATATTTCACATAAACTGCCCGAGATAGGATGGCTTAACATATCTGAACGACGCCTGCTCCATTCCGCTTGCATATTTCATAAAATTATAACCAACAAAATTCCCAAATATTTAAACAAGAAGATCTCTTATAGAACGTATATACATAATATAAATATCCGTTTTAAAGGTACTCTCACTCCTCCCCTTCATCGTACTGAATTGTTCAAACGCTCCTTTTCTTACCAAATAACTAAAATCATAATTCCATACCATCTGCTATAAAAAATAAGCCAATATCCGCATTTAAATATTATTATAAGAAATCTCTTTTAAATCAACAACCATAAATACAACATCTGAGCTAAGGTAATCGTATATGCCTACCCATTGCACCTAAAGACTTGTGTGGCAATTTATTTGCTATTACAAAATAAGTTTCAATTGCTATCTTACTTACTAACGCTTAAGATTAAAAACAGGGGCATGTCTGTGCATAGCCATCTGATCTTCGGCGTTTTTCCCCCTCAATTGATTTGTATTTTCTACTTAATTTATGTACTTAGTGGGAAAATAAAGACCATGTATTATTATTATTATTATTAAGGGTCATGTAAATCACATGAATAACGTAATCTAGTGTCTAAAATCCCAACAATGAAAATGTACGGCATAAACACGTTTGTATTCTTTTATAGTTAAGGAAAGGAAAAATGATGTAAAGTTGAAAATATATCCATTGTATTAAAAAATAGAGTATTTTTAATTTGCATAATTTTTAAAAAATATCACTTGTTTTGAAATTTTCTAATTTTATTATTGTCCATTATTTTTTATACGGCTACTAAATAAAATAAAAATTCTAACCTCCAAAAAATAAATAGCCGTATAGTATCAAATAAACTTACCCTAGAAAACGTGAGTTTTTCCCTTTCTTGGAGGTTATTTTTTTTATTTACATTGATAATACCCATTCTTTTTAGACGGGTCATTTTTTTTTTAAATTTTAAATATCGCATAATATTTTGGAATTGATGCCGTACAGGATCAAATCACGACCCTTAATGGAGGTCTAGGAAGGGGGTTGTTCTCGCGTTGGCCACCCCATGGTCCAACTGATTTGTACGGCATAGCAAAAAAGTTCATCCTTGTTAATATAAAAATCAAATTTCATAAAAGACGTACGGTATCGTATTACCTTAGTACATAGAGGTCACTTTTCGGAAAACGAAAATTAGTCTGTACTTTTGTACGGCATTCTCTTTTTAAGAGTCACATATATAAATACAGTCCAAATAAACGTAAGCCGTACAGGATCGTTTGAAAAAATGCAACCCACATGGGTTACGATTTTCACTTTTCCGCGGCTTTCCCATGTCCCACCTAAAATGTACGGCATAGGGCTCAAAGTGATTTATTTCTGTAGGATTACAAAAATTATTCCTTTTCAAGCGGTATCATATGACCCCCTAAAAATTTAGCATGGGCTTGTGGTCTACAAGTTATTATTACTATTATTATTATTAATTGTGGATGACTGTTTGACAAAATAAACATCACTCCATGATGATATCATCAACAAGTAAAAAAATATTAACAATTCCTTTAACTAAATCTACAATTCTTTTTTAAAGTGGTGTAAATATATTCTAATGCGGACGTGTATATAAACCACAGAATTTTATCATCAAATTAAAACATATTTTCTAATGGCTCATGAAACAGGTGCTAAGTACTTGACACATGAGCAAAATATCACACTGACTGAGATTAATAAATAACCTTGGCATTGAGAAAACCAGCTTCGAAACAAGGAGACTTTCTTGGAACCCAGCAGTAAACTTTAAATGATCAGTAGCGCTTTACATGTTTTTAAATCTAAAATTAATATCAGTTAGAAGATATACTTAATAACAACTATATAAGCTGGATTAGATAGGTACAGGGATAACTCTAAGAATGGTACATTTTTTAAATACCCATTTATTTCCTGATGACTACATCTTTTACTGAGGACTTTCTCTAATGGTAATAATATATAAGTATCGAACACGATTCAGTATTCTCTTTATCCATTCTTGACAAAAGCCTAAAAAACCGAAATATATGCTATAAAACATTAAAAGTGCTGAGCAATAATAATAATAATAATTTTTTTTATTAAAAATAAACTAAATTACAAAATATAGAAAATTTCCACTATACAGACCAAAGTCTACAATAACTTAAATAAGATAATATAATACCTGTTATGTTGTTATGATAAAAATAATAGGCAGTTTATATATGTGGTGATTTAAATATAAACAAATTAACAGTATATTGCATGACTGTTAGCGAGTTTCGATTTAATATCCCTTATAAATGAACCAACAAGGATTGCAAGCAGCGTGTGTGGTATGTCACAGACTGCAGTAGGTTATTTAATTACAAATAAGACAAATAATGTCACATATAAAATTGTTGATCCAGGAATCTCTGATCACTCTGCACAATTACTTACCTCATATCTCAATAACAAACTTAATCGCCAAGTACCAGAAAAAAATATTTGCCAAAGGATCATTAACTCGAATAATATAAACAATTTTAAAGTCACTTTTAAAGATGTACAATGTACATTTAAAGAAGAGTCGAACATAGATACACTTTTCGATATCTTCTGGGCTCATTTTGTATACAGCTTTGAAAATGCTTTTCCTAAGTCAAAAATTCCAAATAAAAAAGGTCATGATAAATCCAAAGACAGAAAATTTGCTTTCTCAACGGATTTAAAAAAGGAATATTTAAATCTAAAAGAGCTAAATTCATTAAAAAAACAGGCCAATGATGATAACTTAAACACCCTATATAAGATTAAAAAGAAACAATATAGAGACAACTTAAAAAAAGAAAAACAATTATACAATAAAAATAAAATTGAATGGGGTAGTTTCCATTTTTTTTTTAAATTCAGTTTTGGTGATATATATCGAGTAATGTTATTATTTTAGCAATTACTGCATAATCAATCTAAACCAAAACAATAATTTCTTAAATAAAAATAAGAAATAAGAATACGCCCGTCTAGACGCAGATTTCAAACGATTTTATTTGGCGGGAAATAATTTAACCAAAAACAGACAACTTTCGCTTAGACTGTAACTATCTTATTTGAATGCCAAATTGTGTATTTTTTTTACATTATTTTGTCTATAACACTTCTATTTTGCTCAATATCTTGAAAATCAATAAATATTATATACATGTATTTAGAAGGAATTTAAAGTTATTTATATTTGTTATTATTTAGAAGTAGTTATCTTGAAAAGATAAACAAACAGTTGTCAATTCTTGTCATAATATAAGTGAAAGAAACATAGGTTAGATTTACTTGTTGTTTGTTTATGTAGCGTTTTTCTTTCTATAAACAAAATTTGGATTTTTTGTCAGCAAACGTGAAAAATGTGAAAACGCAAAGGTAAACACTTCTATTTAAGTATGTAAGTACACTTATTATTAGTAAGTGTATTTTGGATCTGTAGAACTGGTTTAAACTTACTTCAAAATGATCTTCACAACAAAATATAAACGAACCTGAAGGGATGGAATCAGAATTATTTGAAGCTTGCCACCAAGTTCTTCGAATATCCATATTTCTTGGAACAGTTACAAAAATTTTTTCCGACAACTTTTTATAAAACATCTTTTCGACGACATTATCTATTATTTTTAAATAGCAGCAAATACCTCGATAAAATAAATTGAAATGTTTTAAATCAACACGATCCGTTAGAACACATCTGTCATTTGACTGGCCGTTGACATTGTTGTCATGTTTTGCTAAATATGTTTTCAAAAATCTAATGGACATTAAAAATTATTTAAAATATTAATAATTCATGCCTATTATAATTTTTTACATAAGAAAATTAAATTTCTTGGATAAATATATTAAAATTAATTTAATAAATAAGCTTTATACTCCTGTTTTCTTCAAACATCCTCACTAGAACTAGAGAAGGAATTTCAACTTGGCAACACCGCACCGTTCTGTATAAAACCATTCTATCGACAAATCCATACAGTTCAACTATGTCATCGGCAAGTTTAACGACGTCACCAATTTAAAACACCTGTTGCTTCACTTATTATAACTTCTGTTTTCTCAAAAAATTGATAATTATTTTCGCCGAAATCTGGATTGGAAGGCTTGTTTGTACATATTCTATGATATTATTCAATAAAAAAAAAATAGGAAAATACCCCATTATCGACTAACAAAACAAAGACATTGTGGAATATAGTAAATATGAATTGAAATAGAAATAATAATAATAATAATAATAATAATAATAATAATAATAATAATAATAATAATAATAATAATAATAATAATAATATTTATTCACCACCAAAAGATCAGAATTATAATAAAATGTGACATATGAAAATTATGTAGGTGAATAAACACAGAAAATCCACAAAGGAAGACCTGCACGTGGATTAAACTGCGCTTCGACCTGTATACATAATTACATTTTTATTTAAGTTTGAAAGCGATGTGTAAATAAACTATCTTAAAGTAATACATATTGTTTAGCCTACAATATTTTAATTTTAATGTAAATTAATCTTAATATTCTATATACTGTTTAGCCTAAAATATTTTAAATCAACTAAATGAAATACTATCAAAAGTGCTTCTGTCCTATGACCTGTGAATATAATTATATTTTGATTTTAAGAGTGGAAGCGACATGTTAAGTGAACTATCTTAAGGTAATACATATTGTTTATCCTACGATATTTTAATTTTAATGTAAATTTAGTTTAATATTCTGTATATATTGTTTAACCTATAATATTTTAAATCAACTAAATACTATCACAAGTACTAATATTTGTTTTAACTATATTCGGTATATATACATATATATATAATATACACATACATACACGCATTCATAGTAACTGTATACATTTCTACAGTGTCTTTTTGTCTATATACATATTTTCTTATGTATACATACATATATACGTGCACACATTTACACATATACATGCACACACACATATAATACAAATTTGAATAAATTTTCAATTTCTTTAGGGTTGAGCGGGATTGTTTTTTATTTCTCAATCATGAGGTGTACTGATGATCGTGGAATTTCCAATATCCATTTTTTTAGCTTTCCTTTAAAGAGATTAAACGAGTTTATACTTTTTAGAGTCGTTGGGACTTCATTATATACCTTGGGAGCCAAGTAAATGTGACAGCGTTGTCCTATGGTTTTTATCATTTTGGGTACTGCAATTGATTTTTCTCTGTGACGCGTATCATGATTGTGAGTAATGATATCTTTTGTGTTTAGGTTTCTATATTGATATAAAATCAAGCTCTGAAAAAAACATTGCCTAATATCCATGATTTTAGATTCTTTATACAAATCATCACTCGGGTAAACGTAACTTCGGCTAAAAATTATTTTTAGAATCCACTTCTGCATTGTTTCAAGGCTTTTTATATAGCAGTTTGTTATGCCTCCCCAAGCAATGATACCATAATGTAAATGTGGCTGGACTAGAGCAAAATATATGCTTTTTAGGTGATCTATGTCAAAGAATCTCTTAAGCTATTTAAATTTTGAAAGTAGTGATCTTAATTTTTTAACTAAAAAATCTACATGTTTATTCCACCTAAGGTGACAATCAAGCATGACTCCGAGATATTTTATTGATGTGACAGATGATATTTCAATATTGGTGTTTTTATAGTTAATGTTGATAGCCGAGAAGTCTGGAAGTTTATGAGCGTAACTAGTAAATGGTAAGTAGTGTGTTTTATTCATATTTATTGTTAGTAATTTACTACTGAAAAAGTCTATTATTACTGGAAAATCTTTCTGGATGTTTGATTTTATTACATTCCAGTTTTTTCCTCTATAACACACAGCCGTGTCATCGGCAAAACTGATCACTTCCCCTGTAAGTGGAAGCTTAAACAAGTCGTTGACATACAATGTGAATAATACTGGGCCCAGTACGGTACCTTGCGGAACACCGCAAGATACTGGTTCCATACCACTCACTGTATTACCAACCTTTACACATTGTGCCCTATCGCTCAAATAGCTCTTCATTAGTTCGTAACTAGTTCCCCTGAAACCCATTCTCTCTAGGGTTTCTAACAAACTTGAATGACTGACAGTATCAAATGCTTTTGCCAGGTCAACAAAGATGCATATAACCGGTTCAGAAATATTGAATGAGCTATATATTTTTGCGGTTAAATTAGCTATTGCATCCTGTGTTGATCTGGCCTCCCTAAATCCATACTGTTTGTCAGACAAGTTGAATTTGGTCAAAAAACTTGTTATTCTCTGTTTTAAGATTTTCTCGAAGATTTTTGATAATGTTGACAGAAGAGATATTGGTCTGTAATTTGACGCATCAAGTTTATCTCCGGACTTATGTAACGGTTTAATGACAGCTATCTTAAATGCTTTTGGAAATATACCAAATTCAATGGCTCTGTTTATGATAAAGACCATGGGCTGTACAAGGTAATCAATACATTCTCTCACCGTTTCTGCCTGGATATTGTCAATACCAGGTGCTTTTTTAATTTTAAGTTCCCATATTATTTTTCTAATTTCCTCATCAGATGTGAGTGTAAGATATATTGAATTGTCTATATTAGTTTTTGGAAAATTTGTATTGACCGGAGTTATTTTTTTTGTTAAAGTACTTCCAATGGTGCTAAAAAAATTGTTAAAAGAATTTGATATTTCCAAAGGATCTGAACTGACGTGGTCATTTATTTTTAAATTTTGTATTGAATCGGTGTTTTTATGGTTTTCAATACTTTTTATGCACTTCCACATATTTTTAGTCATTTTTATTTTTACTAATTTGTGTTTTATAATAGTTAGTTTTTGCTGATTTTATGAGTTCGGAGAGTGTATTTCTGTATCTTTTTAGTTCGTTTTGTATAATTATGTTTTCTGGATATCTTTTTGCTTTTTTATAAAGTTCATCTTTTTTGTTTATTGAATTTACCAATCCTTTACTAACCCATGGGTTTCTTTTAATTTGATTTCTTTTAAGTGTAAATGTTTTGCTACTATTTTTTATATGCTCATTTAATTTTGTTATTAGCAAGTCGGTTGCGGCGTCTACACTTTCTAGAGAATATAAATCTGCCCATTGTTCATTGCTTAATTTTTCTCTCAATTTTTTATAATCAATGTATGTTTTTTGCCGATTTACATTAGGTATGCTATTTTTGGCTTCAAATGGAGGTACGTATTGCAATATTACAGGGTAATGATCAGTCAAAGGCATTTGCAATACTATGGGGATAAATAAATCTAGTGACAACTTGGATTTTAGGAAGATATGATCCAAGCATGAACTACTGCGTCCCTGAACTCTAGTAGGTTTATTAATTGTGGAAATAAAATTATGTTCAGACAGTATATTTAGATATTCTTGGCAATATAACTCCTCGCCGTCTAGAATATCTATATTGATATCGCCCACAATAATTTGCATATCATGGTTTTCCTGATTATTACGATTTAGGAAATTATTTAGGAAGTGATTAAAATTGAAAGGGCATAATGACGGTAATCTGTATATAGCTATAACTTCAATATTTTGTTTATTAAATAAGATGTTTAATTTAATTGACTTAATGTTGTCAATACTGACTATCTCATACCTATAATTTAAGTCATTTTTTATATAAATGACAACACCGTCACATTTATTTATGTCTCCTTCGTTGTATATAATATCGTATCCAGGTATATTTAGTATGTCTAAGTAAACAGACACACTTTCCTATAATGACGCTGTTATCAATGATAATAAAGAAATTGCAAACGTTTTTGCAGATTATTTCGCAAATAATATAAAAATTAAACTTAACCTCCATTTTACTAATATGTCAAATGTATGTACAACTAGCAAATGTAATAATATTAATTCAATGTTCTTTGAACCTGTTACCGTAGCAGAAGTAAAAAATGTTATACTAGAGCTGACGAACAGAAAATCTACTGGTATGGATGAAGTTCCTATTAAATTACTTAAGGAATGTACTGCAGAGTTTGCTACCTGTCTTGCAATAACAATTAATAAATCGATTGAATTAGGGTAATTTCCACAAAAATTAAAAACCGCTTTGATAATTCCAGTTTACAAAAAAGGGAAAGTGATAACATTAAAAACTATAGACCAATATCGTTATTAAGTGTGTTCTCGAAAATTATAGAAAAGGTTATGGCTAACAGGTTGACAATTTTTTTAATAAAAATATAACTTATTGACAAATTATCAACATGGCTTTAGGAGTAAATTTTCAACTGAAACGGCAGCAACCGAATTGGTTCAAATTATAAATGAAAAATTAGATCCAAGAGAGTACGTATTGGGTTTATTTTTTGATCTCTCATGTGCGTTTAACACACTAAATATACGCTTTATGGCAAATAAATTAGAAAAACTTGGGATACGCGGTAATATAAACAATTGGTTGACATCATATTTATCTGACAGAAAACTTTTTGTTAAAATGATAGACTCTCTTTCGGATGAATGTAAATCATCAATAGGAACCCCTCAGGGTAGTGTACTCGGACCATTGTTATTCCTTCTATTTATAAACGATCTACTCGAATATGTTAACTACGGGAAAGTTTTCATGTATGCGGACGACACATCAATGATTATTTCGGCGAAGAGTCTCGAAGAACCAGAAGAACTAGCTAATAAAACACTCTACCAATTTAATACATGGTGCTATAAAAACAGGCTGATCATAAATTATGACAAAACGGCATGTGCCCTATTTAAAACGCGATCAAAACATATTTCTAAAAATATAAATATTTCCCTAAATGGTAATCAACTAAGCACACATACCCATGCAAACTTTATAGGTATATTATTAGATAAAAATATCTCTTGGACCAACCATGTAGATCAACTTTGTGCAAAACTGAGTCAGTCGTGCTTTGCTATCTCCATTTTGAAAATACTTTGGATCGTACCTTGCTGATAGATGTGTACTATGCTTTATTCTGTTCAAAGTTGTCATACAATATAATTACTTGAGGTCAAAGTGTGGACCTACAATAGTAGATTGTATCATACGAGTTTTGCAATGAAGCTTGCCACATATGTGTTACATACTATTGTGTGTTACATACTATTTTTTCTACGGTTGTGAAATTATTTCCCTATTTTAAAGTCTTTTCAAAATTTTAAATTTGCTGCCTGTCAGATTTTATTTAAAGTGACATTTATTTGCCGCCTGTCAGATTTTATTTAAAATGATAAAGATCGAGTACTGGTCAAACGGTTGTCATGACTAACAAACAAAACAAATTGTTTTTGGCAAAAATAAACTGACGCGTTATATTTTGTATCTGCTACTTTTGAGAAAGTGATGAGTTCAGACGATAATATTCCTGCAGAAATTGTTGCAGCCGCTGAAATTGTGAATTCCGACCTCCTTCCACGTAAATCGAAAGAACGTTATAAGAATGAAAAACTTCTTTTCGTAAACTGGTGTAGTCAAAAGAAGGTGAATGTTTATACGGAAGTGATCCTACTCGCATATTACGCCGAAAAGGCTAAAATGTTGAAATCTTCCACGATGTGGTCAATGTACTCAATGCTGAGGAGCACTCTGTCATTGGAAGAAAATGTAGATATTTCGAAGTTTCCGAAACTAATTGCGTTTTTAAAAAGAGAATCTGTAGGATACAAGGCAAAGAAATCTGAAGTATTTGCCAGAGAACAAATTAATGCTTTTTTACTTAACGCTTCTGATGACACATTTTTACTTCTAAAGGTAATTACAAATTTCAGTTTTTTTCAATCTGTTGTAATAAGACATTATTTTAGGTAGTGTTAATTATTGGAGTAGCTGGTGCCCTCAGAAGGGAAGAGTTGATGAATATTACCATAGATGACATTCAGGACAATGGAGAATTTTTGCTCATAACCATTGCATATTCTAATACACATGAATCTAGAACATTTTCGGTTACAAAAGGAGATAATTGGTTGGATTTTTATCGTCGATATGTTCAACTTAGGCCTGCATCTCTAAGAAATAAACGATTCTTCATTCAATACAAACATGGTAGATGTACAGTTCAAGTGGTAGGGATAAACACGTTTGGGCAGATGACAAAAAAAATTGCAGAATATTTAAAAATTCCTAAACCTGAAAGTTTTACTGGGCACTGCTTTCGCCGAACGTCGGCGACTATTTTGGTCGACGCTGGAGCAGACCTTACCAGTCTGAAAAGACACGGTGGGTGGTGTTCTTCAACAACAGCGGAAGGATATATAGAAGATAGTGTTAACAAAAAAAATAAGTGTCTCCAAGAAAATAATGGGCGACAAAGAAAATGCTATAAACAACCTTGTTGGTCCAGATGTAAATATTTCCAGTATTTCTAACAATGTAAATGTTCCAGTTTTCCCAGGCATTATTTTAAGTAATTGCAATTCCTGTATAATTAATGTACATTTATAAAATTTAATTGTTATAAAGTACCAGTAAAATAATATAATAGTAGATTGTAATACAAGTGTGGCAAGGGCTTCATTGCAAAACGATGTATGAAAGTAGGAACACGAGCGCAGCGAGTGTTCCTATCATACGAGTTTTGCAATGAAGCTTGCCACACGTGTGTTACATACTATTTTTTCTACGGTTGTGAAGTTATTTCCCTTTTCAAAGTCTTTCCAAAATTTTAAATTTGCTGCTTGTCAGATTTTATTTAAAGTGACATTTTCCGCTGTCATTCTGAAGTAAGAAAATTTGACTTTGTAATTGCAATTCATGTGTAATTAATGTACATTTATAGAATTTAATTGTTATTACCAGTAAGTAATATAAAATTCTTTAAGGTAAACACACTATTTTATTCCGGTGCGTGAAGATGTAATCAAGGCGTGTGGCAAATTCTTTGCCGCACGGCGTGCGGCAAAGTGATATTTTCTGCACTCATTTTGAAGTTAGAAAATTTGACTTTCAGTACAATCGTAGACAAAATTCTTTAAGGTAAACACAGTCTTTTATTCCGGTGTGTGAAAATGTAATCGAGGAGTATGGCAAAGTCTTTGCCGCACGGCGTGCGGCAAAGTGACACTTTCCGCAGTCATTTTGAAGTTAGAAAATTTGACTTTGTAATTGCAATTCATGTGTAATTAATGTACATTTATAGAATTTAATTGTTATTACCAGTAAGTAATATAAAATTCTTTAAGGTAAACACACTATTTTATTCCGGTGCGTGAAGATGTAATCAAGGCGCGTGGCAAATTCTTTGCCGCACGGCGTGCGGCAAAGTGATATTTTCTGCACTCATTTTGAAGTTAGAAAATTTGACTTTCAGCACAATCGTAGACAAAATTCTTTAAGGTAAACACAGTCTTTTATTCCGGTGTGTGAAAATGTAATCGAGGAGTATGGCAAAGTCTTTGCCGCACGGCGTGCGGCAAAGTGACACTTTCCGCAGTCATTTTGAAGTTAGAAAATTTGACTTTCAGCACAATCGTAGAAAAAAGTTTTTGTTATACAAAAGAGAGTGTTGCGAATAATTTTTAATATGAGGTACAGTGATTCTTGTCGTGACACATTTAAAATTAATAATCTGCTTACTGTCACTGGTATTTATTTATATAAATTATTTACATATATCCACAGCATAAAAAACAGATTACCAATACACTGAGATAATCATGAATATAATACACGCAACCGCTGCAACTTTTATATAAATCATTATAATTTGACTCTCTATAAATAATCTCCAAAATATGCCGGTAGTTATCTATTTAATGTCCTATAAGTCTGTTATTTTACAATAATCATCCTATTTTGAGATACATTAAATGAAAAATAACGCCCTAGGGCGTTATGAATATCTATAATGCCCTAGGGCATTATAAAATTATAATACAACCCAAAACAAGCAAATTATGATAGCTTTATTGACAAATAAAATGCGTTGCTATGCAACGGCGGCGTTTACAAACAATTTTGATTTTTACTCTCTTTTAAATCAAATCGTTCTGAACATAATAGATGTCAAATTAATAAATCGTAAATGTCAAAAAAAGAAAAAATTCGAATTAAATAACAGACTTGCAGGACATTAAACGTTGAAGGCACCACGGGTGTTATAGGATAATGACGCCCTCGGTCGACGTACATTCCCTCGGGCCAGAGGCCCTCGGGATTGTACACTGTCGATCTCGGTGCGTTATTATCCTTATAACACCCTTGGTACCTTAATAACTATAATGAACTGCTTTTTGAATTAAAATTTATAAATAACATAAGACAATTTAAATCTAAATTACTGAGATTTCTATGCGATAACTGTTTTTACTCACTGACTGAATTTATAAATCATAATTAACACAATGTACAAATTATTTTTCTTACATGTTATATTTTAATTACATATAAATCATATTATGCTGTATGTTTGTATTGTTTTTTATTTTACACTTAGTTCATTGTTGTATATTTATTTCTAACTGTATTATGTATATTTTTGTATATTGACCTATTCTATCCAATTTTTGTAATTGGCATACAAAATTAATAAATCTATCTATCTATATTATATACAGATACACTAACGAATAAATAACATAAATAGTTGTGATAATGAAACCAAAAATGAAAATACATGTTGTTACGTATTTATACCACTTTTGTAAACACTCTGTGTCGTGGATTCGGAAATTATACCACCAGGGTAACACTAAACACTAATTTATTAACTTGCGTACTAATTACAACAAATAATGACTTCACTAATATTACACTGTGTACTATATTTCACTACTTCAGTCACTTTATTACTTGCTCAAACTAACTGACTAGCTTACGTAATAGAAAACAATAGCTTAATTGTTTTCTATTACTTATATATGGGACTTGGAGGGACTTCCTACAGATGTCTCTGGGGGTAGAACATGTAACACTGCCCCCTCCTGAAGCCTGAACGTACCGGTCAGGCAATTTAGTGTCTTTCATATACTTCGCCAGTCTATCTAAGTGAACAGTTTTTATCTTCGACTCATTATTTTTTTGAATTCGATAGACGTCATTAATTCGGGTGATTACAGAGTATGGGACTTCCCAAAGTGGCTGAAGCTTTGGGAACTCCATTCCTTCCTCTGTGAATTGTACGGCCAAACCAGATCACCCACCTTGAATTCTCTTGTACTGGCATTACGATCATAACTAACCTTCATTCGGTCACTAGATTTTATAATCTGCTCTCGGTCATTTTTCGGCTGTTCTCCACTTTCATTCACAGAGTTGGTTACGGAAAGTGATTCCTTACACAGGTCTACAAAAAAAAAAAAAAATCTGCTCCAAAGACTAAACTTATCCTGCCTTAAGTATTTTTGTGTGTTGAATCCGAATTTTCAATTAAAATAATTTTCTACTGCGTAGATTTCACCAAGCCTGCACATCCTGTCGACTATTAATCCAATAAAATCATGCTCGTACTTTACTCAGCGTTTTGTTTACGCCGCCAAAGTGACCATCGGACGTTCCATTATTCACTTCTTGGAGTACTTCTGGTACACGACACCTGGGAATCACTAAACGCATGGCTACTTATTTTCCATCCGGGCTTTCCCATGCTCTCTTCAACAGCCCATCTATGACTCTAAGTGAATGCCATTGTGTTCATAAAGCCTTCAATCCTCCTTTGTTTGAAACCTCCTTCTATTCCGGTCGGGTTCCTTTTTCTTTCGCTCGCAATATAAGCCCAATTTCTGTATCGTCCAGTGCTCTTGTCTTAAAGCTTCCTTTGCCCAATTCTCTGGAATTTCTTTCCTTTCGTTTACACAGCCTGGTAATGGTAGACTACTTGGGATTCTTCGAAGCTGGCAAACCATTATTTCTCTGGGGGTATCGCTTTCACTAGCCAGCACCGCCCTAGTGGCAAGTACCTCCTCAAGATTCCACTGTCGACAATCTCGTCTTAAATGGCCTAGCTTTCCACAACTATAACATCGAATATCCCCACTTGGCTCTAGATTCTTTTTGTCCCAATACGACTCTTCGAAAACTGCGGCATTTACCTTCTCGGGGCTTTGCTGTCGACAATCTCTCTTAATATGCCCTAATTTGCCGCACTGATAGCACTAAATACCTCCGTTTGATTTTGCTCCACTTTGTTGTTTGTTCTGTTTCATTGGAGGATCCGAGTTGGTCAATAAATTGACTTATCATTTTATGCATGTCCTTCAGCATAGTGTCCATATTCTCTTGATCCGAATGTGCCTTTTCAACTGTAACAGCACGCACTTCTAAATAATTACTTCACTAATATTACACTGTATACTATAATATTTCACTATTTCAGTCACTTCATTACTTTTACTTCTTAATGTTTCTCAACTCACTATCTGTACTAAACTGTCCTAACTCGGCTTCTCCATTTCTTTATATAAATATGAGAGCTTCAGAATGTTCTCTCCTCCTCTGTAATTTTCTAGAAAGCTCTCTGCCATTTCCAGATTCTGACACAGAGCGCCATCTCTGGGCCGACTGTCAAACTAACTAACTAGCTTAATTGTTTTGCTTTACTTATATATGAAATTTAGAGGGACTTCCTACAGATGTCTCTGGGGGTAGAACATGTAACACTGCCCCTCCTGAAGTCTAAACGTCCCGGTCAGGCAATTTAGTGACTTTCACATACTTCGCCAGTCTATCTAAACAATTTTCATCTTCGACTTTTTATTTCTTTGAATTCGATAGACAACGTCATTGATTCAGGTGATTACAGAGTATGGTACTTCCCAAGTTGGCGAAGCTTTGGGGAACACCATTCCTTCCGCTCTGTGTTGTACAGCCAAATCAGTTCGCCCACCTTGAATCCTCCTGTACTGGCATTACGATCATAACGAGCCTTCATTCGGTCACTAGATTTGATAATCTGCTCTCGGTCATTCTTCGGCTGTTCTTGACTTTTATTCACATAGTTGGTTACGGAAAGTAGTTCCTTATTGATAGCATAATTCTTGCATTTGCAACACCAAGCCTACACATCCTGTCGACTATTAATCCAATAAAATCGTTCTCGTATTTTACTCAGCGTTTTGTTTACGTCAAAGTGTCCACCTGTCATTCCATTATGCACTTCCTGGAGTACTTCTGGTACACGACACCTGGGAATCACTAAACACAGGGCGACTTACTTTCCATCCGGACTTTCCCATGCTCTCTTCAACAGCCCATCTAAGACTCTGAGTGGATCCCAATGTGGCCATAAAGCCTACAATTCTACTGTTTTGTTTGAAACCTCTTTCCCTTCCGGTCGGGTTCCTTTTTTTTCGCTCGAAATATAAGCCCAATTTCTGTATCGTCCAGTTACTCTTATCTTAAAGCTTCCTTTGTCCAATTCTTTGAAATTTTTTTCCTTTCGTTTACACAGCCTGGTAATGGTAGACTACTCGGGATTCTTTGAAGCTGGCAAACTTTATTTCTCTGGGGGGATCACTTTCACTAGCCAGCACCGCCCCAGTGGCAAGTACCTCCTCAGAGTTCCACTGTCGACAATCTCGTCTTAAATGGCCTAGCTTTCCACAGCTATAACATCGAATACCCCCACTTGGCTTTCCACTACTTTGTTGTTTGCTCTGCTTCCCTGAAGAACTCGTCAGAAATTGCTTTACCAATTTGTGCAAGTCTGTCAATATAGTCTCCAGATTCTTTTTGTCCCAATACGACTCTTCGACAACTTTGGCTTTTATCTTCTCAGAACTTCTTCTTCTTAATATGCTCTAATATACCGCACTGATAGCACTGGATACCTCTGGTTTGGTTTTGCTCCACCTCGTTGTTTGTCCTGTTTCACTGGAGAATCCGATTTGCTCAATACATTGACTTATCATTTTATGCATCTCCTTCAGTATAGTCCCCATGTTCTCTTGGCCCGAATGTGCCTTTTCAACTGTAACAGCACGCACTTCTGACCGCAGCGTGTCTCTAAATAATTACTTCACTAATATTACACTGTGTACTATATTTCACTACTTCAGTCACTTTATTACTTTACTTACTTCTTAATATTTCTCAACTCACTATCTGTACTAAACTGCCCTAACTCGGCTTCTCCATTCCTTTATATAGCTAAATATTATAACATTATTTCCTCGCTGTTTAATAAATTAATTATTTTTTTTGTAACGTGTTCGAGACTTAGACTGAACCTTATTTATTTAGAGAAAAAAATGTTACTACCCCAGTAGCTCAGAGACTCGGCAGATGAGTCATGGCTCAGGAAACACTTTACAAATGGTTTTACGTGTTTGATAGATTGTAATTAATATATAACATATGTTTTTATAATTTTTCTTAAAGAGATGTTAATTTGACTTATATAAAGATAATTTTCCCTGAGAGGTGGGGCGCCAATCTTTCTATATTTGTAATTTACACTAAAACTGAAGTTTGATTACAAGAAAGATAAACTAATCAAATTATAAAGAAAGTATAAATTGTTGACTAAAAAAAAATAGTGTAAATTAATAATCCTAAAGATATTATCAAAATGGTTTGTATCTAAATAGTTTGTTTCAAAATAGTTTGTTTAAAAATAGTTTGTTTCAAAATACCTGAAATAAGTGGACAATGTGATTATAAAATTGATTTTATTATAAACCAATCAAACTGGATGTGTTTTTGTTAGAAAACGACTAAACTGAGGCCTTAAAAATTAAACAAATTTATGTACAAAGGAGAAAACAAATGGACGATAATATGTTATGTAGATATTATTTAAAATATTGTCTTAAACATGAACCGAAAATATGGTGTTTAAAGGTCAAAATTTATTATATTAAATATAAGCATTTCGTAGAAATTGTGATCACAAAGTCTTTACAGAACTTTTTATATATTTGTTTTTAATTAGACATTACGCCGATAATTTACATCTTAATAATAATTGAAAATACTAACTGTTCGTTGAAAACATATTAAAGATAAAGTTGAAAATGGAAATAGTTTAAAAAAAAAAAACATTTGCAATTTGATACTTCAAAGAATTCTAAAAATATTAAAGCATAAAAATATGAGATATATATAAAAAAAATCAGATAAAAATTTTATTTGCGACACTTATCTGGAATTCTTAGTGAATTAAAGTAGTGACTCCAAGTGAGGGATGATGATGATGGTGAAATCCAACCCACATTGACGTAATCGCTGATTAAGTCAAGAAGTTCCCAGTACCATGTTCGACGCTTCCAGAAATTCCACATCTATTCTACCATACTATCATCGCGATCTCCGTAAAAAGTTGTCCTAGACTAATATGTACATTCCATCTTCTAATTACGTAGAGGAGAAGAAAGACAACCCCATTGGATGGTTAAAAAAAAATTGAAGTTTCCAACCCAAATTAAAATAAATGCATATCTACGATGTGCATCCAAATTTAAGAGATTTGCATCTAATATTAGAAGATTTGCACCTAACTTTAGAAAATTTGCATCTAACTTTCGAACCCTGGAAAGAAATGAAGTGTAAGCGTGGCTTGCTGCAAAATGGCCGTTGCCAAATCTAATTTACAAAAAAAATTATTTCTTTATAAATTACTTACGGATTAAACCGGTGAAAAACAATTAGGCCTGCTTCATGTTAAAGAAGAGGGACTATCAACCCTTTCGATGTTGAAGTCGTAAAAAGGAACTTAATGAGAACACATCACTCAAAAATTTAGCAAACAACTCGAAGTACTAAGTACCTTCATGTAACGGAGAAAAATCGTTCTGACTTCCCTTTCATTGCATTTAAATCGTGTCATCTCTTTACCCTTTCCACTCTTAAAGCTAAGTTAGAATACCCAGCTACCTTGAGTACAGCTTAGATGTAACTCTGGTTGCATACCGTTGTGTTGGTTTTATGAAGTAAATTTAAAAAATAACTTCCGCGGTCTTACACGTTTGAGTTAAATTATGTTATAATTTATGAAGCAGCAATATGCATGCTACACTATGAAAGCTCGATAATGTTCTCTCCTTGTTCTGTAGTTTTCTAAGAAGCTCTCTCTGCCATTTCCAGATTCTGACGCCGCGCGCCATCTCCGGGCCGACTGCCAAACTAACTAACCCAGCTTAATTGTTTTCCTTTACTTATATATGGAACTTGAAGGGATTTCCTACAGATGTCTCAGGGGATGGAACATATGACAATGTATTTAAAGAATCTATATATCAATCGATCGCAGGAAATTAGTCGCGCAACAATTAGACGCGGTGAATTGGCCGGGCGATAATTGGACGTGGTAAAATAAGGTGCTTGGAATAATTGGACGCATTTATTAAAAATAACAATGTATGAACACAACTTTCAGTAAGAATAGATCTCGCTAAGTATAGGAGAGGCGAGGTAAATAACATAGCCCTTCACGAAATGTTTCACGCAGTCAAAAATGAGCATCCAAATGCACTGAAAATTTATACTGACTTCTCAATAACTGATTATGGAGTGAGCGGCGCCTTTCTAGGTTTGGAAGAGACTTACTCCTGGACGTTACCACCTATGGCTATTATTTATACGGCAGAAATATATGCGATATGGACGGCACTTAGATACTGCGAGATGCCAGTATATGATCAATTTATAATTTGTACAGACTCGTTGAGCTGCATCCAAGAGATAAAGAATATTTTTTCAATACATCCACTGGTCATTAGTACACATCACTTACTACACATCGATAAGCAGGTGGTTTTTGCCTGATCACCAGGACATGTGGGAATCCACGGTAATGAGAAGGTGGATGGGGCTGCAGAACATGAATATACCGAGAACGGTATAGCAATAATAAACACTGACTTGAAGCATATTTTTACCTCCAAGACTACAATAGAATAGGACACCACCATAAGTAAACTATGGACAGTGAAACAAACAGTGAATACATGGATAGCTCCTAGAAAGCTGACAAGGAAAGGACAGGTAATGCTCACTCGTCTTCGAATTATAAGCTCTTTTCATTTGTTAAGAGGTGAAAAACCATCTCAATGTCCTACCTGTGGAAATGTCATTACAGTCAAACATCTGCTCCTTGAATGTAATGATTTAGAAAATGTTACGCAAAATTTACACGTGCCAAAATTAGTAGAATACACGGACACAGACCGCGTATTAGTGTTTCTAAGAAAAGCTTATCCATTCTACAAAATATGATAGACCTCAGTATACTTTGTAACGGTATATTTTTTCCATACCAATAAAGGATACATTTTGGACTCATTTTAAATTTATTAAGGAAAAAAATATAAAAGTAATTCCGCATTCTTTAACGTGTCTGTACACTCAACGCTTTAAATCATCTTATCCATGCACTAAACAAGCTTCGATATAATATTCTTGCGTAACTCTTGGCTGTTAGGTCCTATGATCGTGTTCAAGCCCTCCGCAAACACCTAAAAAAAAAAATGGAAAAGGATGTTAAGAAATCGGTAAGTCTCATGTAAATAATGTAAATAATATAGGCCATGTCGGCTTCGATATGTAAATAGATATCTTAGATGTTAGATAAGTGAGTATCCAACACCGAAAATTTATTGTTCAATTAGGTGTGATTGTTTTGTAAAGTTACGTACCTTTTCCACATTCGGCTATTTCTTCTCGGAATCTCAGGTGGCTTGTTAAACTCTTGTCTCGGGGTTTATTTGATAGTCGTGTAGGATCTAGTAATTATTCTTTTTGCAGAGAACGTCATCTTTGCATGATTTTCTCCGCCAGGCGTTAAAATATTCCTACGAATTTAGGGTTAAAATTTGTCAAGAATTTTAAGGTAAAGTTTTACTACCTTTGGCTTTTCCCACAAAGAGAACCTATTGTTTTGTCTGCGAATTTGGGCCACTAGAATCGTGTATTTCTCGTGAATACTAGGAACAATTTATGAAAAATTCTGTTGGCCGTGTTTGTTTATTTTTCGGCGGTTTAACTGTCATTAATGCCGCACGAAACTACGCGAAAGCTAAGACATCTTACCTGATTCTTCGTAGTTCTGGAAGTTGAGATTTTCCCTGTTAATTGTTAACAAGTCATGCAATTTACTGTTAAGGATGTTTATAGTGGGTATTCGACTCGAATTAATAATTAATGCAATTTTTTGTTGTAAAATTAAAATAATTTGAACGATTATCGCGGAGCCATCTATGGTAGATTGCGTCAACTTCGACGTCCTTTGTTTTTGTGAAACCCAGAGACCTACGTTCCTCAGCACAATTAATACAATGCCATGATTAAACGTGTATAAATAATTAGTTACGGACTTTCCATTTTCTTATAAATTCCTCAGGAGAACTTCTCAAGTCAATTTTCGGGTTTCCATTATATTTTCGTTAATCTCAGCAGAACGACCTCTGGTGAGGTACCTGCGAATATGTTTGTTGATCGTGAATTGTATGGTTTTTTGGATATTTTTTTGGGAATGGGACTGCCTCACGGCAGTTTCAGTATTAGGCGTGTTAGCATAAAGAAGGAAATTGATCTGCGATCATCCGTTTAGGTATTTATTCTTGTGCTATTTTTAAAGTGATTTTAGATGTGTTTTACTACGAGTTTTGGTATTTTGCTAATAGTCTAGTGAAAATCGACCCGTTTTTGGGATTAATCGCTGATACTGTAACAATCATACACCACGTGAATACAGACATATTCAAGAAGTACACTGAGGTGTTGCTGAATTCTATTGGTGGTTTTGTTGGAGATAAGAAAAACCCTTTGGGAAAAAAGGGTTTTCTTTCTGGGCTATTATTTTGGAAGGGACCATCCCTGTGTCAGAGGCTATTTCGCTTGAGGCTATTTCGAGGAAAAACCGCCCCTGTGCCGCATCTGTTAGCTGTCGCCTGGACCTTTCGTCTCCGCCTATAGCAGGCCGATGTTATTTGTTGGAGTAGTCGCTGATGTCCGCATTGTACTTGGAAGCCTTCGGGATTGACACAACCCAACCAGTTGCAGGGAGATGGAAGCCATGACACGCAAGTTTTTCTAAACCCTTATGTCTACTTATTTTCTTTTCAATGAATTAGTCGTATAACACAAACATAATTGAATTTAACCGACCATTGAACGGGTCTTATTAGCCTAGGACACTTACAATCGTTTTGATTTATTACTAATTCAAACAGGTGGGGTTTGGCTAAGTGATTAAAAAGAAAAAAAAATTAACTAATGACTATTTCTAGTGACTAGGGCATTTCTATTTTTGTCAGTGTTTTTTTGATAATCTCATTTCCGGTGCTAGACCTTATATAGATATTTTCAAGACAAAAACGGTTGCCTAGTGCTTACATATACATTTAAAAAAAAAAGAAAAAAAAAGTAAAAAAAGAGGTTATTATTTTTCTTTGTTCTTAATATTCTTATGAGTTTGAGACCATTCTTTTTTAATTACTTGCTGACGCCAACCAAATTATAAAATCTGAATTACCTGATAAATAACCACACATATTGAAATGTACATACAACTGTTTATTATGTCAAATGTTGAGTATTTGATTTAGTGTTTAATTAAAGGAACTTATAGGTTAAAGGGATTTCTTTTAGTACATAATTTATTTTTACATGTGTCACCTGACACGTCCTACTGAAATATAATTTATATCATCATTTCGAGGTTTACAGGGTGATATTTCTACCTATTTTAACAAACTTCTTGCAATCGTTTGAATTCATTAATGGAACGATCTGGTCTAAACCTCGAGGCGCCCTCTTGTTTCAAAATCTTGTGTACCCAGCCCATCTCCACTGTAGCTGGCGACAACCAGAGTAGTGTCATGAAAAAGGAAAGTCACATATAGATTTCGAACGCTTTGGCACACTTATTTGTGTCTAGATTTTTTTTTGGCGTTTAATTTTTATTTTTTTTTGCTAACTTCACCCTTTGGGAGGGTGTCACTTACCTTATTTATATTTATTTCTATACTTGTAACTTGTGCTCTTTCAATGTACTATAAAAATATTCACCCCACTCCCCGATTTTGAATAGACAGGCCAAACAACAACACATACAATTAAATCACTACAAAGCAATTTATTAGCAATGAAACGCTCTAAACACTTCCATGGTTTATTTCTGACTGCCTATAATATTTACCAAATCGTATTAGTAATATTTAAGTAACATGATACATATATTGAGTCTTTCAACAGCTATCAATGATTTCATTGTTGCGTCGACCCTCTTCTGCCCGCGGCCGGGCACATAGTTGTTTACAGTCGGCCACGCTACTCAGTCCACGTCTCCGTAGACACGTTAAACCTGCGAAAACAAATTACATTAGTTTTAAGTAACCCGATGCAGTTGTCATTTTTTTTTTTTTTACAGTGGCATAACTCCATACTGCTCGAACATGCCTAAAAACCTGAAAAATGAATTTAAGAGCAACAACATATATATTCAGCGCTGATTATATCATACTCAGACATACACACATTATTTAAAATTACTAACAAGGAAGGCAAACCAGCAACGTCTGTTGATTAGCTCTTCCTGTTCGAATATCGTATTAAGCGCTTATCAGTTTTCGTCAGAACCGGATTCCTCGTTGGAACCCGAACTGACTTCTACGTTGAAGGCCTTCATCTTATCGAGCGAAACTACTCCAAGATATTTTCGTTGTGATCGGGAAGATCCTTCAGGATCTTTTACTACGTATCGATCGTGACCTAGCTTCTTAGCTATGACGTAAGGTCCACTATATTTTGGGAGTAGCTTCTTACTCTTCCCATCGTTGGAATTTTGAGTTGTTCGTATTAAAACTTGTTCTCCGATATTAAAGGAGTTTCCAGGCTTACGATGCGCATCAAACCTTGCTTTTTGAGAACGTTGTTTTTCGTCGAGTTGAGCTTTTACTTTAGCTCTAGTTTCGTCCAAGTTTGGGTCTTGTTGCGGCTCTATTACGACTTCGTTGTCGAGAACTGCATTACTAACTCCTCTTGGAGCGTACCCAAAGAGAAGTTCGTACGGAGACTTGCCCGTTGCGGAACTCATCGTAGAATTCAGTCCCCATCGTATTTTAGAAATATTCAAGTCCCACCTTTCTTCATCGTCCGTTAATGCAGAAAGGGATGACAGAATAGTCCTATTATACCTCTCCACCTGGCCGTTTGCTCTGGAAGTTGCGGTAGCATTTAAAACGTGTTTGATGTTTAAGTCCTTGCAGTATTTTTTAAACATCTTACTTGTGAAACAGCTTCCACGATCAGTGATTATTCTTCGGGGAACCCCAAAATTTTCTATGACGCTGCCTAAAAATGTTCTTAGTGGTTGAGTCTTAGTAGATGGTACAGCCTTCAAAAATACAAACTTGGTAAAAGAATCTACGATGACAATTAAATACTGGTTTTTCCTTTTGGATTTAATAAATGGCCCTAAGTGGTCAATGTGGATTGTGTCGAAAGGGATGGCAATCTTTTCGATTGGATGTAAATATCCGGATTGCTTTCCGCCAGGCTTCTTGTTATACAAGCAAGGTAAGCAGGCTTCAATGAATTTCTTGACATACCGTCGCATTCCAGAAAACCAATACAATTTGGAAATAGATGTCAAGGTTTCTTCCAACGACAGATGTCCTACACCATCATGAAAATGTAGTACCACTTGTCGTCGTGCAGCTCTTGGTACAGCCCACTTTTTGCCATTAGGAAGCTTTCTATACAAACGACCATTTTCGAGACAATATTATTCATGAATACATTGTTCTTCACGATCCGCTGGTGGCTTTCCTAAAACTTCTATCAAATATTTACATCTTTCATCCTTCATCTGAGCATGTAGTACCCAATCATCGTTGGTGATATTGACCTCGCTAACGCTTATGTTGTAAGGCGACTGACCTGAAGGATTTCTACTTAAGGCGTCGGCATGGGATATTTTGGTCCCTGGACGATATTCTATGTCAAACGTATATTCTTGTATCGCCAACCACCACCTTCCAATTCGAGGAACAAGGTCCCTCTTACAAAAAGTTGATCGAACGGCGTTGCAATCCGTAACAATTTTGAACGTGATTCCTATTAAATAAATCCGAAAATGTTTTAGCGTATCAACTACGGCAATAGTTTCCAACTCGTAGGAATTATATCTTTGCTCTTCCTTACTTGTCTGTCTGGAGTAGTACATGACTGGCTTCAGCTTGCCACCATGTTCTTGTAACAATATTCCTCCTATTCCCCACTTCGAAGCATCCATATGAACCTCTGTTCAGAGCTTGGAATCGTATATTGCCAACAAAGGTCTGGAAACAAGCTTTCCCTTGAGGGTCTCAAACGCTGTACGTTGGTCTGATTCCCAGTGGAATTTTATGTCCTTTTTCGTCAGCAATGTTAAGGGTCTTGCTATAGTTGCGAAGTCCTTAATATATTTCCTGAAATATCCTGCCAAACCGAGAAATTGCCTCACCTTATGTACGTCTGTGGGTTCCGGATAATTTTTAACAGCCTCTATTTTTCTATTTCCCGGTTGAACTCCTTTCCGGGTTATCTCATGACCAAGATACTCGACTTTTTCCATAAAGAATTGACATTTAGAAAGTCTTAGTGTCAACCCAGCAGTTTTCAGGGATTCAAGAACTTGTTTTAAATCATGAAGTCCCGATTCTAAGTCTGTAGATGGTATCAAGATGTCGTCCATGTAGGCGATAACATTTCCATAGCGCAGATTTCCCAGAACCTTATTGACTGTGCGTTGAAATACCGCCGGGGCATTGCATAGACCAAAAGGTACTCGAAGGTATTCGTAATGCCCGTCTGGTGTTATGAATTCCGTCTTTGATACCGATGCTTCCTCTATAGCTATCTGATGGTAACCAGAAGCCAGGTCCAAACTGGTAAAGAACTGGCATTCCTTAAGCTTCTCGAGAAAATCATCAGTATGTGGTAACGGAAACCTGTCCTTGACGGTTTTTGAATTAAGCGCCCTATAGTCCACACACATCCGTTGTTCTCCATTTTTCTTTCTCACCAATAATATGGGGCTAGAATATGGCGACTCTGATTCTTGAATGATCTTGTTTTTCAGCAAGTTGTCAACTATTTCCTTTACTTCTTCGCGTTCTGTGTGTGAAAGACGATACGGTCGATAAACTACTGGTTTCTCGTCAGTAAGATCAATGGACATCTTAACCACATATGTTTTTTCTAATTCTCCTGTATGTTGAGCAAAACAGCATCTAAATGCATTTATTGTATCAAGCAAACGTTTTGCTTGTTCAGGCGTAAGGTTTTCGTTATAAATCAAATCGTTTTGACGAAATGGTTCACGGTCATTTACGTTAACCGAGAGATTTTTAACAGAGGTATTAAAAGATTTGTCTTCAAAACATGGTACACATCGTGCTAAAATATTTTTGGTACTCACCTCAATATTTTGAGAGGAACTATTCGTGATGGAAACGTAGCCTCCTTCGCCTTTAGTGACACACTCCCCAATGTAGTGTTCCTGGCCAGGCTTTGCACGTAGTCCACCTGATACGTGGACCTCTCCACTGATAGCGCCCCGGGATGTGACAGCCACTAGTACGGATGTTCTGGACGGAATGACCACAGCTTTCTTGGACCACAATGGTATTTTTCTGTTCGTAGATTGGAGTACTTTCCCCAAGTCATCGTGTGAAGATAGAATTCTAGCCTTTCCGCTGATCACAACCATCACCACATCAGGTAAGCTTAAAAACGGTTGACCAACCATGACAGGCGTCTCCTGGGTTATATTTGGCACAACAAAAGCTTTTACGTTAGCCTTTGCTTGGTCCAGCTCTATGGTGAATTCTGTTTCTCCCACCACAGCTACTGTGGATGCACCATAGCCAGTTATCGTTACCGAGCTAGGTACAATTTTTAAGTTTAGCTCCCGAGCCTGCTCCTCTCGTATGAGCATCGCGCCACAACCTGTGTCAACATAGGCTTTCATTTGCCTTCCATTTACGGTACAATAAAAAAATATTCATCATTGTTGCTTTGCTGAGGGTTGTTGAATTCCATAATCTGATTTTTGAGGGGTCGGCAACAATCCTTTTCCAAATGGCCTAATCTTTTGCATCGTGAGCACTCTAGTCGCGGCGTTGAACAGCTATTCGAAAAATGTCCTGTTTGCTTACAATTGTAGCACCTCTGTTCTTGTGTGTTGTTTTTGACTTTCTTTGGTGAGGGATCAAAATTATTACGCCGATCATTCGGGTAAAAACGTTTCCTGGAAGATCCAGCATTCGAGAACACCCTAGGATTCTCTTGTTTTGCATTCGAACACGCCCTAGGAATATTCTCTTGTTTTAAAGATGAAAGAAATTCTGCATAAAGAGCATCAGATGTTATACCGTCCCGCTCGGGCTTCTACTTGGATCGTCGGATCGCCAATTCCATCGATAACGCAGGAAACCGCATTTTTAGGGCTAATTTCACAAGCATTTGTTAAATCCATTTTGTCAAAATAATATTCCTCCCAGCTTTCAGTGGGTAGCTTCCGTCTGTTGAGCAGGTTTCTAAGAGAGGTTGCGAAATCTTGATGTTCGGGAAATGATTTCAAAAGTAAACTCTTCCACTCTTTCCAGCTCAGATCGTACGAGCTCAAATTATCATATCATTTTCGAGCTGGGCCGGTTAAACGGCTCTGCATGTGAAAAACTTTCGTGTGCTCGTCCCAATGGTTAATCTTTCCCAATTGCTCAATCTTCTCAATCCACTTCGCACAGCTTAAGTTCGGATTTCCCGGTTTAAACTCCGGTTTCACGAAAAACTTACTTGGACCAGGCCTTGATGTAATGTCATGTTCAATGAGTCGTTCGACAAGTAGTTCAAGTCGTTGAACGTTATCTCGTGGAGGTGGCGTAAAACTTCTTTCACTGTTGAATCAACGAAGCGAATTTCAGAACGTACACGCGATTCACTTTGGTCCAGTCGGCGATTCCCATAACGTCTACAATCACTGTCATTAGAACTTGCGCTTGAACTTCTTGAACGTGATCGCGATCGACCCATTTTTATTTTGGCAAGAATGGCTGATGAACTATGTATTCAAGTAAAACAGAAAGAGACAATAAACTAGCTCCAAAGTAATAGTTTTCTAACACTTAACAACACATTTTAAATTTATTTCTTTTAAAACAAACGGAAACATATTTCTTTAATGTTTCGAAGTGTCAAATTTAATTTAATAATGTTAACATAAACATAACAGTTAATAAAATAACGGATGTGTTGCTTAACAAAACACAAAACGAAATTCAAACTGATTTAGTAAACACAAAACGAAATTCAAACTGAGTTAGTAATAGTAATATTAACTTAAACAAAACGTTTTATATAATAACGTAGCTATCGTGAGATTTATAAACAAAACGAAATTCTGCTAACGTGCTAGTTCAACTTGCCTGAAATCTGATACCCAAAGGCAATCAAATTGATTTATCAACTAACTAAACCGACGCACTATAGGTTGAAGTCATTCGTTAAAGTGATTAATTTTTACGTTAATTAATACACAAAAAATGCAGTACTTACAGGCGGCTTGAAAATTAATGAAACAAACAAAAACACACAAACACTCGGGATAGTGAGATCTATCCCGCCGCTGCACTATAAAAATATTCACCCCACTCCCCGATTTTGAATAGACAGGCCAAACAACAACACATACAATTAAATCACTACAAAGCAATTTATTAGCAATGAAACGCTCTAAACACTTCCATGGTTTATTTCTGACTGCCTATAATATTTACCAAATCGTATTAGTAATATTTAAGTAACATGATACATATATTGAGTCTTTCAACAGCTATCAATGATTTCATTGTTGCGTCGACCCTCTTCTGCCCGCGGCCAGGTACATAGTTGTTTACAGTACATTATCTACATCTAGGCTGCTAATGACCTAAGATGTCGATGCCGCAAAAAAAACAACCCTGTATTAATTTCCGTCTATTAAATAGTGAATTTCTGTAGATGGAAATAATGTTACTGTCTATTTTCACATTTAGTAATTGCTGGAATTTTAGGCGCTAATTTTGTATTTTCTCAAATTTTATGTTGCATATGGGCATAGTGGTGCCATCTCTCGCCAAATAGATATTTCCAAGCGAGCATACCTGGTTACCTAATACCTGATGCGTTATTTCATATCATTACATCGCTGCCGGTAGCTGGATGACTGCGTTCGAATATTCTTTACGAAAGTGTGTTGCAAACCTCCTTGGCAAAGCTTCCATAATGGCCAGTATTGTTAATTAATTTTTCTTTTGGTGTGTAAACTTGTGAAAGGATGGCCTTCGGAGGATATTATGATAATATTTGTGGATGTAAACGAAGTTAGGAAAATCTATTCAGAGTTGTGTGGTACGCCGTGAATTGGAAATTTTGAACGTACCGACGGAAGTTACAAGAAGCTGACAGTTTGATAAGGGTCATCTTTTGATCATTTCCTTTTTGGCTGGCTTGAAAATTGAGTCGTGCGAGTACACGTTTCGGCAATATTGTAAGTTTGCTCCATTTATGAGATTTAGTATTCAACACGACAAAATTAGTCGTATTTCCATTTTGGGTATTTGAGTATCGTTTTTGGGGAGATATAACTAGGGATTTCTGGATTAAATCAATTTTCTGAAGCACGTGGCGTCTTTAGAATGCAAGATTTCGGAGTGCCATTCGACAGCGAAGGACTTCTTTCAGCCCACTCACATCTCAGGTACGTCTCTGAAACCCACTTAAGGTTGAAATAGATTGGTAACTTAGGGTATTTATTTTATTGCCGGTCTGTTTGTTAAGTTACGAGTATTGAGATCGGTTTGTTAGTTTATGGTTATTTGGATTTGTTACGTTACGATTTTACTTGGATCTCTTATTCTACGCTTTATTTGGGACTGCTATTTTACATTCTACTTGAACTTTTATGTCACCTTCTACATTTTACGGGGAACTCTGGTTTCAACTTCTAGTTCAGATTTTGGTGTCTAGCTGTTGTATTATTGGCTGTCATCTTGTGCTTGTATGATACTGGGGATCTCGTCACGTGATATTGGACCACCACGTAGATTGTCTACAACCTGTGGCTGCTATCACATCGAATTACGCTACCCTGGTAGGACGGGAAAAAGTATTCAGACACTACCAAAGGTAAGCGGAATCATATTACCTATTTTCACGAGGGATCCGGTACATCAACACTACGTCCACCGTACAGTAAAATAATTAAGGGTTGTTTACCCGAGACAAGAGAACGAACAGGACCGTTCGTCCCAGCATACAGCTAGTTCGTAGTAGTAGAAGGCCTACCGTTCACCACCTCTGACATTTAGTTTAATTATAAAGTAATAGTTGTTCTACCGTTCGTCTCAACTAGCATATGATTTTCAATGATAATAGGGAGTTTTTAAGCCTCTTATTTCACGTGCCTTTATTAACGTTTCCGTTATTGTGAGCATGCGCGTTGTGATGTTCCGTAAATAAAGGATTGTCAAAGAAAAAGAGATTTTGAAACCTTTGTATGACGTACGTTTTTAACGTGCACCAACGTTAACAAATTTAACCTCACTTTTGACATAGTAAGTGTTCTGTGCTTCTGACTTAAGTTGCAGCTTTACATTTTGGTTTCTTTTTTGATTAAATTGTCGATTTTTGTGGCTTTTGACTGGTTTTTAATTGTTTATATTAAAGCAATACCCATAAAAAGTAAGGTTAGTTCAGTTAGTTGCGTTCAAAAAAGATTACTGATCGGCTGTCCGCTATGATGCCGATTGTACTAATCTCTGTAGTTTTATATGTTTTTGCATTTAGAAAAAAAATAATAAATAAAGCGCAAAAAATGCTAAATAAGATGAAATAAAATAATGTTATGCAATTCTTCTTTTTCTGTTGTTTTACTTCTCACTTATATCCTCAAAAAAATATGAGCCGACAACGTTGTCTGAAACTTTAAACGTAAATAACCGAACGTTGTGGGGCCGCAATTAACGTAGCACGCTATCGCTTAATAACGGAATCGGTTATTTTGTTGTAACTGCGCATGAGCACAATAACGTTAACGTTGATATGAACGTTAAATAAGAGGCTTAAAAACTCCCTATTCTTAGTCATATTTTGTACATAACTACTTCCATAATTTTCAGTAATATTTGTAATATTTTGCTTATAAAGACCTCGGTAAATTTCAGTATTATTTAGCATATTTTGTGTACCGATACTCCAGTAACTAAATAATTTTGCTCTATTTTACAAATAGATTTTAATAGTTTTAAGCCATTTATGTTTTACCGTACTTTGGGTCACATACAGTTATTTTTTTCACTCTTCCTGTATATGACCTTTACGCATATTTATCAAGAGTTTATTAGTTTGTAAGATATTTTGTGTATGTTAGGTTAAGGTCGAGGGCTATCGGATATCCGGTGTGGGTCACACTTATTAGGACATTTTTCAGATTATATTGTGTGATATATTGTACTACGTACCGAGTTATCGTATTAAATGTTTAATTAGGACGACGTTGTCTTTATATATTTGACCATCCTGCACCACCCCAAATTATCGAAACCATCCCCAAGGACCTGACTAGTCAGCCATATGAGACCTCTTCCTCACCAGTGTATTGCAGAGTAGCTGCACGTTAAACATTAAAATTTTGTTCAGAACACAGGGTGAACACCCTACCCTGCATTCGCTCAGCCTTTGGAGCTCCTCTTTAAAAGTAGGCCCAGGCCCTGTAACAACAGATATTTGTATATTAAGGGTGCAAGGCGCCTCATTGTCACATTGCGCCTCATTGTCACATTGCGCTCGACTTACACACATGATTTTATCTATGATCATCAATTTTTAAAAAATTATCAAAATAAAATATTTAAAAGAAATTATTCAGTGGGTTTGTTACTCAATCACGCAAACACCAGTTTACGGATTCACTAGAAATTTAAGTAGACAATAGTTAAGTTAATATTTAAGTCTTCAACCATTCTGAATTTCGGCGCGGGTGTGGCGCTTACTTTCAGATTAGAAGTTTTAAATAGCAACCACGCGCAACAGCTCTTGCATTCGTAGCCGGGGGTGGGTTCACTCAAGAAGATTTTCATTTGGTGATGTACTTATTCGTTGTTTTTTTTTTGTTGGTAACCAAAATGCACGAGCTATTTTTTTGGGCGCCAGCCGATCAATATAGATCGACAAGGAAGAGGAGTGACAAAACACGCAAAATTATTTTAAACACAGGAGATAATCGTAATAAATAATTTATTATATATATATGGTGATAAAGTAGATAACAAACAGTGGCTTAATAAAATGCTGAGCAGTATTAACATACAAATATAAATATAAAAAATGAACCATAATAAATTTAGGTGATCGTGAGATCAGCTCTACCAAGAAGATTTAATTAATTGTCTCCATACCTTAGATACGGAACGCGTCCCTACTGTTAGAAATTTACTTTTTGACAGCAACCTCACTTCAAAGAAAATCGACAATAAAAACAGGTGAAATAATTCCTCACATAAATATGATCAAATTAACTTGTTTAAAAATATTATAATAATATGCTATTTTGGCGATTGCTCACTTGAACAACAGGTAGGTTAAGTAATATTAAAACATGAGATAATGCATAAGCTAAATGTGTGGGAGTAACCTCTAAGTTTTTTTAACTACAAGTGCATATCAAATAAATGGGCAATACTTAAATATTGGTAATAGCTAGACTGTCTTGTTTAAGGTTTTCTACAAAAATGTAATACTGTTTAGTGAGTTTACAAGATCTTACAAAAATATGTCACCGACAGAAAATAATAAAGTTTAAACGGGTTGATAGACTTTCACCATGGGTTAGTGCTTCTCACTGTTGTGTTAAATTAATGAAAGGCCCCTCGGGCTGCGACTAATGTACTAAAAAGATGGACTTACAGTCTCCCAGTTGAGCGAGTTAATCTACTTGCGACTTATACGATTGTGATTCTTAGTTGAGCTGCTAGGCACGACCCAGAAACAACAGCAGGTTATGAGCTGTTCTGCTGGACCAGGTAACCTTCCATGCGGAGGCGTACCACAAGATTAATACTCTTGTTCTTAAAATGTTTCCACGCAGTAGATAAAATGATGCTTGCTTAGCAGGATACTTAGATGGCTTAGGCTCTCAATACCAGAATGATCATACCAGGATGACTTTAAGACAGTTATATTTAGACTTGAATGATTATGAAATTTTAGGTGTATGAAAGATTTACTTTCAAGAGTAGCAAAAGGACCTGGAATAAAATATTTCTCCAGTAAATATCTAACAGGAAAATTAAAATAAGTAGCAACCAACTCACCCTAGTTCTTATGAGGTCCTAACACTTCACAAATCAGGAGAGAAATGTCAGGAAATTCTAGATTTCAAAATAGTTACTTTTTTTGCCTCTCCCAGGTTTTTGTTCAAAATAATTTATAACATGCCACTTTACAGATTTTAAAAATCCCTGTTTTAAACTGTCAAATCAATATCAAAACAAAGTACAATTTAACACTAAAGTTATTTAAATTATATACATGTTCAAATTACCTCAAGTAAGCTGAAGGTAAAGCCAGAAACATTTTAAGAACTTTTGTCTAAATTTATTTTGAAACTCATTGTTTATTAATTTGAACTTGTCATAACCTAACCTGTTTGCTTCCGTTTCAGGTTCTTAAATTGAAACGTTAAATAGAAAAAGGGACATAGCACACGGGATGACAGGACAAGTCAATTTTCAACCGTTACATGGGTTGGGGGTGAAAAAAGAACCAATCCGACAATTCTGACTTCAGATTCGGTTTCAGCGGGTCCAAATACATCAGGATACACCGATCTGATCCGCAGGCCATACCACTTTTTTTTGGTTTTGGAGGTGTTTTATGGCATTAGGGGTGAAAAACGAGCGAATCTGATCATTCTGACTTCGGATTCGGTTTCAGCGGGTCCAAATATATAACGATATACTAGTCTGATTCGCAGGCCAGACCACTTTTTTGGCGGGGTGTTTTTCTTGGGTTGGGGGTGAAAAAAGAAGAAACCTGACAATTTTGACTTCGGATTCGGTTTTAGCGGGTCCAAATACATAAGGATACATTGGTCTGGTCCGCAGGCCAGACCACTTTTTTTATGTGGCTGTGATATCAGTTAATAATGCTCTACTGGCTACCCCATCTTTTTCCGCTCAATTTTCGGCAAACTGAAGGTCATAGTTGTAATCAGCATGCCAAAAAACATAAGATAGTACACTTTTCTAAGGTAGGCGCATTGGGTCCAAAATTGGCATCCTTCTTTCTCTAAGATACGGCATAAAAAATTCCATTCTTATAACCGCTTTTCCCAACCAGTGAAAAATTCGAAATTCATATTATTATGTGTTTCAACCCTCTAGAGACATACAGAAAAATCTAGAACATTACAGACATCCTTTGGAACATTGTAGAATGTGCTGCAATGTAGTAGAAAGATCCAGAACCAATAACCTGGGTATATAAAAGAATGACAAGCTGTGTGTGGAGACAGTTTGAATTTGGTTGATGTACAGTTGATGGTCAGAGAATGAGACCAAATTAGTATGTAAGTTATAAATTCCGAACCCACGATACAGGGTGTTTATAAAAAGGGTGTAAACACATAATAGTATAGATACAATTTCTTTCTCCAATGCTTATATCTCGAAAACAGTGCGTTTTATCGAAAAAGTTGTATTAACCAAAAATGTTTAGCTACAAATTTTTTATAGTAATGAGCCACTGAAATTGAAAATTTTCCAGACGCTTTTTCTTAATTTTTCACTGATTCGGGAAAGCGGTTGCATAAAAAATTGCTGTTGTTCCCCTTTATTTCCTAAAATCGTATTTCCAGTGGACCATTACCAAGAAATAGATTTAGAGATACATGGACGTGATGATTAAAATGTCATTGTTCTTAATCAATGAATTGCCAAATGGGTTTATATCAGTGTTTTATTATACCTACTTAATTGAATCAAATAGGTATATTATAACCGGACAAACATTTTTAATATACATTGTAGAAAAAAAATGTTTTATACAAAAATCCTTTTGATATTAATCTCTAATTAATTATGTATACAAAAATTATTATTGCTATTACGTAGGCTATATAACAATGTACACAAAACGTATTCAAATGATATATTTTATTTTTATTACCTTATTGGTAATCATTAATATTAATTTTTATTGAAAAGTTAATGAATCATAAAATTTTTAATATAGTCATAAAATTTATATCTTTTAGTTAAATAAATTATAGTTAAAATGTCTTCAACAAGTTTTTAAATGTTACAATTAGATTGGTTCATAATTTTAACTATTGTAAATTGAACATTTTGCCATTTTTAACTCCATTTGATTAGTATTCTGATCTCCGATCTCTACCCACTGAGTTATATCAGTACACATTTATTTTACTTCAACATCGTGGAAGAATAGTAATCGTAAAAAAAATTGAAATTTGTTTTTGTTCAAATGGGTTTAGCATGTCATAAAACGTTGAGATTTCAAGTTTGGGCGAAAAAAAATTCTGTTTGTCTATCTTTAACTTTCCGATTACTCTGGAACGGTTTGTGATATTGTCTTGAAAGGTATACCTATGTATTATTACGAGATCTGGAACTAAATTATATTTCATCTTATTCCGTCGTAGGGTTATTAGTTACTTAACATTTATTATAATTACTTCCCCCTTTTCGCTACTCTTGTGCATGTTTCGTATCCTCTGGTGCTCCCATGGGTGGATCCAGGAGCTCCCTAAGGGGGGGGGGCACTTGCACAAATGGACAAATATTGAAAAGTTCCTGATAAAAAACCCAAGTAGCAAAATAAATAATTTATTTTATAGTAGTTTATACAACCTTTATAAAATTACTTTGCTACTTGGGAACGGGGTAAAAAACATATGCTGAGTGACTTCGACAAAGCCGCGCCGCCGGACCGGACGAGTCAGATTTTCGCACAGCCTAAAGAAGGCCCAAGGGGGGGGGATTGCACCTATCCCCCCCCCCCCCCCCCCTTAGATCCGCACTTGGGTGTGCCTCACACTTTAAGAAACGTTACCATATGGTAATTTTGAATTTATTAGCTTAGGGATAAAGTTATTCTATTAGGTGTGATTCTATAATTTTTCCATTTGTATTTCTTCCTTGAACAGCCTTGAGAACCATCGTAATTAATCATATTATCTTTCTTTATGAAATGCTGCAACGATGAAGATGCATTTAATCTTTGAAGTATTTTTAACCATGAAATATCCAGAACAAAATCTAGCTTCTTTAGAACTCCAAATTCCAACTATTATAAAAATGTAATTTCTTGTAATAAGTAATAACTCATATCATTATATATTTTTTAATGCAGTTTTACTAACTGACCAAAACTCCTCCTGGGGCTCGTCTGTAAAAAATACTCCGAAGGCACTGCAGCCTCCCGGGCTTATTGTACTCTCCCTGTCTTAGTTTACATTGTCCATTTTAATATTCCTGTATCACTGACAAGGTCATACAGGTCTGAAAATTGACGAGTTTTGATGGTTTCCGGGTCTGCTTGTGTTTGCCCGTAGATATTATATCTTCTGCGGTCTAACGCCTCTCAATCATTTACAGTTTTGGTACCTTACTGCACAGTCTGGAGTTAAGGTCGCCAGCAAACTTTCCGATCAAATGCAGGTACTTCTTAACGGGAAAGTGTTCGGTCAGAAGACCTGTTATGGTTCTCAACTGGATCCTGTTCTTTGTGACCAGTTCCCCAGTTTGTTTTGAACATGGTGTTTTCCCATGTTTGGTTTTCTGGAATATTTCTCCAGTAGTGGTTGTGTTTACTCTTGACCCAGTGTTTGATTACCCTTCTGGATAACCATATTTTGTGATGCCCGGCGCAGGTACTGAGTCATAGAATATATCAGCTGCTCCCTGTCTAGCAAGTTCGTCAGCTTTCTCGTTACCCTCTATACTGGTATGTTCCGGCACCCAGAGTAGTCCCACTATGTTCCGCTCACCCAGGGCTCTTCGTGGCAGTCCAAAACCAGTTTGTAAGACACCTTGTTAGAGGTTATACACTGGTATAGAGCCAGTGCTCCATACCAGGCTTGAGCCCCATGTTTTGCCATACAACGGTCTGCATATTTTCAGTATGGCAACAGACTTATGTATTACTCTGTTCAGGTGTTGGTTCCAGGTAAGTTTGTAGTCTATAATGACTTCAAGATATTTTACCTCCCCCAACATCCGTAATTGTGTGTCTTGGAGAACTAGAGAACCCAATCCTTCCTGGTTTCTCCTTCTGGTGAATGTAAAGATGCTGGTCTTTTGAGGACTGATTTTCAGCCCCTCCTCATCGGTCCATTTCTTCACCATATTCAGGGCCTTTTGTAGACGGGCCCTGACTATGTTGTTAAGCTTCCTTTTAACTATGTCGTTAGCATATCTTTGGGCTTGCAATCCCTCGTTTGTGAGTTTATTTAGTATGCCATCAACTACAAGGTTCCATAGCAGAGGAGACAGGACACCCCCTGCGGGCATCCCCCAGCAACTGATGTGCCTAAGGTTTCATCCATCACTGTGGTGAATACCACCCTGAATTTGAGCATAGCATCTACCCACCTGCAGCAGGTGTCCTCAATGCCACGTTCTCTTGTAGTATCAATGATTATGTTAAAGGAGATGTTGTCGAATGCCCCATCTATATCAAGGAAGGCATCCAGTGCCACTTTCTTGTGTTCCAACGTCTCTTCACCTTCTGAATTACTTGGTGGAGTGCCTTTTTCGTCGACATGTCTGCTCTGTATGCATATTGGCCTTAATGCGGTGGGATTCTGACCAGTACATCATCCCTGATATGTATTCCAAGCATTTTTTCCATTGTCTTAAGTTGGAATGACATAAGACTTATAGTTTTTAGGGACTTGGTTTCATTATGGGAGTTTCTCTCGGCCTTTGCTATAAATACCACAATAACTGGCTTCCAAATTTTTGATGTAACTCAGCTGCTTCCAGTAGCTTCCAGTTCCTTCCTAGCCATTTATAGCGACTATAGCGACTCACTCACTGGAAATCGAGAAGTTCCTATGGAGTCGAGAAGAAATAAAAGAAAAACCATTCGATTCGATAACAAAAATAATAACAATATACTTTGAAATACACCAAATCAAATAAAATAGAAGATGTATTAAAGAAAACAAATATACGTATATTTACATCGATCTTAATTTTATTTATAGTATTAACGCTATAAATTTGGTGACCCCGACGTGATCTATATATGCCCGATGTGATCATATAACCTTCATGATGAGATCTAAGTTATCTGGTTAATTGAAGAAGAGACAAAATTATTTCTACTCTAGGAGATAGAAGAAAATTCAGATATAATTACCCGAAGATCAACACATTCCTGATTTAGAACCACTTTTGTCAATGATTTCAAGAAGAGATTCAATATACCAACTACCACTATAAATTGATCCAGATGATGCTTTTCGTTTAATGAAGAGAAGAATTTTCCTGATAAATTTTGAATAGATGTTCCTCTAATTTATGGTAATTCCCTTTTTCCCAATTGAAGTTGAACATTACAAGTACTGTCATCTGCTGGTGAGTGAGTTAAAGTACATTTCCCTTTTTATCTGAGAAATCACAATCAACTAATTATGCCAACACAACTTTCAGACGAGGATTTTCCTCAAACCCACTATGTCACATCTATCAAGCTACCACCGTTTTGGAAATCAAAACCTGAAATTTGGTTTACCCAAATCGAATCACAGTTTTTTGTTACACAAATTGTCAATGACAAGAAAAAGTATGATCAGGTTATAGCTAATTTGCCATTAGATGTGATAGATAATATGCACGATATAATATCTAATCCCCCGGAAACAGATCTATATATCAATTTAAAGAAAATTTTAATTTCACGTTTATCATCGAGTGAGGAAAAACGCCTCAATGATTTGTTATCAGGTTCCCAAATGGATGATCTGAAGCCGTCAGATTTCTATAGATCCATGTTGAATATGGTTGAAGGTTTCAGCATGGCTAGTCAAGATTTATTGATAAAATTATGGAAAAGACGTTTGCCTCAAACTTTATATATCGCTATTACAGCTTCCGGGAAAACAGACACAAAAGAGATTTTCGATATTGCAGATCGGATATGGGAGTCTTGTCAAAATTCGATGGTTGCATCGTACTCCAAAAATCCTCTTGACTCTGAATCAACCCCGTTATCAGATTTAACTACCACTATCAAAAATTTTTCAATCACTTTCCATGATTCAATTAATCAAGTCTTCAAAGACAAGAAATTATTAATTCTCGATTAAACTCCTTAGAATCTAAATTACCTGATCAATCTTTCGAGCCTCAACCTTCTACTTCTTTTTGTAGTAATTTTAGAAGTAGAAACGTTCCACAAACTCGTATATCCAATCGCAATCGTTCACCCAGCCGTAATAATTTTCCCAAGAAGTTTGATCGTACAGACAATACTATTTGTTACTACCATCAACTTTATGGTGCCAATGCCTATCGTTGTGGAGGTGAATGGTGCAAATTCAGTAAGAGTTGTAAAAAATCTGATAATCCTCAAAGATGACTGAAGTTTGATAATTTTATGACGTCTGACTTTGACTTTTCTGGCAGCAAACGTCGACTTTTTATTTATGATAGACCTAACAACCTGAACTTCCTAATCGATACTGGCGCCGATTTATCTGTGGTGCCACGTAATATTTTCACAGATTTTAAAAAGAATTTTGATACGATATTAACCGCGGCTAATGGTTCAACCATTTTTACATACGGTAAGAAATTGTTAAAGTCAATCTAAACTTACGCAGATTGTTTCCTTTCGTTTTCAATTTTGCAGACATTGACATTCCAATCGTCGGAGCAGATTTCTTGTCTCATTTCGATTTAGTTGTCGATCTTAAAGGAGCTCGAATAATTGATAACAAGACTAATTTGTCAATTAATTGTTTTATTAAAAATAGTCCTTTAGACAATTATAGATTAGACACACTTAAATTATTTCCTTTAACGGGTAAACATAACAAATTACTTTTACAATTTCCTAATTTAATTAGTTCACCAGATTACAATTTACCTATTAAACATTCTGTTTCACGACCTCGTAGATTAGACAATCTTAAATTAAAAATAGCTCAAACAGAATTTAACAACATGGTGGAATTGGGTATCTGTAAACCATCATCTTCTCAAGATTCTTCACCACTTCATTTAGTAGCAAAAAAGAGAAAAATGACTGGAGACCTTGTGGAGATTATCGACAACTAAATACAATTACTATTCCAGACAGATATCCATTACCTCATATTCACGACTTTAGCTCTCAGTTGCACGGCTGCACTATTTCCTCCAAGATTGATTTAGTGCGAGCGTACCATCAGATACCTGTCGCTGAAAATGACGTTTATAAGACAGCCATAACAACTCCTTTCGGACTGTTTGAATTTTCCCGCATGCCTTTTGGCCTACGCAATGCCGGTCAAACTTTCCAATGTTTTATGAATGAAGTACTTGTCAACTTACCTTTCGTTTTCGTCTATTTGGATAATATATTAATCGCAAGTCAATCAGATGTACAACATTTGGAACATTTGGAAATAATTTTCAAAAGATTAGACACACACGGAATTAACATTAAACCATCTAAATGTATCTTAGGAGTTGACAATTTAACCTATTTAGGTCATCAAATCTCTTCATCAGATATTTTACCATCAACTGAGAGAGTCGAAGTCGTTAATAACTTCCCTTTACCGACAACTCTCAAACAACTACAACGTTTCATAGGTATGGTAAATTTTTATCATCGTTTCATACCCATTTTGCTGAAATTTTACTTCCCCTATATTCTCTTTGTAACAGTTTATCTCATGATAAAAATTACAAAGATAAATAGTTGGCCTGGTGAATGTTTAGATGGATTTTCGAAAGCCAAAGACGCTATAAGTAATGCAGTAGTTTTAGCTCATCCTTGCAATAATGACGATACTATCTTATCTCTCTCAGTCGATTGTTCTAACCTTGCCATGGGTGCAATTTTAGAGCAAAAAGATAATAAGGGATTTCTTGTTCCTTTAGCATTCTTTTCCCGCAAATTACCCACAGCACAAACCAATTATTCGGTTTTCGACAAAGAACTTTTAGCATTATATACTGCAATTAAACATTTTAACTTTATACTTGAAGGTCGAAAGTTTAATTGTTTTACAGATCACAAACCTTTATTCAACGCTTTATTCACAAAAGCAGAAAGATCTCCTCGTCAAATACGTCATGTAGAATATATAGCTCAATTCTCTTATAAAATACAACATGTTAAAGGAAAACATAACGTAATAGCTGACAGCTTGTCACGTATTTACGACACTTCTTCTTTAAAACAAGATATTTTACCACTTCAACTTAAAAATTCAACCTTCCTTAATGTTAACTTTGACCTAAAGTTGCTTAGTGAAGCTCAGGATAAAGATTCAAATCTCAACTATTTATTGTCAGATAAATCATCACTAACTAAAACCAATTTCATTTTAAAAAAGATAAAAATCCCTGATTCAAATGAATTTATTTGGTGTGATGTTTCTCGTATAAAAGTTAAACCTTTTGTTCCACTTGTTTACAGTCGAACGATATTCGATATTTTTCACAACTTATCTCATCCTGGTATTAAAGCCACTAGACTGTTGATTTCGAATAACTATTTTTGGCCGACAATGAACATAGATTGCAATTTATGGTCAAAATCATGCATTAACTGTCAAGCTGTCAAAGTCAGCCGACATACGAGAAGTCCTCTTGGAAACTTCACCATCCCGAAAAGCAGATTCGACCACATCCATATAGATTTGGTAGGACCATTACCTCCATCCAAAGGTAACTCGTACAATTTTACGGTCATTGAACGATTCACTAGGTGGCCGGAGGCGTACCCTCTTCGCGACATCACAGCAGAAACAGTTGCGCGTACTTTATTTTAAAATTTTGTTTGTCGATTCGGTGTTCCTTTGACTGTGACGACTGATCAAGGGGTACAATTCGAGTCAAGATTATTTAATAAATTTGCAAAGTTTTTAGGTTTTCATAGAATACGTACAACTGCATATTACCCAAAAGGGAATTCTTTAATTGAAATATTTCATCGCTCACTTAAAACTTCCTTGTTAACTAGAACCGATACATCACATTGGACAGATGAATTACCCATCATTTTATCATTTAGGACAACTCCCAAGGAAGATCTGCAATGTTCACCTGCTGAACTTATATATGGTCAAACCCTTCGTTTACCTGACGAATTTTTCGTTGAATCGTATAATTCCTCAGATATTCCTTATTTCATTGACAAATTACGCATTTATTTTAATAATTTAAAATTTGTTCCTCCAATTTCGCATGGCAATTACAAAACTTTTGTTAGTTCAGATCTTGCCTCTTGCGATTTTATTTTCGTTCGCAATGAATGGTTTAAACGTTTATTTACTCCTTTATATGAAGGACCGTTTAAAGTCTTGTCTCGTTCGGATAAGTTATTTACCTTTAAGAAAGGAATCAAAGTCATAACTGACAATATTGATAGGGTAAACCAGCTTTTGTATTAATTGACAGATGTGACACTTTGCCTACCCCGATTAAAAAAGTACGTTTCGCAATCGACACGTTGGTTGATTGACTCTTTTCTTTTTTAACGAGGGGGTGTATATAGCGACTATAGCGACTCACTCACTGGAAATCGAGAAGTTCCTATGGAGTCGAGAAGAAACAAAAGAAAAAACATTCGATTCGATAACAAAAATAATAACAATATACATTGAAATACACAAAATCAAATAAAATAGAAGATGTGTTAAAGAAAACAAATATACGTATATTTACATCGATTTTAATTTTATTTATAGCATTAACGCTATACCATTCCTCAGGTGGTTGATCAATTAATATGGATCCAGGAAAGTGCACGAGAAGTAATTCCTCCTTTGTTTCCTTGCCTTGGTCTCAGTTAACAAAGAGTTTGTCGTGCACCGATTGTCTTTCGAAAGAATTTTCTGGAGTCTGGAGCATTCTGAGATACTTTCTATACTCTCGTAATGCTTCCTCCAGGCATCCCTCTTGGCCTCTCAGTGCCAGGTTATACTCACTCATGGAGGCTCTGTAATCATCCTAATTTGTTGATACTTTCGCAATATTGAATTTCTTTCTCACTTGTCTTCTCATTGTGTTAAGATCCTTGTTCCACCAGGACACGTTCCTGATGGATTTCCTTACCACTAGAGGGCAGTTATCCTCATATGCAGAGATAATTACGTTCTGTATTCTTCAGCTACCTCCACATACTCCTCGCTTTTAATTTAGTTTTACTAACTAAACCAGCAACAATATTAGCGAATATGGAAAGCTTTTCGGTTTTTGGTTGTTTATGTGATAATGATCAGCATGAAGTGCTGATTACGAAAGTGCATTTTGCCGAACGAAAACTTTTTCTATATCATTTTATCAAATTGCAACCAAAAATATCCTATGACATTCTTTTAGTCCATAGGTTTTAATATATTTTTAAACGCTTTCTAACTTGGATTTGAAAAAGATAACTGAACGGGTTTGCGCCATATTAATAAACTAAGACTCGTTTCTAGCAAAGCGTCTATACTTTGTCCTAGGAGTATTTCGTGGAGCAACAAGCATTTCTTTAATAATTTGACTCTTCTGTATTCGAAAATGTAGTTGCCGGCTTGATCGACACCTCAGTATATAATATGGCCGCCATTGCAGAAACTCGATCTCATTTTTTAGTTTTGTTTATGATTTTATTTTTATATAAAATGGCCGTCAATGCAGCAAGTCGATCTCATTTTTTGGTTTTGTTTATGATATTTATTTATGACAGCATTGTTCATTGTTCTATGTCGGTATTTGCAATTAGATATTTATTCAGCTGTACAGAACCCATGAAAAACTGTTTCAGTATGAGAAATTATAAACTTGCGGATACCATGACTATTCAACTTTATCTTCTTCTTATTCACATCGTATTACCTGATATTTTGTGATTCATGGAAATTATCCTACTTGACCTCTGCTTGCTGTATGGCACGTCTAGCGGCACCACGTCATTTGTCGCGGTTGCCTTTTAGGCACAGAGTGTAATTAAAGTTCCCCCTGACTCGAAGTGTGGTAACTTATAAGGGTCCCTTTTCAGAATTATAGTGAATGGTAGTGGACAGCAGTGCCACCACTATTGGATGAAGGTTACTAAAGGCTCGGTGCTAATACCCAAAGGCGCAGTTGCAGCAAATTTAGCTGCCTTGTAACTGCCAGTTAATAATAGCATCTGACCCAAAGTGAATGACTACAACCAGTGTCTGAACCAGAGTGAGTGGCTGTCACTAAAAGTGCAGGAAGATAGATTCGACTTTATGTTTGATGCAAAATGCATCGATTTACCTGTAACCCCTACCAAAATGTATCAATATTCTCTTACTCTTTTGGAAAATAAGATTTGACAAATCTATTTTAGAGCAACTTACAGCATCGTCTTTTGATAACACCAAGGTCGTGTGTTTGCTGCAAGTATTAAAAATATAAGAAAGGTTGTCGTACCAATTTTACCCCTTCACGAATTGTCCCTAACTTGTAAGCCTCTTTACAAAGAGGCTGATGTGCTCACTCATCTGGTACGCAGATGGATCTAAGAAGGCTTTAGGTGTGCGCGTAGTGGGGTCTGATTGCAGGCTACCTGGAGCCATAGGCAGTGCCTTAACCATCTTCCAAGCAGAAATTTATGCTATAGAAACAAAGGCATTCAAAGATATTCAAACGGCAAAGATCTATATAGTTTCGGATAGCCAGGCTATAGGAATTAAAGGTTCTCAAGTCTTGTATTTTTGAATCTAAATTGCCTCTCTAAAGCAAATGGAAAAAAATAACAGGTTTACCTTGATGTGGGTGTTGGGGCACGAGGAAGCAGAAGGTAAAAAATTACCTTACATTATTATAAAAAAGGTGCTAAGCCCCATTTTTAGGACCTGACCGGTTCTAGGATTTATCTAAAGGACACACAACGGAAGTGGTTCTAAAAAGAACATAAGTAGTCCTACTGGAGGAATACTTCAGTCCAAAGACAGAGGAATAAGTTCATAGCTTATTTGACAAAAATACCACAAGGCTCCTCGAATTCGAAAAGTCTGGCCTAATACTAGCGATAGGCCATCTATTGGGTCGTTTAGAGATACAATTTTAAGAACATGGGCAAGGCAGAAAATATAAATGCAGATATCGCAATACTCCAACTGAGATTGTCGAACATATATACTTTGCAAATGCAAGGTATTAATCCGCATTGGGAGAGAAGGAATTAATATCTTAAAGACATAGGGAAATCAGCTTTCAGGAAAATTACAAGTTTTGTAAATAGTCTGGAAATCCTGGGCAACAACTACTTAGTTGTAGAAAATTCACAAATAATTTTGAGGCACCTGGAACATATGAAAGTGCTACGATAAAGCTACTTCTGCTTTCACTGACATTTCAACTTCACCTCCAGAACTGCAAATAGATGTACTTCATGAACTACAAAAATAGGGAACTTACCCAAAAAATGAAATTGATTTAAAATACTCAAAATCGTAAACTAACGTCATTAAAAACCCCACAGACAACAATGAATTAAAAAAAAATCTCTTCCAGAAATATAAGCGATTAAAATCTGTCGGATTTTGCCAACTCCTGAAACGTGACGTCAGATGGAAAAAGTCGGATGACGGCGTCAAGCGACACCGATTCCGCTTTGGCTTTGATAATTCCGCACTAGCAGTGCAGTGAACACAACCTAACCTAAAATTTAAACGCATTCGTTGGAAAAACATCTTCAATATTCTGAAGTCACAAAATGCTACTTTTGATTCGTTCGTGCCGAGCCGAATTTTTGAATTTCGCCATGTAATTTACGATCAGGTTTATCTGGAAGACTTCCTCTTTACATCGCAACATCGTACGGCCGTCCCAATGGTGTTTTTCGAAAAATATGAAAGTGTCAAGATTGCATGTTTTTGCAATTTTCGGCTCCGAAATGTAAGCTGCTTTTTGCTATTTTTCGCAGCTCGAAATAAAAAACAATGTCAAACGAGTATTTTTCACTACGAATCTTTTGCTATCATCAGAATTTTGATTTTTTTTTTTTCGTTTCGGAGATAACTACTGAAATGTTAGCAATGTACGGCAAAAAATCGTAAATTTTGAGTTTCTACAGTTGGCAACTTTTTAATCTTGGCTACGCCAAAAGATTATTCTAGCTAATTTAAATAGAATTAAATTTGCTAAAAACCCTTTTTTTTATTTTTTGAATTCCGACAAAAATGAAGGAATTAGAGGGGCGGGATTTGGGACTTATTTTTTCGATAAAATTTCTCCATATTGTCACCGTAATTAATCGGTAATTGACTAAAATCGATCTCAGATACGATGCTCACTTAATATCATGTACTACTTTGACGCTCCCTTCGAAACAAAGATTTCTGAGAAAAATTCTTTTTTTAAGATTTACATACACTATAGGAAAGCGTGATAATTATCGTTTTTTTTTTTTCGAAAAATTTGTAGATAGCTTATGTAAAGAGGATTGATTGAGCTTTCCGACACTTTTTTATTTTTTCTCTAACATAAAAAACAAAAGACTTATGACTGAATATGCGGACGTCTCAAAACCAACCGCCGCCCAGTCTATTAATTAGCGTCACGGTGTATTAAATAGGTTGTCCGACGTAAGGCACTTTCCTATTATAATAATGGCTTGATAAGTGCATGGTTTCTATTTACTTTAGTAGATGGCGCGAGCAATAAGGTCCTACAATTACCTGGTCATGAGCATCATATAACTAACATAACCTCAAATTTTAAGGTTTTTTCGTTTACTCTCATTTTTAATGTTTGTATAGGCATTTTTAGCTTGGAGCCATACTGGCTCCAAGCAAATATTTAAAAATTCACGCAAATAATTTTTCAATATTGTTGATTGATAAAAATAGACTGCTAATTATAGGTTAGATTCCTAACCTGCAAAAACTGTCTTATTTTATTATGACAAACTATTTAAAACTTCATACACATTACGTTGAATATAATTTTGGTTGAAAGTACAGGAACCAGGCAGAAATTTTAATAATAACTACGTAATACTTGTAAATCTTAAGAAATATATCTTTTTGAGGTTAGCTGTGGCGACACGTGCAATGCTGCATGTAGTGTTGAATATATATTCTTTCAATGTTTTAATTTAACTACTTAATGTCAGACGTCACTGGACTCTTGTTTCACTAAACAAAAAACAGAAGGCCGGGAATGTATGCAACACTGTATGCACGTATGCACAGAACCTGTAAAAATATCTATCTATGTATAAGTAATGAGAGAACTTATTGGTCCTGCCATCTATTATATTATGTACAAAGTAAGCACTTATGAAGCCACTGTGAGGGTTGTCGTCGCATCACCTATTTAATACACCCTGATTAGGGTGAAGACGATTATCGCTCGGCTAAAGTACGCTATCTGTGGGACACCACGATAGATTAGTTTCTCGATCTGACGTCACAGTGCTTTTCGCGAGGATCTCAACATTCTCAACTTTAATTATTTATTGCAAAGTAAGTACTGCGATTGAAAAGCTGATATTCGAGTGGCGTGTCTTTATACATAAACACACACTTTAATGAAATTAAAAGAAAATGAGCAAGTTCCCCATTGTATTCTGTATGTACCATAAGAAATACTTTGGATAAAGACAAGACGAATTTTTTCGGCTTCAAAAGAAAATCTGTTTGACAAACTTCGGCTAGCATCGGAAACATTCCGACAGTTTTCTTTGAAAGCTGTTCAGAGCGGTCATATTTGGGGTCAGTCCGTGTACGAGAAACCCTAGTCTAAATAATTGGGGAGAGATGAGAGGTGGTTCAATTTGACTGGTGAAGTAGATATATCCACCCACGATATAGTATGGTTGTCGGATTCTGTAAAGTGAAGATACTCCTCAGTTTCTAACTGCAGTTTGGACGCTCCCCGGTAGAATATGTGCCTCTCTTGCATGTATAATTGATTTTATAAATGATAGTAATATATGATAAAGACCTCTTTTTGGTACCAATGATGCAATGTGTGATAATATTCCTCTTTTTTTTTTCAGCCAAAAACACAGGAAGAAGATTTTTCGGATGATTTGGTCAAAGATGTTATGGAAGAACCTAGTTTTTGATAATATACTGTATTACATATCAATAAGTATAAAACAAAGACTGAAAACCTTTTTAAAGTACGTCAGCCGAAAAAGGATATAGAAAGGTACAATCACATTATAATTATAACATAGGGGCCTTTTTGGTGTCTATTTTGGGAAATAGACTGCCATTTTGTTGGGAGTGGGTTCTTCTTCCTAAATGTTGACCATACATATTATGAACATGATGTATAGCAAGTTTGGTGGTCTCCTCATAAAGTGCAGCTTCTTTCTCTTACTCATTCAACGGTATATTTGATAATTAATTTTAATAATCAAATTAGTAGCATCGTAATAGAAAATCATGAATGTTATCTTAAGAATAATAATTAATAGTATATTATTCAGCGGCTGTTACGAGGGTGAGGGCGAAGGTGATATTTTTTGACTGTCTTAATCATTTAAAAATAAAAAAATAAAGTTAGTTCACAGTAAAACTTTATTTGACGTTTTAAACATCAAACGAAAACATGTACTCTCCCTTGGTAAAAATGGACTCGCCCATTAATTATGAAAATTGCTAGTTCGTGATCCCTGATTGATCAAAGATGTGCCATTATCGTGGAGTCAAATTAAGTATCAAAATAGGTGAATAAGGAATTCTTTGGCAACAGCAATTTTATTGTTTTAATTTGTTGTAGGTACAATAACAAGTGCTCTGAGCAATTTTTTGTTAAATCCGTCCATTGCTTCTTGTAGAATTTTAACAAATTATTTTCTGCTATTTTCCTTATTATCTCTGATCATAGTAATCGTAAAGCAAAAATAAAAATAACAAATCGTTCGCTATAAAGACTAGGCATGTGAAGAAACTTCTTGATAATTTATAAAGTAAAAAAAATAAAAACCAGCAAAAATTTGCCTTTTTTTAACAGTTTAAGAAATATGATGTAATAATCCATCAATTTTAATGAAGGTTGGTGTAACTATGCCCTTTATTGAACTAAACCTCCTTGCCAAATTTTAGCGCAAAATATTTATTAGAACGGCTATAAATCAACAATAATTTCGAAATTTCCATCGCATTTTGTTTAAGAGCATCGACTCGTGTAGGACAATTTTTCTTTAAAAGTATAGGTTTTTACATGTACTTACTTTACGGTGGTGTTTAGAAAGAAAAAACAAATTTAGACTTAAAACAATTTTTTGGAATTTAATTGTAATTATGGATATTGCACGTATAAACAATTTCAAATAACTACGTGATTTTTTTGTGAAAGCAAGAACGATAAGCGAATTATGAAAGTATATGAAATAACCAACGTTTGAAAAAAAGAATGATGTTCTACTTGCATTTGAATCCGTGATACGTTAGTTTTTGTGTTTTAGTCGATTATAAATAAACATATTGATATTTTTTCTTGAAATTTGCGCGTATTGTTAAAAAATGCTTATAGTTCTCTCTCTCCTAGTTGAAAATTATCCACAACTAAATTTTTTTAAACTACATCGCATAAAGCACCCTTGAGGACATAACGCACGTTCGAAAAAAAATTATCTCCCTACTCCTTGAATATTTTAACTAGTCAACTACCTTCATTAATGCTATACAACACTCCATTTTTATCATATCGAGTCTTTTTCTTAACATTTTTAGTATTTTTTCGTATATTCTGATTCTTTTATATAACAAAATATAATTTGTTTTTATTCCTAAAAAATTCAACAATCTTTATTTTTTTATAATGTTCAGCTTTTGTCGTACCTGATTTTCTGTTTCTTTTTAAAATGCTTGTGTTTTGTGTTTATTTTCAATTTTTAATGTATTGTAATGTAAAATAATTTGTTTAGCCGTTATTTAATTAAAATACATTGGAAATTTTAGTTTCAAAATATTTATTTTGTAGGACCAGACTGGATATTTGAATATAAAGAAAATTGAAGACAACATTTACATACCTACTTAGAATATATTCTATTTATAAAATTAATGTTATTAATTTTAATTGGTATACCTTATTTATTTTTTATTCGCCGATAAATCAACATACATAGATCATTTACAGATTGCTGTACAAAAAAATATCAATAACAATTTGAACAATAATAAATTACAATATAAATACCTATATAAGTATACAAATACATATGGCCAAAGTCAGTCAAGTCACTAATCTAAATTACTTAATATTAACATGAAGCAAATGTACATATTTTATACGCTATTTATGCAATATTTATTATGTGAAGAAAAACCAGTAAAAGTTGTATCAAACTATTGTTATTCTTTGCAGTATTCCTAAAGTTACATAATGTTGTACAGAATACGTCATCCTCATACAATTATTTCCGATATTATACAATATTCAATGGTGAACTAGAGAAAATTCTAGTTCTGGAGTTGGATAAATGAAATTTATTTTACTTGAACTAATTCTAATTGACAAAAGTCATAAAAAGTATAGATTTTCAATTAAGCAGTTAAATTTTTAAAATGGAAAATTGTATACCAGCCACCACACTACCATTATCAGAAACTGCCAATTTTTTGTCATTTGATGACAGAACGAAAAAGCTAGGTACTTTATAAATATCTAAAAAAAATAATTTAAACCAGCTAATGCTTCGTATTATTGACTAGAGAACACAAGGAGAACGTCACTTCCGTTCGAGCAGGAGAAGCAGCAGTACGTATTTTTCAGCGAAAAATCTGAAAATTATTAGAATTACAAATACTATTTCGTACTTCAGATAACACGTCGCAAATAGTCAATATTGTCTTGAATTATTTTATTAAACATAGAAATAATCTACTAATGCATTTTAATTAAATAACGGCTAAACAAATTATTTTACATTACAATAGATTAAAAATTGAAAATAAACACAAAACACAAACATTTTAAAAAGAAACAGATAATTAGATATGACAAGAGCGGAAAACATTATAAAAAAATAAAGATTGTTGGATTTTTGATGAATAAAAACTTAACAAATTATATTTTGTTAAATAAAAGAATCAGAATATACGGAAAAAGACTAAAAATGTTTAAAAAAAGACTCGATATGATGAAAATGGAGTTATGTATACCACTAATAATTAAGTTATTTGCCTATTTACAATATTCAAAAGTGGGGAGATAATTTTTTTTCGAACGTGCGTTATGTCCTCAAGGATGCGATGTAATTTAAAAAATTTTAGTTGTGGATAATTTTCAACTAGCATAGAGAGAAATAATGGGCAAATTTCAAGAAAAAATATCAATATGTTTATTTATAATCGACTAAAACGCAAAAACTGACGTGTCACGGATTCAAATGCAAGTAGAGCATCATTCTTTTTTTTAAACGTAAAGTACATGTAAAAACCTACACTTTAAATAAAAAATTGTCCTACTACAAGTAGATGCACTTAAACAAAATGCAATGGAAATTTCGAAATTATTATTGATTTGTAGCCGTTTGAATGAATATTTGGCGCTAAAATTTGGCACGGAGGTTTAGTTCAATAAATGGCATAGTTCCACCAACTTTCGTTAAAATTGATGGATTATTACATGAATTTTTTAAACTATTAAAAAAGGCAATTTTTGGTGGTTTTTATTTTTTTACAAATTTACAAATTATCATGAAGTTTCTTCATATGCCTAGTTTTATTCATAATTTTATAGCGAACAGTTTGGTATTTTTATTTTTACGATACGATTATTATCACCTGAGATAATAGGGAATTTCTGTGTTGAAAAATAAATTGTTAAAATCTACAAGAAGCAATAGACGGATTTAACAAAAAAATTGCTCAGAGCATTTGTTATTATACCTACAACAAATTAAAACAATAAAATTGCTGTAGCCAGAGAATTCCATTCAAATTTTATTTTGACTCCACTATTATGAGTTCATGCTCGTAATACGCTAGGTTGGAATTATGACTACTATTATTCGTTAATTGTAAAATGTATAATGCGATGATTGTGGATAAAAAATGCTATGTGTATGAAATATGTCAATGTAGTTGTCGCTTTAGTGAAATTGTATATCTGAATTGGTTAAACTTGTTATCGATGAGATTGAAGCAACTTATTTAACCTACTTTTATGATAATAAATACAACTAACACCAGGATGTGTTCGTACTTCTATTTTATTTTATTTTATTCTATCGCCTAGGTATCGAATAAAATAATTAACGTTTCGATTTTTGGCCGGTTTATTTTGTCATATTATAAGAACAACAAGCCAAGTTATAGGAAGGTGAATAAATTTTCGCTGGATGAGTAATATTAGAAACACAATTTTATTATTGAAATTATTAGTTTTACAATATTCATCTATCTAATATCTAGTATTTTACATGATGTTTTCATATTATAGAGTATAAAACATTCGGCAACGTTCGCAAAACTATTTACAAATTCTCGATTTTAACAAACAAATAAATTGACCACACTTTTCATTTTGATAAAGTAGCCGTCTCGCAAGAGCTACCCATGCTCTCGCTGACCATTATATCAAAAGTCTGCGTGGTCTTATCTAACTTTCATAAATCTGGTACGGCGGTATCGAGCACCCTCATTTCTTGCAATCCATTGCAGCGATCCATATGGGGATGCGAATAAGCCCTCTGAAGAGCGTGCAGCGAACTTGAAGATAAAGTCCTTTCGAGAATTTCTCCCCAGTATTTTTCGGAGAGGCCTTCCAAATCACAGCCTTGAGTGTGTCCTAATGCAGTTGAGCTGCTGTTACTGCAACAATGTTGCTGTTGATGGTGTTGTTTCTGCTCTTTGGATTTTCTACAAAAAAACTGAAAAAATCTAGTTAGTGTGTGGCTTATAGACAATAAGAATTATTCTAAATAGTCAATTTCATACAAATGGTTAGTAAAGTAAAGGGTTAAGTTATTTATTATTTTGGCTTAATTCTAAATTTTCGGTATAGATAAATTATGCATCTATAGTTAATAATCAATATCTATAAAAAGTTTCGCATGAAATTATAGTGAAACATGTTTATTTTGAAACTAGTTAGACGTTGTTCAACTGCGATCGAGTAATATATTAATTATGACAAATAATTTTATACCTATTAGTTTCTAATCTTCAGCGATGCAGTGACTGTCAGATTTGTTTAGATATTGATTGATGTTTGTTGTCATAGTAGACAATGCTGCATGGCCTTAATAAAAATTGATAAACATCTTTATTTGCGATAAAATATAATGCGAAGTTTAATTCCCATAGGACCTCTTTTACATTTAACTCCATTAGTAGAACAGGTATATTATAAAAACAAATTAAGATTTCTGCCGGAACAAATTTTGTTTTTCGTATGGAAATCAGTGTTCTTGAAGAAATAGTAATTTCCTAAAGACTTTAGGACTTGTGTAAACTATTTTAACAATAACTTTATTGCACTATTACTAAATAATTTTTTGAGATATTTTAAATTTTCAAATGGCATATATAGCACAGGCGTTTTAGTCAGTATATCGCTTCTAACCGGAATTAATTATTGTAAAGCTGAAAATTTGTAGTTTTAGTTCAAGACAACACGTACCAAAAATCCCCTACTCTCCCCAGTCGGCTTCCCTGTATTTTCGGAGCAAAAAGTGCCTAAGTCACAGAAATTGCAGAGCTGGCTATATAGCGCAGCAGAAAGATTGTTATTGGTACGATTTGGGTCGAGATGGGCATAAAAGTTTCGGAGAAACATATCCGTTCGTATTTCACATGTTCCATGCATATTTTGTTCATAATTTTCCGTTCTAGTTCTATCAAAATATCAAAAATCGGAAAAATTCCGAAATGGCGCCATTGCGGATAAATAAAGACTCGGGAAGAAGAACGTACCCAAATAAACATTTCTCTCCATACTTCGGGCTTTCCATTGGTATGTATACCTTCTCTGTAGCGTTACCCGTTACGGAGCTACTCCACTGGGACAGTTAAGTGCGTACATTGTTTCGTCGATCACGTCTAATCTAAACAATCAAGCAGGCGCACGGCGAGATATGCCTTCTTAGTTCAATAGTTGTGACAGGCTTCTGAGTGTGTGCATCGGTTCATTGGTGCGGGAAAACTGAGTCATAGTCGTTAAGTCATGGTTGGACATAGGCATTTTTTTTTGTAAGTTGTCTCTTGAAGATGGAAATGTTGTGGTGGTTCAGGATGGGCAGTCAACTTTGCTTCGGACTAGTGTGGAAAGAGGGGACACTGGAAATGAGGAGTTGTTTAAAGATCTTGTGGAAAAAAGTTCTGAGTAGCAGTGAGCAGGAGAGCTTGGACCAGCTACGAGTAGTCAGATACAGCCAGAGCGTGGCGAAGCAGTCGGTGACAGCCTCCTTTGATTTGGCAAGGCCCCGCCAACAAGTGCCGCCTGTAAGCAACATTCCTTCCGCGCATACTTCCAGGTGATAGCCCAGACGACAGAGAACATTTTATAGTGAAACCCACAAAAATTTGCAAACTGAATAATTTTTTTTTAATGAGTTCGTGAAAGTGTATTGAATAATATCCTGAAAACTTTACATTTCGCTCGGATGCAGAACATAAAAAAAGTGAAAAAAAAAAAGATTTTTATCCATTTTTTCAAAATTTTGAAATTAAGTCAGGGTAGGAAAAAACGCAAAATACAGGTGGATAGACCAAGTGTTTCTGAACAATGAACAAAAAATATCCTAATAAAATTTATCGCTAAAGTCACGGTATTCCTGAAAAAAAATAATGAAATAACTTTGTCGCTCTGCGCGGCCAGCGCACGGTTAAATGCATACTATGGAACCTCTAAAAATTCTTAGCTGTTCTATTGAGTAAGATAAAGCTGTTTCCCTTTCTGATTACACGTTATAAACATTTTTATTAGCGAATAGGAGGATAAATAGTGAGTATGGAGGGAAAATATATAATTATGGACGCATACACAGACACCACACATAGCCACTGAATCGCTTGCATGAATTTTTACCTGCCTTTACTGTATTGTATTTATTACAGGTACACTTATTCACATTTCAACTATATCCAATGGATTCCTTATGCATTTGTTAATGTATTAGAAAAGTTCGAGAATTTATATTCAAAAAAATCAAAGATATTTTCATAGTCATAAGGATAAGATCGTGAAAATCGCAATTTCCCATCATGATCTGATTGATCATATTTTCGAAAAAATGCATACAAATAAACGATTTTGTGTTTGAACATTCGAAAAGTAACATTTTTTCCGAAATAGTGATATTTAATTTTTTTCTAATAGGTCAATTTCTCGACAAGTTACAGCCTCCTATATATATATTTATCAAAAAAATCATCAAGCAAGGAAATTAAAATAATTTGAGTGTCGAGGATTGGGTCAATTCTCAGATTTTAATTAATTATATATTTTTTTTCTCTATATAATATTTTACTAGTTCATGCAAGTACTGTATGATTTTATTTTGGGTATTTTTCTTTTACGTTTAAATTTAAACTACACGCGTACTGCGCACATTGTTTGGCGGCACGCAACCTTCAACAGCGAAGATGCCATGCGCGGAAGAACACGAGGCTCAACAGATATACTTCAGAACGGCCGGTCGGTCCAATAAAATTAACCATTAAATATTAAACATAGCTATCATCAGTAAAAACCTTAATTTAAAGTTTTAAATTAACACTCGTGAGTGACTCCAGGTCCAGTTCCTACTATTATTTATCAACATTCATCCTTGGACGGACAGAAACCGTAAGAGAGAGCCCTAGAGGAACGCCGCTAAGAACTACGCAAAAAAAAAAGGTGAGTGCCATCTTCTTACATTCAATGTGTGCGTTAACTTTCGTATTTCAAATAAGCTATCGAAGATAAGAAAATCATACGGTCCTTGTAAGTGTAAAAGACACATTGAGATGTACTTTTTCTTTAATCCTCGTTGCCACAACTTAATAAACCATAATAATCATGAAGTGTACATACTTTTTAACAGTTCTCAATGAAGAATGAAATTTTTTGAAGGGCTTTTATTTTTTTTCTATATTGTTTATCGCGACGATTGAGTTCGGGCGCGATAATATATATAATGTAATGTGTTACAACCCCTAGAATGATGTATTTGCACCTACTCGAAAAAGAACCTACCAGAAGATTCCAAAGTGACATCTGGAATTATCTAGAGAATGGTGGCGTCATCACAGAACAATCGAGATCTGTCATTTTTAGGTATAAAAGACCGACCGCATTCTCGGCGAGGAGTTCAGAAAGTATAGAAAGTGAGGTTAAGACTTCAAAGTTAAACAAAGTGATAAACATTGTGATTTTAGTCAGTAAAGTGTATTTAAATTAATAATAGTATTGTGAAGTATCCAGTAAATATTTAATAAAGTGTGTTAGTGGACAGTTGTTATAATTTTTGGAACCCACGGATTTTGCAAGGGGCAGTTTCCTAAGGGTGGAAACACGTGACAAATTGGTGTCAGAAAGCGGAATTTTATGACAAGAGGAGCTCTGAAGTTGTGCTGGAGTGTTCGAGAAGTATTCTCGAGGGTTAGTGCTAACACGGAGGACTCATTTACTGGACATTGTTCGAGGGTTATTTTCGAACAGGAAAATAGTGTTAAGTGCATTTTTGAGACATTGTAGAACATTTTATTAGGACATTAGTGTGATAATTAAATCCTTTGAACTGAGAAGTGATAGAGACACTGAAAAAGACTCATTTAGTGCGTGAAAATTTCTAAAACTTTTCTATTTGGACATTAGTGGAGATTATTAAATTCTCTGAACTGGATAGTGACAAAAGACTTTGGATAAGACTTTTTCGTGCTACTTCGAGATTTGTCTGGAAAGTTCCATTGCCGATATTGACGTGACAGTTAAATTTATTTTATTTTAACATAATCTTATGCCTATAAAAACTAGAAGTATGGCATCCGATAAACAAATACAGGACTTATTCTAACAATTCCAAAAAATGATGGCGCAGCAACGGCAGGAAGACAAAGAAGAACAGGAGAAAAAACGTCATGAAGAAAAGGAAGAAAGGAACGAATTAAAGAAAATGATGGAAGATCAGGAAATAAGACGTCAGAAAGAAAAAGAGGATGAAGAAAGAAGACGTCAAGAAGAGAAAGACGAATTGAGACAAATTATGGAAGACCTGAAGATACGACAACAAGAGGAAAAACAGGAGCAAGAAAGACGCCAGGAAGAATTAAGGAAAATTCTAAATGAACAAATCAAAATACAACAGGACGCTATAATTTCTGCCAATGAAGTACTAAAATGTGAAGTCAAAGAAGAGATAAACAAGGTCGAAGGTAAAGTAGGAGTAGTCAAGACAGAAGTCAGTCAAGTAAAAGGAGAAGTAACTGAAGTTAAAGAGAAAGTAAACAAGTTCGAAGAAGAAGTCAGAGGAGAAATAGACCGGCTTAAACGACAGTTGAGAGATAGAGGAAGCCAGCAGGTGGTATCATCAGGACAGCGACTAAAACCTCCTTCTTTTGATGGCCAAAGTTCCTGGACGACGTACAAGAGGCAGTTTGAGGCAGCAGCGTGTGCAAACAATTGGGATAATGAGGAAAAGGCCATGGCATTAGTTCTAGCACTAAGGGGCCAAGCTTCAGAGTTACTCCAAACCATCCCAGTTGAGAAACAAAGGGACTTTAAAGTCTTGGAAGCTGCATTAGACTTGAGGTATGGCGATCAACACCTTGCCCAATTATACCAGGCTCAGCTGAAATCCCGGATGCAAAAAGCTGGGGAAAGTTTACAAGAATTTGAAGCTGCGATAAAGAGACTGGCACACCTGGCATATCCGAGTGCACCTAAAGAATTCCAGGAACAATTAGCCGTGGGGGCCTTTTTAGATGGTATAAGGGACGAAGAGGTCAGGCGAGTTCTGAGGCTGACGAGACACCAAAGTAGTAGCGAAGCTTTGGTGCGTGCACTCGAAGTAGAAGCCGCTTACAGGGATACTCCAAGGTCGAGAGTGCGAGCTGTGACTCTCGAAGAATCGCAACCAGAAATGAACCAGAACCCCTTGTTGACAGAGATACAGAAAATGTTCACCAAATTATTCAACAAAGTGGATGATCTCAGGGAGCAGAGAAAACAACAAAATAAAGGAAAGCCGAGCGGAGGTATTAAATATTACAACTGCGGCAAGGTAGGACACATGAAGCGAGACTGTCGACAGCAGAATTCGGAGAGTCGAGTAAATGCTGTGAATGTTGAAGAGAAGCAGGAAAACAGTACCAGGGGGGTTGTTCTGTCTAGGGAATGCAGTGCCCCCAGAGAAATTAAGATTTCCCAGCTTCGAAGAATCGCAAGCAGTCTGTTGTTGCATGGATATGTGAACGGAAGAAAATGTTTGTTTACCATCGACACAGGTACTACGTCATCAATAGTACGGCCAGGATTTATATCGGGCATAAAGATTACCAAGAGGGAAAATGAAGAAGTGATCGTCCGGACAGCTACGGGGGACAGGGCTACGGTTCATGGAGAAGTAGACCTGGGTTTGCAGATTGGACAATTAAGGTTCGACCACAGGGTCATCGTGGCTGACATTACGGATGACTTCATTATGGAACAGTATGGATTTATTGTTGACGTAGGGAAGCGAATGTTAAGGATTGGGAACGAACAATTTATTCTGTAAAAAGTGAACGACCAATGCGAGAAAACCAGGCTGTTGACAACGCAGGCAGTCAAAACTCCTGCATTATCCAGAAAACCAGACAAGGAAGATTGCAAGCGCTACCCTCAGGTGAGAAAATTGCCGAACATGGTTAAAGTCAACACTTTCAAGGTCGATTGTCCAGACAGTTGGTCAAAGAAAACTCTGAGGCAAGAGCAATTGCGCGATGTAGAAATCGGACCCATGTTGAGAGCAAAGGAAGGGGGAACGCGACCAGTATGGAAGCATGTTTCCAACAAAGAAGTGGGGCTGAAGGCTTTATGGTCACAATGGGATTCACTTACAGTCCTAGATGGGCTTTTGAGGAGAGCATGGGAAAGCCCAGATGGGAAGCAGGTTGCCATGCGTCTAGTGATTCCCAGGTGTCGTGTACCAGAAGTACTCCAGGAAGCACATAATGAAACATCCAGCAGACACTTCGGCATAAACAAGACATTGAGTAGAGCACGGGAACAGTTCTATTGGGTTAATAGTCGCCAGGATGTGGAGGCCTGTTGTCGCAAGTGTAAAAATTGTGCTGCCCGTGGAGAACCATTTTCGATGAGCAACTACAGAAATGGAAGCCGAGAACAGCCGAAGAATGATCGAGAGCAGATGAACAGAACTAGTAACCGCTTGAAGGCTCGTTATGATCAGAATGCCAGTACAGGGGGATTCAAGGTGGGGGATCTGGTTTGGCTGTACAACCCACAGCGGAAGGAATGGAGATCCCCGAAACTTCAACCTCCTTGGGATGGACCGTATACTATTATTACCCGAATTAATGATGTCGTCTATCGTATTCAACGAAACAAAAAGTCCAAGATGAAGATCGTACACTTGGATAGACTGGCGAAGTATGTGAAAGAGGCTGAATTGCCTGACCGGGACGTTCAGGCTTAAGGAGGAGGCAGTGTAATGTGTTACAACCCCTAGAATGATGTATTTGCACCTACTCGAAAAAGAACCTACCAGAAGATTCCAAAGTGACATCTGGAATTATCTAGAGAATGGTGGCGGCATCACAGAACAATCGAGATCTGTCATTTTTAGGTATAAAAGACCGACCGCATTCTCGGCGAGGAGTTCAGAAAGTTCAGAAAGTATAGAAAGTGAGGTTAAGACTTCAAAGATAAACAAAGTGATAAACATTGTGATTTTAGTCAGTAAAGTGTATTTAAATTAATAATAGTATTGTGAAGTATCCAGTAAATATTTAATAAAGTGTGTTAGTGGACATCTCTTGTTATAATTTTTGGAACCCACGGATTTTGCAAGGGGTAGTTTCCTAAGGGTGGAAACACGTTACAATAAGTATATTTTGCCATCCATCCTATGCTTGTATTGTTTAAAACAAAAACGCATTAGAAAGCTACAATTTCCATCTTTTAAATGAACCAACACTCATATAGATTGAACAAATTCTGATTTAGTGACATGTAATTCAGTGCGCCGGTGTCACAGTCATGCATATTCAACGCGTGCACGCATGAATCCAACACCACCTAGAGATTAAAGCCAGACAACCAGCTGACATGACGTCACGCTTCAACGGCCGACCGACTAACCGTGACTGGTTAGTTTAGTGCTGTCAAGTGCAGTGTCAAATAAAACGAATCATTGTTGTATTTGCATTTTAGTAGTATTGTATCTTATTGTTTATTCTGTGTTTTAAACGTGTAAATGTGATCTAAAACCCACTTTAATAAAAGGCAACAAATAATACATTCCAGTGATAGTTACAAAATACTTAATTGCCGTGCAAAATGGTAAACAAACGCTGCGTTCCTCGCTCTACTGGTAATTATGCCACCGGGGAAAAGGTACACGTTTTTAAATTTCCCAAAGATGAGAAACTGAGAAACAAATGGATTAATGCTATTCATCGAGAAAACTTTAAAATTTCTATGCACTCTGTGGCGAGTTATTATTTTTAAGTCGCTCGTAATCTAAATCGAACGAAACTAAAATTTAGGCTAGGTTTTCACTTATCTTATATGAGTGACCAAATATGCTTTTCGTTAGTTAGTTTTGCCTCAGAATTCAATTAGGTACCTCTGTTATTAAAAAAAAAACGTTTTACTTTATAAGAATTAGTAGAACAAATTAGAAGTGATTTTTATTGTTCTAATTACGTCCAAATGTATTATGTATCTCAATATCTAAAACCAATATATGGATATTTTTTATCATAGTATAAGTAAAACATCACTCTATGCTTAAAAACAGCAAACATTAGCGCAGATAATAAATATTTCTTATTTGGGAGTAGTCACATGTAGTATAATAGCATTGCTTTAATGCATTACGCCGTATATGCTGGGCCTTCCTGCAGTGACGTCACCAGCTGGTTGTCTGGCTTTAATCTCTAGGTGGTGTTGATGAATCTCGCTCCGAGTTATAACGTTACATTTGACTATTTTTTTCCGGGAAAACCGTGGCTTTAACGATAAATTTTGTTAGGACATTTTTTGTTCATAAATATGTGATCTATTCATCTGCATTTTTTATTTTTTTCTAGCTTGATTTAATTTCAAAATTTTGAAAAAGCTGATGAAAATAATTTTTTTTTCACTTTTTTTTATGTTCGGCATCCGAGCGAAATGTAAACTTTTCGGGATATTATTCTATACAATTTCACGAACTCATTAAAAAAAAGTTTACTCAGTTTACAAAATTTTGTGAGTAAATACCTTCATCGACTGGGCTATGAGGTCGTTAGGGAGAATAGTGTGAGAATTTAATCTCTCGAAAAGCTTGCAGCACCCAACTAATATGCATGCTTTTTTGCAGGTCCAACAATGGCTAGACGTCAACCTCGGCTCGGAGAACTGGGGGTGAAGTCAGGACTACCACAAGGCAGCCAGCTCCTAATAGCCTGCTACGGCTAATTTCCTGTGCCTGCAAGGCGAACTGCGGTGCCCAGTGCGAGTGCAGTAGTTCTGGTCTGAACTGCAGCATCATGTGCAGGAGCTGTAGAGGATCCAGTTGCACAAACAGCCAGCCAGTGGATATGGATGATGATCCGGACGACCCTGCTTCCCAACAGATCAATAATGTCAATTGTCTTGCCGAATAAAGTCATTTTTTGAGTCTCACAAGTTAAATTTCATTCAATAAAACACCAATAATATATAAACAGGAATTCGAAACAAGACTCATCAGCGCAGGGAGTTTCGTTCCACCGCCGCGCGGCGACGCTCGGAGTGGCATAGCTCTGTAACAGGTGACGCTATAGAGAAGGTAGACATACCAATGGAAAGCCCAAAATAAGAAGAGAAATGTTTATTTGGGTAAGTTCTCCCCTCCGAGTCTTCATTTATCCGCAATGGCGCCATTTCGTAATTTTTTCGATTTTTGAAATTTTGACAGCACTAAAACGGAAAATTATGAACAAAATATGCATAGAACATCTGAAATACGAACGGATATGCTTCTCCGAAGCTTTTATAATCATTTCGACGCAAATCTGACCAGTAACAACCTTTCTGCTGCACTTTATAGCCAGCTCTGCAATTTCTGTGACTTAGGCCCTTGTTGCTCCGAAAAAACATGGAAGCCGACGGGGGAGAGTAGGGTACTTTTTGGTACGTATTGTCCTGGACCAAAACAACAATTTTCAGCTTTACAATAATTAATTCCGGGTCAAAAGCTAATATCGAATTGGAGTAAGTATTTATTGCATGCTGCTGATTCATAAGAATAAATTTTCTATTAATGCTATAAGGAGTGTAGAATGTGATAACGTGAATAAAAACCAGAAACTGAAACGTTAGATAATCATTACACAGCCCCACAAAAAAAAAGAAAGTTCAAAGCAGCGAACCAGACCCATGTATTCCTATGTATTTTCGGTCGCTGAATCCGAATCCGGGGTCAAAAAAAATCGTACATCACCAAAATCATTAGCTAGAGCCAAAAAACACACCTGAAAAATGGTAAAAAGATTATTAAGCTACGAGAATAGTTGTTACATCTTAATCAATCGAATTATACAAATTAAGGTTAAACAGCAGCGTACATACAATAGATATGAAATACACCCCCAGGGAGGGGCGAAAACTAGCCCCCATATATAAAAAAATCGATCCAAAACAGCAATGACTGCTGAAAAAGCTCAAAATGTCTAAGTTTTGTTAAAGTGATAAGAAACTGCATCAGGTTCGACGTAATCTTCATAAACTGCCTCTATAGAGTTGAGAACAACCACCCCCAAGTTTAAAGGACACGAGAAAAACAAGAAAAAACGTAAAATGCAACAGGATTTCTATTTTCATGGATGCTATGATTGGCTGAAATTGCGTAATACTCTAAAATAGAACTTACTACCATCAACATTCTACAGTGTCAACCCTCAGAGGGTGTGAAAACTATCCCCTATGTAAGGTTTGACTATAAAAAGTTACAGTGACTTCTATAAAAATTCGACACACCTGCGTTGTGTGGAAGAGAGAAGAATTTAGACTATATTCGACGCTGTGCTTGAAAACCACCCCCACAGGGTTGAGAGACGCCACCCCTATAAAAAAAAACTATGGAAATGAAACGAATAAGCAACAGTATAGCTTTTTCGTTACATCTTGAATTACGGTAGTTTACATCATTTCTGGGGGTGTTACTTAATAACATTTACAGGATATGAGTTTCAAACTCTGCGTGTGCAACACGATTTTTTCCAATCATAGCATCCATAAAAATGTAAATCCGGTTAGTTTCTCCGTTTTTCCAGCATCCTACAGATATAGGGGTAGTATCTCGCAACCCCGTGGGGGTGGTTTTCAAGCACATCGTCGAACATACTCTAGTTTCTTCTCTCTTCCACACAATGCAGGTGTTTCGAATTTTTATAGAAGTCATTGTAACTTTTTATAGTTAAATCTTACATAGGGGGTAGTTTTCACACCCTCTGAGGTCGATAGTGTAGGATGTTGATGGTTCGTAAGTTTCTGGTTCTATTTTAGAGTACTACGCAATTTCAGCCAATCATAGCATCCATGAAATTGGAAGCCTGTGGTATTTTACGTTTTTTCTTGTTTTTCTCGTGTTCTTTGAACTAAGGGTGGTTGTTCTCAACCCTATAGGGGCAGTTCATGAAGATTGCGTCGGACCTGATGTAGTTTCTTAACACTTTAACAAAACTTAGATATTTCGAGCTTTTTCAGCAATCATTGCTGTTTTGGATCGATTTTTTTATATATGAGGTCTAGTTTCGCCCCTTGCTGGGGGTGTGTTTCATATCTATTGTATGTACGCTGCTGTTTATCCTCAATTTGTATAATTCGATTGATTAAGAAGTAACTACTATTCTCGTAGCTTAATCTTCTTTTTATCCCATTCAGGGGTGTTTTCTGGCTCTAGCTAATGATTTTGGGGTTGTACGATTTTTTTGACCCCGGATTCGGATTCAGCGATCGAAAATACATAGGGATACATGGGTCTGGTTCGCTGCTTTGAACTTTTTTTTTGTGTTATTAATGTTTAACCAAAAGAGCTATTTGAATTTAGGTGGTGTACTTCTATTATAGATTTAATTTTAGATTACATAAATGTTATATACATTAGCTGGGAAAGGAGTATAGCGATGAATTGAACTGTCAATATTGTCAAGCGGTACATGTCATTGAGCGGCGTTGATTTTTGGTAAAAGTTATAGTAATAATATTTACGTAACCTGAAAATAAGTCTACAATATAGGAGTCCTAAACTTTGTGCAGCCTATTGTTATCCACAAAATCAACAAAATCAAGACATGGGTACAATAATTTACATGTGAAAGTAATAAATATTAGCGAAGATTTTCTCGTAAGTTGAAATTAAGTCTATGAAAATTTGAATATGAGTTTAGAATGATTTTACTTGTTGCGAAAATTTTAAGTTACCGTCGTATATTGCATCCAAGCATTTAGTACAATTGGAAGAGTTTCATCATTTATCACTATTTTTATGATACTTATAGTATCGAATGTGTTTTTTCTATCAACGTATAAAATTATTGGGGTTAACATGAAATTATGACTTATACATAGATAATTTGTATACTTTTCATTAATTTAATTTTGAACTATGTTAGCGTTGCCTACGTTAATATATTTAGCATATGCACGGTGTGGTTTATTAGACTGACAGTGGAATGTATAAAAAAATAGTTGCTCTAATAGAGACCCCTGAGGAACAGCAGTTCTCAATAAATTCGTTTAAATTTTGAATCAGCACCTATTGTGGAAGTACAGTACAGTATTGATTACTCAGGTGCACAAAGAATTTTTTTTAATTTACATTGATAAGAATATATAGATTTTATGTTTTTTGGTATGTTGAGTCATAATCTGAAGTCCAGTTTGCTCTAACAGACCTCAATTTTTTTGTTGCTTCACTTACCAACCCCAAAATTAAAAAAAAATAAAATTAAATGCAATAGGCACAACAGTGAATTTATATCCCAACACCCAGTCTGTATGTCAATCCTAGACTTCAAAGTCAACTAAAAGATATTATAGATATTAGCCTTACCATAAAAATTGTGGACCTGTGTTATTTAAGGAAATTCTTACAACTCTTTTCGAATGAGATCTGGTGATCGATATTAGTTTGTGAACTGCAGGATTTGAATTGAAATTACTTATAATAGTGAAGTTATATTAGTAGATCAACGCTTGAGTCGCAAGACGCAAAACCCTTTGTACGCGCCGGCTCATTCCTTTGTCGGCATACCTGGCGCTATTCATATTTACTAAGAGGAGATATCTTATATCTATTACGCCAACTATACTACTTATATTAAGCTTTTAGTTGTACGATACTGTTTACTAACAGCTTTGCACTTCGCTATGAAGATATTAGAACAACATGTAGTCCTATATGCAGCTACAAATAATAAGAATTATATTATGTAGAACGCTAACACAAACCCGTAAATAACTAGAACGAGAAGAAAATTAAGTTACGGAATGCTCTCCTCTCGCAGTGTGTTTTTTAAAACTTACCATACCATACTCGGTATACTATTGTGGAATTAAACAACTATTTTAGGAATAGTTGAAAAATCATGACAACTGAGTGTGTACTCTCGTGGACAAAAAAATGGGACATATGTAACGTATTTTCGCTCAAATTTAATTGTGTATTAGTACAGTACCTAGAGGTAAAAACTATGCAAAACTTCGGAATAATGTCATATTGAACGGATTTCGTTCATTTTTGGCAGTATAATAGTAAATGCTTCACAGAAAATTTTCTATATTGTGCGGGGGCTTGCTGATTTATAGGGAGTGGATGCCACCCCCTCTCAGGGGGTCGCACTTCAAAATATATATATTTATTGGAGCTGAAGTAGAATTAAATTTTAAGAAGAAAAGGTTCTATGCCATTTTTCACATAAATTGATAGTTTATAAGTTATAACGACTTCAAAATTGCGATTTAAGCTTAAAAAAAGGTATTTCCAAACGGCTCTCGTCAAGTTTTTCGAAAAATATTACTTTATCGAAAAAATGTTACACAACAATTACAGAAAGTACAAACTGGGAATTAATTATATTTTTTGTTTATTGATGTAGGATTAATAATTTCGGAGATATTTAAGTTTACATTTGGCATCCAAGTGTTCATAAGATAATCATTTAGAGTGAGAGTTAAATATCTCCGAAATTGTGACATCTACGTCAAGGATGCTAATAGGTAGAATAATAGGTTATTAATTAAGTTTTCAACTGTTTTTTTAATTTTTTTCTGTAGCATAAAAAACAAAGAAGTTATGACCGAAGCAATGTGCGTCTACACATTTTTTTAATAACAACGTCGCCATTTTGTTACTGTAATTAGCCAGTAATTAAAAAAAGGAATTTCAAACACTGTTTCTCATTAATGTATAGCATGACATAGATGCTCAAATTTTTGGTTTGTATACAGCATTTGCTTTAGAAAAAAATACAGTTTAAACTATAAAGGTATTTTCGATAAAACGTAATTTTTTTTTCCTTTTCCAAATATCTCAATAAATATTAGTATTATTGAAAAATGGGTAGAGACCAAATATAAAGCTCATAAACTGATAATGAATTTCGTTTGTTTATTTATTTACATAGATTTAATAGTTTCGGAGATATGAAAGTTAACAAATGGCATCGGAACGTTTATAAGACGAAAAATGTAGTTTAAATGTTAAATATCTCAGAAATTGTGACACCTACGTCACGCATGCTAAGAAATGAAATTAAAGACAATTAACTGCGCTTTCAAAGTATTTTTTACTCGTTGCTGTAGCATAAGAAATAAAGAAGTTATGACGGAAAAATATGCGTATTTATATTTTTTTTATATAAAAATGTCGCCATTTTGTTACTCTAATTAGCGAGTAGTTTAAAAAAATTATCTCAAATACAGTTTTTCGTTAAGATGTAGCATTACCTAGATGCCAAATTTTTTTGCTCATTTAAAGCACTTGCTTTAGAATAAAATGCATTTTGAACTTTAGAGGTAATTTCGAGACACTTGGATACCAAATATAAACTTAAATATCTCCGAAATTATTAATCCTACATCAATAAACAAAAAATATAATTAATTCCCAGTTTGTACTTTCTGTAATTGGTCTGTAACATTTTTTCGATAAAGTAATACTTTTCGAGATACTTGACGAAAGCCGTTTGGAAATACCTTTTTTTTTTAAGCTAAAATCGCAATTTTGAAGTCGTTATAATTTAAAAACTATCAATTTATGTGAAAAATTGCATAGAACTTTTTCTTTTTAAAATTCGATTCTGTTTCATCTCCAATAAATATATATATTTTTTAAATGCCACCCCCTATAAATTAGCAAGCCCCCGCACAGTATAGAAACTTTTCTGTGAAGCATTTACTATTATACTGCCAAAAATGAACGAAATCGGTTCAATATGACATTATTCCCAAGTTAAAACCTCTAGTTACTGTACTATATACCAACATTAATGTTTCTGACATTGTCATTTATTTTTCAAAATATATTTCAAGTGTGCAAATAGATTTACACTAGAAAAAAGAATTGTCCCTTTTTTTATTGCCCACGGCAGTCCTAAATTAATAAATTAAGAGATTATATTAACATATGTTAAAACTGAACACCTTCGGCCTCCACACAAGCTTCCAAGCGTCGCAGCTACACTCGTGTGCAGGTTGCTCTAAGTATAGCTGGTGTTACTCTGCAGCAAATCTCACGAATCCGATCCAAAAGATTCCCCAAATTAGCAGGTGTGGTATATTATTGTGTTCAGAATGACGTGGGGATGCGATTCCAGATAGATATAGATATACAGGGTGCGATTTGAAGTAATAAGTTGGGAGTTGTTAATTAGGAGTTGCAAGAGATAACACAGTTCCATGGATGTTATTGTAGAGGAACCTAGCAGACTGCGTCTGAGTGACGCGACACCAATTTATTTATTAAAGGCGCCAGTCGCGTTCTCTCTTGTGCTTATGTGGTCTTTCACTCCCAGGCGGGTTCGAGATAAGAGATACTTGATAGACAAGAAATAGGCTAAGGCTGCATCCACCATAAATTATTAACCCCGAAGTGGCAAACTGGTCTTTCTTTCGATGCAATCTTACTTATTTACCTAATGGTAATAGATTTTAAGCTTAAAGATCTCTGAATTGTTTTAATAAAAAAATCCCTCTCGAGCTTCCGTAATCTGACGGGGTATTGAGACATCCCATTACTTAATTCCGGTCTATCAAACTTGATCAGACTTACAATAAGTCATACAACCAATAAATTGCAAACGTTCAAATAATGCCATTTATTGTTTAGGTTTCAAATAAGTACGTTAAAATCATGCAATATCCTATCTAATAAATCATATAATTTGAATTGAATCGCCTCCCCCAAGTAGGGCAAGGTCGACCGCCTCTACTCTAGAGAGTTTTTATAATGCTACCATGCAATGGAGAGCGTGCGCTAACAATAGATTTGATAGAAAAGATTCACACAATTTTCCTAGAAATTGATGAAAGCGTTATTGGGTTTTTATTGTGGCTTAATTGAAATAATATAAAAATATTTTATTAAAAAAATTTGGGTCTTTTATGATTAGATTTGAGGTTTTTATTCGTAATTATATCATTAACAAGAACGAAGTTCCAATTGAGTTCAACTAAATATGAGTTATATAACTTTCTGTCAGTCTCACGACGTACCGGTCCTCATGTAGGTTCAATAAAGGGAATGTGACACGACTTCGCCTTCGAGCGACTTTTGTCTTATTTATGCACGAGGCGGTTTTCTCTATAACTTGGTTATTTGTATTGACCACCCAACGCACTCTTCCAATTTACGAGCCGCTGGATGAATCCAAATCTATTTTATTCGAAAAACCGGCCTTGTCTATTTTTACTCATTTTTGCCAATTAATTGCCTATAGATGATACGCGTCTTTGCCACATTTGTCTTTTCGCCCTTTTAGTACGTTGCATCGTTTTATATTCATTCTTTTGAATGATACCCACAATGACTGTATCTCTCACTTTCATTGTTTTTCATGGAGCGATTAAAAAGTTGAAAATATTCATAAATATTTTTAAAGTACATTTTGGCGTACTTCGTAAAAAGTATATTGTTTCTTTTTCCTTGTCCATAAAAATATTTTTAAAATTCAACTTTGACACACTTTTGAAAAAGTATATTGTACTCTTGTCTTTGATCAAAATTATACTTTTATTTTCAGTATATTTTCCCCTGACCAATATATTTTCATTCTTATGGCCTGGACATAAACATGTTTTCCTAAATGAAAATTCGTTGTTTCTTCGAATTTTCACCTGATTGTGCCTTACGTCTTAACGAACATATACAAGACTTTTTGTGCTAGTTTTCGGCTCTGACGCCTTTCAAACTTGTATGCCATGCTCAAAAATGTATTTAAATGAATTTTTACCTAAGTCGAAATTTTATTTAATGTTCGACTTAGGTCGATTCTGGGATGTTCTATAACATTATCAGATGCGTCTCATGCCTTTTCCGGGTTTCTATTTCTATTTTCATCTTTCAAATAACAGAGATACCGCCTGTTAACGCAATTCTGGGACATCTGGGATATAATTCAGATAATTTATATACTATATTACTTCCACATCCAGTGGAAGTATAGTAACGACAAAAAAAATTTTAAAAATTTTTATTGTTCAAATAGGCTTAGAATGTCATGAAACGTCGAGACTTTAAGTTTGAGTGAAAAAAAAGGTTCTGTCTGTCGGTCTGTCTGTCGGTCTGTCTGTCGGTCTGTCTGCCTGCCTGTCTGTCTGTCTGTCTGTCTGTCTGTCTGTCTGTCTGTCTGTCGGTCTGTCTGTAACTTTTTTTTTTGCGCACGTTTACTCTGGAACCGTTTGAGATATTGACTTGAAATTGGGTACACATATGTACTTTAACGAGATCTAGAACTAGATTATATTTTCATCTTGTTCCGTCGAAGGGTTGGGGGGTAAATTGGGGTAAATTTGGGGTAAATAGGTAAATCAAGCAGGTAAGAGTCCATAAAATTGGTATTTACTATATTTGGTAAATTTGGGGTAAATAGTTAAATCAAGCAGGTAAGAGTCCATAAAATTGGTATTTACTATATACAAGAGAAGCTAAGGTCTCAAAAAAAAATTTGGCATTAGCCACCCCCATTACCACCCCCACCCCATTATTAAAGGGGATGAAAAAAAAATTGTGATTTAGTGTGAGTACAAGAACCAGAAACCTCAAAATATTTTTTTACTTCATCCACCCCCACTACCACCCCCTATCGCCACCCCCACCCCACTACCGATGTGGGGTATCGTTTTATGGGTTTTTGGGGTAGAGAATTTCAAATATTATATTATTAAAGTTCCATAAGCAATTATTTCCACATCCAAAATTTTTTCGTTGTGAGTGACTTGGATAGAAAATCTGGATGTGGAAGTAGTGATTCCTTGGGCAGCGGTTTTTTTTTATTATTTAGACATGGATTAAGTATTTTTAATAACTTTTCTTAAAATATGTGATATGATTGTAAGTCTCTTTATTTATTTGATCTAGTAATAGTTGCTCACGTACATTATACGTTTTCTATAAAAGGCTCATATTCCATTTGATATTCATTTCTTTTCTCTATTTACTTGACATTTATTGCAAAAACCACTCTACACATCATATTTGTTAAGTTATTATCATATGCTTTATTCGTAGGTAACCCTCGAATTGAGAGCAGATTCCCATAGCACAAACTCCAATTCATGGCGATACTGACTGAGTTTATTCTTTGAAAACTTTTTTAGTATTAATATTTCTTGTCTTTTATATATTGTAAACATTTACACATAATGGTCAGACGGTGCTAATTTAATACATAATTTTCAGATTTCATAAATTTCCAGATATATTATCCAAGAGTGCTGCTGTAGTTTTAATTACTCTTTTGGACACAAATATGATTTATGATTATTATTAACACTTAGGAAGTCCGAAAATCCTTGGTATAAAGACAATTTAGCAAAAATTTATATTAAAATCCACACACAGGACTATTTAAATAGTTTATATTTCGGTTGTATTTTATAAAAAAAACGTCTTCTCTATCAAAACATCAACACTCCTCAATCCTACACACGCGGTAAAATTATATTATTGTTACTACTTTTTACACACACAAGTTCTATGTCTTCTTCAACACTTCTTTCATAAGTGTAACTTTTCAAAGTCACATTCGATAGTTAAAATAGAGAAACATATTTCCCTTCGAGAAAGATAAGAATGTATTGTATCCCTCTAGTTTCATAACATTTTCTTATTTGAATTTTCAAGAATAATTTTCTCCATTTATCAAATCAGTATATATGAAATCACTAAGGTAGAGGTCGACAGTCACGCGACATCAGCGAGTTCTTGGAGCCTGAATGGGGGAGCCATTGGTGGGTGTATTAGTGAATTGTCGGCAAGTTTCGCGACTTGTATTTTCCGTCATCTTGAAAAATAGTTAAGAACCGTTTTTTCAAATATCTCTGCTTCTGTTGAGGCAACATAAAAAATAAATACGGCGTGTTAAAGGGCGTAAAATTCACCACGCTTTATGTGCTATACATTTTTTTCGTAGGCTTTTTGTTTATTACGAAGGAAAGTTTGAAATGAGTTTAAAATGCGAGAAACCACGAGGTTTCTCGCATTTTTCTCGATATGGGCAACTCTACGAGAAAATTGTTCTAGAAATTTATAGAGCAGGAAAAACCTACAGCTTCGTTTTTATTTTCGAACAATAGTTTGCACTACAGCGCGCCGCAAAAGTCAGAATATCGGTTCTTTTATTTTGGGTGGAGGAGGGGACATCATCAAAAGATACCGGCCTAGATGTAGTGCGGCAGGGTAGTGTGAGATTTTTACTCTCTCTCTTCACAGCGACACCTCCGAACTGTTCGCGCATTACTTCTCGGCTTAATCCATTGTAATGTTCGATCGATAGAAGTTTATTCGTTCTTTTTGTCTAATTCGTTGTTGATTCCGTTCTGCACACAGATTTTCGGGAATTCTGTAGCGTTGTCGCAAATTTTACCGCTGCAGTTCTGACATTTTATTATAACAAAGCATTTCATTCCAGCTCTCAGGCAACCACAAGCTGTTCCCCAGTTTCCCTTGCATTTACAGGCTATTTATTTTTGAAGTTCATCGGGTCGAGCTTTTCCTGTGATGATTTTCGGTTCTAGTCCACAATTTTTCCTAATCCATCCCATTTTTCCGGATCGTGAAAGTTTCCAAGCCACGTTTGCACTTCGTCCTGAAAGTATGTTGCTGAGCCGCATCCGATGATGATGCAAGTACTGCAAGGGTCGATTTTTATTTTGTAGTTGCTCTTACAAGACATTTGTAAGGAATTTAACTTTTCTTGTGCTTCGTTTTCTTTGTACTAAGCAAGAAAGAATGTTTCTCCTGGGGTAGCAAAAAGTTCGGGGGAAACTTTTTTGTTTAAAAATTTTCAGAGATGCTTCCAAATGATCGCTGTTCTTCAAAGTGGTGATAAATTTCGATTTGCTAAATCCAAAAACAGAAGAAGTCATATCCACCCGCTGAAATAATGTAGAAACAGGATGTTGTCACTCATGACATCATCTTATCGAAGGCTTGATATTAAGTACATGAGCACTCGGTGGAGCAAACAATTTTTTTTTCGATATTACTCTAGCCTATATATGGAAAAGTTGCCTTTTACAGTGACAAAGGCTCATACGAAATTTAGTATAAATTGAAGTACCTCTTCAGGTGCCTAGAGAGATCCAAAGTTTTAGGAAACTATTGATATTTATCTTAACAGAACTGTACTAGTTTATATGAGCTACATAGTTCAGTTATGACTTATATTTTCGTGGTAGTGGAAGTGTCCTAGGCGTGTTAGAACATGCAATACCCGCTTGCTACTGTTAAATTGTTTTAGTATGAATTTGTAATTGATGCAGTGTAGTTCACTAAGTGTAGTCCGAGCGTTATTAATTAGCAAAAAATGCCTAAAACTCGTGAAGACGTGATATATCCTGTGTTTAGAGTTCCTAAACCATTTAAAAACAATATGTTACCCACACAGGCAGATATTATAAGGTACTATTTGTGGATTCGTGTGGAGTTATTAAAAAGTAGTGAAAAAAAGAACCTAGTGTAAATGTAGTGTCTACAAAATTAATAGAGGATTTGAAGGAAGTGTGGTACAAAAGTTCTGTTCCTATTGTGTCAGATCAGCAGATTTTACATTTATTGAAGGCATGTCATGCGAAATATAGATCCTTGAAAAAAAACCTTAAATCTGAGTATAACAAGAAGTGTCTTGAAAAAGCTCGATTGTTTAAGAATGCAACAGAAAAAAAGCTTTTCGATATTGCAAACTGCAAATGTAAAGATTATTCATTTTGCAATTGTAAAAGTAAAATACCTTCAGCTGAACGTAAATTTATATTCGATCAAAGAACATCGCGAAAAATGGCAATTGGCGCAACTTCCAAAGCTTCAGATATTCCTAAAATTTCCCAAATGAGGCTTAGGTTGCCAAGTTTGGCCCAAGCTTGCGATAGACCAGGCATTTCCGATAGATCTGCAGCAATTATAGTAAGTGCGGTTCTTAAAGATGTCGGAATTGTAACGGAGGAGGATCCTTCAAATGTAGTGGATAGAAGTAAAGTAAGAAGGGAACGAAAAAAGGTAGGCAAGATCTGAAAATAAAAAATATTGCAGAGGCAGGTCCAGAACTATATGGAATATATTTTGATGGTCGCAAAGACAAAACTATAACTCAAGTGAAAAGGGAAGAAAAATACTATAGAAAGACCATTACAGAAGAACAAATTGTTTTGGTCTCTGAACCTAATTCGACGTACATCGGGCACGTTACTCCAGCGTCTGGATGCGCTCGAAATATTAAAGCAAGTATCTGTCACTTTTTGGAAGGTATGGACTTATCAAATTTAATAGTAGTCGGATGTGACGGGACAAATGTCAATGTTGGATTAAAAAACGGAATCGTGCGACTACTTGAAGTGTATTTAAAAAGACCACTACAATGGTTCATATGTCTCTTACACGCAAATGAATTGCCACTGCGTCATCTTTGAGAGCATTTCACTGGCAAAACAAAAGGGCCAAGGGGATTTTCTGGAGAAATAGGAAAATTGTTGGAGTCATGTGAAAATATGCCCGTGGTCGATTTTAAAAAGATTGAGGTCGTGTTGCCTAATGTTAATTTAGGTTTATTGAGTACAGATCAGAAGTACTTATATGAAATGTGCCAAGGAATTTCAGAAGGTAATATCTCATTAAGTTTATCAAGACGGGAGCCCGGAAACATGTCGCATTCTCGATGGCTAACGACAGCTAACAGAATAATGAGATTATATGTAGGAACCGTCAATCCTTCCGAAAGTCTGAAAATGTTAGCTGAATATGTTGTAAAAGTATATTCCGTAACTTGGTTCGAAATTAAAAATCATTCATGCTGTAAAGACGGACCAAAACATCTTTTTGGAATTATTGAAAAATCCTGCCATTTATCAACTGAACTTAAGAAAGTGGTGGACCCAGTAATACAACGAAATGGTTATTTTGGTCACCCGGAAAATCTTCTAGTGGCTATGTTAGCAGATAATCGCAAGCATGTGCGAGAATTAGCACTACGACGTATCCTTAAATCCAGAACGTCAAAAGTTAACGAACAGCTAATTCGTGAGTTCAAAATTCCCAAGTTTAATTTTGATGCCAAAGATTATATCGACCTGGTTGACTGGTAGACAGTGCAAATTACTGAACCACCTCTCACAAAGAATATGTCGGATGAAGAGCTAAGATATATGATTTCAACAGTTCCAGACCAAATAAACATTTCAAAATTTCCGTGTCATTCGCAAGCTGTTGAACGATGTGTGAAACTAGTCACCGAGGCATCATTAGCAGTTTGTGGTCAAGAGGCAAGGGATGGTTTTATACGTGCAAGAGTGGCTTCCAGAAATATAATTCCAAAATTTGATACCAAATCTCAATTTATAACGGTTTTAGGAAAAATGCCGTAAACACTATAGGATCAATTGATGACAAACGGTGGCAGAGGGATGGAACTCAATATGCAGCCTTGCCTATGTGATGAGTTATGTTTTCTTTTAATAAAAAACGAGCAAAGAGCTGTATTTATACCAATAATAAAATATTTTGAAAACTTTTGTATATTTTACTGGAAATGCCCAATATTCGAAATAATTAGTGGGATGTAGGCACCTCAACATGAGGACTGAATTCACTCAGATTTTGCATGGTAACTTTTCTGCATATAGGCAAAAAGAAATTTAAAAAAAGTTTTTTCAGCCCGATTTCGCTCCACCAGGTCCTGTCAGTGACACGAGAAGATCGATGTCCTCGCCTACGATTACTAGGAAATCGTAATTTGAAGCATGCCTAATAGCGGTGTTTACTATCTCGGTATCGGCGTCTCCTTGAATCTGCGTGGCTCTTATATTGTTCTGGTTCAAGTATTTAAAGAGGCACTTTTATAAAGGATCCCGCAGAATCCTTATGGGAAATAGCTTTCTTTGAAACTCTGGATTCTGGTAGTTCTTGATGTGTAGAACAAAAGTTCTCCTAAAAGTTCTAAAGTCCTAAAAAATATGAACTTTTAGGACTTAGTGCCCTTGAGAACTTTTGTTCTACACATCAAGAACTACCAGAATCCAGAGTTTCAAAGAGTTTGACCGATAGCCATTTCCCATAAGGTTTCCGCGGGGTCTTTTATACTTGTTTTTCTCGTAGGTTAAAAACTTTTCTTGAGTCAACGATACCAAAATGACTTCGTTGAATGTATACCTAATTTCTACAACGTTGTTTTCTCGCCCTTCATAGTCGTTCAGAAGATTTTATTCATCTTTCTTATTTTATTCTTGATCGATTTCCATGACGTAGAAAAAACAGCAACGTAAATTCGACTGTACACTTCAAAATAAAATAAATAAATAAATAAATAAAAATTCCTTTATTTAACCTGGCGGGGTGTCAGCTCACAAAGCTGCTATAAATGCCAACCAGGGCCAGTACATTATCTTACCTAACAGATACTCAATTGATTAACACAATCGTCATAAAATCCATAAAAATTAGAATACGGATAAAATAATATTTATATCCGACTATAACCTAACCTAACCTAACCTAACTATTATAAAGAATACCTAAAAAAAATACCTTATAAGATAAAGAAGATAAGAAAGAACATTACAAAGGAAGCAATCACTAGTATATACGTAAATATAATGAAGTCGGTGAAAGATAACAAGCTTAATCTTAATTCTGAAGATAATACATTTGTACTTTTTTCTTAAAAGTAGAGTATGATAATGACACAGAAGGCTGGGAAACTTTATTATACAAATCAGCTGCTAAGTATGAGAAAGATGATTTAAAGAGAGTAGTTACATGTCTAGGAATATGCAAAGTATTTGCCACGAATCTGAGATGAGCAATGTGATGTTGATTTCGGAAATTAAGTTTATCTCTGAGGTATAAGGGTGCATCATTTTTTAAAACACAGTAAACAAGGCAAATGAGATGGAGCTCCCATCTCTGATGCATATTAAGCAAATTATTCATTTTTAGATAAGGAGTTATATGCTCACGCCTAGGCACACCAACCGAGAAACGAACACATGAATTTTGAACTTTTTGTAATCGATAGGCCTCCCCTTCTGTTAGACAAGGGCCATAAACGACATTAGCATACTCAATTTTGGACAAAATTAACGAATTTGAAAGTCTTAACTTTGTGGATGTAGATAGTACGTGTTTAAATTGATAAATAGATTTAAGTTTAGCGAAAGAGGATTGCACAATTTTGGTTACATGTTCTTTGAAAGGCTATCGAAAATAACTCCAAGATTTCGCACGGTATTTTTATTATCAATTTGCTCAACGTCTATAGATAGTTGCACAAGATTATCTTCAAAAGTATTCCTGGCAGATCTGAAAGTTATAGCACCTGTTTTACTACAATTAAGTTTTAAACCCTGTCTATCTAACCATATGGATATATTGAAAAGATCTTCGTTAATTTTTGCCATGGATTCTTCAACGAATGTAGGACGATATGAAAAATATATTTGTGTGTCATCCGCGTACGAATGCACTTTGCAGTGTTTTACAACTTTCGAAAAATCTGACAGGTATAAGGAAAACAGTATTGGTCCAAGTATTGATCCTTGAGGAACTCCCGAATTGAAAACTAAACTATCCGAAATTTGCAAGTTACGTACTTTAACTTTTTGCATTATCTGTGACAAGTAGCTACGAAACCATGCTATAGTGTTTGATACGAAGCCTAAGTAGTGCAGTTTTGCTAAAAGCATCTCATGGTTGAGACAATCAAAGGCCTTTGTAAGATCAAGCATAACGGCTGTAGTTACCATTGATTTATCTATGGCTGCTAAGTAGTCGTCATTTATATCCAACAGAGTTGTAACAGTACTATGACCATGACGAAAACCAGATTGGGTATGAGGAAGCAGGTCGTTAGTTTGTACATGTTGTTTTAGCTGATCATAAATAATCCTCTCTAATATTTTCGAAAAAATTGGCAAAACACTAATAGGCCTGAAATCATTTAAAGTTTCGGGTTCACTTTTTTTCGGTAGAGGTATAACACATGCCGTTTTCCATTGAGAGGGAACTGTTTTAGATTGTAGCGAGAAATTAATTATATGTGTAACTGCATCCAAACAAACAGGTAATATCATTTTAATCATATTTAAAGAGAAACCGCCTCCCCCAGCAGCATTAGATTTAATTTTATTAACTGCATTCAAAATATTTTCGGAGGTCACAAGTGTTAAAAACATTTCTTCTAATATAGTTGGGAGTTTATTATTTTCATAAAAAACAATGTCCTCATTGCTAACTGATGTACTCGGCACAGAATAAACATGTTTGAAGTACCAAAATTATCACTGTTTAAATTAGAATCATGTACACCTAACTGGTTTATTGTTTTCCACCAATCACGAGAACTTGCATTCGTTCTAAGTTTAAAATCTGTATATGCCTTTTTTTCACGTCTTATTGATGCTGTTACTAAGTTCCTTAGCTACTTATAATAGATCCATTTATTATTTGCAAGATCCGAGTTAAAATTCTCATGTCTTATATATTTTTTATAGTTAGAAAAAGCGCGGTTACGAAGTCTCATCATAAATTTAATATTATGAGTTATCCACGGAGCAGGTTTTTTACTTATTTTAATTTTCCGGTATGGTGCGCACTTATCAAAAAATATGTTATCAGCTCATTTAGATAGTGGATTTTTGAGTTGATGGTATCAAAGTGTTCTACCATTGTCCAATCCAATGAGTAAGCAACGGTGTTAAATAAATTGCGATCAATATTTTTGATATTTCTACACCATATGTATTGCGGTGTTTTTTTTTTTAGCTGGTAGGCATTCAATGCAAAAATATACAAGTAAATGGTTTGACACGGAAGGAAGCGTAACAACGCCGGTTTTACAAATCTGAATTTGGTCGCTAACTGCTGCAATGTCTATGAGCGATCTACTGTTTCCACTTATTCTTGTCTCATGTTCCACAAAATGTAGCTACCGCCTAAGTAAAATATGAAAAACTGCTACATTCCATACCAATTGCATCGTATTTTATTGTACAGTGGCCATACAATTGATGTAAAGCATTTCTTCTTTACTGTACAGTCACGCGCTGACATGCCGTCTTTTGCGGCGCGCTGTACTGCAAACTATTGCTTCGAAATTAAGAAAAAACAAACTGTACAAACTGTTTTTCCCGCTCTACAAATTTTACATAGAATTTTTTCGTAGAAATTACCCATATGGAGAAAAATGCGAAAAACTGCGAGCCACACCCTCATGTCAAATTTTCTTTAGCTATAAAAAAAAAAGCTGTCAGTACTACGAAACAAATGTATAGCACATAAAACATGAGAAGTTTTACGCCCTTTCATACGCCGTATTTGTTTTTATGTAGCCTCAACAGAATCCGAAATATTTGAAAAATAGTTCTTAACCATTTTTTCAAAACACGGCGACAATTCACCAATACACTCACCTCTCGAACTCAGGAGAGGAGAGCCGTGTTGTTTCTCACACAACCGCAGTCTAGCCCACTGTTACCGTTTCGGCAACACATGAAAAACGCCACCACACATCCATACCCTAGCCAGGATTCGAACCCGGTACCCCGTGGTCGCAAACCTAACATTAACTATTAATCGTTAAATCAACCTAACATCTTAAGCACTGCACCACACCGAGCTGGAGTTTTTCTTACTGTGTCCATAAAATCTACAAAGCAATACAATTATCCAATATTTTACTGCTAAAGGGCGTTTTTGATTTTTTTGAATAATAACAAAAGTATAAAAATAATGTAAAAGTCACAGGTGTTAAGGTTATTTTCCAATAAAATACTAATTCCAGATCCAGATTTTGCATCCAAGTCTCTCACAACCAAAAAAAAAAACCATAAAAACAAATATTTTAAGTTATCCTGTATATTAAATATGTTGTACACAAATCGCACTTAAAAGATTTGTTTTTATGAATATTAACTCGCAAGACCAAGTGAATGTTGCCTTACAAACATTACATGTAAACATGTTTACCCTTTCACAGTATGAAATCAAATATTAATAAGTGGGTTATCTCTATTTATCCATATTTTAATCTCGTTTAAAGTAAAAACAAAATTGCGGCCTTCGGTTCTTTTACACACACTAAATCACAATTTTATTTTTTTCACCCCCTTTAAAACACGTTAAACGCCATCTAAAATAAAATAAATCTTGGGGGCCACTCTGCAAAATTGAGTTAAATGTATCTAAAATGCTCTTCTTAACTAGTTCTTTTATAATTTATTATTATATTTTTTTTTTGTAAGAAAAAGTTGTATTCAAATGGATACAGGTGGCCCATTTGCAAGATGAAATGAAAATTTTTCTGTCAGCATTATTGTGTATGGGAATTGTCCGGTAACCTCAAGTCAGAGATTATTGGTCAAAGAATGGATTGGTCAAGGAATGATGTTCTAACTTGCATTGTACCTTGTCATATGTACAACTATCATGTACAATATCTTCTGTTTCTTTTTGTGATCAGGGCATTTCGTACTGTTTGAATTCCATAAAATATAATTTTATTCGTAATTAACAATCAATTCTATAATACACTCTTGTTTCCATTGTTCTTTTAATTGTATATCTATTTTGTTTTATTATTTATCTGAAAGCATTTTCACAACTTCAGTTCTGTTCGAATTCAAACAGTTACTATCAGGCCTGTGAAATTATGAAGTGTCCACTTGCGAGCAAGTCCCAACTCATCCGATGACTGATAGTTCATCGTCGCTATCCGACAGTTACTCTTAAATGTGTGTTCACGTGAGAGAAATAAATGCTCTAGAAAGTGTTTTTCTCATTTGAACATACATTGACTTCCGTTTTCCGTTATGTGCATTTTAAGAACTAAAACAGAAACTACTACAGTCAAAAGTTTTTATTTCGTAATCTACCTAGTTTGAAATGTGAAAATTCACACAAAATTTAAAGTGTTATTATTTCATGATTATATATTTTCGATAAGCTTGGTTGAATTTTGCTCTAAAATTGTAATAAAACATAGTGCATATAAAGTCTGGCTGCTTAGATTTATTTGACGATCACTCTCTTAACAGCTATGGGCCAATTTTAGTAGTAATTTTCCTACAGTACTATTTTACATATGTTCCAAATTTTAAATAAAAAATTTATGTTTAACAGAATTTTTAGCTTTTAATAGGTATTTGCAGTGAGCAACGTACGACTGAAACTTTCAATCATTTTGCAGTATTAATAAAAATGCATCAATAACAGTTCATACTAATATTGATATATAACCTAATATATGTATTGTTCAATTTTACATGATACTGTTTGCTCCAATCTCTAGGATGCATACGGCTTCCACCTCCCGGTGCTTTCCGTGGGTTATATTAATTGTCTTTAAATGGCTATTCTGTTTGTTGAGGTAGCTTCGTCTAGGTTATCGTTTATAATTTCCTGTGATCGTTGATTTACATGGTTTATATCTGGCTGAGGTTAGTAGTGGTTGTGAATTAGTTATGGGTTGTTTTCTCCACATGTTATGGCTCGTTTGATGGTTAATGTTAGTTGGTTATGACTTAGTTGTGGATCTTTTTAAGTCTGATCTGTCTTTTTTATTTTTCGAGTGTTGTCTGTGCAAGTAAATTTTTTTTTATTTTTGTGTTTTTTTGTTTTAATAGAGTTTTTTGTTATTTTGGTATTTTATGTTCTTTTTGGTCAGTTTTCTTTTGTTTTTTTGCATTTTGTTTTTTGTTTATTTTTTTTTTTTTCAACTACAAGTTGGTAATTACACTTTTGTTTTAGGGGCTACAGATATAATTCAAGGACGGGTTGTTGGCTGTTAGAGGGTCGTTTAAGATGGTATTTTGGGATTGTAACAGCTTAGTAAGTACTGCGGACCATGAATTTTTTGCCCAGGTTGTCGATGTGGTCCACAAGGCGTAATTTCTTGTCGAGGATAAGGCCCAGGTATTCGATTTTTGCCAGCCAGTCAACTTCCTAGTTATTTATTGTTAGATTGTTGTTTGGCGTTTTTTTCCGCCTTATAAAATATGCCGGTTGGGTCTTATTAATATTAACATTTAGTATAATAGTCGATAATTATATTTGTTTGTTCTTGTAATAACTGTGTCATAAGATTGGCATTGTGTGAGGTGGTGATAATTGCAGTGTCATCTACATATAAACACAGGTCCGTCGGCATCTGTATATGTTTTATGTACAAGTTAAAGAGAACTGGTCCCAGCGCTGACCCCTGGGGGACGCCAGAGAAGGTTGGGATACTAGGAGAGCACTCCTGATGGACTGACATTCGAATTTTTCGGAAGGATATGTATGACTGTATCGTTTTCACAATAGGAGTTGAAAAACCCGCGATGAGGGCCAGGGTGCCAGACTTTGTCGAAGGCTTTCTCGAGGTCAAGGGCGACAAATCCCGTTATTTGACCTCAGTTTATATTGGTGGTAATAATTCTGAGAGACGCACTATATATTGCAATTTCTATATATTGTGCGTCTTCACACCTTCTTATTTGTCTATACTTATTGTTTAGCAACGATCATCTCTCGAAATTTAACAAAAAGTTCTACAGACACTCTATATGCAACCAATTATTTCTGTCTATTTAAAGCAAGTGGTATCAGAATTTTACTAACCGGTATAAAAGTTAATTATTATTAAATTGTAAAGTTCATTATCTCTGGACACTAAACCAAGTAGAGATATTTTCGAGAAATAAAAGTTCTATTGTACGTTAAAATCTAATAAATATCAGAGAGGGATAGCCAAGATAGCACTTTGTAAAGAAAATATAAAACTTTCATGGGAATTCCTGACAGCGTTCCAAAATAAGATCTTCCAGTCTGCTTTAGTCCGAGTTATTATATTTAAGACACTTTGTGTATAATATCATTTGCTTTACGCTACGCCAAGAGCGCTTTTATGTGCCATCTTAGCGTGGAATTCTTTTAATATGGGTCGCAAAATTCAGCATCGTTGTTAATATATTATGATGTATAATATAATATGCATGTTTTTTTGTTGAATTTTAAATAATTTAGGTGCAGTAAGCATAAAATTTAACCAAACAAAAAATATCGAAATTTTTCTCGGGAATTCAAATGTAAATTATAATTTTTTTCTACATTTTGGTTTTTACATTATCAACAGAGACAAATTATTTTAGAAAACGATAATTTTGTATGTGTAGTCCATGATGTGGGGTATTCTTACAAATTACCATACTAGTGTGGGAGGCTGTGGCAATAAAAATGGCTACAGAGCATTTGAAATAATTGGATTGTCTTGAAGTTTTAAGTAACTTTTGGTGAACGTCAATTAAATTATGCGAATTTTTGGAAACACATTGTTAAGGACCCAATACAGCTTTGAGTCATACAAAAAAGAAAACCGAAAATTTAAAAATGTAAGTGCTTTGTTGAACCTCAAAACCTAAGCACCAACAGCAACTTTTCCGCACTATTAATTTTCGATTTGAATACTTTCGATATATGTACACCCAGAAAATTTTCATTAAATTGTGGATTGTGCTAATTCGACCTGACTGCATTCGATGAGTCAATTTCTTCTTATTCGTTGACATACATTGGTATGCCTTGAATGGTCACATATTTGTTTATTTTCGGTCCTTATGAAACTATCAATGACTGATTTTTGACTGCTAAATATTGGATGTTAAAGAACAGCGCTTGCATGACTGTGGTAGAAGTTTTCTCAGTTTTGGACTTTGTACTACCAGATCAGGAAACCGTAGATACCACACTTTTGTACAACCAGTGTATAATCTCCAGGTCCTACGAACTATGCTTCTGTAGGCTCATAAGGCTCGTGTGGCTTTAGTAAGTAGTCACTTTGTCTAGATGACCCTAAAGTTCAGTTTGGTAACTAAAATCAGTCCCAAGTATTTGAACTTAAACAGTGGGGTTTAGTATAGCTAATTTTATATTTGTAGATAACGTCTCCCAATAATCGCATCATAACTAAAATTAATACAGAAATTTAATAATTTATTGAGTTCATTTCCTTCTTAATATACAATAATAATTATTACCTTATTTTCTAACAATTCCCAGGAACTTCCCCGAGTAACAATTTAAGTTTTATCACAATCTACAAGAGGTTATTAAGTCTATATAATAAAACTGATCGTAAATCTGTTTATACTAGATAACCTCTTAGAAGCTACAATAAACCCAGCATAAAACCAAAAAAGACCTTTTATAAAGGTTATAAATATCATCCTTAAAAGTATCAACAGAGCCAACAGCACTTTAGAACCCAAATCTGCAAGATGTTTTCAAGTCTACTATGAAACCTTTTATAAAATCTTCTTAAAACCGTTAGTACTTGCAATCAAATTTTAAGCCTGCTTTGAGAACATCATAAATAACTGTGCCTTTAATAATAATTCTTTGTCGAAAACTTGTTGCACTTAACTGTCTAAAGCAGAAAATGTCGCCAAGTAATAAAATGTGTTTGTCTCGATTGAAATATCTACATGTGCTAACGTTTTAAAATTTGATATTAATAAACAATCTAGTATCAAAAAATTGTCAACGCAGACCACTTTATTGATAAAGTATATCAAAAAAACTTTAAAAAAAAATCGCGCGACTTTCATTTGTCAGCTTATTAATTAGTATTTACAATTAATAAAAAGAAAATAGTAACCCTAGTCGCAGCTGACTCAGTATGATTTTGGGCATTTTGGGGGTTTATATGACATATTAACACATTTTAGATAGTGGCACGCTAAATATAAACAGTAAGATTAAGCAACACTGTTGCCCCAACTTTGTGCAAACATGTCTTCCATAGTTAACAGAAAAAAACATGGCTGAAAAATTAATAAAACCGTTTATTCTAATAGAATACCCTATTAGGAGTTTGTGGCTTTAGGAAATATTTTTATAAAACAAAAGGTTTTGTTAAATTCCATTTGCTCCACTTTATTACTATTTTAAAGCCTGTAAGACTTTACCCAGCCTTACTACTCTTATTTAAAACTCTTAAGATTTGTCTCTGACAATCTCTAATCCAAATGTACTTAGCTTAGATAACAAAACCTAAAAAAACATTATTTATTTCGTGTGTTTTTGAGTATGCGATCATTAATTTCTGCACTGCACTGTTTAAACTAGAATCAACAATCACAAAATGGTGTTTACTATGCGTTATATGCCCCCTCTCTCAAAGTTTAAAGGCGTAAGTGGGGAAACCAAAGGATTTATAAGTGCTTTATAAAAACCAAAAGTTTTAACGTAGCTTAATAAAGCTACCAAAAAACTATTAGGTTTTAAGTAACCTTTACCAATTATCGTTAAAAACAAATAATATTTATGATAACATATATTAAGGGTAAGACTACTTAAGAGTTATTAGTTTTATTGCTTGATCATAAGGAGTACTTAAAGACCATATTTTAAAACTCCCATAAGACCTAAAGATTTATAGATGTCTACCACAAAACTTAAAATATTTAAAATTCAGTATAAAACTTAATGAGTTTATCGTGGTTTTGAATAATGTAGCAATTAAGTGGCTATAAAACCAATAGGTCTCAAAGAGCAAAGAGGTTTAACAAATTGCTTTAAAGATAACTTGAAGGCCTTTTGTTAAGTACATATTATCTTCAGATAAATTTGTATGCACAAAAGAAATAATAAAACCCAGTTCGGTTTATTTATCTTCTTAAATCTGTGATAAAACCCGATAAATACTTGTTGGCATTTAAATTGTTACTTGAGTCTCTAACAAATATATTTTCATACGCGTCTCTAGCACGAGGCAGTGGTGTAACGAAAAATGACAAACCGTTTTGTTGTCTTAGACTCACGTTATAAGTGATATACTTTTCATTTTATGACTACTACTATAGCAATTAATCGAATGATATACTCACCCTACTGAATAAAAGTTCTCTACTAATTCTTCTAAAATGATTATTCAGAAGCCAATACAAGAATGGATTCCAAAAGCTGTTGCTGAGAGCTAGCCAAGTCGCCAAAAAGTCCAACGAGGCAGGGGCGCGCGATCCCGTACAAGCCGCGACCACTTCCTGGATTGTCCAAGGGGTTACAAGGACTATAAATCCCAAGGACATAGCGGCCATTGTCCTTGAAGCTGTCGTACTTAATCTTCTCTCTTGCGTAACTAACTGAAAAATAAAATAAGGTTTACAGTGATTATACTTAAAATATTATTAGCAGCCCATTTAAGCGAATATTTTATATTATTTATCAAATCATTTTATTTTAATCAATACGTAAAATAAAAAAAGGTTTTAATATGTCATATTATCACTGAATCATACATTCACTAGCATATAATACAAGGTTCTGTGAGGTTGGGCGCCTCATGAGATTTTTGTATGTTTTCCACAGCAACATTTAGTACATTATTTGTAACTATTTGTAACTTACAACCGAAATTAATTTAAAAAAAAATTGGTACAAACTTTCCGACAGCCGCACTATTCATATTTTTAGTTTATACCTGACCAATTATTAACTAATTTTTAACTATTTGTAACTGATAAATTACAATTTGTATTTGCATCATCGCCAAGTAATAAATTATGGTACTTAGCATCTATGCAGTCACAAAATAATATATTTTCCAATTTTTTTCCTGTAATTATTTAGTGACTAATTTGGAATCCATTAATTAGAATTCGTAACTGCGTCATCATAGAGCAGTAAATTATTATACTATACACAAAGTGAAATTGTTTTGGCCAATTTTGCACAGCGTTGAGGAAAAAGATTTTGTTGTATTTTTTAAACATTAGTAAAATTTCAATGTACAATATTATAAAGTTTCATAAATTTTAATTGTGCATAATTCTTGTAGATTTAATTTTCCCACCCTAAAAATTTCGTTGCAATAATTTTATTAGAAATATGTTACCACAAATTGGGAAATTCAAATTAATTGATTTTCATTCAACAAGTAATAGTAAATTAGGATGCATTTATTGTTAATTATTCTCTCAACTTTAGATTTTGTTACCACTAAAACAATTAGTTTTGAGTAACTGCACAAATTCTGCAACAAAAAAATTGTGATGTTTAGAAAAGTTTGCTAACAAATTTGTTTTCGCTGTGCAATAATAGCAATACAATAACAGCAATAGGTCTAAATGTTATCACCAGAAACTGTGTGATTTAATTTCATACTATTTACAATCAGTACTATTATTTTAATAATCTGCACAATTATTGTCTCGCAAAAATAATCGTCCGACGATCATCACAATTGGGGCTTTCAAAAATATTTGCAATAAATAACAGTAGATGGGACTACGAACTTGATATCAAGTTGCTGTCTTCGGACTAGCATGACAGTGTGAACAGAGATCGCATTGGCGACTTCCTCCTATCCCTGGCTAAGGTTCAAGATTCTCCTAAATTGCGGGAGGCACCCTGAGTAACTACTAGATCTCATTCCGTAGCAGCCGTTCCACAACCCAGCTTTACCGGGTTGGAAACCCACAACCAACTTCAATTGAGATCTACTAATAGAGTTTGTCACGTTGGGCCCCGAAAAAGCCTTCGACAAAGTTTGACATCCTGGGCTACTTTACAATCGCGGGAATTCTACTCGTATCATAAAAATAATACAGTCATACATTTCAAATCGACAATTACTAGTTGTAATTCAGAAGAGCTCTCTTTTAGAACCCGTCCTTTCCGGCATCCTCCAAGGGTTAACACTTGCTTGTTTAGTAAATACATTAACGATCTACCGTCTCCGACAGACCACAGAAAAATCCTCTACATGCTTGTAGATGATACAGCCATACTGATAACCTCGAAAGAGGCAGATATAATGACAAACCTACTGGAGACACAGGCGAAGAGAACCATAAACTTTTTTAGAAACTGGGGGTTATTTTTTGTGATATTATCACAAAAAATAATCAATATACAAGGTCATAACCTTGAATGGAAAGACGAAAAAAATGACCTGGGGATAATATTTGACAAAATAAAGTCATATTCACACCACACATCCAAAATGTAGAGTGCTGAATTTGCACCTTCCATCTGTACCCTCTCCTTTGAACTCCCGTCCAATCTAATTTATAAGGCGGACTTAAGTCCTATTTAACCGTATGCATCCCCCATTTGGTTATCTACCACAGATCTTACCCACTAAAAAGAAATTCAAATAATCCAAAATAAAATACTTAAAATAACTATTAATCTCCCCAATCCAACTACTTCATGACCTTTCTGGCACCCCAACTATTTCCGATTTTGTTCTCAATAGACTCCTTCCACTCTAATATCCTCTATCAACCCACTCCTCGCCATCTCTCTTACATCCAAATTCCTCCAAACACCCAAACATCTGTCCTTTAAGTATATATAGACCCTCTGAATATTATGTATTGTAAATGTATAGACGAAAAAAAAAACTGTCAAAGATAAAAAAATCTTACTAAAAACAATGCAAAACCATACGATAAAAAATAAGAGAAAACAGCCAAAAACACATAAATTACTCAAAACTTTTTAAAAAATAAAAACCAAAAAACATTATACAAATTACTATATCATCATTAAACTAAAAACAGATAATGTAATAGTGCCATACAATACAAAAGAAAAAACACCAAAAGAGCCAGCACACACGTTGCAGCAGCACAACTAATTTTAGAACAATCGCAAATATTATATGCCAAAAACGTTACAGTAACACACACGCACATACACACACGCAATTATGTGTGCCACTACCACTAGTATATTAGCGTGCCCAGATTAGGGCAACAATATACACAAAGTAGGTAATTTCATAATAAATAGGAAAGTGTGTAAGTTGTGATTTGCTTAATATCTAACTAATATTCTCTAATGATGATAAAAGCAAATAAATAATTGTAAAAATAAATCAATAGGCTTGTAATAATGAATGAATATTTCTATACTCTATTGATGAAAACTAACGAGTTCGAAAAAACTTTTATTCACAATCATACAGAAATAATCAAATTGTCTTACATGTCAAAAGTTGGAATGTATGACATTTCTATTTCATTCGACAATTGAACTGAAATGTGACATTTCAGGTTGGAAAGTGACATTTGCAGGTTGGAAAGTAGCCACTTTCTTACCAGTTTTTGGGTTGGAAAGTGAGCATTTGCCAACCTGTATTCTTTACTTTTTTACTTTTTTCTGGCAATAAATTTTCTGTTGCTCGCTCGACAACTTCCTGAGTTTAGGAGGAGTACATCCCATTTCACTATCGGTATTATTATCCTGCATTTTCTATAAATAGAGGCAAGGGACAAACACAAACGACTTTGACATTTGTCGTCTGACATAAGAATTTTTTGTTCATTGCCTGCTTAACAAAAACATAAAATGCTATTTAAAAATTTAGTTAACGATTTTTTTGGCTTTTTGTTCTTTAAGGGAGATGATTGTGAATAAAATAGTATACATGTTATATAAAATTATACGCTATATCATCAAGATATAAAGAGACATTACAGATAGCATCATATTACAGTATTAGATAACAGCTTCCTTTGAGAATTGCTTATGTAGATATTAAGTTTCATTTTAACTTCTCACAATATTATGCTGATTAGCTAGCTTGCATTTTCTTTGTTCAACTTTGGCTGACACATCATTTGAAAACTTATAAATAAGACTAACGAGCATTTGTACCTTCAGTTATCATACTCACTTCATATTAAATGTATCATACATAAATTGTATCTTTTATTGAGGAATCAACGTTGATTCCTCATGTAACCAAATAAAAAGTTTTTAAAAAGTCAATCACGCAAACAGTGATCTAACAAATGGCGCAGTCGGTAGGATCTAACTAACATCGCGTGTTCGGGAGCCTAACTAGTGGTAAACGTATCCAGCGGAACAAGGAGTCCATCTTCAAAAGGTGTCTAACCATTAGAAAAGAACCATTAGAACAAGGAGAACTTCTTAGCCGTGGTGGTGGATCCCAATCCTTTAATTAGAAGAACCTACTAACCAGATGAAGAAAATATTCACGTAAGTCATTTTAAGAATCATCTCGCTTACTTTATTCATAACCTATTTAAGTGAACAGTTCTATTGTCAAAGTGAAATCCATTCCTTTACAAACGCAACGAAACAAGTTTATTTAATTTTAAGTTTATTTATTTTCGTATTTATGAAACATTGTGTATTATACAGCTAATATACAATCCATTTACACACGCAACGTAACAAGCTAATTTAATTTAAGTTCGTATCATACTGCTGATACGCAACCAATTTCTTTTTGCAATCCAAATAATTTAAATATAAAGCAAAATGCCAGACAGAGCTCAACCAGAGACAGCTCAACCAATAGTACCGGCACCAGCCGAACAACAACAACAACTACTACAATAACAACAACTACAACAAAAACAACCAGAGCAAATTGAGCCTTACAAGCTCTCTGAAGTATTTTCATTGATACCGGAATTTGATGGCAACGCCATTAATTTACAAACATTTTTAAACTCATGTCAGTGTGCACAAAGTATGGCAATCCATGACCAGAAAATTTTACTAACAATCCACATCAAAAATAAGTTAAAAGGCAAAGCTGCCGAACTAATTAATTCACGCAACTCTGGCACCTGGCCAAAAATCAAAGCACTCTTGGAAACTCATTTTGGCGACTCCAGAGATCTAACGGCCCTGATTCAGGACCTGCAGCGCATTCACCAATTGCCAGGCGAATCCGCATTAACATTTGTATCGCGTCTACAAACGCAACGCACAACGCGAAGATGCACGTCGCAGTGCAAAAACAAAATCTCATGGGAACGCAAAGAACTGCACAATCAGATCTTATACCGTGTGTGTAGTCGCGGGCTAGGCATGGGGAGAAGAATTACAACATCGCGCGTGCCAGCTGGCTGAAATGAAATAACAGAGCTGGAATGCTCTATCGACGGACGAATTTACGGCTGACGGTGTTGTCAAATCTCTCGCGCTACGTGAATGTACATGCCTAATGGGAAATTACACGTACGGTAGAAACCATGACGCTTAATAATTTGTTAACGGGCTTAGAACCAAACTTAGGCCGCATCATACGTGGCAGTAACCCTCCAACCATACTAAAAGCTGTTAGCAGAATTCGGAGAGAACTGCAACTCTCTTATTTCGAACAACAAAAATTTCCGAAAAATAGTCCGGTCAAAAATCCCAATTTACAACCCAAACGACCAATCTCTAATTTTCAACAGAATTTCTGCTCATATTGTAAAAGAAATAGACACCTCATAAACGAATGTCGTACAAGGCAACAGCAACAGTATATGCCATAGACATCAAACTTCCAGAGACCAAATTATCAAGGAAACCAAAATTTTCAAAATTTTTCTCAAACCAATCAATTTAATCAAAGGACATTCCCTCAACCTAATCAACCAAATCAATCGCAACAAAACAGGCCCTCAGCCATAAGGCCGAATCCGAATTTCAATCAACAAAGACCCTCTGCTATTCAACCAAACCCAAATTTCAACCGTTTTAATCAACAAAAACCGCACCATTTAAATTACGAACCTTATGAAAACCAATGCGATTTTAATCAATACAGTGACTATTCTTCTGATTACCAAACTGCAGAAGGTACTTACGAAAATTATAGCTTTGAAACTAACCAAAATTTCCAAGAGAATTATACAGCTAATTCTCAATACGAACAGTACGAGGATTATACTGCTAATCCTCAGGATTTTCGATTAGATCCGGAGTACCCCACGGATACTCCAACACAACAAACAGACCAATTCGAACCAATTACGGAACTAGAAACTCAAATAAAAACTATGAATCTCAACGACAGTTTCGACCCGTCCCTGAACTTCCCAGAACAGAAGTTCTTTTAAATACATCCCACATACCTTACTAACTGTAAACTCAAAAAAATCTCTATTATATGAAAGACGCAACTGGTAAATTTAAAATCTTAATTGACACAGGTGCAGGCATATCAATTTTTAAACCTAAAACAGCTGAAAATTATAGACGTAGATCTCTTGAAAATGTAATTATACAGGATATTACTGATCAAAAAATTTATATCAACGAATCTGTTCTCATCCCCTTTTCAGATGAGTCACATAAGGTTTATATCTATAATCTAGATATAGATTTTGATGGACTATTAGGCGCAGATTTCCTAGAACATTACGAATGCCAAGTAGACTTTAAAAATAAACAACTAGTCACAAATTTCAAAACCGTACCACTATTTAAAGTCACGGAAGAAACTACAGTAAATTTACCTGTACAACCAACTAGTAACTCTAACATCAAAAACCAAAATCTAAATTTAGGCAACATCAAAAATGTAATTTCTATCGAACCTCGCATGGAAAAAATCTGTAAACTAAAATGTAACCTGCGAAATGCCGAGGCTATACTGTTAGCCCAGGAAAACGAGAAAGTACGCTTACCAAATGCCATTGTCAAAATCGATCACAATGGATAATTTTTAACCTCAATAATAAACGCAAACGCCATCCCAAAAACCATAAACTTCTCAAATCTTAACCTGGAACCAGTACAAAAATTCAAATCAATTTTTAATTTAAATACTCAAAATTCTGACCAACGCTTACAGACAGACAGATCCTTTGAAATCAGGAACGAATTGCGCTTGGATCATCTAAACGAAGAAGAGGCCGAAATAGTAACGTAGCTTTGTTTAGATTTTCAAGATATATTCTATTTAGAAGGAGACAATTTGACCTTTACCAACGAAATCAAACACCCTATTGACACCGAAAATTCCCGACCAATATTCACGAAATCGTATCGATATCCTCAGGTCCATAAAGAAGAAGTTAAGTCCCAAGTATTGAAAATGTTAAGACAAGGTATTATTCAACCTTCAATCTCGCCTTGGTCCTCTCCTGTCTGGGTAGTTCCCAAAAAACTAGACGCTTCTGGTAAACAGAAATGGCGCATTGTAGTCGACTACCGCAAACTCAACGAGGTTACAATCGGTGACAAATATCCTCTGCCCAACATTTCCGATCTTTTAGACCAACTTGGCAAATGCCAATATTTCACAACTTTAGACTTGGCTTCTGGTTTTCACCAAATTGAAATTAATCCCGCAGACATTCAAAAAACTGCTTCCACAGTTGAAAATGGTCATTCTGAATTCGTAAGAATGCCTTTTGGACTTAAGAATGCTCCATCAACATTTCAAAGAGTGATGGATAACATTTTGTTAGGTATCCAAAATGAACGATGTCTCGTTTATATGGACGATATTATTGTCTACTCCCCTACTATCCATGAGCATATTTCTCGATTAACAGAAGTTTTCAAACGATTACAGAAAGCCAATCTAAAAATTCAACCCGACAAATGCGAGTTTCTCCGCAAGGAAGTCGCTTATTTAGGACATCTCATTACAAAAGACGGCGTAAAACCGAATCCTTCGAAAGTTGACGCTATTCCAAATTTACCTCAACCGAAAAACCAAAACGAAATTAAATCATTTCTAGGCATAGCCGGATATTACAGGCGCTTTATCCCCAATTTCTCCAAGATTACCAAACCCTTAACAAAACTACTACAAAAGGATATACCATTTCTCTTCGACAATGATTGTATAAATTCTTTTCAAAATTTGAAACAAACATTAACGACAACTCCGATATTAATCTACCCTAACTTTGATGAACCTTTCGTCCTAACCACTGATGCGAGCGCATTTGCCGTCGGCTCGGTGCTGAGCCAGGGGCCTATTGGCAAAGATTTACCCATTGCCTATGCTTCTAGAACCTTGTGCAGTGCAGAAACTAAGTATTCAACGATTGAACGCGAGCTTTTATCGATAGTATAGAGTGTAAAGCATTTTAGACCCTATCTGTATGGTAGAAAGTTCAAGCTTGTAACCGACCACAGACCACTCACCTGGCTATTCTCTATAAAAGACCCAGGAAGTAGACTTGCCCGTTGGCGACTCAAATTAGAAGAGTACGACTACGAAATATTTTCTAAACCCAGCAAAACCAATAAGAACGCGGACGCACTTTCCAGAATCAAAATTAATCATTTTTCCGAATGTTCCAAATTTTATTCAAAGGTTCTAGCCGCGAACGACGAAGAGTTAGATGACGACGAAAACCCAGACGATAACAACGAAATCACTAACGAACAAATTTCTCGAGAATTTGAAACTTTCACCAACCTATATAAAACAACATCTTTAATAGACTATTCAAAAATCAAAGCCTCAAACAAACAACTCTTATACCGAGAACATAAAAATATTATAACCTTCTTCCAACAAAATAACTTACAAGACCTACATCACAAAATTATCGAGGACATATTCGAGGAAAACCCCGAATTTCATAACGATAAAATCAATAATGTATCGAGCAAAACAGTCACACAGAGGAAATATTTCATCATCCCTCTACCTTTTGATATCAAATCTATAATTGAACATCTATTTTTGGTATTATTTAAAAATCAAGATGTCCTAGATCTCTCTAAGACATACTTTGTCGAAAATAACTTAGACCTCCCCATTCTTGAAATCCTATCATTCGTTTTTGCGGAAAAAGACTTAAAAGTAGTAATTTGTCAAGATATCGCCAGAACTGCCGACGAAGATGAAATTCCAATTATATTGGAGCAAAATCATTTTGGTAAAAATAATCTACACCGCGAAATTAATGAAACGATTCGAAGAATTAGAGAAAAATACACTTGGCAAGGTCTAACTAAAGACGTTGAAAATTTTATAAAAAATAAAGTAAAGTATGCCGGAAAAACCTTAATAACCCTCTAGTAGTCACAGAAACCCCAAGAACACCATTCGAAAGAATCAATATCGATTTATTTGAATTCCCCACACGAAATTACGCTTTAACCATTCGCGACGAATTAACTAAATTCACGCAAGCATATGCAGTCCCGGATAAATCCGCAAAATCTGTCGTAAACACTTTGTTATTATATTTTCAACATTATGGTACCCCATTAAGAATCCATTGCGATTACGGTGGCCAATTTGACAACCGCTTGCTCAAAGACCTCTGCACCCTCTACGACATAAAATTAACTTATTCAAGCGTAGGACATCCCCAATCGAACGGATCCATAGAAAGATTTCATGCTACCTTAGCTGAAATGATAAGAATTCATAAAACTGAAAACCCGAACGAACATCCATTCACGATTTTACCATACGCAGTAATATGCTATAACAATTCGGTAAATAAAACACACGGTTTCACCCCATATGAACTTATCTTTGGTCATACGTCTAACAGACCACCTGAAACTTTATAGAGTTAATAACCAAATACGTTAGAGATTTAAACAACAGAATATCCCACTACTATAAAATAGCCCGTAGTCGAACACAATCTCAAAAAGAGAAAGCAAAAATTCGTTTCGACAGAAATGTTCCCCAAAAACGATCTGAGTACAAAATAGGTGACTTAGTTTACGTAAAAGAATCGCAAATCAAAAACAAATTGCAAAACAAATTTAACGGACCTTTTAAAATAAAAGAAATTTTCCAAAATTCTGCTACTCTATTAAATCTCGAAACAAAACAAGAAACTAAAGTAAATTTCGATAGAATGAAACCATATACTGAAAATTAAATTTATTTTCAGGTTTCTCCTGCTGTTCGGATCAGCACTCTGTCAATACAAAATTACCCCGATCAATAATACTGTTGGGGTATACTACCACCAAGACACGGACATCGTGGTGGCAAATGGCAAATGGACTCTGCTAGTGCATAAAAACATTTCATCCCTCAAACTAGCTTTTGACAAAAATCAAAATATCTTAGACAAAATCTTATACACTCTCAATAATGGTGATCACAAGTCGATTATTTTTACGAGTGAAATTAAAACAGACTTTAACCTTTTAACACCTCTATAAAAACGAAATTTGACGAAATCTTTTCAGACACAAAAAGATATAAACGAGGAATACTTAACGGTATCGGTACAATATTCAAATCAATAACTGGAAACCTAGATGCTGAAGATGGCCAGTACTATACTAATTGTATAAATAAACTAAATAACGACGAACATCAATTGGAAAACTTAATCAAAAATCAAATTTCAGTTACAACTTCTGTTATTAAAAACTTCAACTCGACTATACAAAAATTACAAATTGACGAGGAAACGTTTAACAAAGATCTCGAAGAAATCGAACACACAATTCAAACCATGACTCAAGCTATCGAGGCTGCTCACATAAAACTAAAATTATTATACATTTCCGAACAATTAATGGCATGCTATTTGTATATCGAAGATAATTTGAACGACATTCTGAATTCAATAACATTTGCCAGACTAGGAATCATTCACGCGTCAATCATAACCCCAATCACTTAGTGACAGCACTACAAGAAGTTTCACAGAGCTTACGAAGGAACAATTTGCCTCTCCCCATTAAATTATCGGCAGTTGCTAAGTATTTGGATATTATTGAATTACAAGCGTTTCAAATGGATTCTAACTTAGTATTTGTTTTGACAATAGCACTTGTTGAACCCCAAAATTATAACACCTATCGCCTATACCCTATCCCGATACTTGATAACAGAACTGGTCTACATCACATTTTATCTATCTCACAAAAGTTTATCGCGAGAGACGATGATTCTCTAATGTACATGCCTATACAAAATTTGAAAGAATGTAAACCTCTTTATTTTGGAACCAAACTATGCTCAAACCTATACGCTTATCCCATCGATCAAAATACCATATGCGAAGCCAAAATCCTCAAACCACTAGTTAGACTCCCAGAAAACTACCAGACCTCCTTCATCATCAGCCAAGGGTACAATGTTCAAGAATAACTCATGGCTAATAATTAATTCCGAACCACTTCACATTACCATCAACTGTCCAAAGAGAGAATCCACAACAGAGCTAATCAACAAAAATTTCATCATCAAACTACAACCAGGATGTTACGCCTATGCAGGCATCACCCGAATACAAGTCAGTGCTAAAGACTTTTCCGAAATTAAGGACAACTCACACCCTATCCAAATTCCTTTTGAATGCTGTAATCACATGCCCGACAAAATCGAAATTCCAAAATTAAAACCTCTCAAATTAAACAGTCTCGACGTAGAAGACCTAGATATTGCTAAAAACAAATTGGACCAATATTCCAAAAACCTGGATGACCTCATAAACGAACCTTTTGTGGCCAAACACATATCTTGGTTCACATATTTCATAATCACTCTCATCATTCTATTAGTTCTACTTTACATAACCTGTAAATGCAGAAGAAGAAGATGTGGAGCATTGCGAATCCGACCCTCAACGGACAGACAACTCTCCTTCACCTCCTTCAGAGCGAAGCAGAGTTTTTACCAAATCTCCAAGAAAGCGACCCGGTATTAAACTTCAAGAAGAAGAGGACATCGAGTTAACATAGACTTTCATATGTGGAGTTTTACCCTTGTCTATTAATTTAGACCATTGTATTTTATTCTTATTACATTTATGTAATGTACTACTCGCTTATTATTATTATCATCTACCAATTTTAACTTTTATGTATTTTATTATTTTTCTTTGTATTCATTTAACGTTTTTAACAATTTTCAAAAGTTGCTGCATAACATCAACTTTTTTATTAAGGGGGAAGTTGTTATATAAAATCATACGCTATATCATCAAGATATAAGGCGACATTACAGATAGCATCATATTACAGTATTAGATAACAGCTTCCTTTGAGAATTGCTTATGTAGATATTAAGTTTCATTTTAACTTCTCACAATATTATGCTGATTAGCTAGCTTGCATTTCCTTTGTTCAACTTTGGCTGACACATCATTTGAAAACTTATAAATAAGACTAACGAGCATTTGTACCTTCAGTTATCATACTCACTTCATATTAAATGTATCATACATAAATTGTATCTTTTATTGATGAATCAACGTTGATTCCTCATGTAACCAAATGAAAAGTTTTTAAAAAGTTAATCACGCAAACAGTGATCTAACATACATACCTTGGTGGAAAATTTCATTGCTGTCTCGAGAATTAATTGACCTCGCCGCTGCGCGCCTTGATCAACTATCTTATCTCTCGACAACAATGAAACACTTTCCACCTCGGTATGTAATATACTATTGCAACTTTTCTAGAGTTGAAATCGAATGTAAGATTCAATAATAATTGTTGTGAATGACTGAATTTCAAAATGATTTAAATATTTTCAATATATTTTTTTGGTTTAAAATGCTAGGAATCCTATCATGTAACCTAATACTTCGTCAGTATTGGCTAGAAGAGTAGTTGTTTTGATTGGTTCTCTAATAATAAGTTTAAGGTATTTACCTAACTAGTACATTAGCGTGTCCAGCTTAAGGCAACAATATGCAGAAATTAGGTAACTTCATCATAAATAAGAAAGTGTGTAAGTTGTGATTTGTTTAATATGTAAATAGTATTTCAATTCATATATATTACTAAACATTTTAATACACACATGTGCCTCACCGGAACCTGTAACGCAGCCAGCTAGACAAATATTCCTATCTAACATGAAATTAGCAATAGTTTTTGAAATAATACATATAAGCAATTAAAAATAATTAAAATTATGCTTTAAACTAGCACTTTTGTGCTCACACGTACACTAAAAAAAATTGGGTTGCTGGCACTTGAAAAACCCGTTCGAAGCCGGGAAAATAAGGTATTAAAAAATTGTAGTTTAAAAAATTTGAATTTTTAGAAAGTTATCAGTCGAGAATTTAGAGATAAAGAGGAAACAAAAAGAGCAAACAGGATAAAAAGAACAAACAAACATACAGAAAAAGAAATGAAAAGGATTGAAATGCTACAAAGTTAAGCGAAGTATAAGTAGGAAATAAGTCATGGTAGAGGAAAATTGGCTAAAGTGGTTGCCGGAAAATAGGCAACGCCTGGTATGGTAGGGGGTGTTTGATCTAGAATGGGTTACTATGCATTCTGATCTTAGGCGAGGAAATATAGCAGTCAACCTTCAATTTTTTTTGCAGTAAGTCGGATTGAGATGTGCTTTTTTGCATTTGCTTCGTTAACTCGTCTAGAAACTTTGTGCCATATTTTGGTCTTGTACTTTTTTGAAATTGCATTGCTGCATCGAAAAGTGCATTTTTATAAGTGCATCTTTTCAAGTGATAATGAAAAAATTCATATCTTCCAGAAAAAACTCCCGAATCATACGAATTTCAGTACCCGGAGGTTTTTTGAGTCGCTCGACCTAAATGTGACGTCCAAATGAGCTCCCTGTGCACCTGGAGATCAGGACGGCACCAGAAACGTCATTACCTGGAGTTCCCAGTAAAGTCATGGAAAATCGATCTAAACTCGTTACCCGGGGGTTTTTCGGGTCGCTCGTCCCGAATATGACATCGGCAACCTCCTCCGGAGGACCTGGTGCACACTACCTGGCTAATAACGTCATCTCCTGGAGTTTTACTGAAATTTTGTCGTCAAACTTTCTAACATTGCTTTAATGAATGCTAGTTAATATATTATTATGGTAGAACAAGTTTTCCACTGCAACTTTCTTCATCATTTCGACGTAAATATCTATGACGCAACAAATTATAAATAATTATTAATTAAAAATAAAAATTATTATTTTTATTACAAAAATTTATTATTTGATAGAAGTAAAACTAGTTAAAATTTCAAATTGGCGCCTTATTTATACAAGATTTCAAAATTCCGTTAGTTTAACTTTGTTGCTGGCCCACCGAATATAATGAAGTTGATATTCTGTGGATGTAAAACCGACTGCGGTTATTCCTGTGGGTGTAGGAAGAACGGCCTGATTTGCAATATCGCTTGCAAGAATTGTGCCGGCTCAAATTGCACCAACGTCGAGAAATGTTCCACAGAACAATTAATTGCCGCCGAAAATGACACTCTCGATAAAGAAAGTACTAACGTATCAGTTGATGAGGCGGACGATATTTAGAATAAACTGTAAAATTAAGAAAAGTTTTTTTGATAACTTAATGTATTTTTAAAAAGAAATATAAAGTTCAGATATTTTTGAAATTGTGCCTGCATATATTTGTATCCCTACCTTTCATTCACCCCTCGAATAGTTTCAATTGAATCAACTATTCCAACTCTGGTGATAAAGTAAGTTCATTGAAAAAGAGAGGACATGCTCATTTTGTATAAGTTAAGAGGTTGCCGATGCCAGATTCGGGACGAGCGACCCGAAAAACCCCCGGGTAACGAGTTTCGATCGATTTGATAAGTAATTTCAGTAAAACTCCAGAAGATGACGTTGTTAGCCAGTTTGCGCGCACCAGATCCTCCGGAGGAGGTTGCTGATCTCAGATTCGGGACGAGCGACCCCGGGTAACGAGTTTCGATCGATTTTCCATGAGTTTCAGGGAACTCCAGGTGATGACGTTCCTGGTGCCGTCCTGACCTCCAGGTGCACAGGAAGCTCTTTTGGACATCACATTCAGGTCCAGCGACTCAAAAAAAAACCGGGTACTGAAATTCGTATAATTCGGGAGTTTTTTCTGGAAGATATGAATTTTTTCTTATCACTTGAAAAGATGCACTTGTAAGAATGCACTTTTCGATGCAGCAATGCAATTTCAAAAAAAGTACAAGACCGAAATATGGCACAAAGTTTCTAGACGAGTTAACGAAGCGAATGCAAAAAACCTCATCTCAATCCGATTTACTGCAAAAAAAATTTAAGCTTGGGGCTATTTTTGTGTTATATTTCCTTGACTATCTGGGTTATGTTGCGGGTAAGCAGACTATCACCCAGTTTGAATGAGTTGATTTTTTTGAGAGATCTTTTGGACGCAGTCCGCTAGAGGTTATGTCGGTTATGTCGTGGCAACGTGCGCATAAATCTCTGAGGGAGGTGTTACTGTGTGAACCAGAGATGAGGCGCATAAATTTAGCGGAGTTTTCTCGTTGCCGGGACGGGGATGCTGCACCACACCAGTGCGGCGCCGCATATGTGATAGCCGGTCTGATCACCATCGTGTACAACAGTTTTTTATTGTTCCTCTATAGGCCACTACCCCTGACCAGGAGAGGGTACAGACTCCTGGAAATGGAATATACCTTTCGTAAAGTATCGTTGATATGTATGTTAAACGTCAGTCGTTTGTCCAAGTTGACACCCAGAGTTATGCCCTCCCCTCAACCAAACAATTATATTAACAACACAACACACTACATTAAAATAATCATAAAACACTGGTAGGCTCAGCGCAAGAAACAATTTTCGACACATTATAACCAGGGAAAAGCATATGTGGAAGATGAACAGTCCCATGCATCACGTAACAGTAATCACTGGATACTTCACATTGACGAAAGCCAAGACGTAAGCATACATACATACTGTTCACTGGGACATCGGACTTTCACAAGAAATTAGGAATAGTTTTGTTTTTCTACACTTATATATATTTTACAAATGACATACCCTTCAGGTTTCTATATAATATTTATGTTGTATGGGGATTCGTTGTAAAATATGGGTATTTCATATAGTATAACAAAGTTATTATATATAACATTTTCGAAAAACCTAAAGTGGTGGATACTACTGAAAAAAATAGATTGAAATATGGCAAAAAGAAAATAAAAAAAATAGAAATGAATGAGCACTTCGTTATCGAAAGAGTGAAGCCATTGTATAGAACTTAATCTGGAATGTACCATATTCATAGTAATAATTCTATTTTCAGAAAACTAAGCTTTAATTAACTTAATAACTGCATCATTCATAATAAAACAAAAATCAAATTCTTATAAAGGGGAACTAAGTATGAAGTAAAACATTTTTGCCTATTTAAGTAATATAACTAGTACCTCTGTGATGAACTAAGTTGATTGTAATTTTCTATACAGGATAGATAAATTTCCTTGTTAACACTAAAATGAGATACTTCATTAAATTACGACACTTACAAAACGTTACTACATAAGCATAATTGCGAATTTTCATATATTTTCACAGGAAGCGTTCCCAGGAGTGGAGTAGTTAAGTTACCGTTATTTCCGCAGTAATACCGGATGCCAAAATATTATTAATTTGCCTAGAGTGTCTCCTACATTTCGTTCTTTGGTTCTCAATAAATCTCACGACATGTGACATATTGATTTTGGTATATCCCGCGCTTAACCACATATTGATTTAGATACGTAGTTTCAACAGCGCTTATTCTATAATATATGTTTAAATTTGTTTCAGTTCAGTTCAATTTTTTCACTTACTGTAAGTACTTAGAGGTAAAAAATATGGAATAATCTCTTAAGTATATATTTAATACGGAAGCGTAGAAAGGCCATGCAGTTAATATATTTTTCTTAAACTCGGAATTCATAATTGTAACTCGGAATTCACAACTGTAAGTCAGAATTCACAATTGCATCTCTGAATTCACAATTGTATCTCGGAATTCACAACTGTATCTCGGAATTCACAATTGTTAAGTCGGAATTACTAAAGAACTAATAATATAGAGGAATGGTAGATAAAATATGCAATTTTGTCGTATTTGGTTTCTTAATTCTATGATCAGGATGTACGTTCTGGATGATATTACCATCATTACTAGAAACGCAGTGTGCTTGCAACAGTTGCTGGTGAAGGGAACTCTGTTTAAATTAAAGGAGTCCTGCCGTTTCGGCAGGTGTTCAGAGTATTTGCGTACCGGTTCCGAGGTTTTGGCTCTCGGCAACGCAAAACAGACTCGGACGATTCGGGTTCCTTTTGTTCTTAATAAAGTCGAACAATACAAAGTCAGTACAAATAATGTGAGTGGATCTCTTCAATGGAATTAGTTCTATAAATATTCGAATGCTATACTCGATGCGCGTTTCGCCAACCATATTGGCATCATCTGCAGATGATTAAAACTAATAGAAATTAAACTGTATTTCTATTAAATTGATATCATGGTTTAACGCAAGCTACTAACCAGTACAAGATCTACTAACCAATAAAGCGGGCTATTTGGGATAAGGTCTTTATCACTATTTATACTGTTTTTACATTTTGCAGTTTTTAAGTTTTCAGATGTATCTAGTTGCCTATTATTTATTCTCTTCCGAATTAACCTTAAGTGTTTGAGCTCTATTCCATGATTGTTATGCTGGGATGGGCAACATTAAATTATTCAGTTTTTCCATTTTTAAGATAGGTCAGAATATACTCCTTGAATCTAGTATACTAGGACTTTTCGCTAGTCCAACATTTTTCAAATTATAACCCTTACAGCTGATTTCCATAAATCCCGTTTCGACTTTTCGTTTGATTCAATTTCCCTATGATAAATAACCGGAGGTTAATTAGAAATGTAATAAATTGAAGGCAGCAAAATGCATTAGAAATCATAGAAATTGCAAAAAGAGTATGGACAGTGACAAAGGCTTTATTCCAAATATTCCGTTTTATTAGTTAGTGGGTGGTGGTTTGCAAAGTCGAGTCGAGACAGAATGTAAATACAGTTGATTGATTGGTTGAATTCGTTGGCGTTAGTTTGGTATACGTGAAATGAATTCTTAAATTTATTTCAGTTTTAATCACGTCTAGATAGTGCCAACATGGTTGATGAAACGTGCATCGAGTATGGTATCCGAGTATTTGTAGAACTATTTCATTCCCATGAATTCCGACTTATCAATTGTGAATTCCGACTTAACAATTGTGAATTCCGAGATACAATTGTGAATTCTCACTTACAATTCTGAATTCCTACTTACAATTGTGAATTCCGACTTACAATTGTGAATTCCTACTTACAATTGTGAATTCTGACTTACAATTGTGAATTCCGAGATACAGTTATGAATTTCGGGTTAGAAAAAATATATAAATAGCATGGCCTTTCTACGCTTTCGTAATTTAACATTTGAAAACGTATTGCAGATTTATTTTTGAAAAGTAAGATATTTATGTTTTTGAGGTCGCTGATTACGAATCTGAAGTCAAAATTAAAACATTTAAAATAGCGGCTACAATATGGAAATGTTTTCCAAAGCAAGAGTTTTTACGGAAAAAAAAATTGACATCTAGGTAATTACCGAAAAATGGTGTTTTTGGTAATTACTGGACAATTACATTAATAAAATGCATACATTTTGTTAAAAAAATGTGAAGAAGCACATTGTTTCGGTTATAACTTCTTTGTTTTTTATGATACTGAAACAAACAGAGAACTATTTTAAAGTTTGATTAATTATCTTTCTTTCTAGTCCTTAAATTTTTTTACGCAAGTATCATAGTTTCTACGATATTCGAAAATTAAATGAAGTTAATCCCAAATAAATAAAAAAACGAGTTTCATTCTGAGTTTATGAGCTTTATTTTTGATCTCCACCATCTTTTCGCTAACACTAATATTGATTGGTTTAAAATGCTTTATTCTTCTAAAACAAGTACTGTAAGCGAACAAAAAAAAATTGAGAGACATATATGTTAACGAAAAACATTTGACAATTATATTTTTTTAATTAATGACTAGTTGCAGTAACAAAATGGAGGCGTGTTTATTAAAAAAATGTGAGAAGGCACATTCTTTCTATCATAACAGAAAGTCATTTTAAGGCTTAATTAATAATATTTTATTTTGATCCTTAGCATTTTTGAAGTAAGTGCCATAGTTTCTGAGATATTTAACACTTAATCTAAATACTTCGTCTTATCTATAAAACGAACGACTACGTTCGAATGCCATTTTTTACTTCCAGATCTCCAACGCCATTAATTATACAGGAATTAGAAAAAATTCATCTTTAGTTTAGTAGCTTTCTTATTAGTCTGCATAATTTTTTCGCTAAATGTAATATCCGAGGTAATATTTTTCGAGTTATTTGATGAAAACCGTTTTGAAATTTTTTTTTTTTTTTCGAACTAAAATCGCTATTTTTCAAGTCATTATAACTTAAAGACTCTTAATTTGTATGAAAGCTTGCATAGAAGTTTATGTTCTCAAAATTTGATTCTTCTTCAGCTCCGATATTTTCTTTTTAGGTGCCACTTCGGAAAGCCACCCCTTGGCTCCGCCCCCTACAAATTAGCAAGCTCACAAGTAATATAAACACTTTTCTGTGATGCATATTAAATTGCCAAAAAATAAACGAAATTCGTTTTATAATACATTATTCTTAAGTTAAAACGTTACAGTAGTATGTTGTAACCACGAAAAAATATTTTTTTCAAATCTAAAGATTTATTTTAATGCTTCTATCGCTCATTATACTATTCACAAATACGGAAATGAAGAGTATATTCCATTCGATTGGAACATTTCTAAAATCTCGTAGACGAAAAATTTTCATATCCATTGTGTTAGTGAACGAATTCTGAACAACTTTCGAAATGTCCGTCACGTTTCTTGTAAGCACGGTAAGTTACGAAAAAAAAGTCCAATGGCATTGAAAATTGGAAAAGTAAGTTATTGTTAGCTAGAGGAACAATCCTGTTTTTTTAACAAAATCGGTTAGTAAATAAAAAAGTTAATAATTATTTAAATTTGACAAAAACTGTCTGACTTTTATGTTTTTGTAATTGAATAGAGGTGAAATTATATTTTGAATGATGTTAATACATATCCATATGTTTTACGCACTAAAAACGATGAAAGAATCTCAGTTTTAAAAGTCTTAAAAAAATAGTTTACTTTGGATGGTCTAATGTTTACATTTTTGGCTTGAAATCCAAGGGATTTAACTCTGGTGGCACAATGTACTTAGGTAACTAAATATTCAACGTTATTATATGTATTAGAGAAACATTACAATAAAGTAATTTTTTAAACAATATTTATTTATAATGGCAAATAAAAAATTGTCAATTGTTGATTGACAATTATTAAACAAACATTGTTCAATAAAATAACAAGAACTCAAATCCGAAATATTGCTTGGGAAAGGTAAATAACAGATAAGTTATTTTGTAGAAAAAATAATTTACTTTAGATGGTCTAATGTTTACATTGTTTACAAAAATAAATTAACTCGACACAATGTACTTAAGTAACCAAACACTCGACGTTATTATATGATTTAGAGATATTAATACTTTAAAATTTAAAATTCAAAATTCAAAAATTCTTTATTCTCGAAGACAAACATTTGTATGGAAAACGTCACAATTTTAGACTTAAGTGCTAAAACAAAACAAACAAACAAACAAACAAAAATAGAGGCGCTATATACATGTACATATATATGTCACAAATACATTACATCAAATAAAATGCTGGTGAGGTGTTCAATCATTTAAAATACTCTGCAGTATTGTATAGGCATTTATCAAGCAAAAATGTCTTAAGTTTTTTTTTAAATATATTTTCCTTTTCTATAGATTTTATAGTATTTGGAAGCCAGTTAAATATTTTTGCACCTATACGGCTAGGAGCTTTAAAGGTGATATTTACTCTAGAGAATGGTATATGTAAATCATTTTTTTGCCGAGTATTTACCTGATGATAAGTACTATTAGTCAAAAACTTATTTTTATTGTCGAAGACAAATAAACAAATTTCGAAAATATATAAACCATATAATGTTAGTATTTTATAGTTTTTAAAAATATCTTTGCATGTGTGAGTGCTCGATACTCCAGCAATACACCGCAATATTCGTTTTTGAGCCACAAACACGTCATGTGAGAGGGTTGAGTCCCCCCAAAAGCAGATACCATATCTCAGGCGACTTTCTACCTGAGCGTAATATAATGTAATTAGTTGGTGTTCTGTGAAAACAGATTTTAAATTTGCAAATAAAAAATAAATGGAGGATAATTTTGAGAATAGAAACTTACATTGTGCCTTCCAATTTAGGCATGGTTCAATGTGCAGCCCTAGAAATTTAAGGTTATTGTTTTCTTTCGCTTGAATATAAAATGTGTCTGTATTATTGACAGATAAACTGATGTTAGATGTCTTATCTTGGTATGAATGAAACCTGCTTAACTGAGTTTTGTCCTTATTGAAATATAATGAAATGCTGTTGAACCAATTTATTAAATGCTCAAGAGTATCTTCGCATGTATTCTTTAAAATAATATCACATTTGTCCGAGATTAAAATGGAGGTATCGTCAGCATATAAGGTAAAATGGACATCGTTAGAAAGTGTAATAATTTCGTTAATATATAAAATAAACAGAATTGGACCCATTACAGACCCCTGGACTACGCCAATGTTTATTTGTCTTGACTCAGAAGTGTAAGTACGTATTTCATTCTGACTTACATGATTTATAGCAACATACTGTTTTCGTGAATTTAGGAATGATGAAACCCAGTTCTGTGCAGTTCCTCTTATTCCATATCCGTCTAATTTATTCAATAGAATTTCGTGGTCGACGCAGTCGAACGGCCTGCTAAGATCACAGAAGATACCAACAGGACACTCGCCTGCGTCGATATATTTTATAAGTGTTTCATAAAAGCTATGAATAGCTGTAGCAGTTGATTTTCCGCGACGGAATCCGTGTTGGTTTTCCGTGAGGATATTAAATTTATTAATAAAAGAGAGTAGTTTGTCTAGAAAGGAGTATTCTAAAATTTTCGAGAAACCGCTAGGGACTGTAATCGGTCTATAATTACACAGGCCCACAAAAAAAAAAGTTGTCTGCGCCGGAGTACCGACCATACCTATCCCTTGTATTTTGACCCGCTGAACACGAATCTGACCTTAGTTTTTCCCCTATACGTCAGGTTCTTTTTTTTAAAAGCAAATAAATATATAAATATTAGACTTTTTTGCTATAAAAAAAACCTGACGTATAGGGGAAAAATTAAGGTCAGATTCGTGTTCTGCGAGTCAAAATACAAGGGATAGGTATGGTCAATACCCCGGCGCAGACAACTTTTCTTTTTTGTGGGCCTGTGTTATCTAACAAATGTGGATCTTTGTTTTTAAATATCGGAGTAACTTTTCCCGCTTTTAGGCAAGATGGGAAAGTGCCCGATGAAAAAGAAAGATTTACCAAATATGTTAACGGATTGAGTAGTAGTTGTAAATTATTTTTAATAATAAACATGGGGATGTCATCAGGCCTGGAAGATTTTTTATTTTTTAATTTAGCTGTTAAAATATTATACAATTCAGTGGAAGTAAATGGATTTAGAAATAAAGTATTTTCATTGTATTTATGGTTTACATTAATGGGACTTTCCTGGAGTGGAATTTCATTTTTTACTTCTAAGGGAGCATTTATAAAAAAGTCATTGAAAATGGATGCAAGTTCATCCGGTTTTAAAATTTCTTCATCATTGTGCATAATCGTTATATTACTTCTAAAATTTTTGTTTGACTTTGTGTTTGTTAATTCTGATAGAATATTCCACGAAGTTTTGGTCGGATTATCTGATTTGGTAATTTTGTTTTGGTAATATTTTTTCTTTTTATTTTTTAGCAATAAGAAATGGTTCTCTTTCGCAGCTTTATATAAATCTCCCAGTTCTGGATATGAATTTTTTAAACCGTATAAATCTTTTAGGTTTCTACTAGATAATGTTACCTCAGTGTCTACCCAATTTTTGAGATTATTTTTTATGTTATAGCGTCGCAGCGGAAAACAAACGTTAAAGTGAAATAAAAATTATGTAATAAAGTATCCATAAGCATCGTCAATATTTTCCAATAAAAATAGATCCTCCCAAGTTTCTTCTCGGAGGGCCGATGCAAAATTATCGGTAGAGTTTTTATCATAACTTCGTTTAAGAGAATATAAATTATTTTGTTCCTCAGTTTTTGATGTAGTTCAAAAAGAACATACCTGTGGTCAGAGATAACATTATCAAAAACACCAACTTGTCCATCATTGTCGAAATTGATAAAAATATTGTCGATAGTTGATAAGGAAAGCCCTTGCGTTCGGGTGGGCCACCCTACCACATGACGCATATTAAAACACGAAAATACACCGACTAGTTTATTAACTTCTTTGGATTCTCTATAGGCATCACAATTAAAGTCTCCACACATGATAAGATTTACATTTTTCTTATAGACACTCGCTAGAACATCATGCATAATGTTACAAAAAATGTTTAAGTCCCCAGCAGGTGACCTATAACATGTTATGATTATATAATTATCATTATTATTTTTATATGGATCAAAAATCATATTTTAGATTATTACTTGAAAACTTTATATTTTTACTTGAACGATGACGGGACGTCAGAATTGCGGGTTTACAAATGGGGGGACATATGCACACACCAGTCCCCAACAAAATTTCGACTTACCTAGATATTTGATAAAAGCCATCGTAAGCTCTTAGACTATAAATCTTAATTAACTTAAGAATCCAAATGAGCTGCTGGCCAAGCGAATTTTTAGGTTGAATGTAAAACCACATTTTTTGAGAAAGAGACTAGATATCGATATGCGGTTTTCAGGATTTAAGAGATAATTTATTTGTGAGACAGCGAGTTTTATTTTGAAGCACGTAACTATCTACGGGATGTGAAAGACAGGTGTGTTGTTCATACCAAACTTTATACCTTCTGAGATTCCACAAAAATTATTTTTCATTTTTTATGCTCATTTTTTTGGTCACTGGTTTTTGGGAAATAATATATTTCCCAATTTTTTCATATCTTTCTTATTTTATATTATATTATAATATATTATATTAATCGATTTTTTTTCTAAAAATCTGTCATTTTTCCATTTTTTGCCATTACGCCTTATTGTGTTTTGTAAGAGCCGATTGTTATAGGCTATTATAATATTTTGTAGTATTAAAATATAAATGAATTTAAAAAATGAGTACATTTTTTCCATAGTAATCAGTGGAGTACTCAAAATCAGTATACATTCATGGATAGTTGAACCTTATTTTGAGTTATCTGCATCAAAATATAAAAAACGGAATCATCTCCGGAACGGTTAAAGATATCAAGTTGAAATTTGGTACCCATGTAAATGGACTAAATAGCTTTACCTATTGATACAAACAACATGTTATTCAAATTTTGTTGATGTATTTTTCACACAAAAAATATAAAATTATTCGAAACATTGTATGTACCTATATCTTTTTAATGGAACAAAATTGAATTTAAATAAACAATAAGAAAACATATTTATTTGTCTATTTTTATAAGCACTATTATTATATAAAATTTCAACTAAAGAAGAAGGGAAGAAACAAACTTTTACTTCCAAATCCAGTGGAAGTATAGTAACGACAAAAACAATTTTAACATTTTTATTGTTCGAACAGGCTTAGAATGTCATGAAACGTCGAGATTTTAAGTTTGACGGAAAAAAAATTATTTCTGTCTGTCTGTCGGTCTGTAACTTTTTTGTGCGCACGATTACTCTGGAAGTGTTTAAGATATTGACCTGAAATTTGGTACACGTATGTACGATAACAGGATCTGGAACTAGATTATATTTTTATCTTATTCTGTCGAATAGTTGGAGGATAAATTGGGGGAAATAGGTAAATCAAGCAGGTAAAAGTCCATAAAATTGGTATTTAATATATACAAGAGAGGCTAAGGTCTTAAAAAATTTTTTGGCATCAGCCACCCCCACCTCATTATTAAAGTTGATGAAAAAATTGGGATTTAGTTTGTGTACAAGAACCAGAAACCTCAAACCACCTTTTTTTTACTCACTCCCACTACCACCCCCCTATTACCTCCGGCAACCCACTACCGATGTGGGATATCGTTTTAAGGGTTTTTGGGGTAGATGGTTTCAAATATTATATTATTAAAATTTCATAAACAATTATTTCCACGTACAGAATTCTTTCGTTGTGAGAAACTTAGATAAAAAATCTGTATGTGTAAGTAGTGATTACTTGGGCAGCGATTTTTATTATTAATAGAGCAATAACACAGCCCCACAAAAAAAAGTTCAAAGCAGCGAACCAGATCCATGTATCCCCATGTATTTTCGTTCGGTGAGTCCGAATCCGGGGTCAAAAAAATCGTGCACCCCAAAATCATTAGCTAGAGCCAAAAAAACACCCCTGAAATGGGATAAAAAGAAAATTAAGCTACGAGAATAGTTGTTACTTCTTAATCAATCGAATTATAAAAATGAAGGTTAAACAGCAGCGTACATACAATAGATATGAAACACACCGCCAGTGACGGGCGAAAACTAGCACCCATATATAAAAAAATCGATTCAAAACAGCAATGACTGCTGAAAAAGCTCGAAATGTTTAAGTTTTGTTAAAGTGTTAAGAAGCTACATCAGGTCCAACGCAGTCCCTATAGGGTTGAGAACATCTACCTTTAAGTTCAAAGGACACGAGAAAAACAAGAAACAACGTAAAATCCAACAGGATTTCTATTTTCATGGATACTATGATTGGCTGAAATTGCGTAGTACTCTAAAATAGAACCAGAAACTTACGTACCATCAACATCCTACACTGTCAACCCTCAGAGGGTGTGAAAACTATACCCTATGTAAGATTTAACTATAAAAACTTACTGTGACTTCTATAAAAATTCGAGACACCTGCGTTGTGTGGAAGAGAGAAGAAACTAGACTATGTTCGACGATGTGCTTGAAAACCACCCTCACGGGGTTTCGAGATACTACCCCTATATCTGTAGGATACTGAAAGAACAGAAAGAAACTAACCAGATTTATATTTTTATGGATGCTATGATTGGCACAAATCGTGCTGCACACTTACAGTTTGAAACTCATGTCCTATAAATGTTATTAAGTAACACCCCCAGAAATGATGTAAACTACCGTAATTCAAGATGTAACGAAAAAGCTATACTGTTACTTATTCGTTTCATTTCCATAGTTTTTTTTATAGGCGTTTCTCAACCCCGTGGGGTGGTTATCAAGCACAGCGTCGAACATAGTCTAGTTTCTTCTCTCTTACACACAACGCAGGTGTTTCGAATTTTTATAGAAGTCACTGTAAATTTTTATAATCATAGTAATAGGGGGTAGTTTTCACACCCTCTGAGGGTTAACACTGTAGAATGTTGATGGTACGTAAGTTTCTAGTTCTATTTTAGAGTACTACGCAATTTCAGCCAATCATAGCATCCATGAAAATAGAAATCCTGTTGCATTTTACGTTTTTTCTTGTTTTTCTCGTATCCTTTAAACTTGGAGGTGGTTGTTCTCAACTCTATAGGGGCAGTTTATGAAGATTACGTCGGACCTGATGCAGTTTCTTATCACTTTAACAAAACTTAGACATTTTGAGCTTTTTCAGCAGTCATTGCTGATTTGGATCGATTTTTTTATATATGGGGGCTAATTTTCGCCCCTTCCTGGGGGTGTGTATCATATCTATTGTATGTACGCTGCTGTTTAACCTTAATTTGTATAATTTGATTGATTCTCGTAGCTTAATATTATTTTTACCCCATTTGGCTCTAGCTAATGATTTTGGGGGTGTACGAGTTTTTTTGACCCCGGATTCGGATTCAGCGACCAAAAATACATAGGAACACATGGGTCTGGTTCGCTGCTTTGAACTTTTTTTTTTTTTGTGGGGCTGTGTAATATTATTTAGGAAAAATATATTTATTCACCATGAACTGAAAGTACAAACATTTTTCTTATTATTATTTTAATTTTAACCCACAACCACAACATAAGGTATTATAATAACCTGCAACGATCGGCTCTTACGAAACACAATAAGGTCTAACGGCAAAAAAATGGAAAAAATTACAGGTTTTTAGAAAAAATCAAAATATCTTATAAAATAAGAGAGATATCAAAAATTTGAGAAATTGCTTTTTTCCCCACAAGCAAGTAAATAAAAAAATGCGCGTGTCAAAAAAATATAAAACAGTTTTTGTGGAATCTCGAAAATTATAATGTTTGGTAAAAGACACACACAGCTCTTTCACACGCTCTAGATAGTAACATGCTTCAAAATAAAGGAATCGGGCAAAACTCGGTGTTTCACAAATAAATTATCTCCTAACTCCTGAAAAACTGTACATTGATATAGATTCTCGTTTTCAGTAAATTCAACCTAAATATTCGCTTGGTCCGTTTCAGTTGGCCACCAGTTTAGATAATAATTATTTATAATGAAACAAAAATCAAAAGGGAAACTAAATAGAAACTAAAAATTTTAGAGCCATTATTTAATACAGGCCTCTGTAACGAACTGAATTGATTGAATTTCCTATACAGGATAGGTGACTCTAACTCTAAAATAAGATACTTCACTAAATTATGATGCTTAGAAAATGTTGCTATATAACCATAATTTTGAATTTTCATATATTTCCACAGGAAGCTTTCCCAAGAGTGTAGTAGTTAAGTTATCGTTATTTCCGGAATAATGCCGGATACCGAAATATTATTAATCTGCTTAGAGTGTCTGCTTCATTTCGTTCTTTGGTTTCCTATAAATCTTTCGAAATATGATATACTAGTTTTGGTATATCTATTTAACCTACAACCACAAACTAACTTAGATATGTAATTGAAACATAATGCTATTATTATTCTACAATTTATGTTCAAATTTATTTCAGCTAAAGAGAAACATATTGACTCGATGATTTTAAATTAGAAATTGCATTTTTTTCACCTGTTCTAAATAAAAGAAACCCTTTCTGTGAATTTAAAGATTCATTTTAATGCTTAATATCGATTCTTTTAGTTTTAATACAGAAAAACGTTGCCTAAGGAAATACTACTTTTACATCCAGATTTCCTGTCCAAGTCTCTTATAACGAAAAAAAAAATGGTACTGTATTTGCACTCCACTATGTGGACGTTCATAAAATATTTAGTCCAATAGATAAGCCGGAAAATGTGGAAAAGTGGTGGAACAGTACCGATTTGAAAAATTCCTTTTTTTACGTGTTCCCTAGACCCAAAGGAACATTCATCAGTATTGACCCCTGCATTACTTCCGAAAATGAGAAAGTTAGGGGGGTTTGAAGTGCCCCAAAAAGTAGCTGTCATGAAAAATTTTTAAAATTAATATTTCGCCTCGGAAATGGGCTCTAGAAGGTTTTTTGGGTCGCTAGTCACGGATCCGAGGTCCAAATTGAGGAATTCTATATTCCAGTATTGATTTTGTGCTATTTTTTAATGAAAATTCCACTTTTTCGGGCGGAAATTTAAATGACAATTCCATATTCCAGACTGGAATATGTGCCATGGAAAACTCCATTTTTTCATAAAAAAATTAATATTACCGTTTCTCCACGAAAATATGCTCTAGGGGTTTTTTTGGTAGCTGATCATGATTTTGAGGTCCAAATTTAAAATTTTCATATTCCAGACTGGAAAATTCCATTTTTTTCAGAAAAAAATTAAATATCAACGTTCTTCGACGAAAATGTGCTCTAGAGGGTTCTTTTGGTCGCTGATCATGATATTAAGGTCCAAATTTAAGAATTCTATACTCCAGACTGGAATACGTGCCATGGAAAATTCCATTTTTTGTGGATGCTATAATGTGTGACTGCCAAACTGGATGCGGAGTAGTTGTCGTAAGAATGGCGTATATTGCTCTCAAACTTGTAAATTTTGTCACGGAAACAACTGCAATAAGCGGGGCACCTGGAGCTGCAGACGTAACGGAAAATGAATCGATTTGTACGGTTGAAGTATCGGATGAACAGGAAGATTAAAGTGACACTGAAGAAGGACCAACAAATTCCGAATTGCCAGTTCTCGAATATGATTCAGATTATGATTGATGTAAATGGTGTAAATTATATAAAAAACAATGATAAATTAATGACTTTTTTATCACACAGAATACCACCTTTTGTACCAACACAATAAATGTTATATTTTTATAAAAATTGTTATCTTTTAATCACTTACCTCACTTGAAAGAAGAAAAAATGTGCATGCGTTCCTCCAGTGTTTATAAAATTGACATGTATATTAATTTGAAATAATTGTAATATGCATAATGATTTTTTTCTACAAAGTGAAATTCGACACGAAAAATGGCACAAATTGCAGTACGGAATATGGAATTCTTGAATTTGGACCTCAAAATCATGATCAGTGACCCAAAAAACCTCCAAAAGCACACTTCCGCAGCACAATATTCATATTTAAATTTCCGCCCGAAAAAGTGGAATTTTCATAAATAAATGGCACGAATTCCATACTGGAATATGGAATTCCCCAATCGTGATCAGTGACCCAAAAAACCCCCTAGAGCCCATTTCCGAGGCGAAATATTAATTTTATAAATTTCTTTATAACAGCTACTTTTTGGGGCACTTCAAACCCCCCTAACTTTCTCATTTTCGGAGGTAATGCAGGAGTCAATGCTGATGAATGTTCATGGGGGTCTAGGGAACACGTGAAAAAAGGAATTTTTCAAATCGGTGCTGTTCCACCACTTTTCCACATTTTACACTTTTCAGGCTTACTTCTGGGGGTGCTATTCTCGAATTTATTCGCATACGGAACTAAGCGACTTTTGCATATTACTTCCACATCCAGTGGAAGCATAGTAACGACAAAAAAATTTTAAAAAAATTTTATTGTTGAAATAGGCTTAGAATGTCATGAAACGTCGAGATTTTAAGTTTGAGCAAAAAAAAATTCTGTCTGTCGGTCTGTCTGTAACTTTTTTTGTGCGCACGTTTACTCTGGAACCGTTTGAGATATTGACTTGAGATTTGGTACACATATGTACTTTAACGAGATCTAGAACTAAATTATATTTTCATCTTGTTCCGTCAAAGGGTTGGGGGTAAATTGGGGGTAAATTTAGGGTAAAAAGGTAAATCAAGCAGGTAAGAGTCTATAAAATTGGTATTTAGTATACACAAGAGAAGCTAAGGTCTCAAAAAAAATTTTGGCATTAGCCACCCCCATTACCACCCCCACCCATTACACAGCCACACAAAATAAAAAAAAGTTCAGACCCAGAAACTAGACCTACCAATCTTCATGTATTTTGACCTCCTGAATTCGATGCCGCTATCAGAATTTAATTTTATCGTGTCATTTTTTTTATAAATCGCGTGGTTTTTTCGCATTTTATCTGTGGTGGTACCAAAAAATGGATCAAATTGACAAGATATCGAAAGATTTTATCAAGAAAACGTGCTTAGAATCCAACAGAGACGAAATTTAAAAATAAAAAGATACCTAATGGTACGGGTAAAAATTTGTGTTTTTATTTCTTTCTCAGAACTGGTTCCGAATTGATTTGTGGAGTCCTCGTTGAATTCTAAGCACTTCTTCTGTATAAAATTTTTCGATATCTTGCCAGTTTGACTCATTTTTCGGTACCACCACAGATAAAATGCTAAAAACGAGTGATTTACAAAAAAATGACACGATAAAATTAAATTCTGATGGCGACATCGAATTCAGGAGGTCAAAATACATAAAGATTGGTAGGTCTAGTTTCTGGGTGTGAACTTTTTTTTATTTTGTGTGGCTGTGTTATTAAAGGGGGTTAAGAAAAATGTGATTTAGTGTGTGTACAAGAACCAGAAACCTCAAAATATTTTTTTTCTTCATCCACCCCCACTACCACCCCGACCCCACTACCGATGTGGGGTATCGTTTTGTGGGTTTTTGGGCTAGAGGACTTCAAATATTATATTATTAAAGTTCCATAAACAATTATTTCCACATACAAAATTTTTTCGTTGTGAGTGACTTGGACAGAAAATCTGGATGTGGAAGTAGTGATTCCTTGGGCAGCGGTTTTTTAACATGTGTGCATTTTTGAACTGCCGGATCGTATTCGCGCACGGATTTTTCCGTGTGATTACATCGGATGATCTGCGGGTAATCGAATTATGATTTCCGTATATGAAATGATTGGTGACAGACATTTCTGTTGACCTTAATTTTTAACATAACATAAACACACCACAGATAGTAGACAACCCCCAAATCCAAAGCCAAGGCTGTCCGGAAGGGGGTTACACATTCGGAAAAACGCAGACATACATCCACACCCACGGGTGTTGTCAATACCGGGGCTGGGGGTCGAACCCAGAGCGCGGTAGCGAGTCGATCAGCATATTCGCCACTCAATACGCCTTAACCGATTGAGCTACCGTGCCGGTAGAGGAGGATTTAACCGCACAAACTACCTAGAGGCCTTACTAAGCAATATTTTGTGTACTAAGAAGCGACTTTATAAATATTGTGATGGCTCTAAATGAAGAAGATTATTTGGGTGGACTTGCAGCATTAGAAGAAGCTGAAATATGAGCACAGAATGTAAGAAATTTACTATTAAAATTGCCTAGGCGCTTTAGACGGGTGTAACTAATATTTTAAATGCCATACCAGGCGTAAAAATGATTAGTGAAAGTCAGCATTATTTCCTCAAGAATTAAGTACCTTAGATACATAAGGGTCCAAGTCTATTTTTGACGCAGTAAAGCTATAAACACTGTTGACTTTATCAGCATCGTCTAAACCAGGTAGTGTTATTAGAGCTAATATGTCAAAAAATTGACTTGGACCCTTATGTATCTGAGGTACTTAATTCTTGAGGAGATAATGATGACTTTCACTAATCATCTTACTTTAGGCCACTGCTTCCACTCTTTATTAACACCGGGCATGGCATTTAAAATGTTGGTTACCTCCATCCAAAGCACCTGGGCAATTTTAAATGTAAATTGTACGCGAAACGTTCTATTTTTTAGCTTGGATGTGTTTCTATGGACTCAACCAGCATCCTCTTCTGCTCAACAGTTATATTACCAATACGTTTATTGCTCTGAATTATGTAGACATTTAATGTCACAATCTACATAAATCTGAACTAAACTTAATGTCAAATGTGATATTTGTTCATATATTTGTTTATAAATAGGGTGCTTAGTTTCATTAACATGTACACTCTGTTTAAAGTACTTTCCATGAGAATATTATAGACTGTGGGATAGTGACAGATTTTTTTAAATGTTTGGTTCCTATCTGGCCTTTTGGGAGCCCTTTGTGCCTGATTTGTACTAACCATTTTCGTGTTTATCAAACGGTTATCCAGGGCCCCTCAACGGAAAACAGAAAAGAAAATTTCATGAAAATGAGCAATTTCAAACGTTTTGTTCCTATCTGGCGTCAAGTTAGACTTACGTTTTAAAGAAAAACATTCGACGGAAGCTTATCGCCAGACAAATTCCGTGGGCCGGAAGGCCCGAAATTTCAATCCGAAGTTGTAAGAAAAATGGTCAAAATCAAACGATTTGGTGCTTATCTGGGAATTGTATATATAGGTAAATAGATTATAATTATCGCGATATAACAAACGCCAGACAAATTCCGAGGGCCCAACAGTGAAAAAATTATTGTTCAAGTTGTCAACTATTCCGCGAAAATCAAACGATTTACATTCGTCTGGCATTTGTTTTTTGTTAATATTAGGCAATAAGTAGTTTCAATTTAAGATTCCCAGACGAATTGGCTGGGTCCCCTGGGTAGCCAGACAAAAAGAAAAGCGCGAAAAAATGCCATTTTTCAAACGATTTATTCCTGTCTGGCATTTGGATTTTAAAAAGATAGGTTAATAAATAAGCCATATTTCTAGTCCCAGATAAAAAGCTTGGGCCCAGACGTAGATATGTTGAGCGAAATTATCGAAAAATCGAAAAACAGTCGTGTAAAAATCGATGCATTTTCAAACGATTTACACTCGTCTGGGTTTTGTTCTTTTTTTTTAAAGATATGTTAATAAACAAACCATATTTCAAGTGTCAGACAAAAATCTGGGGCACAGCTGTAGATATATCGCAAATTTTGAGGTTCTACAGTTGGCAACTTTTTAATCTTGGCTCCTACGCCAAAAGACTACTCTAGCTAATTTAAATAGAATAAAATTTGCTAAAACTCTTTTTTTAATTTTTTGAATACCAACAAAAATGAAGGAATTAGAGAGGGGCGGGATTTGGGACTTTTTTTTTCCGGTAAAATTTCTCCATTTTGTGATTAATTGAAATCGATCTCATATATGATGTTCACTTAATATCATGTACTACTTTGACGCTCCGTTAATTTCGGTCCTTCGAAACAAAGGTTTCTGAAAAAAAATATTTTTTTTTAAATTCACATACACTATAGGAAAACGTGTAATTTCCTACATTTCCTCGAATATCTCGATAATTATTGTTTTTTTCCAAAAATTTGTAGATAGCTTATGTAAAGAGCAAAAGACCAAATATGTGGACGTCTCAAAGCCGCTCGGCTAAAGTACAACATCTGTGGGACCCCACGCGAGACTAGTTTCTCGATCTGACGTCACAGTGCTTTTCGTGAGGAGTAGCGAGGATTTCAACTTTAATTATTTATTGCAAAGTAAGTACTGCGATTTAAGAGCTGATATTCAGTGTGGCGTGTTTTTATACATAAACAAACACTTTAATGAAATAAAAAAATGGGCAAGTTCCCCATTAGCAAACGATAAATAAAAACCACTCCGGGACAAGCGGGGAGTATAAAAAGCAGCGTTGCTCGCAAGCAATACATACCACATATGTTTCTACCATATCGCATCTTACGTGTATTATGTCGCGTGAATTAAAATGAGAGAAGAAATCACTTTTGGGTGGTTGACTACCTACGCCAAGGGAGAATGAAACAGGTACGGACTTACGAGGACTCTCAGTTTCAGATATGGTGTAGTGCAGAGTTGTAAATTATATATTAATATGTAATAATCTATATTTGTCTTTTTGCTAGTAAATAACTTATTTGTTGTAAATATTATTTGATCGAGGGATTATGAATGTGAAAGTGACAGTTATATTGATTCCAGTGATAAAGAAAATCAAATTCCAAATGAGTTTCAAGTGAGACAAAAACGGCATTTCAAGGGCGGATCTGGACCTTGAGCTTGGGAGGGGGGTAACATAGCCGCGTGTTGAAAATATGGTTTTCCTCGAAAATTAAAATTGATGAGCGGGGGGGAGGGGGAGAAAATCTCAAAAAAAAATTATAAACACAACTAAATAGAATATATATTCAAAAATATAAAATAAAATAATAAAAATTATGAAATTTTAAAATGAAAGTTGATTGTTTCCGCGCATGCGGCATTTAAGTAGTGACGCGAAACAAATTTGTTTAAATGTGTATAATAATAGTCTTTTACAATAACAAGCTAATGAAATGCCAGACGAGTGTGAATCGTTTGAAAATGCATCGATATTTACACGACTGTTTTTTGATTTTTCGATATTTTCACTCAACATATCTACGGCTGGGCCCAAGCTTTTTGTCTGGGACTTGAAATGTGGTTTATTTATTACCATATATTTTTAAAATTCAAATGCCAGACAGGAATAAATCATTTAAAAAAATGGCTTTTTTCGTGCACTTCTTTTAAGATTTAAAATATGTTTGGCTCACGCTTTTTGTCTGGGACTTGAAATATGGTTTATTTATTACCATATCTTTTTAAAATCCAAATGCCAGACAGGAATAAATCGTTTGAAAAAATGTTTTTTTTCTCGTGCACTTCTTTTAAAATTTAAAATATGTTTGGCCCACGCTTTTTGTCTGGGACTTGAAATATGGTATTTATTTTTTACCATATCTTTTTAAAATCCAAATGCCAGACGGGAATAAATCGTTTGAAAAAATGGCTATTTTTCGTGCACTTCTTTTAAGATTTAAAATATGTTTGGTCCACTAAAAATGTCTGTGAATGATACAATACATTTTCGTTTTGATTAATTTTTACAAAAAAAAATTAATTTCACATGAGAACCAATCGTTTGATTTTCGCGGAATAGTTGACAACTTGAACAATAATTTTATTTACTTATATATACAATTCCCAGATAAGAACCAAATCGTTTGATGTTGACAATTTTTCTTACAACTTCGGATTGAAATTTCGGGCCTTCCGGCCCACGGAATTTGTTTGGCGATAAGCTTTCGTCGGATGTTTTTCTTTAAAACGTAAGTCTAACTTGACGCCAGATAGCAACAAAACGTTTGAAATTGCTCATATTCATGAAATTTTCTTTTCTGTTTTCCGCTGAGGGGCCCTGGATAACTGTTTGATAAACATAAAAAATGGTTAGTACAAATCAGGCACAAAAGGCCAGATAGGAACCAAACGTTTAAAAAAATCATTCACTATCCCAAGGTCTATTAATATCGCACGAAAAGTTCAAATGGCATGGTTTCGAGAATTCGTTGTTTTATTCGTACACGGAAAATATTCTTGTGCGATCTATCGTGCACGGATATATTCGATTAAACTCGAGAATAGCACCCCTGGACTAATTAATACCTAATATAACATTTAAAATCGTCTACCTCAAAAATGTATAACAGGATATGCCACATCAGCAGTGAGGTGGGATGGGGGTGGTAGTGGAAAGGAAGGCAGTAGTATTTGGAGCCTTTGGTTCTTGTACACCTACTAAATCACAATTTAATTTTTTACCTCCTCTAATGATAGGGTGGGGATCGTAATGGGGGTTATAGTGAGGGTGGTTGATGTTTGACACCTTGACTTCTCGTACACATATTAAATCCAAAGTTTTTGGACTCTCACTTGCCTGCTTTACCTATTAACCGCTATTTACTCCCCACTCTTCAACGGAATAAGGTCAAAATATAATCTAGCTTCTGATCCCATTATAGAACATAAGTGTAAGTAGTATTATTATGAGAAGATGCTCGACGCGCAACCAATGTGCGAGAACTATTTTTGCCAATGGAATAACGTCATCTGATGTATAAGGATATGTAACTGCAATACATTTTTCGTCGTCGAGGAGCTGTGCAACGTAGGTAAATTAAAACATGCCGAACTTTGGTGTTTATATAAGTAACACAGCTCCCCGGCAGCGAAAAAAAATGAAAACATTTTGCACTGAAAGTAGGGTTATATATCACTTAATTTAATCCCCGCCTGCAAACACAACTCTACCACAAGCTACTGGTACCATTGGTCTCGACTTAAAATATGAAGCAATTCAAGGATTTTTAGGGAACAAAAAAAGCGATAACTATGACGCAATGGTAAAACAACTTCTGAGGCATTACAAGGAAATGGGGGTCACAATATTGCTTAAAATAGACTTCACTACACATTTTTGAGTTGAATCTTGGGTGAAAAGTAAGAAATTTCACCGAAATATGTGTGCCATGGAGCAAGGTCATCAGGATAAATGGAACGCCGGCATTATGGGAAATTATTGTTGGTTCCTTCAGAGAATAACTGGCAGAAATAAATACAAACAAATTAAAAACGTGGGTACTCTTCGCCAATTTACTGAGCTTTTTATATAATTGTTACACGTTCTATAGGATACTCTTCGAAGTTTTTTTTATAAAAAATTTTAGTTTTTGGACATACTAAATTTTGTGATACCAAATTTGTTTTGGAAAAAATATATGGAAAAAAAAATTAAAAAAAAACATCCAACCTGACTAGGATTCGAACACATGATCTTTGGATTGCAAATCAAAACTTTAGCCACTGGATCATCAGAGTTCACTACGAAAATTGAATGTCTGTAATATATATCTTTCGATAATCATATTTCAACGCATTAGACATTATTATATAATATATATTAATAAAATGCATAAACAAAAAAATATATATTATAGAGAGATAACATTTCGCAAGATTTCTAGTTAAGTGCAAGCGACAAAAATTAAGACATTTTTTTTTTAAATTAAATGATTAAAAACTTTCTTATTTACTGATTGATTCTCTTTAAAAACAATAGGGTACTTCCTCTAGCTAACACTAACTTACTTTCCAAATTTCGGACTTTTCTTTCTTAAGTTATCTTGCTTACAAGAAACGACCGACGGACAGACGGACGGAGAGACGGACATTTTGAAAATTGTTCAGAATTCGTTCACTAACACAATGATATGAACATTTTTTCTCTACTAGCGATATTTCAGGTTTTAGAACTGTGCCGATCAAATGCAATATACTCTTCGTTTTTGCGAAAAGTGTAATAAAACGACACAGTAATAAATGTTTTCAATTTTTTTTTAAAGATTAAAATATTTTTTGTTAATATATTACCTACATCATTTAAGTTAAGTTTAAGTTATGTTATTTTTATTGCATATCTTGTATAACAATAAAAAATAAATATAATAAATATTAATTTTGACACGTGAAATTGTTTCTAATAATATATCTTGTGGTACATGAAGCAGTAACTCGAAAATTTGATGTGATAAAAAACTGTTGCTTGCATATCTGAATTTACACTTATAAATAAAGACATCACGCAATTGCACATCCGTTACTAATGCAGTACAAATGCATCAATATACTTATTTCATTATTTAAAAAAAAATAAATTATTTTTGTTTATGTATGACAGCATAAATGATACTCTTTTAAATTCATACCAGAGCAGAGATGTAATAATTGAAGTGACATTTTAATCTGCGTTCACTGAGCAAAAAACCTGTCAATATGTTTGTGAATTAATGATGTGTAAAGAACATAAAAATATATTTGGTTTAATATTTTACAATGGCAGGCGAAAATTGATGACTGGTGGGGACATGTGTATTGACTAATGGCCAACTAGCATATGATAACGCCTGCATATGAACCACATGGAACAATTTTACGGCTGTCGCTTCCAATAATTTATGGTAGCTTTAAAAAAATTCGTATTTTTGCGTTACATTAGGGAAAGTTGAAATTTTCAATAACATGCTGATATTGATATCATTTCCTCACACACCGAAACGCAGGTACTACATATCATGTGTCTTATTAACCGGTTTGACATTATATTTAAATTATAGACAGAAGAATTGACTAGACGCAGTCTTCTTGTTCATGACGTTTTGACAGACTTTTGTAATCCATATTCTAGTTAACCTCTCATTTCTGTATGATACGCTTAACAGCACTGAACTTCCAAACGTTGAAAAATAAACGAAAATTGAAAAGTAAGTCGTTTATTGATACATTATGCACACATTAATGCGAATTTAAAGGTTTGTTATCAATTGCACAACAAACTGTGAATGCAAAATACTTTTTCGAATTTTGAAATTTCTTTTAATGAGACGTAATATGGATGCAATTTTTTGCATACATATTATGACTGCCTAAAGGATACAGAAAATATTTATTTCATCTTGAGTTGAAGTTGCAAAAAAAATGTTTTTCAAAATAATTCGGCAACGCTCGATCCTACGAGAAAAATGTTGGAGAGGACAAAATTTTGTATATTTTTTGTATACACATTTTTATTGTAAGTCTAATAATGTTTAAAGAGATACATCGTCAGAAAGATCGATTTAAGAAAAAAATATATATAATGTACGTTAACAACATAACATATTTTATATTATTTATATTATTAGAATAAAGATCTACTTGTATCGAAACTAAAAAAATATGAAATTGACGGGATAGTATTAGTGGCTTGCAAAAATAAAACTGACTATAAAACATGGAATACCTCAAAGGTCGATACTTGCTCCTATACTATTTTTGCAATACGAACACACTATTTTTACCTATTGATTGGCCTTGGATAATTTAAAAAATCAATTTTAGTATTTGCCTAGATCAAGTCAGGGGTAATATATGATTTAAGAACATTTTATAATTATTATTATTATTATTGTGGAGCTCGAAGCTCCGTTACAGACGAATGGACATACTGTTGAAAGAAATTAATATGGTTCCATTTGAACTTGTTCTGGTCTTCTTCTTATTCACAATGTATGGCAGACCTCCTGATTGACCTCCTTTTACTCTATGGCAGGTTGGACAATATTACGTAATTTGTCAGCGCGTACAGCCTCATCCAAATTCATTCCCATCAGTTCCTTAAGTGACATTAGCTATCATGCGGTCTATATTTCCTTGAACTGTCAATTATTCTACTTTTTCATCTCTTCGGTTGGAAGAGGATTTATAATCCAATCAATGGGGGATTTTTTCCTGCAAAAGGTGGAGTAGTTATGATTTTGATATATGTTGTTTAAGTCGAGGCCCTGATGAAAATACAAGTTTTCGACCTTGTGGGAATGGGAGCACTAAAAAATATGAACGATCTCATTTAATTCATTCATTGCCGATCCAGATGATCCTTCAGTACTCATTGTGACTGTGTTACTAGTCTAGACAAAATTTGTTGACTACCTAGTCTTTCCTTTCAATCTTTTAGCAGTATACGGTGGCTATGTTATGAATTTTATGAAAAACACTACATAAATTAAACAATGAAGGACTGAAGTACTGTGAACTAGTTGAAATATGTAAAAAGGTGAACACAATTTCTTCCAGTGTTGACCTGTTGCCTATGAGATACCTATAGATTGAACTATACAAACCATTGTACCTAATTTGTGCAAGAACATTTTGTTATCATGTCTTATTAATGTTATAGAATATATCTAACATGTACTTTATTATTTTCATGTAGGTTAATTAGTAACTATCTCTTGTATTTTATTAAATATATTCACTTTATCACTTTTTTTTATTATAAATTTTATTTATCAGTCCTATTATCGTTAGCAGTAAATTGATATAGTCGATTATACATGTATCTAACTGAAAGTAAAAAATATGGATAGCCGCGATTAAAAGGGATGATCTAACACCTTCCATCGCTTTTACATCTCGATTTTCCAACATTAACTTTTTGAAATAACCAATCTGCATAATTAAATAAAGTTTATTACTTGAAAACAATCAAAAACGCCTTGCCACAATCCACAAAAAACACTATATTGTTAAAATTTCAAGATACTTAGCCAGGCCAACGGAAAAACACAAACTGTTTTGACAAAGGTTTAACGACTGTCAACAGATGTTTGACCGCCACGCCAAGTTGAAAGTCACGTGGTTTGGATTAATAAAAAATAGACTGCTAATTACAGGTTAGATTTCCAACCTACAAAAAGAGTCCTATTTTATTAGGACAAAGTATTTAGAACTTCATAAATATTACACTGTACTAGATTTTAGTTGAAAGTACGGGAACCAGGCAGAAATTTTAATAATAGCTACGTAATATTCTTAAATCTTAAGAAATATATATTTTCCAGGTTAGTTGTGACGTCACGTACCATAACCTATAAATCAACATTCATAAAGGTTACTAACCCAAATATTTTTGATAGATGGCAAAATACATTTTCCCCTAACAATAATACCAATAATATTTTTTGGATGCTGTCATGTGTGCACATATAACGAATTCTTTTTAATTTTTTTAACGGAAACGAAATCGAAAAGGTGCAAGTGTGATATGTCGTTGAAATTGGAATTTTCACTGCTTTCAATGGTTCGATTACAAATTGTAAGTAATCATGAAATAAACAACTTGTTGTGCCAAAATGGCACTGAACGTGTTCCGATTTTAACCAAAACCTTTTCAGATCTTTTGGAGCACTGAAGAAACCCTCATGCAAAGTTTCATCCAAATCCGTTTAATAGCTTCGCCGCTATCGTGCTAACATACGCACACACATACACACACATACACACACACAGATATTTTTTGGGTTCCTTGGACCTCAAAACGTAAAGATTTGATATTATCTCAATTTTCGATTTTGGACTAAATGTAGTAACCTGTGGGGAGGTTAAAATTGTATCATATAATGTATGTTTACAACATAACATATTTTATTTTATTTATATTATTATAATAAAGATCTACTTGTATTGAAACTAAAAAAGATGAAATTGACGGGACAGTATTGCAGTGGCTGGCTTACATCATACCTCCAAAATAGGAAACAAATTATTAAATTTAATGATGACTGTTATTCAGAAGAATTGGCTATAAAACATGGAATACCTCTAGGGTCGATACTTCCTCTTATTCTCTTTTTATTATTTTGATATACCTAATTCAACATTTTTTAATGATCTTATTGGTATGTACAAATTTCAAATTATAAAATTTTATGTCGAGACATAATTTGAAATTTGGCTACAAAATTTTAAATTCCTTACAAAATCCTTACACACATTTAATTCTTACACAATTGCTTATATGTTCAAAATAGTTAAAAATGTAAGTAATTACTAGAAAATTGAAAACACTACTCACTAAGCCTGCGCGTATTAAAGCAGGACCGTGCGCGCGAGGCAGGGAATGCTATTGTGCTGCATTCTCTAAAGAGGGAGGAAAGGGACTCCTTTTCGACCATTACAAAAGAAACAAAAAATACGAGGGACGGTCTATACCTAGTCTAGAAAAAATCTACTACAAAAAACTACAATGAAACTTAAAATTTGTTCCACCGTGGCCGTAATAAAATGTGTATATAACAATAAAAATCACTGAAATTTGAAATAGTTTCCCTGTACATATTTGGCAATTGCAGTTCGTGATATGTAAACATGTATCTGCGCTAGTAAACCACGCCTTGTCGTAGATCAACGCAGGGCATTGGTATTCGTTGATAATAATAATAAGAATAATAATAATTAGCTTTATTCATCTCTTTACCATATAAACTACATGGATAAGACAAGTCAAACATGCCCTTGCATGGGCTTACAATGATAACATATATACCTAGTAAGAAGATATAAATAAAATAAGTAAAATATATATGTATACACATTTTTAAGTTTAGTCAATAAATAAATTTAAAATTACACAAAACAGACAAAAAGATGTGAAGAACATTAGAAAGTTCGAATAAAATCACAAAATTCATTAATTGTATAAAAAGTCTGACACAGTAAAAGTTTCTTAGGTTTATTTTTAAAAATAACGTGATACCACCACCGCTTTGTATTTATTATTTATTTAATTTTTTATATATTTAGATTTTTTGAAAAATAAAATCGTTAAGCTTCATTTTTCCACCTCTGTATCTCGTTACATATTAGACTTACAATAAAAATTTATACAGGAAAAATGTAGGATCGAGCGTTGCTGAATTATTTGAAAAAACAATTTTTTGCACCTTTAAATCAAGATGGCGGCTCGCGCCTCCCCCCCTCCCTTATAAGGTCGAAAATTTGTATTTTCCATCAGGGTCTCGACTTAAATAACATATATCAAAATCAGTTGTCGAGTTGTTCCATTCGGTTTACTACCTCATAATCACGTATCATTAACGTATCTGGGCGGTTTTCTCAATCTACAATCATAGTTTTCGTTTTGTTGTAATTGGCGTTTGAATCACACCTCTAGTTTATTGTTTGAAAGTTGTACCGTTCAAATACATCTGAAAATGATTTTGGCCCAGTTATAAAAATAGTAAAATATTGTATATAACTCTCAATAGCTAAGATTTATCCTGATGTTAATTACTATTGGAAGGATAAAATGACTTTAACACTAAAAGTGGCAAAATAGAGTAATGTTCTTCTTAACAGCTTCGAGAGTGAACATAAGATTTGTAAATCCGTTGACTACTCATCTTAGATTGAATATGGCCAGTCCTATAATGTTACTATAAAACTGAAAACCTGCTAAACTTTACACAGGATTCAGATCAGAACCTTTACCAAAAGGTTGCAGAAACAGCCCTCCCTACTGTATGTATATAGGGGAAATTCGCCTACATCTTTATATTGCCACACATCTGACCAAACTTTGGAATTTAAAAGCCTTCTAGTCTTTATCAAAATGTATTGTTTATGATAATTAATAAATTTTAGGGCCAGTCTTTGGAGAAAATCGGTGTTGATCTGAGAAGGGACTGTCTTTCAATGGGTATTTTCATGTGACAAGGGTCAATACATTGGCTTCATTATACCGGCACCAGAGAAGAAATCAGCTAATATTGTCTGCAAATAAGCACTAGCTAGTACAAATATTTTATTTATTTCATACTTGCATCTTTTAGCTATTTGTTTAAAATATTTTTTCTTCAATCCCGTTTAACCTTTTGTTTAACTTTCTACAATTTTTATTCATTTTATTCAAAATAAAATAAATAAAATTATTATACTATTTTGGAAACATCTTTTTACCGCATTGGGTTACGTAGGATGCACAAAAAATAGTCCGCTACTGAACCTTTTGTTGTCAGTCTCATCATTTTATTTCATTTAATGTATTCTGTATTCTTCTTTACCACAAAACTCTCCCATAAACCAATTGCAGCAGTTATTTTAGCGAAGCTTACTTTAGAATTGGATAAACAAAAACACGATCTTAAGTAGCGACACACTAATTGAAACTTAAAATGTGTCTATTTTTGGTCAAGGAATGGCAATGTAAATCAAATAAACCTGCACAATTTAGTAGGTTAAATGTCAATAAAGCTTGAAACTCTCGTAAATGGAATTTTAAAGACTATCTTTATGCTCCTAGAAGTATATTAAATTAACTACTGGAACCGCATTGAAGTACTTGCGAAGAGTGGAATGATCCAAACTAAAATAATCCATTATTATTCTAAGAGTAATATTGGCTAGATAGTCACAAAAGGGTAATAATATTTAATTGTCTGCCAAGTTGGCAAGCATTCCAACTATTTTAAATAAGACAGAACCAAATAGTATAATCCTCTATAATTTGTCTTATTTATGTGGCGTAAAATTTTATTTCACAAAAGCTTAAACAAATTTAAAATAAACAAACATCAAACAAAACTCTCTGAATGATCTGGGAATGAGGGATTGAGAACGTGTTTGAATTTACTGAAAATACTAGGAATTACTATTTATGTTTCGAACCATGTTTTCAATAGTTTTGAATGTAACGGCTCAATACCAGCAAATAATTAGGGTTGGCAATTTATTGTGTAATATTTCTGGAGACGTTGCATTTACTAAATTGATTTCATAACTTTGAATAACGTTTTCTTCTTCTTTGGAATCATTACTTACTATCTGTATTTACTGGAGCGGATCTGTGAGAAAAATAAGAGTTTTGAAACCAACTTTTTAAAATTCTCTTTTTTATAATTCGGTTATACCAGTTCTCCTTTATCATGTTATCAAGTTAGTTCAGCTTAACCGCACTAGGTGGGGGAGGAATTCGCATTTAAAATTCGCAAAAACACATTTTTCCACAATAATTTCCTTATTATTGACTTGACGAAAAAAAAGTTGAACCAAAAAGTAAAGATCTCGTGGAAGCACATAATCTGGTTAAAAATTTTTCCAATCGGACGGTAAATTTTCGTGAATTTTTTTTTTAAATACGCGGATTTTTTGCCGTAACATTAGTATACAAATAAGTAACTCCTTAATTTATTCACGAAAAAAGGAGTTAGGTGGATGAGATTTTCTTGAAGTAGGTGAAATAGATAAGAACTGATGGAGCCGGAGGATGGGGGCGGTGGGCCAATTAGGGGAGGGATGGGAGGTAGGGAAAGGAAAATTATTCACTTTTTCCCTGTCGTGCGATTTTGAAAAACCAAAATAGAACTTTTTTTTCGAATAAACAAACTTGTGGGAGGGAAAAAAGCCTTTTCCTTTTTTTTAAATGCGTTTTTGAGTACGAATGAATTTTTTTTACAGGTATGTGAGGATTTTTGTAATCTTTAATTTAAAAAAAAATTATCACAGTCCAAACAATAGGAAGGGAGGGAGGGCATATAATGAGTTTGCGGGAATAAAGAGTTAGGGAAAGGGGATAGGGACTTCGGACCTTGATATTCGGCAATATAGATCTTCTTTCCATCTTAATATTTTATCAATCTACCCTTTATCATATATTAAACTGCCGAAACGGCAGTTTATAAATAAGTTGCGCTATTGCCATAGCGTACCTACACATTGCACAAACCTTAGATTTGGACGAGTACTAAGTTGGCGTTATAACATTAAAAATGCTATTTTCTATCATTTATTTATATAATTAACTAATATATGTTTCATAACAATCTAATATTAAAAACGTAGGCATGATTTTCAAATAGTGACATTATATTAGCAATATTACTGCTTTCGGAAATAGGTTACGGTAGTGTAATAGGTAGAATTTTAGCTTGAAATCCAAGGATCGCAAGTTTGAAACACAGGCAGGTTATTATAGATGTAGTTGCTCTTTCTTACTTTCTTTTTATACTGACAAGTGTTTTATTAAATATATCGTCGATATAAGATTTAAAATGTCCAATAATTAACATTTGCAAAACTAGCAATTTAACCGTGAAGGAGTAGATTTTCAAGAGGGAATATATGCAACAATCATTTAATGATAAAGAGATCATAAAGAACGTAGAAATATAATAGCAATTAATTGCAATACCTGGCCAACAATCACTCATTTGCAATTTTTTCGAAAACTGCTAATGCTAGAAAAAAAGTTTCAAATAAAAAAGTTACGTCTATCTTTTATCTTCATTTCCTCTGGATACACTTGTATCTATTTCGAAAGATAAAAAAGTTTCCCGCATGTTACATTTGAGAATGTAAATTTTCGACATAACTTAGAAAAAAAATAATGCTTTCTAGACCTATTAAAATTTGACCTACATATTAACAGATGTTGTTAACAAATATCTAGTGATAACATGATAAAAATTTGACACCAATCCATTGTGCCGTTTTTGAATTAGAGCGAATTAAACGGAAAAATAATTGTTTTATATATATAGACACCTAAAAAACCGCTGCCCAAGGAATCACTACTTCCACATCCAGATTTTTTATCCAAGTCACTCACAAGGAAACAATTTTGTATGTGGAAATAATTGTTTATGGAATTTTAATAATATAATATTTGAAATCCTCTACCCCAAAAACCCATAAAACGATACCCCACATCGGTAGCGGGATGGGGGTGGTGATAGGGGGTGGTAGTGGGGGTGGATGAAGTAAAAAAACATTTTGAGGTTTCTGGTTCTTGTATACACATTAAATCACAATTTTTTTCATCCCCTTTAATAATGAGGTGGGGGTGGTAATGGAGGTGGCTAATGCCAAAATTTTTTTTGAGACCTTAGCTTCCCTTGTATACACTAAATACCAATTTTATGGACTCTTACCTGCTTGATTTACCTATTTTCCCCAAATTTACCCCAATTTACCCCCCAACCCTTCGACGAAACAAGATGAAAATATAATCTAGTTCTTGATCTCGTTAAAGTACATATGTGTACCAAATTTCAAGTCAATATCTCAAACAGTTCCAGAGTAAACGTGCGCACAAAAAAAGTTACAGACAGACCGACAGACAGAATTTTTTTTTCGCTCAAACTTAAAATCTCGACGTTCCGTGACATTCTAAGCCTATTTGAACAATAAAAATTTAAAAAAAAATTTTTGTCGTTACTATACTTCCACTGGATGTGGAAGTAAAACTAGAGAAATGGGCCGCGAAAACTCGTGACGGTGTTAAATAATTACTTATAATAAGTTTAATATTTAATAAAGACTAATGAAATATTAAGATGGAAAAAAAATTTATATTGACGAATATCAAGGTCCGATGTTCCTATCCCTTTTCCTTAACCCTTTATTCCCGCAAACGCATTATGTCTCCTCCCTCCCTTCCTATTACTTGGATTGCGATATATATTTTTTAGGGTGGTTCTTAAAAACTAACTTTTAAAATTTACCCGGGGCACCTTCTTATTTTGTTCTATGATATAAAAAAAGACTCCCATGTAAATTTCAGATTTTTAAATAATGTTTTAGGGGTCGCTACCAAGTCTTGAATTTTCAAGATAATCGAGAATTTTTGCAAAATTTTTTTCAAAATAAATCAAATGAACATCAAAATGATATTGATCATCAATTGAATTCATAAAATAGGACAGTACATTGTCCCCCACTTTCATCTCAACTTAACTGTATTTTATTAATAACTTTTTCATTTATATTATTTTATATATATAACATGTAATTGCTGTACAGTTGTACATATTAATTACATATTTAATGAACATAATTTCTGTTGTAACTCAATTTAATCATTAATTAATAACTAGTTTTTTTTTTAGTTTTTAAACTTTACGGGGCGGTAGCGACCCCCAAAACTGAGTTAAAAAATCTCAAAAAAATTACAGTAATTCTTTTTAATAGGGTAAATCAATATGGCAGGGTGCCCCAAAGAAAATTAAGAAAAAAAATTTTTACCCTAATTTAAGGACCACCCTAATATTTTTTTAAATTAAAGATGGAAGAAACGCTCACTTACTTGAAAAAAAATTCTCCTTTCCTTTGTATTCAAAAATGCATTTGAAAAAAAATGCAAAAGGTTTTTCCCCTCCCACAAGTTTATTTATTTAAAAAAATAAAAAAAAATAGTCAGTCAAATATTAGAGGTAATAACGAACAAGTTCTATTTTAGTTTTTGAAAATCGCACGACAGGAAAAAAAGTTATAGGGGGTTGAACAATTTTCATTTCCCTACTTTCCCCCTTCCTCTAATTGGCCCACCAGCCCCATCCTCTGATTCAAAATCTCACCTCCCCTAACTTCTTTTATTCGTGAAAAGTTACAGTCCGATTTGAAAAAAAATTGACCAGATTATGCGCTTTCGCAAGATCTTCTATTTTTAATTTTACTTTTTTTTTTCGTCAAGTCAATAATAACAAAGTTATCGTGGAAAAGCGTGTTTTTGCGAATTTTAAATACGAATTCCTTCCCCACTCCACGTGATTAAGCTGAACTAACTTGATAAGATGATGAAAGAGAACGCGTGTAGCCGGATTGTCAAAAAAAAAAATTTAAAAAGTTGGTTTCATTTCAAAACCAGATCCGCTCCGCTATTTGTAAAATTGAACTTGAGACACAAATATATTGATTGACTTTCTTTATGATCTGGTTATGCTTCATTTCTCATCTCGTTGAATTTAACTTGGCAGTGAAATATTATGTTTTAATGTGCAATTTTGCCAAATCTGAATTACATTATATATGAAAATTACTTAATGTCATTTTCAAGAGAAAAAGGAGAAATAAAATAGAAAAACTGTCGGGGTTTATCTGTGAGCTCTTAAGGGTAATTTGTTTTACTCCGGGGTCTCAATCTGTCTATTTCCCAGGTCGAAGTATCCTTTTCTAAAGTCTCAGTCTGTCTACTTCTTAGACAGAAGACAGGATTCCTAAATTAGAAAAAAAATACGACAGATAGTTAGATGACATATCAACTCTACTTAAAAATATTATTATTAAGAACCGAATGAAAATTGCAGTCGAGAATTGTCGATGCAAATACCTATTGAACACGATAATTTATCTTTGAATAAAATTTGTTATTTCAAATTTGAAACATATACCGTGTGTCCACGGATGGAGTCCGGAAGAGGAAAACTTTTTAGTTCCCGATTTTACGAAAAAAATTAACTCTGCTTCACTAGAAACCATCTTTCCAGTTAATGGATCCTTGCCAGCTCTACAGAGTTAGCCAAAAAGCTTGATTTGATTATGGAAAATTGTGCCAACGTGCCCCATGCAGCGCCTGCTCAGTAAATTTAAAATAAAAATTCACCAGATGCCGCTGGTCATCATATTTAAAAGTTATGTTATAGCATAAACATACTAGATTCGTATGGCTAATGTTCAAAACCTGTTTTTAATATTTACGGAAATTTTGATCTTATAATGAAATGTCTAAATACTTACTTTGGAGTCTTAATTTCAATAATTGTCTATACAGTACACCAACACGTTCGGATACAGCCACTTGTAATTGACACTTGTTATATACTGTTGGAGAAACACTATAACGAAACGCAGGGAAGTTCTACGAGCATTAAGGCGGTTAATTTGAATTGTCCCGAGGTGCCCCATGTACAGTGTCCATCTTAGCTTCGAACGAATTTTAGGTAGGATGGGTAATGTATCAGTTCTACTTTAAAATATTAATAAGAATTTTTAATAATACCATTGCGACAAAGAATGAAAGTTGCACTTTGTACTTAATTTCAGAGGTACCTCAAATACAAATACAAATAATTTATTGATGTCAATACCCAGTGGGTTTACACAAGTCAAAAGATATTGTAAATTACATCACATTATATGCATCATAAAACTGAATTGTGTGACGTTTAAGCAGAATGTTAGTCAAACAAGCATCTGTAGTCAGCCACACCTGACTGCAACTTCAGCTTGTTAACAATTAACTTTACGTAAAAATTCTTCCGCCATTGTCAGAGATCACTCCAGTGAGTAATAGAGCTCAGTGATTAAAACAGCCATGCCCATAACAATTTGTGCACATGGTTGAACAGAGCAAACTGACCTTGAAACTTCTGTGTCGTTTTTCACAACCCACTTTTGAAATTGCATGAAGTCAGTTGTAGATAGAATTTGAAGCTAATGCCTCGGTGGAGAATATCGGCATTAGAGAATTGATAGATTTCTTTTCTTCCTCCCCTATTCCTCAGACTGTATCTGTTGCCATGTTTGTACTTGGTGAAAAATTTTGTCAGAATGTCTACGCAGAGACGTTGCTGAAAGTCTCGATAATATAACAGAGTGATTATAACTGCCAATCAAACTATTTAATGAAATAAATCTTTGGTCAAGAAGAAATTATCTATACAGCGAACGTATATCGTTCTTTAGCACTTGCAACTTTCTCTTCTATGAATTGTGGATTGTTAAATATATAAAGAACATCTTTCAATACCTTTCTGTTGATGTGTGAGGTCACTGTTTGAAGTTTCCTTTTTCCAAATTCAAAGATTGCGCCACAACAGCTAAATGCATGAGCAAACTACACAGCTACCGTGCAAAGGAAAAACGCTGTATTCGCAAAAATTCTCAAATTAACAAATAATAACATTCAAGTTAGACATTTCACGGTCTTTTGATTGAGACATTCAGTGGTTACCCAAAATACCAAGTTTTCAAGATATTATTTGGAAACACTGTAGTATCACATGCACAGTCCTATTTACAGTGGAATAACAACGTATTTGAACAGAATAAAACACTAGGGAAGAATACTGTTTTGTTCATTACGGTGTATAATCATAAAAATAAAAAATAATACACTGGAAAACAATTTAAGAGAAATTATATTCGTAGAAATGAAAAATTTAGAATGATTCAATATATTTTATATTAAATATAGTTACGGAACTATTATAGCAATATAACACTATGTGTATAATAAATATACTAAAAACGGCCGATTTCATTACGTTATTTTTCTCAAAATGGCCATTTTTAACTTACAGTCTTTTTCCTTTCCACGGTAGGCAGTTTCTTTACAGTTTTTCAAAAATTTATTCCGACCCCCATCGAAAATATATTATCAAAACATAAACTATTTATATATATTTTTTCTTATATTTGCCTTTTTTCGCTCTAATTTTCGTGAAATGGAGATCACTTCATCATCATAAAACTGAAGTTCAAATACGTTCTAAATTCCTTTTTATGGCAGAACTAATTCAGAATAATTTTGAATACATTGATTTAATTAAATTTTAATATCGGCAAACAGTACGCCAATATTTGCATTTAATTGAAGCCCGTTCAAAGAATATAATAGAAATTTAATATCAGGAAATTTAAAAGTTAAATAATGCTTTTTAATTTCAGTAGAAGGCTTATTTCATATGTCATCATTCTGAATTGAAATTTTTAAACTAATCTGCTCAAAACTTTATCTTTTAGTTAAATTAATAGGCAGGCCTCTTGCATGTGCCGTATATTTTAAATTAATTTATGTATATTAATATAGTGTTACTAAACAGCAATTATCAAATCTGTTTCATAATTTCTAACTGGAAAGTATTTAAACAACCGACTAATATCCGGTAGAAGGGGCATATCTGAAAACACACTCACATTGGAGTTGACGTCATCTGTCACTAGATATATCTCTGCGCGTGCATGCGTGCAATGATTCGGACATTCGGTTATTTCCTTAAATTATTTAGTTGTATTCGGTCTGTGAATTGTACCATATTTAAAAGGGTTTAAATTGCTTTAAACATGACTGAAAAAGATTATTATTTCAAAGGTCTGCCTACCTGCCTACGTCACAAAAATATTCATAAATAAAAAACTATAACTCTTAGATGATTTTTTTTTTCAAAAAATTCTCCTGTATCTTAGCCTCAATCGTCTCGCTGCATATACAGTGTGTCCCAGGATAGATGTAACAAGAGGTGTAATGTACCAAAAATTTTGGAATTTTGGAATGGTATTTGGGGATTGAGTCCTGCTTGTTGTAAAACTAAAGTATAAAAAATGACTTGATTTGGTGTTCTACAGGGTGTTTTATAAGCAAAGTTGTAAAAATCACCACTATTTTTCAAAATATGAAAAAATTCCACTAAGAAAAGTTATTTAGAATGCAATTTCATACCTCTATACCAAATTTCAGAAATATAAAATTATTTTTTTGAAACTTCCCATTTTTTCAATAAATTAGTATTTTATTTTGAACCATTCAATTAAAACTGCATAGAAATTATTTTTTGTGAATTAATATTTAAAGTTATGTAGAAGCTAAAAGTAGGCTATGAGAAAAGCATTGGATACACATTTATCATTTATTATTGAAATATCTGTCAAACGTAGTCAATATTATCCTTAATTTCTGTTTCAAATTAACGAACCAAGCATAAAAAATTAAGTGAAAATGGTACTCGCAGTGCGTGAAAAAATTTATATTGTACAATGCTACGGAATTGGCGGTGAAAAATCGCTAAGAGAAGTGGTAAGCCAATTTAATTTGAAATTTCCAAACACTGCTTTGTCACGTACTCAGGCTATGAGAATAATTAAAAAGTTTCTGGTTACTGATAGTGTTCTAAACATGAAAAGAAAAATAAAAGCATATGATGAAGACAATGTTGGGGCTATTATAGCTTATGCCTCTGTTATAGAAAATCCTAGGATGCCACTAAGAGAGAGATCAGCTCTTATTAATATCAGCAAGTCAGAACTCCAAAGAATTTACAAGGCAAAGAAAATTAGGGCATATAAAGCAAATTATAAACATACGCTTGAAGAGGGAGATGACGGCCGTAGGTTGGATTTTTGTTTGACCATTGAAGAAAAAATCATGGAAGAGAGATTTTTTCATCATTTCATAATTTTCTCAGATGAATCCACATTCACAATCAATGGTGTTGTTTCATCACAGAATTGTCGGTTTTGGGCTTCTGAATCTTCCAAATTTTAGAATTCATTGTAGAAGACAATATTACAAAAAAGTGAATGTGTGGTGTGCCGTTTCTTATCACGTTGGAGTTATTGGACCTTATTCCATTGAGGGAAGGTTAAACCAGCACACTTATTTACAGCTTCTTGAAAGATTTTCTGAAGAACATTTAAATATTTTAAGAGATATGCTTTTAGTTCATTTACAACATGATGGTTTCCCTGGCCACTCCATTGAAATGGTTAATCGGTGGTTGAATTTAAATTTTGGAGAAAATTAGATTTCCAGGAATAGACCGATCAAGTGGTCGGCGAGATCCCCAGACCTATCAATATTGGATTTCTTTTTATGGGATCGCCTCAAGCAGTTGGTTTACGCTGAACCACTTCCTAACGATGTAGCAGTATTGAAGCAGAGAATTACAATTGCCGTAAACTCCATACCGTTAGATATTATTCGAAACAGTTTTAAGGACTTCAGGCGAAGGATCGAAATGTGTGTGGATGTTGGTGGTAGCTACGTAGAATAATAAAAAAATTGTAAACATTGTTTTGTATTGGTCAATAATTAATTTGGTTGTGAATCTGTTATGTTTTTGACATTTATTACTTGTAATAATTTTTAAACGTTATTAATCTTCTGTTAGTAATTGTTTCTTGTTTTACAATTAGTTCGATTAACATTATACCTTCTTACATCTCGTATATTCAATTTTTTGTTTACCAATAGCCTACTTTTTGAGATGATTAACATTTGCTCCTACACAACTTTAAATATGAATTCAACTCTTAATTCGCAAAAAATGGGAAGTTTCAAAAAAATAACTTCATATTCCTGAAATTTGGTAGAGATGCATAAAATTGCATTCTAAATAACTTTTCTTAGTGTAATTTTTTCATATTTTGAAAAATAAAGGTACTTTATTAGTGGTGATTTTTACAACTTTGCTTATAAAACACCCTGTAGAACACCAAATCAAGTCATTTTTTGTATACTTTAGTTTTACAACAAGCAGGACTCAATCCCAAAATACCATTCCAAAATTCCAAAATTTTTGGTCCTTTACACCTCTTGTTACATCTATCCTGGGACACACTGTATATGAAAATTTTGAAAAATAAAAAAAGTTTGTCGCTTAGTCAAAATTACATAGTACATAGTACATTTTTAGCGAAGTATTAGTCGATTGATAAGTTCATTGCTGTTTAAAGAAAATAATAAACAATAATCGATAGAAACAAAAAGACCATTGAAAGCACTTGAGTCGACTATTTCCAGAACCGGGTATATCCATTTTTTAAGCCAATTGAGTTATTAGTGCCATCTTGTAGTGAGTAGCATAAACTATTGGTGTACTAGAAATGCGCCGCTCCAAAACTGACTAAAATTGAGTTGTGAAAGTCAGGCTTATTATCAAAACTTGGTAAATTCCCTGTTACTTCTAGTTCAAAATCGTCTATACCCATCTGTTTAAAAGCAGTGCTCGATTCATTTCGTTTTCACTTTTCGAATAATATTGAAATTTCTGCTAAAATATTATTGTCGTTAAGTGTACAATTTTTTTCAGTACAGGGTTGAAACTTCTCCGTTTATTCATACATTCGCTGCAGTTTTCGGCCCTCCTGAAAATTTAGTATTATAGGATATACCCAGTTTTGGAAATAGTCGACTCACTTATTTGTGTCATATATGTTACTAAGATTTCCTAATATTTCGAAAAACTATTTGTAAGTATAGGTAACTAAACAACCTTTGTTTCTTTATCTGCTTTATCGGAGAGAATGTACTTATTGTTATTTCATTCTAAAATTTTATAAATATATCAATTGCTGTAAGTAATTCGTACTTTAATTTACTTCTTAAAAAATCCAGCGCCAAGGTCATGCCAATGACCAACTAGCTTATCTGAAATATACTTTTTCAGGCTTTCAGGTGCTTACCGATTGCGCTCTTCACGCAGTATTTTCTTTTTCCTTTTTTTCTTACTCTTTATTGGATGGTTTGCCATATCTGAACAAAATTTTAGGCTTTCCGTTTTCAAAACTTTAAAGCATTGAAAAAGGAAAGCGAACTGTTTTCTTTCCGAAATGTTAAAAGCTTTTAATTCCATTATTAGTTATGTCAATGAATCGATGATACAAACTTCGGGTGCTGATTCCTGATGACATGTTTAGGAAAAAATATATGAACTCGTATCACAACATCACCGCCTGGAGTGTTACGACTCCCTAAATGTGACTAAAATTCACTTTATGATTCGGAATGCTCTATCATAATAAAATAAAATATGTTTGTAATGTGCTCTTGTTACAAAATATTGGCAAGAATATGGTTTTATCGAAATTTATGATTAGAATCTTATAACTAAACCAATCAATTTTACAAGGTCAGTCTCAATTTTATGCTTTAAGTCGCTCCAATTAGTTCCTTTATAAAATATCGCTGTGTCATCAGCAGAACTTATAATTGTCCCAGTAGTGTCTCTGGTTAGTAAGTTATTTATATATATTGTAAAAAGGATGGAACCCAAGACAGTGCCTTGTGGACTCTCTTTACTTAGTTTTGACAATTTTGATAATTCTAACTATAATGTCACTTAAATACATCCAATTACCAAATTTAAACAACATACTAAAATTCCTGACCAGTAGTTGGTGAGCGGGGGTGGGGGGGGGGGGTAGTTTAAGGATACCCTTTTCCCATTTCTCTTGAATAACTCGAAAACTACGACCTCTAATGAAAAAGTGTCCTTATACAAAATTAAACTACATGAAATTTACCACAAATAAGTTTATATTAATTTTTTGTGTAGGATCAATACTCTACGAGATAAAGAGGGTGGCAAACTCGTAAATTTTAAAAAATCATGTTTAATGGTATAAAATGTTTTATACCATTAAATGTTAAATGAAGTCGGTTTAGACCGAATATTAATGTCTGTACAACATCTGAGTGCAATAAGACTGGACAAAGTATGTTTGTTTAAGAGACCACACATAAACACCTCGAATAAATAATATGGAATCCATTGTAACGTTATAAATCATTGTCATGATTTGACAAATTAAAAATAGAATTATCAGAATTTTTTTAAATTTTATTATTTGAAAGCAGCAGTACATCCTACTGTCACAATAATAGGAGCAGATGTGGACTTGATTGTTCTACTCGTTGCTCTGGCACAACTAGGTAGTAACGTATACTTCATGAAGCCTGGAAGGGAGAAGGTGGAAGCAAAATTGTTTTCAACAAGCAAACTTAACAACTTCCTTTTGCTGAAACTATCCTCCTTCTCCATGGCTTTAGCGGATGCGACATCACCTCCGCCATTTGCAATAGAAGCAAAGGAGGCATGGTTAAGCTGTTCAGCAAGATTCCCAGCCAAATGAAAAAAATGTCCGACATCTTCACTAACCTCTACACCACAGAGAAGGTCGCACAGGCTGGAGAGAAGATGTTTTTAGCGATCTATCAAGCGACTGAAGGTGAGTGAGATTTAAATAAACACCGATATGCTGCTCTCCTAAAATCATCCACCAAACCAAAACCTGACCTAGCCACCAACTAAAAGAGCTGCGCAACAACACTCTTCCAGAGTTTATTTGCAGGTATATTAAGTATTTTTTACAAATATTTCTTGTTAGTTACAGCGGTTCGCTTACAGATACAACCCCCTACCACCGAACCAGTGGGAATGGAACCGAGGAAAAGATGGATCGCTAACCTTGGTTACCACCAAAAAACAAGTAGCTCCTGAAGCAGTCTTGAACTAAATCTTTTATCGATATTCTACTAGATGTGGGGGACTCTGTGGTTACCGAAAGCTGGCATTCCATGCTCAATGGTGCACGGCACTTACCATGGTACGTGTACGAATGGTGCACCATTAGAAGACGATGATGATGATTTTGATTCAGCTGACTTTTAAAATGTTCAGATTTCAGATAGTGTTCGTGTATTATTGATAATATAGTTTTTCTGTTAGTCTTAAATTAATTTAGTATTAAAATTTCATTTATATCATTAAAACTAAATTTTTTTTTTAATTCGCGATTTTTCCACCCTCTGTTGCTCGTAAAGTATTGATTCTAAAAAAAAATGAATAGAAGCTCATTTGCAGGAAAGAGTGCCCGTTTGGAGTCCGAGTCCGAAAATTTTCGGTTGATTTGTAGTCCAGATGATACCTTATGACAAGACATTAATCAGACAAAAATATGAGGTTGAGCATAGGAAAGGTTTCAGTGATATAGAAGGTCAATAGATTAAATTTGGTTGTATCATTATTATTGTAAAACATAATAAGGATAATAATAACAACGATAATAATATGTAATAATAATATTAATAATGATAATAATATATAAAAAAAATAAAACCATACTTGCCAAGAAGTATGGTCTGGCTAAGGAGGAGGTACCTTACTATAAGTGTAAGCTTGAGCAGGTTCTCCTAAACGACACTGCCAAGATTTTGTGGGATACTGCCATTAATACAGATAGGGCAGTAGAGGCAAATAGACCTGACATTGCACTGTTTGATAAAAGCTCGGATGGCAATGATCGTTGACATCGCGGTGCCACTGGCATAGTAAGAACAATTGCTGAAAAAAAAGAAAATACCAATCATTGGCAGTGGAACTAAAGGATATATACCAATTGCAACAAGTAGAAATTATTTCTGTAGTAATATCTGCCAATGGATTGGCCTCTAAAGATTGTAAAACTGCAAAACTTAAGCTTCAGCTGCAGGATTGGTACCTACGAATAATGCAGAAAGCAGCAGTACCACTAATATTGTGCGAAAATTTTAGACACTCGAGAGACGGAAGGCACGGTGAAGATAAGTGCAACCATGTTCCACGTCGTATAATGTCAACCAGCGACATCAAAAGAAGGGATTAAAATAGCCATGATAAATCAGCAGTCGACCGCCCAAACATAAAACCTAGTCCGTTATACTGAAGACATCTCTCACCTATTGTGCTCCCACACTAACCTTGGGTGATTGTCACCCCGGCTAGTAGTGTGTATATTAGTAAAAAAAAAAGAAAATAATAATAATAACAATAATAATGATACTTCAGCCCCTTTATCACGTCACGGTACTAATCGACAATGAGGTTTTTTTAATTTTTTTTTGTGTTTTTTAAAGTTTTTTGTTTTTTCTTGTATTGTTTTTTGATTTTCCGCTTTTTTGCTTTAGATTAGTTTTTAATTTATTTTCATGAGTTATTGTTTCTATATGATCAATGATATATTACATATATCGGGATTTGGCACATGTATTTCATGATACTGTGCCTAGCCCATGTACACATTCTTTACCTGATTTTTGCTAATTACTTAGCTGAATTTGAAAATATTAACGTAGTAACTAGCTTATAACCGCCTCCAGTAACTCCCTTAAATAATGGTTACAACCGCATCGAAATCGTTTGAGTAGTTTTTGAGTTTATCGCGTTCAAATATGAAAATCTATGAGAGGTAGTTAAAGAAAGGAAAAAGAAAAAGATAGAAATGAACAAGAGATTTTATAAAGAAATTGATATTTTTCATTGAATTATCATCTTCACTTACTGTGCTGTGTTTCACAAAAGACCTTTTAGGTCGAGGTGGAGAAAGGCCAACCCAGGGTCAAGCAACCCCTTAAACAATCTAAAATCTACTGTGCTATGTGAATCGATTTTGATCAATTTGATCCTCTATATCTTTGAAACATTTCTTACGCTCAACTCCATTTTTTTTACGATTAATGTCTCACCATAAGGTATCATTAAGACCACAAATCAATCAAAAATTTGCGGACCCCCAAGCGGGCTAAAAAGGGCCTTTCTTTGGGGTCACTCTTTTGTCTAGTTTAATTTTGAATACAGACATTATTTCGCTAGAGGTCGTAGTTTACAAGTTATTCAAGAAAAACGTGAAAAGGAAACCTTGAAACTACGCATTACCCCCCCCCCCACCTCCGCTCACCACCTACCGGTGAGGACTTTTAGTATGTTGTTCAAGACACCCTCCCCCCCCGACAACTATACAAAAATTGGCCTCTACACGAATTATTTCCCCCATTTTTTCTTCGTTGATTAGACTATAAGGTAAGAAACTTGTAGTTTGAATTATTTCAGAGTTTCTGAATTTTTTGTGACTTGGCGTCTGGTCTATAATGTTTATATGGTAAGTTTTACAAATTTAAAGATGCAGAAATACTGCAGAAAAAAGTTATCGTTTTTCATTCTGCAACCACGTATGTGCCACTGTATATTACTGAATTTATAAACTAAACTTGTGTAAAATTCAAATATAACAGTTTCTATGGTATTCATATATTTTAGGCAGTAGACTGCGTGTTAGCAATATTTATTATGTTGAAAGATGCAAACAAGTCTGTAAATTGAAAATATACATTTATCTTATTTGCGTTAACCTACGTTAGAGCTACGTGCATAAATTCAAGCATCAACAACTCTTGAAAACTATAACCCGTTATGAAACAAGATACGTTGACTCATTCATTTCATTTCAATCTTAATAAACCGGCTTGTTATTCAGTCACTGATTTTGCAACGCTAACCTATTTTGAAATTATATTATCTTTAATTATGTGCAAGTACACAAGATGAATAAAAAAACGTCTATCCATTGAAAATAAACTAAAGACAACGACAGAATCAAGTAGATAATTGTTCTCAAAATGATAAATTGAGTATGGTAACAAAATCTCATGGAAGAATAATCCAATGAACTATAATTTATTTTCATCGCTACTGGTGTTACCCAGTGCAAACAATATTACACAAGAGGTAAATTAACTTCAATAGGTCGCTATTTGTGTTCTACGTATTTCTTTCTGCTAGCCCCGCTTTTGCAGTGGGGCAATGCAGACATTACGAAACAATTATCAAGCATTACAAGATAGCGGAATGAAAATATATTACCAGATTAACTCCAGTATTTTGTACGACTTCATTGTTTAAAAACAACGTGCAACAACATCAAAATCATGTATGACAATGTCATCGAAGGAATGAAATTTCATTCCTTCGATGACATCAAACGGTTCAGGCTGGGCTACGAGGAACTGCCATGGGAAGAAATCCCGGAGGCACACCTGTAAATGGGCCGCTCCACACCGCACGAGAGACAGATAGAATTGTGGACAAATATATCTACAATATGAAGATCAGTTGTTCTCAAATGTAGGGTTAGGCTAAGCCGGTGACACTGCAGGTTTATATTCCGGATTTCAGCATACTAAAAATTTTCTTCTTCCACAATGAATTGGCGCTCGTGTCCTTTCTTTTTTCATGTGGGGGTGGTTTTGAACCATGAGTATTAAGGCTAGCTTACAGTCACTTCAGATTCATACACTTTACTCCAAACTATAAAAACTTCAACATTATCCACTATTTATTGGCACTTATGTACTTCATTTTTATATAGGAGTAGTTTCTACTCCATTATGGGGGTGATTTTCGTTTGGCATTTGAGAAGTTGACCGCTGAATACAGAAATTGTTCGTTATTCGTGTTTTTCACAATATATTTGTATCCATTCACTCTATCCTGATGTATATGGTGGTTTTACCACATTTCGGGTGTTATTCTTGGCTGTAGCAGAAAAATTTGTTGATGTACGGTTTTTTTATTATCAGATTCGGATTCAGCGTCGAAAAATACATGGGAATATTATGGACGGGTTCAGGGATTAGAACAGAAACTTTTTTTGTGGGGCTGTGTTATCTTCCAATCTGTCTCATTTGAAATGTTTAAAAAAATGTTTTCAGAAAACAATAACGGCATCGTTTTATAAATATTTTGAAAAATACAACATCCTGAAATAATCAGTATGAATTCCGACTAAATAAATATATTCAGGACACTATTATGGCCTTGACAACAATGATATATAGCCATGCAAATAAAAAAAATCGGCAGCTACTGGAAGCGGTTGGAACCTCCCCACACGGTGGACCTTTATAAGCTGTTCTTGGATATTACATCGGAAATCAGAGCACTGAGCCACAGTAGAGAAAAGACTGAGCAAACAGATACATAACACGTGACTTTGGAGCCAGTTATTTCATGAACAAATATCGAACGAACTGAAGTGGACTACAAGCAATCTGTTAAAACATAACCTCTCATGTTTGTTTATGTTGCATGTTAATCAGTTGCCGGATATTGTAAGGGTATTAACAGATAGCGTTTCGAAGATTTTGTAGAACATTGGATAGCGAAAAAAAATAACAACACAGAATTTAGCCTCAACAAGTCAATAACATTATGGACAATTTAAGCAGACTACGCATGCGTCAAATTAAAATCTTCCTGCTCGATCAAAATGGCCCGAGTAAGTCGAGCTTCGTTCGAGGGCTTTATTTTGTAATATTCGAACGTTTCAGATTTAGCTCGATTTGCATTAAACGAACGATTGTAACGCGTCCTATCAATCAGACGTAATATCCGAACACGGCTATAAACAATTATTACCTTAAAAAAAAAAACAACTAAAATAAGTTTTGACATCTGTCAAAAATATTTGGGTTGATTTGAATGTTGATTTTTAGGTTATGAAATAAATTTAGAGACAACCTATTGGGCATCTGCATGTGACGTCACAGCTAATCTCAAAAATATATATATATTTCTTAAAATTTACAAGTATTATGTAGCTATTATTAAAATTTCTCCCTGGTTCCCGTATTTTCAACCAAAATCTAGTTCAATGTAATATTTATGAAGTTTTAAATAGTTTGTCCCAATAAAATAAAACGCATTTTGGAGGTTAGAAACCTAACCTATAATTAGCAATCTATTTTTATTAATTAACAATATTAAAAATATATTTGCATGAATTTTTAAATATCCGCTTGGCCATTATGACTCCAAGCTTAAAATGCGGATACAAACATTTTTCTTCTTCTTTAGGTGCCTCTGAGGATGTTGGTTATCACATTTGCCCATTTAATTTTGTCTGCAGCTGTTCTGAATAGGGTTGTAGTGTTAAGTCCAGACCACTGTCTAAGATTTCGTAACCATGAAATGCGGCGTCGTCCGGGGCCTCGTCGACCTTCTATTTTTCCCTGCAGAATGAGCTGAAGTAAGCGGTATTTTTCATTCCTCATAACATGGCCAAAATATTCCATTTTTCTTCGTTTGATTGTCATTAGAATCTCCTTGCTCTTATTTATTCGCTGTTATACTGTGTTATTTGATATATGTAGTGTCCACGATATTCTTAACATTTGGTGGTAGCACCATAACTCAAATGCCTCGATGCGTTTGCACGTGGCTTCTGTTAAGATCCAGGCCTCGGCGCCATATAGCAGGACTGAAAATATGTAGCAGCTAAGAACCCGAAGTCTGACTTCAACAAGATTATTAACTTAACATCTTAAACTTTGAGGTTACGTTAGTTACATGAAGCACATTCCCTACAAATGTACCATGACCTATAAATCAACATCCACAAAGGTTAACAACCCAAATATTTTTGACAGATGGCAAAATATATTTTCCCCTAACAATAATAGCAATAATATTTTTTGGATGCTGTCATGTGTGCACATATAACGAATAATTTAAAACTTTTTTCACGAAAACCAAGTCGAAAGGGTGCAAGTGTGATATATCGTTGAAATCGGAATTTTTACTGTTTTTCAATGGTTCGTTTACAAATTGTAAGTAATCATAAAATAAACAACTTGTTGTGCCAAAGCGGCACTAAACGTAATACGATGTCAACCAAAACCTTTTCAGATCTTCTGATGCACTAAAGAAACCCTCATGCAAAGTTTTATCCAAATCCGTTTAGCAGTTTCGCCGCTATCGTGTTCACATACATACACACAGAAACATTTTTTAAAAACCATTTTTTTGGGTTCCTGGGACCTCAAAACGTAAAGATTTGATATTATCTCAATTTTCGATTTTCGACCAATTTCAGTATCCTCCCACAATTTTATTGTGGGGAGGTTAATATACCGACAGTTGTCATCTTTCCAGATCCAGCAAACGCATTCTACACTATCACTCATGTAAAACTTCCGGAAAAATTAGAAATGTTCAGGGTCCGTTATCATTCCTAACAGAAAGCTTGGTAACAAACAACAACATGTTGTAATAAATAATCACAGGATCAAAAATCTACAGTAAAATGTGGCGTACCATAAGGCACAGTTCTTCATCCGGTGTTTTTCATAACTTATGTAAATGATCTGTTTAAAACTACTGATACTACTGGTGTGAGTATCTTTACTTATCCTGACGATATTGTTACTCACGTTAACAGTGATTCGTGGGAATCACGTATTGTAACTTTGTAACAATATGGTTGAATAGAAAATCGTTGAAATTGAGCAATAACTCTACATCAAGATACGCGTAGCAGAAATGTATATACTTGTACCCCGTACACTGTGTAAATTGATAACATCAAATACCTCAGCATAATAATTGATCAGTCTCTTAAATGGCATATGAATATTACTGGAGGTGAATGTGAATAAAAGTATAGAAAACCTGATCAAAATAATCAGTAACGGCAAAAAAGAAGTTTCCAAACTGCTGGAATTTTCTGAAATGCAAGACAGCCGCTGTTTTCAATAAACTCCCCAACTGCAAAATCATATATATTTGTTACTAAAGAAGAGTTTGTTATGAAGCTCTAAGCAATGATATTTTCCGGGCAAGCCGTCGCTGCATCCTTCGCTCTAGCGACACTCTCAGCCACTAGTGCTATATGAATAGCATAAGACATTTCGTACATCGTCCATACAGCTCAGACGATCGTCTGATTCATGTCCAAAAATGGATGGGAATTCCAAAAAAATTCCGTTCTCTCCTCCTGAGGGATTAAAGCAATTTGATGGGACGTTGATGCCAGTCACGACTCACATGGCACCTGCTCCAAAAGAACTCATGCACATGATTTTTTGAGGTCTTGCAAATCTGGTTATAGGACTCCGAGTAGTTCATTTGATTCATGCTGTAAAGTGAAAAGGCCAAAGTTGCTATAATGCCGCAGAGAGAATGAAGAAAAAGAGAACGTAGACAATCTTGAAGAAGTTTATGTAGACTATAGATTAGGGTGGCCCATCTCTATAGAGGGTGAATTTTTTTTGCGTATTTTTTAAGTCTCACCCCACGAAAATATACTATTATACTAGGAATAATTTATGTCAAAGTTTCAGATAATTCGGTGAACGGTAACCCGTGCCGCATTCGGGTAGACATTTGTAGATAAGATTACGGTAACCCGTGCCGCATTCAGGTAGGAATTTGTAGATAAGATTTTATTACGGTAATACACTTAAATTTTACTTAAAATACCAATATCTACCTCTTTTCTCACAATGTTTTATTGGTGTAATTATTTCCCAGAAATTATTTGTTTTGGAAGTTTGGAAATATAATGTCAGTTTGCAATTGTGTTTTACAGTGGTGACATTATAAGTTCTAGCATACGTTCCTTTTTGAAAAAACATTTAACGATGGCTGATGTTAGATCCTTACGAAAGGATACTTTCATTTACTTAGTTGGACACTATTCGTCACAAATCATTGGCAATAAATTGCCGTCTAATAGACAAGTATTACAAGTGCTCTTTTATAACATTCGTGAAGTGAAGCTAAGTATACATGAAAGTGCTAAATTAACAACAAAAGAGGTGTCAGTTTTTTGGGATAAAGCTCGCATTCCGACACGGATTTTCATTGTGTTAAACAACTAGATAAACTTTATGCAGAGTGGAGGAACTTACAAAAATCGGCTAAAAGGGCCAGTGCGGGAGACAAAGAAAAAAATTTCGTTGAAAAATTGGACGATCTTTTTGACATTTCTCATGCAAATGCGTTGGACTTGATGAAAATAGTTTTTAATTAACCAAAGAAAAAAGGGACGTCCTGGATTTATGCATGGTATTGATTACCAACTTGCTTCTCAAGAAAAATCAGCTGAGGAGAAATTACAGAAATTATCCGAACGAATGCAACGAAGTCAACAAGAAAAAACTAGATTAGAGGAAACAGTCACCTGTCCATCATCAAGTAGTAATTCAGCCGACTCCAACGAAAATGAAGATAAAATAATCGAAGCCCAAGAAGAGTTGTTACAAGACCAGCCTGGCCCGTCACAGCCAAAAAAGAGGAGATTGTATGGAACATGTAACATCATCACACCAAAAATAGCCGCTGCATTTGATGTTTGCAAAATAGGCGACAGGTATGGAGTCCATATTTTGACGGCAATAGCAGAAGCACTAGGACATGACACCATATCTTTGTCCATCAGCAGAACCACACTTCAGCGCTCTAGACAACGCATCCGCGAAGAAAGAGCTGAAATATCAAAAACTGCCTTCGGTAATTCTGAATTGCCGGCCCCAGTCATCCATTGGGATGGAAAACTTTTACCTTCTCTCACTGAAATGGGAAATATCGATAGACTTGCTATCTTAGTTACTAGTGGAGATATTGAACAACTACTTGGAGTACCAGCTTTGCCCAATTCAACTGGAAGAGAACAGACTGAAGCAGTTTATGATGTGCTTTATGAATGGAATTTGGACGAAAAGGTAATAGCTTTGTGTTGTGATAAAACAGCATCAAATATGGGTTATATAAATGGGGCAGCCACACTATTGCAACAAAAATTAGAAAGAGATATTCTATATTTTCCTTGTAGACATCATATTTTTGAAGTGGTTTTGAGAAGTGTGTTTGACACAAAAATGCCTTCCTCATCTGGTCCAAATGTGCCACTATTTAAACGTTTTAGGGAATTTTGGCCTAAAATAGATCAAAATAAACTAAAAACTGGATTTCAGTCAACACATTTTACAACCAGTTAAAGCCGAAATTGTAAAGTTTCTAAATGCAGCTTTAACTTTGCCACAGCCTCGTGATGATTATAAAGAATTTTTAATGCTTTCTAAACTTTTTGTTGAAGAAGAGCCCACTCACACGACATTCTATCAACCAGGGGCATTTCATCATGCACGTTGGATGGCCAAAGCCATTTACTGTCTAAAAATATTTTTTTTCCAAGATCAGCTCCAACTAACTAAAAAAGAAAAAATAGGTATTGAAGATATATGTCTCTTTATTGTAAAGGTTTATGTAAAGGCCTGGTTTACAGCGTCATTTGCTAGTAAAGCACCGTTTCATGACTTAGACTTTTGTAAAGAACTCATTATTATCAAAATATTGACAAAGAAATATCTCAAGCCGCAAGTAGGAAAATAGTGAACCATTTGTGGTACCTTAATTCAGTAAATGTTGGCTTATCTTTCTTTGATGACGATATTTCAGTTACCACTAAAAGAGAAATGGTTAAAGCTTTGAATAGGAAAGCACCAAATCAGGAGGGTATTAAACGACTTATGATTAGTAACATTACTGACGTTGAAAACAAGGAAATTCAGGACTTCATATGCGAGAACACTAAACAGTTTTTTCAAAAATTAGGTTTGTCTATGGAATTTTTGGAAAATGATCCAACAACATGGAGGGAAAATGAAAGTTATACCCGATGTTTCAATATTGTAAACAAAATTAAAGTTGTAAATGATGCCGCTGAGAGAGGAATCAAACTTATTACTGACTATAATGACATTTTAGCAAAAAATGAAGACCAAAAACAGTTTTTACTCCAAGTTGTAAATGATTATAAATCACAGTTCCAAATGTAAAAAAAGAAACCCTGTCGCATGCTTTGGCCTAGTGCAAAAAATATTGTTTTTATTACTATATGTCTTGTAGATTTAGGATAATATTTGGTACTATGTATGAAAAAAACGTTTCATAATAAAATACACAAAGATAAAACGAGAGTTTTATTTCAAAAACTTCTAGTCTAGTTTTCTTAGACTACGAATTTACAGTAGTATGACACATGTCATAGTCACAACAGATAATGTCTTTGATATTTGTATGACTTGATTAGTCATTCTAAAGATAAATGTTGCTGATTAAAAAAAAAACAATGCATCAACCAAAGAATGCAAATAATTCCATTTACTTTTATTATTGCATAATAATGCATTCTGCGGCACCCCTTGCCTTCAATTTGCCTCAGTAATATTTCTTCAAATGGAACCATTTGCAGGGGTGAGAAATAAGAAATTTCGATTTCGAAAAAGATGGGCCACCCTACTATAGATATCTATTGCAGTCTATGAACACAGATTAACTAAAAGAATTGCCTATTTTGTAAATTTTTAATTACATTTTCTAATTTTATGTCTTTCTCAATTTTAAAAACTGATATTACGTATATCCAAATTCCAGTACTGAAAGGGTTTACCTTATTTATCAAACCTGATGATATCTGCATTTGCGCCTTTTTGGCATGCGAAACACCTTAACGCTAGTATGACAGACCTTAGGCCTTCTAGTATGTTGTTTGGCACTTTAAATGCAACACTTTCATCAATTTACAGATGTACAATATTATTTTATAGATCAAAACTATAATAGGTGACCTATTACTAACCCTAGTTATAATAAAGGAAGGGTTCATATTTATTCCACAATACTTTGTCTTAATTTGGAAAACCGGTTCTTCACATCATTGTGACGAGCGTAGAGCCTATTTACAGTAAACATTAAGTTTAATAATAACAATAGTAATGTTTATTTACCAAGAAAATAATTACAAAGAGATAAACAGTACATAAGTAAATAGATACGGTAAATATACAAAAGAGATATCATTGAAGTAGATATATACATCTACTTGTGCGTGATTAAAGGGGGTGGGGGAACAATTTGTATAGTCATAATTTGAATAATTGTTTGAATAATAATTTGAATATGTAATAACACATAGTTTGAGTATATAATATGAATAATGGGAATAATCTGTATAAACAAAAGAAACTTATGAATAAAGATATATTTCTAAGTGAACTATAGATCAATATAGATGAATAAAATCATTTTGTCTATAATCTATAATCAGTTAAATATGTCAACATTAAGGTGTCAACTTAGGTGAGTAAATAATAATAATAATAATTTGCCTTTATTTCAGTATTATACCTAGGGCGAAGTCTAGCCGAAACTACTCTACTTAACCCTAACCGAACATAAACACTAAGTAATAAAGATAAAAGATATGTTTTTTAAAACTAAAGTAATTATTAATTTTGCAAAATATGATATTAAATCTTAAAATATGTAAATAATACTAAAAAATGTTTGTGAGACAGTGACGCAACAAAATACAAAGAAAAAGAAAAAAGAGAAAGGAAAGGGAACATATATAAGACTAAAATACAGACAGATTATAGTTGTGGATGTAACCGAAATATACAATTAAATAGAATTAAATTAGACATAAATTCATAACAGACCATGCCGTGAATAAACGATAATCAGGATTAGCTTTGTGATGTCAAAAAAGTGTGCTTTACTCTTCTACGAAAACTGTTTACGGGGAGGTTTTTCAGAGAATCGTTTAGGTTGTTATGTATAAATGTAAATCATAAAAATACTTAAGTTCCATCAGAAGTAGAGCTTATAAAAGAATTTTTTGATTCACGATATCATGAAAAACATACCGGAGTATGTGTGTTAACCATTGTTTTAATTTTCTTGAACAAATTTAAACTCTTTATATGTTTAATATTCAATGGCAGAAGGTCGAATAGTCTAGGGCTGAGGTATAAATACGTTTTCCGTCCTAATGTTTTTTCGCTTCTTGGCTTGTGGCAGCTATTCTATTTATGGCGTGTTTTATAATTATGTGTTATTGGTATTATGTTGGTTTTATTTTTGAATGTATTTACTATAATATTTAAACAGAATATATCCAATATTTTAGTTTCTAGCCTTATATCCAATATTTTAGTTTCCGCAAAGAAAGTGTCACTAGAGTAGCGAAGATTTTTATCAAATATTATTTTGATTATCCACTTTTGTAGCACATTTCGTGATTACTTACTCCTCCCCAACTCAAAATAAGAGCTGTGATTGAACTAGCGCATAATAGAGTATTTTCAGGTGTTTTATGTCTAAAATGCCTTTGACGTATTTAAACCTATTTTTTTTAATGATTTTTTTGATTTGTGGTATCTTAAATATCTGTCAAATATAACGCCTAGGTATTTCATTGAGGTAGCTTCAGGTATATTGGTGTCATGATCAATATTTAGTGGTACCATATTTGGCAAATTATTAGCGTAGGATGTAAATGGTAAATAATATGTTTTATTACAATTTAAAGTAAGTGTGTTACTTTGAAAAAAAGATTTGATGTATTTAAAATCATTTTCTGCCACATGTTTAAGCTCCTGCTAATAATTGGCTTTGTATAGGATTACGGTGTCATCTGCAAAACTAAGTATAGAACCCGAAGTTTCAAGAAACAGAAGGCTGTTTATGTAAATAGTAAATAGTATCGGGCCAAGAACTATTCCCAGAAGAACTCTGTACTTTACCTTTCTTAGCTCACTGACTGTTTCTTCTATAACTACGTATTGTACATGGTCGGCTAGATAGCTTTTTAATAATATAAGTACATTACCTCTTAATCCATACTTTTCTAATTTTTCCAGCAATTGTCGATGACATACCGTGTCAAAATCTTTTGCTAAATTCACGAATATAAAAAGAGTAGGAATTTTCTTGTCTAGAAAATTATAAATTTGAGACGTCAGGTTACATATTGCGTCCTCTGTTGACTTCCTTTCCCTAAATTCGTACTGTTACATAATATTTTATATTTATCTAAAAATTTTTAAATCCTACATTTCAAGATAATAAATGAGTTATACAATTCAATTAAGTATATTATTTTAAAACATATCGACGGTAATTAAATGGTGAAATGTTAGATTTTAGAAAATGTTTATCAGCAATTCGACAATTTAATTAGTTTTCATTATGCTCTCACCTACGCCAATTTATATTTGGTTACCTCATTCACATCCTAGCTTGAGGCCACTTCATTTATTTCAGTTTGTAGTAGACTTAATACCGTAACTTTCCCTTTGAGTGTGTATGTATAAAGTTCATTTGGGACATATAAAACAAAGCAAATCCGTTCAAGATACAAAACAGAATGATGGAAGTCCAAATTATTTATGTCGTTTCAGAAACAATAATTACATGCTATTTCGTAGTAAAATATATAAATTCTTGTTTGTTTCAAAGTGTTTTAATTGTCATTAAGAGTATGTTTACAAAGAGGATGACAGAGAAAAACACGACATATTATTATATTTTAAAATCAGCTGCCTAAGGAATTACTACTCCCACATCCAGATTTCCTAACCAAGTCAACAAAAAAAAAAAATCGATGCTATATTTGCACTCCATTATGTGGAAATAATTGTTTATAGAACTTTAGTAAAATAGTATTTGAAATCGGGTTACCACCCTTCCCCCCAAGCCTTCAATAGACAACAAAATTTCAAATTAATCATAAATCGTTCCAGGGAATCGTGCGCACAATAAAAGACAGATATATTTTTTTTCTCAAACTTAAAATTTGTTTGATGTGATGTTTGATGGCATTCTAAGCCTATTTGAATAAAAAGTAATTTACATTTTTTTTACCGGTATGTACTAAACTTCCACTCCACTACGTAGATGTGGAAGTAATTGTTATCCGTACCATAGCTCTGTATCGAAATCAAATGGTGGGAAATGAGGCTGCAAATTAAGTTAAAAAAACACAAAATACATAATATTAAAATAAATATTTAACATAAAAGTGGTCTGGCCTGCGGACCAGACCAGTGCATCCTTATGTATTTGGACCCGCTAAAACCGAATCCGAAGTCAAAATTGTCAGATTGCTTCTTTTTTAACCCCTAACCCCAAAAAAAAACACCCCCCAAAAAAAGTGGTCTGGCCTGTGGACCAGATCAATGTATCCTTACGTATTTGGACCCGCTGAAAGCGAATCTGATGTCAGAATTGTCAGATTGGTTCGTTTTTCACCTCTAACCCCCCAAAAATACCCACCCAAAAAATGGTCTGTCCGGAGGACCATACCAGTGGCAGTATATCCTTATGTGTTTGGTAAGGATACACTGGTTTGGTTTACTTTTTTTTGTTTTGGTAATGTTTTTTGGGGTTATGAGTGAAAAACGAGAGAATCTGACAAGTCTGACTTCGAATTCGGTTTCAGCGGGTTCAAATACATGAGGATACACTGATCTGGTCCACAGACCAAACCACTTATTTTTGTTTTGGGGATGTTTTTTGGGATTGGGGGTGAAAAACGAGCGAATCTGACAATTCTGACTTCGGATTCGGTTTCAGAAGGTCCAAATACATAAAGATACACTGGTATGGTTCGCAGGAGAGACCACTTTTGGGGAGGGTGGTTTTTTGTGGTGGGGAGTCAAAAAACGAGCCAATCGGAAAATTTCGACTTCGATTTGGGTTTCAGTGGGTCCAAATACATAAGAATACACTGATATGGTCTGCAGGCCAGACTACTTTTTTTTGTTTTGGGACTGTTTTTGCATACATTTTTAGTTGTATATATGTATACATGTATTCTGTTATGCCAAAATAAATGAGAAACTCATAAGGTAGGTTCGCATTACGTTTAATTTCGATTTATTTTGTAAGAAAGAACAAACATACATTTAATTTCTTGATGTAAAATTTTATATACCTATGTGCGCTACTGGAATTAAACCCAAATTCCAATCATTGGTTATCATTGAATTTCATTCATTAATATTAATGTACTGATTTGGATTCAATTGGACGTTTATTTAAGCTCTTGATGCACTTATCACAACACCATCACCTTCAGGATCAAATGCAAGGACACGGTTCAGACGCCACTTGAATGGAGGTAAACCATGTTTGACAATTACTAAAGTGACAGATTTGATTAGCTTCTATCAGTTTGTTTTCCATTTTACGTATTGCGTATGGCTCTAGAAAGTGCGCTGGCTTTTTTACTGGGGCGCAAAGGGACGCTCGTTTTTTTATATTATTTGGCATTTTTTGAATTTCTTTATTAATGCAACATTTCAGAAATAAATTGACCGTAGGAAAACATCTTGAGCTTTTTTATCATCAGATTTGAAATCAGCGCACCAAAAAATATATAAAACTATATTTTTCATCAGTTTAGATTTTTTTTTTGTGTGTGACGGTGCATCGACACATACAAAAAAAATACTGGACTGATCACCTGTCATATCATTTTATATTCATTTTGATGGGCTGAATCCAAATCTGATGATAAAAAGCTCTGTCATCAAGATTTTTTCCTACTGTCAATTTATTCCTCAAATAATAGGAAATGTTCCATTATTTGAAAAATAAATTGACAGTAGGAAAAAATCTTGATGGCTTTGCGAGGGATCATTTTAAAGATAATTAAAATTTCTATAAAACATGTTCTTAATATATTTAGTCTAAAGTAAACAGTAACAGTTCGTTTTTAATAATAGATCATTTGAATATCATTTTTAAACTTTTCAGTTAAATTATTAATATTTAATTATTTCTGTTATGGGCTAAATCTAAATCTGATGATAAAAAGCTGTGTCATCAAGATTTTTTCCTACTGTCAATTTATTCCTCAAATAATAGGAAATATTCCATTATTTGAGAAATAAATTGACAGTAGGAAAAAATCTTGATGGCTTTTTTATCATCAGATTTGAATTCAGCGTACCAAAATACGTATAAAATGTTGTCTGGTCATCAGTTCAGAATTTTTCTTGTGCCGGTGTAATTAATAACTTGATAAAAAAATAGCGCTAGCTAACTATTTTGGGGCGCAAAGTGGCGCATAATGGGCGCAATCTTTATGAGAAAAAAAACTTAAAGAAAACACCACAGAAGGCAGATATTCTCAAAGGTAATTTTTCAAATTATTAACATGTGACAGTTTTTTTTAAAGTGGCATGAAAAGAAAAAGTTATGCAGATTTTTTTATTTGTCTGGTCGTTTCTCATCACTAGTTTCTTTAATGACACAAAGCTAATTACAATCTGTATATCTCTTTTGACCACCTGGTCCAAAAGGCTTGCAATGACTGGATTCTTTGAAATTTATTGTCAATTTTCATTGACTCTTGATAAGAATATAAAAAGTTGAAGTATACAGACAGAGCTGTTAATGAGCCGCAAGTAATAAAGTGACCAGGTGTAAGAAAATTGAGAACACCAGAATCATTTAATAATTCATAGGTGGATAAATGGATAATGTAAATTCTGCCCCCAAACAAAATTTTGTTTGTTATCAACTATTTGATTGGTAATGTCTTAGTTCAGTCATTTACGTATAATTTCATTAGTTTGAAATTTGGACAGAACTAAGACGTCACCAAAGCACACTTAAATAAATACAATTTTTCCTTTTCAAATTAGGTTTGTTTTCAAAGAATTTTTGAGATCTATGCGGCACTTTTCTCGAAAACGGTTGGAATTATCAAGTTCTATCGAGTGTACCTATTTTACGTAGAAATTACTCCTGTATGAGATTTTCTAGTCAAAATTGCCACTACGTTTCGTGAAAAGAAAGAGAAAAAATATTCACCATCAGGTATAGCTTATGAGGCGCCCTCCACGGGCTAGCGTGATGTAATACATAAATTATTGTTTCTTAGCTTAAAGAATGTTTCCTTACCAAATTGGGAGAAGATCGGTCAAGAGGTAGTTGAGATATTGCAAAAAAAAAGAAAAAACTTTGACACCGCGTGTCTCAGTAAGGAGGCATATTTTATCTAAGTGTTTCAGATTAAATCTTCATATTTTGGACTAAGGATTCTCCAGTTAGCGTATGACTACTTATTAATGAAACATCTTGTATATTTGTTAACAAGACATGCGTCCAAATGATAGTGAGGCGCGTATAAGAGAATGGTCGGTAATGCAGTTTTTCGATTTTTTAACTGTCTTCCATATTTTTTAAAAATATGAAAATAATTTGAGAAGAGGCCTTGATAAATGAGTAATTTACGATGAAAGCTTCAGAGTGGCCTTCTTTCTTAAAGTACCAAAAAATTGTATGCAAAAATTTGCAATTTTTTTTTGCACACGAAATGTGCATTTAAAAATTATGAAAAAAATTGTCCAACAGTCCAACAGTCCAACAAAAACAGTCCAACTAGACCAGGTTAGATAAGGGTTGAACAACAAAATAATTCGTTACAGCAAACTGATAGCAGAATATTTTAGAACATATCACAACTAAAGAAGAAAAAATAGTCCGAACCACCTGAGGTTATCTGGGGTGAAATGGGGTGGGTTTTTAGGGGTGAAAAATGTTTTTTTGCGATTTCTGGGTTAATTACGCATCCTATCGAAAAAAGTTGATTATAAAAGTTGTAGGTAATAAAGAAATCTACAACTTGTGTGGAAAGCATTTTTATCCTAACCTCAAAATTTTTCGAAATACACGCAAAAAACCCCCTTTTCGGTTTTTTATTTTTTTCTTCCACAAAAATAATTAGATTCAGCTCAAACTTGGTGAAAGTATACCTTTTGGTGTCCTACATAAGCATTTTTTTTTTTGAAGTAAAATATTTAACGGTTGTTTAATTCAATTTAAAAAAAAAGTGAAATTTTCAACTGCGATTCCTCATAAAAGTACTTGTCCGATAGAGTTCGGACAGGGCTCAGTTTTTTTGTTTTTATGTCTACTTTCAATAAATAAAAAATATATATATATATAGTGCAATGGAAAAAATTGCCGGAAAATCGAAAATTCCGAAAAACTTCCTTTTTTCGTTGTATGTTTTTTAATTATTGTCAGAAATTTGTTATTATTTATTACAATTAATATAATTTTATAATATCAATGTATGTTACAAACAATAAGTAAAATAATTAATAATTAATTTCATTCCTCAACCACGTTTGAATTATTAAACAAACAAAAAAGTATGATCCTGATTTCTTTGCCTTCTATTGTAACGGTATTGGTACGGCGTATAAATGATCGCATTTTTACTTATTTGATAATCTAAATATATTTACTTTTAATTTTAATTTTTAATAACTTTTAAATTGTAAAAATTGACAAAAATTGCTTTGTTAATTTTAATTACTAAACATAATATAAATAATTTTTTGTAAAAATAATAAATGTACTTTTTAATACATGATTCTAATATATTTACATTTTGTAGTAAACACACAATTAATAATAATAATAATAATAATAATAATAATAATAATAATAATAATGATAATAAAATGCAGGAGGGGGTGACTCTCATCAATCAAGCCTTTGGTGAGTAGCGCCACCACTTACTCCAGCTGGGGGTGTAAAATCGAACCGGCAGCCCTAGTGCACCCGGGAGGGGAAAGCTCCTTCCCCTCTGGTGTCGGTCGTGGGCTTGCTGGGTTAACCACCCACAAGCCCTAACTTCTGGTTCCCGCAGGCAGAAGACAGGGCCCCCACAATCGACCCCATCCGGATAGGGGTCAAGGGCAAGGTGGTGGGGCCCAACCGGATCGGGCGCCCGTTGACGACGAACGCCATGAACTAGGACGCTTTGAGTGGACAGATGAGCTAAGGGACGACCTTCTGCATTGCTACGAAAGCAGTGAGCCCGCACGAAGGGGATACATGGGGCGAATGCATGTTCTGTGTTGTGCAAGGCACCCAGAGCACAACGCCTTCACGCCACAAAACCTGCGTGATTATGTATCCCACCTTCGTCGCAGGGGCTACGTGAGAACTGCTCCTCAGCCGGTGAATGAGGTGGCCGAAGGTCCACCGAACGAACCGGTTGAGGATGTAGTCCCTGACGTTCCACCAATACCAGAGGGCCTCAGTACCAGACGGGGGTTACACTACATAAAAGCCCCCGGGCCACAAGACCTGGCCAGAGTGGATGAAGAACTTCGTGAGGCACTTCCAGAACGGGCTGACATCTGGCACATAAACTGTGCCGTGTATGCTGCTGCTCAACGCTTTTCTCAGGTGGAGAGGCGTAATACTGCCTCCCCACAGGAGAGAGCGAGGCGGCGCATACAAAAGATGGAAGCCAAGATCCGGTCGGCGAGGCAACACGCATCCCGTATCCAATGTGTGATGGACTATATGGCGGCCAATAGACCGTTCACGCCTAAAGTGCGTCGAATAGCCGCCAACTTAAGACGAGTCCATCACACACTCAATGAGGCAGTGCTGCGAACCACCAAACAGCACTGTCTCGACAGGATACGGATGCTAGTGGTTTGTAAAAAATCACTAGTGAGGCGGGCGAGGGGGCTGGCGGAAAATAAACTCTTCCGCCAAAAGCCCTCACGCCTATTCGAACCGCCTCCGCGTGTTGCAGAGAATCCGCCGACTGTAGATCAGGTGGAAAATTTTTGGAAAACGCTTTACGAGGAGAAGCTTCCACTCAACCGAGACTCTCCGGCCCTTGCACACTTTGAAACCTTCTGTCAAAGGTTTCAACAACCACAGGAAGTGTGCCAACCAATAACCCCAGAAGAGGTTCGAAGAGCTCTCGAGGGCTCTAAGAACTTTGCTGCTCCAGGTCCCGATGGGATAAATAACTTTTGGTGGAAAAAGTTACCGAGCACCCACCACCATTTGGCCAGAATTTTTAATGCCTGGCTAAATGGGGAGCAGCAAATTCCTTCTTGGGTGGTTGAAGGGCGGACAGTGCTGATCCCTAAGAACGGAGATTTGTCCAACCCAAGGAACTACCGACCGATAACCTGTTTAAACGCATGTTACAAGGTGTTTACGCGCATCTTGTACATGCGAGTGCTCCACGCAGTTGAACCGGTTTACGAACGGATATATGAGCAACGAGGGTCGAAGAGAGGTGTCGCTGGCTGCAAGGAGAACCTGTTGATTGACAGATGTGTCACGCAGGACTCCGTGCAGTATAAGCGGAACCTCTCCATGGCCTGGATCGACTACCGCAAGGCATTTGATATGACATCACATGAGCTTATTGTTCACTTGCTCCGATGTCTTGCGGTATCCGGTCCCGTAGTGAGATGCATAGAAGAACTGATGCCGCTCTGGAGGACTCGCTTTACCATTACATCGGGTAACGATAGAGTCCAGACGGAGTCGGTAACATTCAGAAGGGGAGTATTTCAGGGAGACTCCCTCAGCCCCCTTCTGTTTTGCATCTCACTACTGTCATTATCCGTTTCGCTCCGGAAAACCCGTGGATACAACTGCGGTACCCCCGGCGATACCCATCTGTTTTACATGGATGACCTTAAACTTTATGCCTCCGGAGAGAGGGACCTACACCAGTCCCTCAGGGTGGTACAGGAGTACACGCAGGCTGTCGGTATGGAGTTCGGGTTGGACAAATGTGCACTGGTCCATCTCAAGAGAGGACGATGCAGGAACTACGGAGAGGACGCGCAACTCGTTGACGGAAGCATCTTACATCATCTAGATGCCGGAGAGTCGTACACTTACTTGGGTGTCAAGCAACGCTCCACCCAAGAAGTGGGTGTAGTGAAAAACGCTCTCCGCGGCAAGTATCAGCACCGACTCTGACAGATCTGGTCCTCAGAACTGTCGGGGAAGAACAAGGTGTCTGCTACCAACATGCTTGCCGTTCCGATCCTACTCTACTCCTTTGGAGTAGTGAAATGGACTCGAGAGGAGTTGCGTCAACTCGACGTAGGAACCCGCAAGAAGATGCATCTCAATAGAAGTTTGCATCCTAAATCGTCCGTTCCACGGCTATACCTCCCACGACATCGGGGAGGCCGTGGACTCTTGAGTCTGGAGAGTCTCCATAATAGGATGGTTCTGGATGGAGCCTGTAAGGTCATCAGGAGTTCGGATCCCCTCCTCTGCATGATCCGAGACCATGAAAGTGCAGGAATAGGAGCCTTTTTGTTTAAGGCAGCACAAAGAGCAGCCGATGAACTTGGTCTCTCCTTCGACGTCGAGCGGGTAAATCCCGACTCTGTCACCGAGTTGGAACCTGCTCGACGAAAAGCCCAAATTAAAGCTGCAGAACACAACATCTTTCTGCAGCTTCACACGGATAAGCCAATGCATGGAGTTTTCTATAAAAATATAGAGAACCTTGGCTTATCCGAAAGGCTGACCTTTGCCTTCTTAAGGTCAGCCGGACTGAAGTCTGAGACCGAGGGATTCATAATGGCTTGCCAGGATGGTGTATTTAATACCCTCGTCTATCGTAGTCGTGTCATGGGTATAGAGGTCCCTGATGTCAGCTGCAGGGCCTACCGCAGGGCGCCAGAGACTTTAATGCACCTGTTGTCGGCTTGTCCGACATATGCAGTCTCGGCCTATATCCAGAGGCACGACGGAGCATTACGAGTGCTTTATTATCACCTAAGGCACTCGTATGGGATAGACGAGACACCAGTGCTGCCTTACGCTCCGGGGGATATTGAGTCCGTTGTGGGAAATGAGAAGTGTCTAATTTATTGGAACTACTCTTTTCCCACCGTCAGGCAAATACAAGCCAACAAGCCTGACGTAGTACTCCTCGACCATCAACTCAAGACAATGTTTGTCGTGGAGTTCTCGGCTCCCGCGGAGAACAACATTGTCTTGAAGGAGGAGGAAAAACGGACAAAATATCGAGATCTGCTCTTCGAACTCCGCAGACTGTATCCAGACCATACTGTTAAGATAGTGGTACTGATTATAGGAGCCCTCGGTGGAACGAGACACACACTGCTTTCAGAACTTAAGATCATACCGGCATGCCGAAATTCGGCAGAGGTCTTAGCCGGCAGAATGCAGAAGGCCGTCATCCTCGGTTCATTACGTCTGCTCAGGGCACACGATTCCCGGACCCAGTAGTCACTCACCCCACGGGCGTGGGGAGTGGCTACCGGTACTACCAGCTCCCCTCTGTGAGGGTCGGAGCCACAGAGAAGGCTGACTGGTTTTTAACAAAAAAAAAAAAAATAAAATAAAATGCCTTTTTTTATAATTAAATTTACATCATATTTCTAAACTAAGGCGAAGTCTAGCTTAATAGCTACTCAACTTAACCTTTTACATTATAATAATTTATGTGCGTAGAGTTTATGTCAATTAATAAATGTGTATCTTAAAAAAAAAAAAAATTAAAATTAACAAATTCATAACAATATCAATTATGGTAAAGTCCAATGTTATGCAGATGATACTCAATTGTTTTATAAATTTCCTTCTGAAAACACAATAAATATTCGTGATTTAATTAATTCGGACTTAGTATTAAACTAAATGGCACCAAAAGTGCAGTATTGTGCTTTACTTCTAATAAAATACGGGAATACACGAAGGCAAATCTCAAGATCGCTATCAATGGGCAATATTTGCCCATTCTAAATGAAGCAAAAAATTTAGGTCTTATTAAGTTTTATTAAAAAAAGCATAATACTCATTGAAAATGTTGTATTCTAATATAAGTGTTTTAAATTTTAAAGTAAGAAAAAAATTGTGTGAAAATCTTTGGCCCATTTTAAATTATTGCAATATAGTATACTTTCCATGTCTTGATAAGATTACGCAATACCGTTTGCAAAATATGCAAAGTAGCTGTTGCAGATTTGTATTTAAACTCAAAAAGTACAGTCATTTGTATATAACGCAATCTCGATCTACAATAATAGAGACGACCAACCGAAAACAACTTCTGTAAATAAATTTCGCAAAACGATTAAATCTCATTTCCTCTCTCCAAATTTTATAAGATAGCAATTGGTTTTATATGTGCGGATGTATGTGTATGTGGGTATATGTACACATATTTGCCTTTTCTTAGTCTTTAGTTTTAAAAAATACATTTATTATTTTTACAAAAAATTATTTATATTATGTTTAATAATAAAAATTAACAAAGCAATTTTTATCAATTTTTACAATTTAAAAGTTATTAATAATCAAAATTAAGGGTAAATATATGTAGATCAAATAAATAAATATGCGGTAATTTATACGCCGTACCAATTCGGTTACAATAGAAGGCATAGAAATCAAGATCATACTTTTTTCTTCGTTTAATAATTCAAACGTGGTTGAGGAATGTAATTAATATTTAATTATTTTACTTATTGTTTGTAGCATACATTGATATTACAAAATGATGTTAATTGTCATAAATAATAACAAATTTTCGACAATAATTAAAAAGCATACAACGAAAAAGGGCATTTTTCGGAATTTTTGATTTTCCGGCAATTTTTTCCATTGCACTATATATATATATTTTTTATTTATTGAAAGTAGACATAAAAACAAAAAAAATGAGCCCTGTCCGAACTCTATCGGACAAGTACTTTTATGAGGAATCGCAGTTGAAAATTTCACTTTTTTTTTCTTTAAATTGAATTAAACAACAACCGTTAAATATTTTGCTCCAAAAAAGTAGTGCTTATGTGGGACACCAAAAGGTATACTTTCACCAAGTTTGAGCTGAATCGAATTATTTTTGTGGAAGAAAAAAATAAAAAACAGAAAAGGGGGTTTTTTGCGTGTATCTCGAAAAATTTTGAGATTGGGATAAAAATGCTCTCCACACAAGTTGTAGATATTTTTATTACCTACAACATTTACATTTAACTTTTTTGATGGGATGCGTAGTTAAGCCATAAATCGCAAAAAACCGTTTTTCACCCCTAAAAACCCACCCAATTTCACCCCAGATAACCGCAGGTGGTTCGGATTATTTTTCCTTCTTTAGTTGTGATATGTTCTAAAATATTCTGCTATCAATTTGCTGTAACGAATTATTATTATTTTTTTTAATTCTGGCACTTATCTAGCCTGGCCTAAACATGTAAGTAACGACTGTAAATTTTTTCGGATTTTTTCATATCCGAGAATATTTAAAAAAACCAGAATCAAAAAAAAACCACCACTCCTCCAATATGGCGGCTGCAGGCTTGAAATTTTGGGAAAATCATATTTAGGGTAAGCCCCTTCAAATAGTTGATAACAAACAAAGTTTTGTTTGGGGGCAGATTTTGCATGCTTATCCTGCTATGCCCTTTGTCGTGAATTAAGACAAGACAAGACATCATATTGGAGTGAGCAGTGTAGGAAATTTCTCAAAAAATAATGTCACACTATCACTATCATTCACTGTATGTATATTTTATCGATTTTACTCCTACTTCTGTAATTTGAATTTTGTCACCTGAATGCTTTAAAAATCTTTTTCATTCAGATTTGGTACCGTGAAAATTGGTAGCATGATACGAAAATAAATGATCACATTGGCAACGTCAAGCCACAAATCGCTTTACTGCAATTAAAAGTAATTCAGTTGTCAGTGAATAACCGTAATTGTGAAGCACATAAAAGAGCAAACATTTGATTTAAGAATTTTAAAATTCCGACATTTTAGGTCGATAACGAACCGGTGAAATCTAATTGGTCTTGTAGGAGAGAGCCGAGTTTTAGGTAAATCGCCCATAATGTACATTCTCCTACAGGACTAAATCTAAAACAACGAACATAATCGTCCTGATATTCGCACTAAATTACGAGATAATGGCCAGAAACGTTCTCCTGTGAACGCCAGCAGTGTTAGCAGACCTGCAAGTAATAGCTTCAGATACTCGTGTCTCGAGATTAAAAGTGTAAGGTGATGTTTGGATGATAACACTGCTGGATGCATTTTTAGTTTATCAGCTATAAGTATTTTAATCTACTGATTATTCCCTCCTTGCCTATAAATAAATTTAAGTTATATGATTCGCTTTTGAAACTAACCAACCCTAATATAAGTAAATCATGTACTTTTCGTGAGAAGGTTTGCTTTTTTGCTAAACATCTTAAACAAATAAACTCCTCCAAAGTGATAAGTTGGCCTAACGGAAGTTTCCCTTTTTTGTCTTAGAGCCGGTAGAGTATCAACTGACCCCAGGTTAATTTAGAACTCAGGTCAAAGTGAGTCTTAAAGCAGCATCCGTTTATCCAGTACATTTTATGGTATGGGGTAGGAAATCCCTAAACTAGGATCATGTTTCCCACAGAGTTGCCATCTCTAAGTTGTAGCAGAGAATATGCAGTTCCGTGGTGAAGTTAGTGGTCAATCAAAAACTACCTTTCGATAAGTTATTTTCATGGTGTTACTTTGGGGTGTTTGGTGGGTAGCATTTATGACGTCATCAAAAGTTTATTTATCTCGGTTATTTATTGTCCGATTTTCTTTTGCGAGGGCTCATTTTAAAGATAATTAAAATTTCTATAAAAGATTTTCTTAATGTATTTAGTCTAAAGTAAACAGTAACAGTTCGTTTTTAATAATAATAGATCATTTGAATATCATTTTTAAACTTTTCAGTTAAATTATTGATATTTAATTATTTCTGTTATTCTTCAATTGACAATTTACTTCTAAATTCGAATAAAATAATATAATTAATGTTAATTAGAGAATATCGAATATTTGTGTGACGCTACTACAAATAGGAGGCATTAGAAAGGCTAGGTAACGAAAGAATATAAGAAATGAAGAATTTGATAATTAGAAAAATGGAACTCTATTTTGGCTGCTGTGGCTGTTAAAAATGTTAAGGAAGTTCCCGAAGTTACGAATTTTAAAATATTAAGTAATTGAGAATGACTTTGGAAGAATTGCTGCAATTTTGTGAATTTGTGGAGAAAGTCGTAGATTTTTAAATACTTTGAAAGGTGTTAAGAAACATTTTAAAAGGTAAGGGTGATGATAAACTTTAGTATAACTTATCTAGAACATTATTAGTGACCTGTTGAGTGTCGGCAGATATTTCCTCGGTTCTTAAAACTGCATAAAAAAATCGGCAGCTACTGGAAGCGGCTGGAACCTCCCCACACTGTGGATCCTCTACAGCTGTGATTGGATATTACATCGGAAATCAGAGCACTGAGCAAACATATAAATTACACGTAACTTTGAAGCCATTTATTTCATAAACAAATATCGAACGAACTGAAGTGGACTACAAGGTATCTGTTAAAACATAACCTCATCTCATGTTTGTTTATGTTGCATGTTAATGAATTGCCGGATATTGTAAGGGTATTAACAGATCACGTTTAGAAGATTTCATAGAATATTGGATAGCGAGAAAAAATAACACAGAATTTAGCCAAAATGACACTCTAACCGCAACAAGTCAATAACATTATGGACGATTCAAGCAGACTACGCATGCGTCAAATTAAAGTCTTCCTGCTTGATCAAAAAGGTCCGAGCAAGTTGAGCTATTGTAATATTCGAACGTTTCAGATTTAGCTCGGTTAGCTCGATTTGCATTAAATGAACGATTGTGACGCGTCCCATCAATCAGACGTAATATCCGAACACGACTATAAACAATTATTAACTTAAAAAAAAAACAGCTAAAAGAAGTTTTGACATTGTTAAAAATATTTGTGTTGGTAACCTTTACGAATGTTGATTTTTAGGTTGTGAAATATATTTAGAGACATACCATCTGCATCATTTTTTTTCCATTTTCAAGTTTATTCTCATTTTTAATGTTTGTATACGCATTTTTAGCTTGGAGCCACAGTGGCTCCATGCAAATATTTAAAAATTCACGCAAATAAGTTGATTAATAAAAATAGTACATAATAAGTACAGGTTCGATTTCCAACCTACAAAAGAATCCTATTTTATTAGGACAAAGTATTTAAAACTTCATAAACATTACACAGTATTAGATTTTAGTTGAAAGTACGGGAACCAGGCAGAAATTTTAATAATAGCTACGAAATATTCTTAAATCATAAGAAATATACCGGGTTACACAGGAGATATGTAACACCCCGTAGCATGTTTATTTAAAAACATATTATTTTGAAATTTGGTAGACTTATATAATACGTGATTGTCTTTTTTTTGGTACAAACAAGAAATTTTTTCCACTTCCGGTTTCACCGGGGCCATCTAATTGGTAAAAGTGAAATATGAGTAAATATTTTACAAATGGATAAAATTTAAAATTAGTGTTTCTATCTTAGTTTTTGTGATTTCGTGGATTTAGTCTAGAGATTTTTCTTTAATATAAAAATTGTACAAAGTCTCTTCGGCTCCTGATTAGAACAAAACAAATATGAAACACAAAATTGTGTCGCACGGTTCTTTTGATATTGCAGCACACTAAGCATTAATTACCGCTACATTTCATACCATAGCCAACTTGACCGAATGCAATAAAATGGTTTTCAGTAGCTACTTTAAAAATGAATGCCACCTTGCTATACATAGTTGAAAAGAGGAATTTAAGGAGAACCAGATAGGAAAAAAACATATACGGGGGCGATTTAAAATAACAAAGTAGATGTCACTTCCGGTGAAACAGGAAGTGGAAAAAATTTCTTATTTGTACTAAAAAAAAGGACAATCACACATTATATAGGTCTACCAAATTTCAAAATAATATCTTTTTAAATAAACATGCTACGGGGTGTTATATATCTCCTGTGTCACCCGGTATATTGTTCAGGTTAGCTGTGACGTCACGTACCATAACCTATAAATCAACTTTCACAAAGGTTACGAACCCAAATAGTTTTGACAGATGGCAAAATACATTTTCCCCTAACAATAATACCAATAATATTTCTTAGATGCTGTCATCTGTGCACATATAACGAATTCTTTTTCATTTTTTTAACGGAAACCAAATCAAAAGGGTGCAAGTGTGATATATCGTTGAAATTGGAATTTTTACTGCTTTTCAATGGTTCGATTATAAATTGTAAATAATCATAAAATAAACAACTTGTTGTGCTAAAACGGCACTAAACATAATCCGATCTCAACCAAAACCTTTTCAGATCTTCTGGAGCACTAAAGAAACCCTTATGCAAAGTTTCATCCAAATCCGTTGAATAACTTCGCCGCTATCATGCTAACATACATGCACACACATATACAAACACACAGACATTTTTCAAAAACCACTTTTTTGGGACTTCAAAACGTAAAGATTTGATGCTATCTCAATTTTCGATTTTGGATTAATTGTAGTAACCTCCCACAATTTTATTGTGGGGAGGTTAAAAGAATCAGGCAAATGTAAAGACATTAATACATGCAAAGATTTGGCAGAAGCATTTACAAAAGAAGTAGAAAAGAGGCAACTGGAACTACAGTGAAGTTCACCAAAGAAGGCTCCATAAGGTAAACGACAAGACCAAAGAGAGCAAAAATTTTTCCTACTCGTTATAAAATTGCGGAGAACACAAACATAGTCAGCGTAACAATGTAAAAACTGCTATCGCATATCGCAAAGGTGTACCAAGGATGAAAGAACTGCATACCTGGCAAAAAAGTTCTACATCATGATCAATTATTAACGAAGAAAGACTTTGTAGTAGCATGGTGTTCGGAAATTGAATCATCACATGGCTCTTTTGATCATCTTCGAGGCACGCAAGAAAAGGCAGACACTAAAATAATTCTCCATGCCATTTATGCCGCAGACACAGGAGCAACCAAACTATATATATATATTTGCACAAGACGCACATATTGTGGTTCTTAGCATAAAAAGATACCCGAAACTTCCCACCGCATCGTACTTTGTAGTTATACTAGTTGCAGATTTGTACGCTTCATTAGACACATTAAAAGCTTCTTCACTGCCAGCTTCTCATGCTTTATCTTCTGGATCTGATTGCATAGGTACATTATTAGACAAAGGTAAACTTTCATATTGGAAAGCATTTAGTGCAGCTACAGAAGATACGCTTTTTCTTCAATAAGAACCGAAAACACAATTTCTGATCAAATAATGACAATACTATAAACATTCATATGCCAGATCTACCAGTCTAAATCGAACACAACGAAACTTCAAAAGTTTGCTTAACGGACAAGTTTCCCTTTTTCCAAATAGAGGCCATATCCAGGAAGTAATTTTATCTTTGCACGGAGTAACATGAAAGACAAAGCATTATCGTTATTCCTTGCGACTAATTCTTTATTTTTCGCATTGTATATGTTTTCTTATTGACTCATCTGTGTCTTCCCAATTACCCGTTAATGTCTTTTTGTTTGCGTTTTTTGGATCAGTATTTTGCACAACAGTAGAGGGTGAATCTTGCACTGCACAAAGGACCCAATCTTTTATCTAAAAATATACAGGCGTTGCATGAAATTCTAACACTATAATGTCCTGCATCAACATTGCTAGAAAAAAGTAAATTAGCTACAAATAATATTTTCTAAACCGTAGGGTACTTAAAACTTTTATCATTACCGTCTCTATACACCCTAAATAAATAATTATCTATTCATTTAAGTAGCAAAGTGCACTTATAATATAATATTTGAAAACACAATTCATTCGGGTATTACATGCAGAACATGAGTGAAGATAATAATAAAACTTGACGGGAAACTAAATACTGGAATTAGAGATGATGACAACAGTATCCTCACACTAATAGCATTAATATGCTATTAGTTGACATTAACATGCAGCACTTTGAAATTAGTGTGCCATAATCGGTAACTATAATAATAATTTCAACAATTTTGGTTTATCCCGACAATTACCAAACTATTATCCCTAAAACCGAAGAAGGTATAATATTATAGCAAAAATTTATCAAACGTAATTATTTTAGGAAAGAACTCATCCACATAAATAAATACACTCTTACTCTTAACGTAAATGTACGAAATTATTACTTTATTATACATATTTGAATTAATCAAAAGGTATGTTATACTAGATGAAAAAAATGTATAGTAATAATCGTAGAAAAAAACCTCTGCCTAAAAAACCACTACTTTCACATCCAGATTTTCTATTCAAGTCTCTTAACAACAACGAAATATTGATACTATATTTGCACTTCAGTATGCGGAAATAATTATTCATAGAGCTTTAATAATATAATACCTATTTGAAATCATCTACCCCCAAATCCAATAAATCCATATGCCACATTGGTAGTGAGGGTGAGGATGGTGATGTGGATGGCTGGTGCCAAGAAAAGATTGAGCACCTTGGTTTTTGTGCATACGCACTAAATCACAAGTTAATTTTTAACCCCTTTAAAAACCGGGGGGCAGGTGGTAATGACGGTGCTGATACCAAAATTTTTTTTATCTTTTGGCTTCTCGTACCAGGCCCGTAGCTAGGGGGGGGGGGAGGCAGGACGGGCGATGCCCGTCCTGGAATAAGTTTCGCCCGACCTACGGCGATCGCAAGGGGGGTCAATTTCAACTGCATTTTCAATATTTTGAAAGAGATTGGGGATTAAAAAAGCTTTTTTTACGGTCCCCCCTGAAAAATTGTTTGCCCGCCCTTAAAGCACTTTCTAGCTACAGGCCTGTCTCGTACGTACACTAAATCTCAATTTCATGGACTCTTACTTGCTTGCTTTACCTATTTATTGCCCAACCCTTAATAGAATAAGATCAAAATATAATATAGTTCCAGATCTCGTTATCTAATATATAAAAATCTCTTGTCACAGTGTTTGTTATCGAACTCCTCCGAAACAGCTTGACCGATTTTTATGAAATTTTTGGTGTATATTTGGTAGGTCTGAGAATAGGTCGTAGGCTATTTTTTATACCCCTAGGTGATAAGGGTGGCCCTCTCCAGAAATTTTCTTTTTATTTTTTGGACAAAAATTTATAATTTATATGGCAAAACAACGTTTGCTGGGTCAGCTAGTAATATATAAGTGTATAGTTGAAGCAATCGCATTTGTGAGCGACGTTGAGAGGCAAGGGGTGCAGAACGCAGAGTCGGATTTAACTGTATTGCTCGCTCGTTTACTTTTTATAATATTACACTTACAGCACTGTTATGAATTGGTTCAAAACTTACTAAAATTATTTTCAAAAACACATTACCAAATAAAGAAATATAAAGTAATTATTTTATTATATCTTCACCCCGAGAGTATAAGCTCGACTGCGGTGTTTAACTGCGGTCCTGGATTAAACAACACATTCAAAGGTATACATACTCCCACAAGCCACGTCAGATAGCCGACATCGAATGGCCGCTATCTTATCTCTCACTTAATGTAAAAGTGGAGTAAATACGGGAGATTTAGTTGCCTCCTATTAGTTCCTCTCGTCCCTCATAATGGCTCACTATCAAGATTACTTTATCTATACCAAATTTAAAGTCATAAAAGGTTCCAGAGTAATTACGCACACAAAAAAATTACAGATAGATAGACAGGCAGACGGACAGACAGACCAGCAGACAGAATTTTTGCTCCAACTTAAAATCCCGACGTTCCATGGCATTCTAAGCTTATTTGAACAAAAAAAAGAACTTTTTTTTACCGCTACTATTCTTGTGGATGTAGTAAGTAATGTACAGAAATCCTTTTCGTAACATCTTGAATTGAAATATGGAAAGAAAGATGTCTGTGTGTATGTATGATTGTATACAGGGTGTCCAATTAGTGTTCCCTCGGAAGATTGTGCAAAAACGGCTAACTTTATAAAAAAACTTTCTTAACAAAACTTTCAATGTTTCATCTCTATTACAACGTATTTTCAATTATATAAAAACAATTTACACAAGAAAGTATTTTTTTTTAATTTTTTGACGCCAGTGAAGCCTCTAAGGCTCCTGTATTATACCCTAAAATTTCTTTTGCCAATCGGATACAGCGTTGCCAAGTTGTGGTTTTTTTTTTCCTGTTTTTTTTGGGGGGGGGGCAATTTACAAACATTTTTTTGGCCGCCACTCGGGCCGCTATATCTCCGCAATTTATTAATTGCTTTTTCTAGAAATGTAGGATGTTATTTGATAATGATGTGTTTACTGAAAAACATTTTTGAAATAAAATATTATTATACCGGGTGTAAAAAATATTTATTTATATTTGTTGTTATTTAATTATTATTTTTCTCAATTCTTTAAAATGGGATGCCTATAATTTTTTTCAAAGATGAATAAAGCATACAATTCCCCACATTTTAATATCATACACTTTATTTTTATTTCAAACGGTTTTTGAGATATTAATCCAGGACCTGGCTCTAGTGCCTGTAGGAAATGTTGAGTAGGGAGATTTTGTTTTCAGGAATACTTAGTAGGTGTCTTAGCAAGTATTTTTAACTTGGGAGGACATCCACCACCTGGTACATTTTCCCGCTATGACGTCATTAAAAATGGCGGCCGCTCGATCACAAGACTATATCTCTGTTAATACTTGGCCGATTTGCATGGAAATTGAGTTAATATGTTGTAATCATTATTTATAAGGTGAATAGTAATCCTTTATTAACCATGTTTTGTTTTATTGTTATTATTTTTTTATTAATACAAAAAGATTCCTCTATATTTTGATTGAATAGGTTATATGTATATTGCAACAAATTCAATACTACTGTTGGGAAATTAAGGTAATAATGATAATACCATGAAACCATGAATACAATAATATTATGTTATCATACAAATCAATATTGAACAGTGATAATGTTACAAACATGTTTATATTTTATCTAAAATGGATTTTTGCAAGACGAATCTGGCTCCTCAACACTCTTACAATTATAGAAGGAGCAACAGGTTAATTCATTTTCTCTACAAATGCATGAGGATTTGACACATTTTAAACAACTACATGCCCGAACAAAGTCATCGGGATATTTTTTTAAGCTCTTTTCTGGCATCAAATCATCTTCTATCACGTCAAAAGCAAATTCACAGAGGTCTAAGCGAACAACCATGTCATTCATACAGTGTTGTTGAAGGTATGTGTAGAATAAGATCTCAACAAATGCCCCTTAGCACTTCTGCTTGTAGGTGGCAATCTTCAATATCTGTATTCTTTCCATGATGATACAGCCACAGTCTGAGTTCATCGAGAGATCTGCAAGATGACCTCTTTCGTAATAGATGCAGTAAGTATTATTCTGCAGGTTTAAAGCTTTTTTCTCTTATCCCAGTCATGTGATACTCCAAAGTTCTCCAAATATACTGTAGATGCACTATTAAGAGCTGCTTTCTTGGTACCAAATTTACTATTATAATTTGATCCAGATAATGCATGAATGGCTGAAAGCAAAGAGCATAAGTTTTGGCCCATTTTTTGGTGAATGGCATGAACAGGCAAAAGTCGCGTGGAATCACCAACTCCAGTGCATACCCACATTTTTTCTACACCAAGTTGATGAAGAGTAGCTCAGTGAAATAATGCTAAAACCATTATGTCAGTGTCAGCACTCACAAGAACGATGTTAGTAAACCCACTGGCATGCATGCTTTGAATGAGTCAGCATTCTAAAGTCAGCTTCCTCTACTGACAAACATAATTAATAGTTTAAAAAACTAAAAAAACATGCTTTTGTAAATACTGCACTAAAAAGCAAAAAATAATCATCGAACCTGTTCTCCCTGTTTACCCCGTAAGGGCCTTAGTGTAAGCCGTGTTTTTAATTAAGCATAATATTTGAATATAAAAACGATATTTCGAACAGATTCGATAATTAAAACGCTGAAGATATCATTAGATTAAATGAAAAAGGTCCCATGCTTTTATATTCAAATATTATGCTTAATTAAAAACATGGCTTACACTAACCACAGATACCGATTTTCAGTCGAATCCGATGATAATTAATAAAACCTGTCCGCCATTTTGACGCCGCCATTTTTTAAGTTTCGATCATATATTTGTTTTCTACTTATCAAGCCCTTTCTTTTGATACCCATATCAAGGGAATCCGATGATAATTGATGAAACCTATCCGCCATGTTGACGCCGCCATTTTGAATTTTTAAGTTTTGATCACATATTTGTTTTCTACTTGTCCAAGCCCTTTCTTTTGATACCCATATCAAGAAAAAATGACAATCCGCCATCTTGGGGCGGCGGCCATTTTGAACATATTATAATATTGAGTATACTATATTATATTGTCATCAAAGCTACACACAGTTGCCAAATTTCATGATGATACAACAATTAGAAGTGGGTGAAATTCAGTTCCTTAGATTTTTTTACTTACATAGATACAGGTGAACCTAATACCCATTGCTTGGATCGTCAGCACTTTCCATTAGCTTATAAAGGTAAAATTGGTATAAAAAGTGCAAGTTTTATGAAAATCGGTCAAGTATTAACAGAGATATGAGCAGTTCTTGTGATCGAGCTGCCGCCATCTTTGATGACGTCAAACGGGTAAATATACCAGGTGACGGATGTCCACCCATGTCAGAAATACTTACTAAGACACCTACTAAGTATTCCTGAAAACAAAATCTCTCTACTCAAAATATCTTACAGAAGTAAGTACAGGTACAGGACTATATGATTATTTCAATTAATTTTTGCATAAATTAAGCTGCTCTTTATTTTAACACTAAAATTTTTATCATTTTTTTTTAAATGGAATGTCTATATTTTTTTTACATGGATGAATAATGCATACAATTTCTCCCATTTTGATATCATGCACTTTCTTTTAATAATTATGAACGGTTTTTGAAAAATAATTTCTTTCACGATATTGAAACTAGCCTAACAATTGCCCAAAATGTCCACCTTTTTGATTCATCCAACACTGAAGTTCCTTGAGGTATTCCATTTAAAAAAATAGAGAGAAATAATAATTAATTTTCAAGAAATGTAAACAAATATCTTGGACACCTGGTATAATAATAATCTATTTCAAAAGTGTTTTTCAATAAATACATCATTATTAAATAACATCCCACATTTTTAGAAAAAAACAATGAATCGCGCAGATATGGCAGTCAAAAAATATTTGCAAATTGCCAAAAAAAAAACAGGAAAAAATAATAACTCGGCAACGCTGCATCCGATTGGCAAAATATTTTAGGATGTAATACAAAACTCTTGATAGCTTAACTTACGTCAAAAAATACAGGGTGTCCCTTTTAACAAAAATATACTTTCTAGTGTAACTCGTTTTATGACATCTTGTATAATTGAAAATAATTTTGCGTTATAGTAGAGATGAAACATTGAAAGTTTTGTTAAATAAGTTTTTTTATGAAGTTAGCCATTTTTACACAATCTTCCTAGGAAGCACTAACGTGACACCCTGTGTATGTATGGATGTTTGTATATGTGTGCGTATATATGCATGTGTGCATGCAAACCGTTTCCGGCTAACATTATAACTTTTGTTAAACTTAATTATTTCTATTTAACTTAAACAATATGTAAGAAATTGTAGAGCAATATTCCCCATTAAAACTGGGCCTTATCCGTCACTCAAGGTGATCGCCAGATGTGTGCAAACTGCAATGTTTCAAGTAAACTATGCTTTATTATAATTTTAGAGCAAAACTTTTCTTGGATTTTTAGTTAAGCATACAAAGAACAAAGATTATAAGATTTAAAAGCAACAAATTTTATGTAGATTTGTTAAAAATCAACTTTAAAATGTTAATAATAAGACTATTGCGAAAGGAATTGTAGTCGAGCGTTGACGACTGCGAGTGCTCATTAAACACGATAACTTCTGTTAAATACATTTGTTTATTTCTTTGGATCATATGTAAAACAACATCTTAAAGTGGGGTCGTGTCAGACAGTAAACTGTGCTATGTTTTATAAAAACTATGTAATTTTGTATTAACTGTACATGGTGTCCCACTTAAGTCTCCCGGAAGCATAATCGTATGTTACAGACAGAAACAGGCGTTCGGGCCACCGAAGTATGACTGAAATTATCCTTGCCCTCCTAGAAATGCCCAAACAATAACTATCGCCAAACGATCACGACCTAATAAAAATTGACATACAAAATATTCCTTGCAAGATCGTTTGGCGCTAGTTAATGTTTGGGCATTTCTAGGAGGGCAAGGATGATTTTTGAATATATTGCAAAACGCCAAAAATATTCCTTGCCTTTCTCGAAAAAAAAAAAAAAAAAAAAAAATATATATATATATATATATATATATATATATATATATATATATATATATATATATATATATATATATATATATATATATATATATATATATTTGCGCAAAAATTTTATGTTACCGATGTAAAGTAAGGATACGTCGGTAACATACAAGTCATACTTCGGTGGCCCGAACGCCTATTTCAGTCTGTAACATACGATTATGCCTCCCGGAACCATTTTCTTGATAACTGCAATCGAGTAATTTCTTTGCATCGCAGCGCCATCTATATCTCAATTTGTAAAATAATCATTTTTTACTCAAAACTAAAAGTACCTATTTATATATTCTACTGATTTACAAAATTCAAATATCTCTTTTGGTTATCGAGAAAATGGCCTCAGGAGTGTTAATTGTGACAACCCTTTATATTACATTATGTACTACACCTATAATCTATGTATGCACGTTTCTCTAAATATAAGTAAACTGCAAATAAATCAACCAAAGTCGTGTTCTTTCTACTGAAAGACGAGAAATTTTACATTGAAATGAAACACCTTCGGTCATCTATTAGCGAAAAGTTTAATTCGAAGTTAAAGAATTCGTTGTAAATTATAATTTAATTAATAACGGAGCATCAGTCCTAATCAGTATAACATTTTGTCAATGTAGCTAATTGATGTTTGAAGTAGTTCATAAATGTTTTCTTCATTAAACATTTATTTATTAGAGAGAGTGTTGTACAACAATTTAATAAAATCTAGTTAAAAGTTTGTGAACATTTGGCGCAAAGGTATATAATTTGTGTATATTATCTTAATGAATTCATAAAAAGTGTTTGATGTTTGCAAACTATTACGGTAATTCATTTCATGGCACTGAACGTTTAACTTTATATTTAACTTTCCTAAATTCGGTATACGAAATTAACGTAGGAACGAAAGCTTGCACATTAAAGAAAAAAAGAAATGCCTGCATACAACACAGGTAAATTATTCTTAAGGATTTATTTTCATTTAAGTTGTGCTCATTCTTGTTTTTCAACTATGGTGTTTCAAATACATTGCTTCTTATTTATCTCATTAAAACTTATGTAAATGTCCTGTCCATTTTAGTACTCCTGTGCCGCTGACAAGGTGATACAGAGAGAATGGGCGAGTTTTGATAGTTTCCCAGTCTGTTTGTCCTTGTCCGCAGATTAATCCGGTGATTTTACATTAAAAAATAACGATTGCTCGGAAAGTTTTGGGACAACCCAAAAATTAGTCTACCTCCTACAGAATTTCCTCAGGAATCCGAAAAAAATAGTGTTGACCACTCAAAATGGCGGCTTTAATGGTTATTTAACTTTTTGTAAACAAAATGAATTTTGCAACTTACTTGTTTGTTCTAAAGGTCGTAGAAAAACGTCGATTTCTTCCTCATGGGTTCCTCTATAGGGTAAGTATACGCAAAGAACGAATTGTTAATAAAATTTTATGACAAGAAACTGAAAAAATTGAATTTCTCGATCGTCGAACTTTGAAGTACTGTAGAAACAAATATAAAATCTGCATGTTAACGATATTATGAGAAATAGTACATATTTTTACCCTTAATGAAATGCATTTTGTCCCGTTGCAAAATATTAATTATTTTTTTTGCAATTAATGTATAAAAAAAAATTCAAACTGTTATACTAAAAGATCATATTAATATTTTACAGTTCTGTTTCGGTAAAAACATTGTATTTGACGTACGTTTACATAATCAAAAAGCATATTGCAAAAAAATTTTAATTTGCGATTTATTTACGCAAAAAATTAATTTTGCAACTTAAACAAATGTAAATATCTCAGTGGATTTTGCATAAAATTTGTTGCAACTAGCGGCATTTTAATTGTCATAAAAAAAACACGAGGTAGAAAAAAAAATTGCTCCGATGCTTTGGAGCCGAGATATGAAGAATTCACATTTTTGCGATTGCGGCGAAAGAAAATATTTTTACTTGAAAATTTAACTGAATATACCTCAGAGTGTGTGTTATCACTTACAAAAAGTGCCATGTCTATATATCCAGATGGGCCATGGAAAAAAAAAATTGAGAGAATTGCATCTTTGGTGCTCGCACTCACGCTAGACGCCAGATTCCCTTTCCCCTTCACTGCTAGTGGCGTATTTGGACAGTTTTACCGCGGTAGTAGCTTTATTTCTCTTTTTCTCGGCTTCAGGAGTGGCTAGATGGACGTTTTTTTTTTAATGCAACTTATTTTTTTCTCAGCTTTCCGATTTTTCGATTATTTTTCAATTATTCAATTACGTTGCTCCGCAAAAAGAAGTTGTACTACAGCGGCTTTTACTTCGTCCACCCCCACTACCACCATTCCCACCCCCCACTACCGATGTAACACTCATTATTATTATTGATTTTTTTTTTCGTTGTCAGAGACTTGGATAGAAAATCTGGATGTGGAAGTAGTGATTCCCTGGGCAGCGTTTTTTTTACAATTTTACAAACATCCTATAATTTAAACAATCACGCATTATTGTTAGGTTATGAATTAGATGTTTATTTCGCTGTTTAACACTAATTGAATCAATATCAGTTTAAATTGAATGAAATGCAATAAAATGAGGAAGTTATTGAAAATGATGATATAAATAATGACGATAATGACAATGATTGTCTGTACGCAGAAATGAAAGACGAAACGGACAGCGAGTCCGACACAGGAAATCAACATAAAAAGAAACAAGGACAGAAAAATAAACTTTATTTTGTATATTCAATAAATTAATTTTTAAATACAAAATGTATACCTTTTTTATCCCCAATAACAGTAAAAACTATTCACTCATCAATGTGTTATCAAATAAATTGTATGTAATCTTTACATATTTATTCTATGAAGCAACGTAATTGAATGATTGAAAAATAGTCGAATAATCGGAAAGCTGAGAAATAAATAAGTTGAATTAAAAGAAAAAATGTCCATCTAGCCACTCCTGAAGCCGAAAAAAAAAAGAAATAAAGCTGCTGCCGTGGTAAAACTGTCCAAGTACGCCACTAGCAGTGAAGGGGGAGGGGAATCTGGCATCTTTTGTAAGTGATAACACACATTCTGAGGTATATTCAGTTAAATTTTCAAGTAAAAATATTTTCAAATTTCGCCGCAATCGCAAAAAACGTGAATTCTTCATATCTCGGCTCCAAAGCATCGAAGCAAAATTTTTTTTTTCTAATTCGTGTTTTTTTTATGACAATTAAAATGCCGTTAGTTGCAATACATTTTATGCAAAATCCACTGAGATATTTACATTAGTTTAAGTTGCAAATTTAATTTTTTGCGTAAAAAGTCGCAAATTAAAATGTTTTTGCAATATTCTTTTTGATTATGTAAATATACGTTAAATACAATGTTTTTACCGGAACAGAACTGTAAAATATTAATATGATCTTTTAGTATAACAGTTTGCATTTTTTTTTATAAATTAATTGCAAAAAAAATTATTAATATTCTGCAAGGGGACAAAGTGCATTTCATTAAGGGTAAAAATATGTACTATTTCTCATAATATTATTAACATGCAGATTTTATATTTGTTTCTACAGTACTTCACAAATTTCGACGATCGAGAAATTCAATTTTTTTCATTTTCTTGTCATAAAATGTTATTAACAATCAAAAATAATTCGTTCTTTGCATCTTATAGGCGAACCCATGATGAAGAAACTGACGGCTCGAACGTTTTTCTGCGACCTTTAGAAGCGAAGATATAAGCAAACAAGTAAGTTGCAAAATTCATTTTGTTTACAAAAAGTTAAATAACCATTAAAGCTGCCATTTTGAGTGGTCAACACTATTTTTCTCGGATTCCTGAGGAAATTCTGTAGGGGGGTAGACTAATTTTTGGCTTGTCCCAAAACTTTCCGAGACATTTTCCTAATATCACCGGACTAGATATCTTCTGCGCTCCAGCGCAGCGCCTCGCAGTCGCATAGTCGCAGTTAAGCAAACTTTTCTATTTGTGTACAGATGCTTTTTAACAGAAAAATGTCCTGTTAGAAGACCTATTATAATTCTTTGTGAGCAGTTCTTCAATTTGCTTTGGACATGGACTATTAATAAGTGTTTTCCCATGTCGATTTCTTTGAATGGCTCTAAAGTGATAGTTATGTTTATTCTTGACCCAGTCTATTTTAGAACATTTATATTTTCTAACCGATTTTTTTTTCAGAATCAGTAGGGTTTTTCCTCTAGCTCACACTGATTTACCGTCCGTATTTCAATAAAATCGGACTTTTCACTTTTAAGTTGTCGTACCCACAAAAATGTGCCGTACAGAGAGACAGACGGACAAATGGATAGATTGACAAACTGACGGACATACGACGTAAATTTTAGAGTTATTCGTAATTCTAGGACTAATATAGTAATATGAATTTTATTTTCTCTATGAGCGATATTTACGGTTTTAGAAATGTATATTACATTTTTCCTAGAAAATATTATAAACTTTATTTTTATAATTAACATAATTTCGATATTCTAATGGTTAATGAGATATAAGCAAAAAACTTAATCAGAACGCCACTTTACCAAGATGGCGGTTCGAGCGCAATAGATAGAGTTGGTGACTTTTAGTATGTTTAATAGTGGGTCTTAATGAATAGCTCTGCCAAGTTTCAAAACTTCATGAGTTTTTTCCTCTAATTTTCCTTTAAAAAATAAGAAATTTATTTTAAGCAGGTTTATCAAAAAATAATATTGCTGGATCCCGTACCATCATGATTAGTTTGAATCCACTCATATTTTATGCTTGTATTCTTTCAGACAAATTAAAATATGTAACATAGACATGAACAGATTTTTAACGTGAAATCGTAAAATAATAATGAGTGCATTGTACAGTTAACAATGCAAAATATGTAGGTACCGTTTATTTCCTAAGTTTTTTGATATCCTGCTCCTGAAATAGGGGCCTGGAATATCAGGAAAAGTCCGTGCAGCAAACACCTAATAGATCATACTTTACAATATGAATTAGTCTCAATTTAAAAGTTGTTCATTTCCCGGAAGAAATACACAGATTACACATTTTTTCATGATAATTATGAATAGTTTCATGACAAAAGAAATGGGCACCTTCTCTATCAAATGTTGTCGAAAATTCGTTAACTCATTAAATAACTGGGTTCGTCACTGCAGAGCTATGTGATGCAAGCCTTCGTTTCACGAGGGCTATAACTGAGACTTAACAACATCGCGGGTTTCGGACAATTTTTTTTTATGAAAAAACGACTGAAAGTAGTGAAATGCCATACGACGTTGTAATCAGAATAGCATCTACTTTCGAATGGTACAATAAAAAATGGTTGTTATGTTGCAAAAGGGGAAAGTTTACGTTACAAAATGATTGCATTGAACGTCATCCGATCTGCATCAAAACATTTTTGGCTCATGTACGGTACCAATATATTTTGTTCTTATTCATCATGCTAAAGCTGAAGCTTATTGCACCCCATAGTCTTGTTATTCCATTAATCCCGTTCCTCTCTAAAAGGCGAGTGTACGGCCGATGGCAGCTCTGGCTATTTCTTCCAGGATCACGGTTGGTCCTTTGAAGCATGAAAAACTTCCAGCCATCAAGACTGAGCATTCACATAGTATATAGTGAGAAGTTTCCTCATCCTCACCACACATCCTGTATTTTGGATTGTCCCTCACTCCTGTATTGGTGAGGTGTCTAATCAGTGTGCAGGGTCCTGTTAGAATGTTCACTACACATCTGCTGTTTTCTGCTCAGCTTTATCAAATCGTTGGTCTTTGTCTTAGATAGTCCTTCAGTGATGAACGATAAGTCGTGTTTCTGACTCAATAGTTCTTTTACCATTTCCTCTTGACATATTGTATAATATCCCGTAGGTTGGCTCGGATCCCATCAAGGCTATTTTTGCGCCTTTTCTGGCCATCTTATGCGCTTTTTCATTACCTTAATTGCTCTGGTGGGGCGAGCGTAGATGCGTCTTCACTGTGTAAGTATCTCGATACTCCAAGTGAAGCAACGTGCAGCGCGATTAGTACTTAGATGGGTGACCCGTCTAGGGAAACACAGCGATCTCGTCCCACCTTCTAGCGGCTTGTATATCAGTGTACACGCGGAAGCTATGTAATTTCAGGCGATGATTACGTAGTGAATATACCATCTTTCGGAGAGGAAGTAAAGCAGGCGGTCCCTTGTCTATTAAATGTTAGGCAAGTAAAAGATCCCTACTCTTCTTAAGGGAAGAGGTTCTCCAAAATTTACAAGTTGGCGGTAGCTCGTCTCCTGGCGTCGGTGATAGGCCCTGGTAGCGGAAATAGTCCGACGTTAAATAAGTAGTTAACTACTGTTGTGTTCCACCAGGGAGTGTTCGCCAGGAAATTAAGTCAGCCTTTTACCGTTTTAAAATGTATATGTACTGCATCCAGAACTTTGAGAGCTGTCTGGCTGTCAGTGATAATACGGATTCTTTTGTCATTATATGACTATGATTTCTATAGAACTTCTGCTTGGAATATTGTTGTGGTACTGCCCAAGTTCAAACTAATGTCTCTCCCTGGTTGGTCCCCCTTAACTCCTGCTCCAGTATTTTTTGACGTTCTTGATACGTCAGTATGTTCGCAGTTGCCTTATTCCTGCCCTCTTCTCTGTCAAGTGTGTATACCCTGAAAGTTTTCGTGAACTTGTGACTTGTAGTTTGTGCTGGTTCTATGACTGCATGTCTAGTAGTCGATTATTTTCTATTTGTTGGGGGATATTTCGGTATGGTACTATACTCTTGGAATAGTCCCATTTTCAGCCTGTACGTTGCTAGCAGTATCACACTCTCCGCGATTGAGTTAGTGGAGGTAGGCAAATTAGTGCTTCCATGGCAGTTGCAAACGTTGTTAACATTGCTTCCGTTATCCCTAAACAGGCCAGTCTTCGTACCGTTCTTAGTTTTCGCATTACCTCCCCTTTTCCGGCTTTGCGCCACCAGATCAGGGAGGCAAACATTATTATTGGTACCACAATCTTTTGGTACAGTCAGTGCACCATTTCGGGTTGTAGTTCCCAGTTTTTGCCTACCATTCTTCTGCTGATCCATAAGGCCCGTGTTGATTTAGTAATCACTCTATCTAGATGTGCTTTGAAGTTTAATTTGATGTCTAGAATCAGTCCCAAATATTTAACTTCGTTGCTCACCTCTATGGGTAATACTGTATCAATGTGCGAAATTACATCAAAATCGATTCTCTAATTTCGGCGCATGATAGCGCCACATGTGCACACACATTTTTAAAAACCACTTTTTCGTGTTTCTGTGATCTCAATTTTCAATTCAGGATCAATTGCAGTAATCTCCCAATTTTTATGACTGGAAGTATTAAAAAAGATGGAGCTGAGAAATATAATTTCCCAAGGAGATAAATTTTAAAAAAGCATAATTTAAGTAAATTATACAAATCCTCTCTTATCTGTTTACCTCAGTCACCCTTTGTGAAATATAATGATCTATTTTTTTTTATTTCAATATAATTCGAATAAAGATCCCCGACAAAACATAAAATAAATAGAGCTTATCAGATTAGGAATCAGGAAACAGAAAGTTTATAAGAGTTTTATGTGCGAATATAGACCTCGCGGGTGCCTCTTATTATTTTTATGTCTTTATATTATTAGGGCACTGACTTCTTTCAGACTACGATTTCAGTAATATTTCCAAGTTAAAGAACTACCTAGAAGGGAATAACATTTTATATAAAATGCTTCATGACCTATAGGGCGTACAACTCACATTAAACTTGTCTTTACTTATTAAAATATATAATTTTAAAATAACTATTGTAATTAATTGAATAATTTAAAAAATTGAACTAAATAAAAAAATATACATCAAAAATTAAAAGGTACTGTAAAAGTTCTATGTGTCCAATATTATTTTGCACTAGCATATTATATTTATATATTATAGTAATATACAGTGCATAGCGTGTGCTATTTAATATCGAAACGCGTTGCCATTTAAAAAAATTATTTTGGCACGTTGTACTACTATTTGACCAATTAAAAAAAGTGTAATTTTCATATTTTCAGGGCTTACTAAACTTCTCTAATTGGGTCGAAATTTCAGGATCGACCGGCATTTTTTTATCAGCTGATTGGTACAGTGTTTACTGTGATAGGCTTGCGACCATGGAGTTTCGGGTTCGGATCATGGTTAGGGTATGGATGTGTAATGGCGTTTTTCACGTGTTGCTGAGATGGTGGGAGTGAGTTAGACTGCGGTTGTGAGAATGATAACACAGTTAGTCGCTCTCTTCTTCTGAGCTTGAGTTCCAGCTGCGGCAGATGGTACTGTCATAGGAAATGGGTGTTGTGATGTTATCTATGTATGCGTGTCCTCTCGCCTTGCTGTATTACCATAGAACACTTGCATATATTCACGGGAGTGCAAGTGCGACCCTTCATCGACAAAATTGCACTAGAATTCTTGACTTATAATACAATCCAAACTTCCACAAAACGCAAAGCACATACGACAACACGATAATGTAGTACACACATAAATTAATACATGAATGCCTTCCAATTTACTCAACTCCACTGAACAAATGACAATAACTATAACCACAACTCCTAACTCACATTCCCACTGCCTTCCCTTGACCTCCTGCTGAGAGAAACCACCCAAAGTAAGCACAAATGTGCAATAAAAATTGTATTCATTTGACTTGCAGAAGAAGGGATTTTGTACAATTTCCCTGCAAAACCAGTGTATATGACCCAAAATAAAAGAAGTGCTGTTAAAATAGTGGTACTGAATATTGGAGCCCTCGGTGGAACGAGACACACACTGCTTTCAGAACTTAAGATCATACCGGCATGCCGAAATTCGGCAGAATACAGAAGGCCGTCATCCTCGGTTCATTCTGCTCAGGGCACACGATTCGTGGACCCAGTAGTCACTCACCCCACGGGCATGGGGAGTGGCTACCGGTACTACCAGCTCCCCTCTGTGACTGTCGGAGCCACAGAGTCTAAAGGGTGACTGGCTTTTACAAATTAATAATAATAATAATAATAATAATATGCATGGTTCGCGACCATGAAAACGCAGGGACGGGAGCGTTTTTATTCAAGGCAGCACAACGAGCAGCCGATGAACTTGGTCTCGACTTCGACACTGGGCGGGTAAACCCGAGTTCTGTCACCGAGCTGGAACCTGCTCAGCTAAAAGCCCATACAAAAGCAGCAGAGCAACGTAAATTTCTGCAGCTGCATAAAGATAAGCCCTTGCATGGAGTCTTCTACAAGAACATCGAAGACAGGGGCTTATCTGAGAAGCTGACCTTTGCTTTCCTAAGGTCAGCTGGGCTGAAGTCTGAGACCGAAGGGTTCATTATGGCTTGCCAGGATGGTGTCTTTAACACACTCGTCTATCGAAGTCATGTCCTGGGTATAGAGGTCCTTGATGTAAACTGCAGGGCCTGCCGAAGGGCGCCGGAGACACTTATGCACCTGTTGTCGGCTTGTCCGACATACGCTGTCTCGGCCTATATCCACAGACATGATGGAGCATTAAGTGTGCTGTACTATCATCTGCGGCATACGTATGGGATAGACGAGACACCAGTGCTGCCTTACGCTCCGGGGGATATTGAGTCCGTAGTGGGGAATGAGCGGTGCCTAATTTATTGGAACTACTCGTTTCCCACCCTCAGGCAAATACAGGCCAATAAACCTGATTTAGTCCTCCTCGACCACCAACTTAGGACAATGTTTGTCATTGAATTCTCCGCCCCAGGGGAAACAAACAATGTTCTGAAAAAAGGAGGAAAAACGGACTAAATATCGAGATCTTCTCTTCGAACTCCGTAGACTCTATCCGGACCACACTGTTAAACTAGTGGTTCTTATCATAGGATGCCTAGGTGGGGTGAGGCGCACACTGCTTTCGGAATTGAAGACGATACCGGCATGCCGAAACTCGGCAGAAATCTTAGCCGGAAGAATGCAGAAGGCCGTTATCCTTGGCTCGTTACGCCTGCTCAGAGCACACGATTCGCGGACCCAGTGACCACTGACCCTACGGCGTAGGGAGTGGTCTCTGGTAATACCAGCGTACCCTCTCTGGCATCGGAGACAGAGAGAAGGGCGACTGGCTTCACAAAAAAAAAAAAATAAAAAAAAAAATAATAATAATAATAATAATAATAATAAATAAGCAGGAGGGACTCTCTTACATCTCACTAGCCTTTGGTGAGTAGCGACACCACTTACTCCAGCCGCGGGTGCAAAACCAGGACCGACAGCGCTAGCGCACCCGGGAGGGGAAAGAGAACTTCCCCTCTGGTGTCGGCCGTGGGCTTGTTAGGTTAACCACCTGACAGGCCGAAATCTTCTGGTTCCAGGCAACAGAAGACAGGGCCCCCACAATCGACCCCATTCGGATGGGGGTCACAGGCAAGGTGGTGGGGCCCAACCGGACGGATTGCCTGGCAATGACGACCGTGAGCTACATGGACGCTTCGAGTGGACCGATGAGCTGAGGAATAATCTTCTGCTATGCTACGAAAGCAGTGAGCCCGCGCGAAGGGGATACATGGCGCGAATGCACGCTCTGTGGTGTGCAAGACACCCAGAGCACAGCGCCTTCACACCACAAAATCTACGTGACTATGTATCCCACCTTCGCAGCAGGGGCTACGTGAGAGCTGTTCCTCAGCCGGTAAATGAGGCGGTCGAAGAGCCGCTGAATGAACCGGTTGTGGAGGCAGTTCTAGACGTTCCACCAAGACCAGAGGGCCTCAACACCAGAAGGGGGTTGCACTACATCAAACCCCCCAGATCAGAAGACCTAGCCAGAGTGGATGCTAAACTTCGTGAAGCGATACCAGAAGGGGCTGACATCTGGCACATAAATTGTGCCGTATACGCTGCTGCCCAGCGCTTAACTCCGGGTGAGAGGCGGAATACTGCCTCCCCACAGGAGAGAGCGGAGTGGCGTATACAAAAGATGGAAGCCAAGATCCGGTCGGCGAGGCAACACGCATCCCGTATCCAATGTGTGATGGACTATATGGCGACCAATAGGACATTCACGCCTAAAGTTAGGCGCATAGCCGCCAATTTAAGACGCGTCCATCACACACTGAATGGGGCAGTGCTGCGAACCACCAAACAGCACTGCCTTGATCGGATACGGATGCTAGTGACTTGTAAAAAGTCACTAGTGAGGCGGGCGAGGGGGCTGGCGGAAAACAATCTATTCCGCAAAAAGCCCTCGCGCCTTTTCGAACCGCCTCAGCGTGTTGTAGAGAATCCGCCGACTGTAGAACAGGTGGAAAACTTCTGGAAAACGCTCTACGGACAGAAGCTCCCACTCAACAGAGACACTCCAGCCCTGGCACACTTTGAAGACTTTTGCCAAAGGTTTCAACAACCAAACGAGGTGTGCCAACCGATAACCCCAGAAGAGGTTCTAAGAGCTCTTGAGGGCTCTAAGAACTTTGCTGCTCCAGGTCCCGATGGGATAAATAACTTTTGGTGGAAAAAGTTTTCCAGTACCCACCACCATTTGGCCAGAATTTTTAATTCATGGCTAAATGGGGAGCAGCAAATTCCTTCTTGGGTTGTCGAGGGGCGGACAGTGCTGATCCCGAAGAACGGAGATTTGTCTAACCCAAAAAATTACCGGCCGATAACTTGCTTAAACGCATGCTACAAGTTGTTTACACGCATCTTGTACATGCGGGTGCTCCAAGCAGTTGAACGGGTTTACGAACGGGTATATGAGCAACGAGGGTCAAAGAGAGGTGTCGCTGGCTGCAAGGAGAACCTGCTGATCGACAGATGTAGCACGCAGGACTCCGTGCAGTATAAGCGTAACCTCTCTATGGCCTGGATCGACTACCGCAAGGCATTTGATATGACATCCCATGAGCTCATTGTCCACTTGCTCAGATGTCTTGCGGTGCCCGGTCCCATAGTGAGATGTATCGAAGAACTCATGCCGCTCTGGAGGACTCGCTTTACCATAACATCGGGTAATAGCAGAGTCCAGACAGAGCCGGTATTGTTCAGAAGGGGAGTATTTCAGGGAGATTCCCTAAGCCCCCTTCTGTTTTGCATCTCGCTACTGCCATTATCCGTTTCGCTGCGAAATACCCGTGGCTACAACTGCGGTACCCCCGGCGATAGGAGGCATAAGGTCACCCATCTGTTTTACATGAATGACTTTAAACTTTATGCCTCCGAAGAGAGGGATTTACGCCAGTCCCTCAGGGTGGTACAGGAGTACACGCAGGCTGTCGGCATGGAATTTGGGTTGGACAAGTGTGCACTAGTCCACCTCAAGAGAGGACGATGCGGTGACTACGGAGAGGATGCGCAGCTTGTGGACGGAAGCATCTTACATCACCTAGATGACGGAGAGTCGTACACTTACTTGGGTGTCGAGCAACGCTCCACCCAAGAAGTGAGTGTAGTAAAAAACGCTCTCCGCGGCAAGTATCAGCACCGACTCCGACAGATCTGGTCTTCAGAACTGTTGGAGAAGAACAAGGTGTCTGCTACCAATATGCTTGCCGTTCCGATCCTCCTCTACTCCTTTGGAGTAATTAAATGGAATCAAGAGGAGCTGCGACAACTCGATGTAGGAACCCGAAGAAAAATGCATCTCTATAGGAGTTTGCACCCTAAATCATCCGTTCCACGGTTATATCTCCCACATCGGGGAGGTCGTGGACTCTTGAGTTTGGAGAGTCTCCATAACAGGATGGTTCTGGATGGAGCCTGTAAGGTCATAAGGAGTTCGGATCCCCTCCTCTGCATGGTCCGAGACCATGAAAGTGCAGGAGTAGGAGCCTTTTTGTTTAAGGCAGCGCGCAGAGCCGCCGATGAACTCGGTTTGGTCTTCGACGCTGAGCGGGTTAATCACGACTCTGTCACCGAGTTGGAACCTGCTCGGCAAAAAGCCCAAGTCAAAGCTGCTGAAATTGATTTATTTCTGCAGCTACACTCGGATAAGCCATTGCACGGAGTCTTCTATAAAAAATATAGAAGACCGCGGCTTATCCGAAAGGCTGACCTTTGCTTTCTTAAGGTCAGCCGGGCTAAAGTCTGAGACCGAGGGATTCATAATGGCGTGCCAGGATGGTGTATTCAACACACTCGTCTATCGAAGTCGTGTCATGGGTATAGAGGTCCCTGATGTCAGCTGCAGGACCTGCCACAGGGCGCCGGAGACATTAATGCATTTGCTGTCGGCTTGTCCAGTATATGCAGTCTCGGCCTATATTCAGAGGCACGACGCAGCATTACGAGTGTTTTATTATCACTTAAGGCACTCGTATGGGATAGACGAGACAACAGTGCTGCCTTACGCTCCGGGGGATATTGAGTCCGTTGTGGGGAATGAGAAGTGTCTAATTTATTGGAACTACTCGTTTCCCACCGTCAGGCAAATACAAGCTAATAAGCCTGACATGGTCCTCCTCGACCACCAACTCAAGACAATGTTTGTCGTGGAGTTCTCGGCTCCCGCGGAGAATAACATTGTCTTGAAGGAGGAGGAAAAACGGACGAAATACCGAGATTTGCTCTTCGAGCTCCGCAGGCTTTACCCTGGCCATACTGTTAAGCTAGTGGTCCTGATCATAGGAGCCCTCGGTGGAACGAGACACACGCTGCTTTCAGAACTAAAGATCATACCGGCATGCCGAAATTCGGCAGAGATCTTAGCCGGCAGGATGCAGAAGGCCATTATCCTCGGCTCATTACGTCTACTCAGGGCACACGATTCTCGGACCCAGTAGTCACTCACCCCACGGACGTGGGGAGCGGCTGCCGGTACTACTAGCTCCCCTCTGTGAGTGTCGGAGCCACAGAGTATAAAGGGTGACTGGCTTTTACGGAAAAAAAAAATAATAATAATAAGGCTATGTCAGAGCCGCTCCTCAGCCAGTGAATGAGGTGGCCGAACAGCCACCGAACGAACCGGTTGAGGAAGCGGTTCCTATCGTTCCACTAACACCGGAGGGTCTCAGTTCCAGACGGGGGTTGCACAACATAAACCCCCCCGGGCCACAAGATCTGGCCAGAGTGGATGCAGAACTACGTGCAGCGCTACCAGAAGAGGCTGACATCTGGCACATAAATTGTGCTGTGTATGCTGCCGCTCAACGCTTGTCTCAGGTGGAGAGGCGAAATACTACCTCTCCACAGGAAAGAGCGGGACGGCGCATACAGAAGATGGAAGCCAAGATCCGGTCGGCGAGGCAACACGCATCCCGTATCCAATGTGTGATGGACTATATGGCAGCCAATAGGCCTTTCACGCCTAAAGTGCGGCGAGTAGCTGCCAACTTAAGACGCGTCCATCACACATTTAATGGGGCAGTGCTGCAAACCACCAAACAGCACTTCCTCGACAGGATACGGATGCTAGTGTCTTGTAAGAAGTCACTAGTGAGGCGGGCGAGGGGGCTAGCGGAAAATCAACTTTTCCGCAAAAGGCCCTCGCGCCTTTTCGAACCGCCTCAGCGTGTTGCTGAAAATCCGCCAACTGCAGATCAGGTGGAAAACTTCTGGAAAACGTTGTACGAGCAGAAGCTTCCACTCAACAGAGATTCTCCAGCCCTGGCACACTTTGAAACCTTTAGCCAAAGGTTTCGCCAACCACACGAGATGTGCCAACCAATAACCCCAGAAGAGGTTCGAAGAGCTCTTGAGGGCTCTAAGAACTTTGCTGCTCCAGGTCCCGACGGGATAAATAACTTTTGGTGGAAAAAGTTATCGAGTACCCACCACCATTTGGCCAGAATTTTTAATGCCTGGCTAAATGGGAAGCAGCAAATTCCTTCTTGGGTTGTTGAGGGGCGGACAGTGCTGATACCCAAGAACGGAGATTTGTCTAACCCAAAGAACTACCGCCCGATAACCTGTTTAAACGCATGTTACAAAGTGTTTACACGCATTTTGTACATGCGGGTGCTCCACGCAGTTGAACCGGTTTACGAACGGATACATGAGCAACGAGGGTCGAAGAGAGGTGTCGCTGGCTGCAAGGAGAACCTGCTGATTGACAGATGTGTCACGCAGGACTCCATGCAGTATAAGCGGAACCTCTCCATGGCCTGGATCGACTACCGCAAGGCATTTGACATGACATCTCATGAGCTTATTTTACACTTGCTCCAATGTCTTGCGGTACCCGGTCCCGTAGTGAGATGTATTGAAGAACTGATGCCGCTCTGGAGGACTCGCTTTACTATAACGTCCGGTAACGATAGAGTCCAGACGGAGCCGGTATCGTTCAGAAGGGGAGTATTTCAGGGAGACTCCCTCAGCCCCCTTCTGTTTTGCATCTCACTACTGCCATTATCCGTTTCGCTCCGGAAAACCCGTGGATACAACTGCGGTACCCCCGGCGATAGGAGCCATAAGGTCACCCATTTGTTTTATATGGATGACCTTAAACTTTATGCCTCCGGAGAAAGGGACCTACACCAGTCCCTTAGGGTGGTACAGGAGTACACGCAGGCTGTCGGTATGGAGTTCGGGTTGGACAAATGTGCACTGGTCCATCTCAAGAGAGGACGATGCGGGGACTACGGAGAGGACGCGCAGCTCGTAGACGGAAGCATCTTACATCATCTAGATGCCGGAGAGTCGTACACTTACTTGGGTGTCGAGCAACGCTCTACCCAAGAAGTGAGTGTAGTGAAAAACGCTCTCCGCGGCAAGTATCAGCAGCGACTCCGACAGATTTGGTTTTCAGAACTGTCGGGGAAGAACAAGGTGTCTGCTACCAACATGCTTGCCGTTCCGATCCTTCTCTACTCCTTTGGAGTGGTGAAATGGAACCGAGAGGAGTTGCGTCAACTCGACGTAGGAACCCACAAGAAGATGCATCTCAATAGGAGTTTGCATCCTAAATCGTCCGTTCCACGGTTATACCTCCCACGACATCGGGGAGGTCGTGGACTATTGAGTTTGGAGAGTCTCCATAACAGGACGGTTCTGGATGGAGCCTGTAAGATTATCAGGAGTTCGGATCCCCTCCTCTGCATGGTCCGAGACCATGAAAATGCAGGGGTAAAAGCGTTTTTGTTTAAGGCAGCACAGAGAGCAGCCGATGAACTTGGTCTCTCCTTCGACGTCGAGCGGGTAAATCGCGACTCTGTCACCGAGTTGGAACCTGCTCGGCGAAAAGCCCAAATTATAGCTGCAGAACACAACATCTTTCTGCAGCTTCATACGGATAAGCCAATGCATGGAGTCTTCTATAAAAATATAGAAGATCTTGGCTTATCCGAAAGGCTGACCTTTGCCTTCTTAAGGTCAGCCGGGCTGAAGTCTGAGACCGAGGGATTCATAATGGCTTGCCAGGATGGTGTATTTAACACTCTCGTTTATCGAAGTCGTGTCATGGGTATAGAGGTCCCTGATGTCAGTTGCAGGGCCTGCCGCAGGGCGCCAGAGACTTTAATGCACTTGTTGTCGGCCTGTCCGACATATGCAGTCTCGGCCTATATCCAGAGGCACGACGGAGCATTACGAGTGCTTTATTATCACTTAAGGCACTCGTATGGGATAGACGAGACACCAGTGCTGCCTTATGCTCCGGGGGATATTGAGTCCGTTGTGGGAAATGAGAAGTGTCTAATTTATTGGAACTACTCTTTTCCCACAGTCAGGCAAATACAAGCCAACAAGCCTGACATAGTCCTCCTCGACCACCAACTCAAGACAATGTTTGTCGTGGAGTTCTCGGCTACCGCGGAGAACAACATTGTCTTGAAGGAGGAGGAAAAACGGACAAAATATCGAGATTTGCTCTTCGAACTCCGCAGACTCTATCCAGACCATACTGTTAAGATAGTGGTACTGATTATAGGAGCCCTCGGTGGAACGAGACACACACTGCTTTCAGAACTTAAGATCATACCGGCATGCCGAAATTCGGCAGAGGTCTTAGCCGGCAGAATGCAGAAGGCCGTCATCCTCGGTTCATTACGTCTGCTCAGGGCACACGATTCGCGGACCCAGTAGTCACTCACCCCACGGGCGTGGGGAGTGGCTACCGGTACTACCAGCTCCTCTCTGTGAGTGTCGGAGCCACAAAGTTTAAAGGGTGACTGGCTTTAAAAAAAAAATAATAATAATAATGGACTTAATTTAAAAATTTATTAAATTCAAAGGACAAACATGAATAAATTACAACCTATTCAAAAAAAAATAAATAAAACAAGTAAATATCCAAATAAGTCAAGCGAGATGTAGCCTTATATCTATATTAGGTTTGCGGTTTATTCACAAAAGTGTTTCTTGGTCTCAATTTTGGGCAGCTTTAGTCTTGAAGAAATTCTAGCTCGTATCAATCCATCTCTTTCGGTAGATTCACAAATTAAAGAACATGCTTCTGTCTTTCGACTGACTGAGTGTGGCATGGATATTTTAATATGTCAATATCATCGGGTACTTCCAGAATCATATCTTGAAGGGCTGCATCATTTATAACCTTGGTTATAGGAGGCTTGGTTATGGTAACAGAATGCCAATCAATTAAGTCAATATACTCCTTGGCCTCAGAATTAATATTAAGCAGTATAAATTCACGAATACTATTCTTCATCGGACGTGACTTTCGGCATTTAAGTATGCGACGTAGAGCTAATTCACGAATATGCTTCCAATTGTCTGCTAACATTGCTAGGTTTTCCGGCTGAGCAAAATGACTATGGCGTTGAATAACTTTATCAACTATCTGTTTGAATTTGTTTGGTAAGTAACGAGATGATTCAATAATATGAAATAAGTGTTTGGGGCCATACTTGCACGATGACTGACATTTGATTGAAAACCAAATAGTCGCATACACTTTGACGACGTAGTTGGCCAATATCTTCAATATTTCTGCTACATTTTGAGTTCCAACATAGAATCTTAATATTCTGTTGGCTGTGGTTAGCCACCTGGAATGGGACATCTTGCCAGGTTGCCTTTCTGCCAACTGTGAGGGCACATTGCCACTCTTAATTGCTAAACACATCTCGTAGATGTACTTCTGGTCGGCACTAGGTTCACCTAAATTCACTGGAGACAATTAACTTCTATTTCTTTAAAGATGACCACAGGCAACTGTTCACACTTATTAAGAAATTTCCCTATAATACCTGTGAAGCCCCTCGTATAATTTGTTTTCCCATCAAATTCTTGCATTAAATGCGCAGTGGCAATTCATTGACGAAGTAAGCATACGAATCATTGAACGGGTTTCTCCAAATAGGCCTCGATATGTATTATAACACAATTTTTCGAACCGGTATTAACTACTGTGCCGTCACAACCCACGGCAACAATATTATTGAAATCTTCCTTCAGTAAATCTTTCAGGAAGCTTACAATGCTGGTCCTAATACCATTAGCATTGCTGGATGTTGGAGACACTTGCCCTAAATACCTAGAACTTGGTTCAGCAATAATCGCAATATGCTCTTCTCTAATAGTTTTTGTGTCATGGCTCGATCCTCTTTTTTCAACAGTAAGAGTCCTATCCTTCCTTCCATCAAAATAAATCCTGTAAGCTTTTCAGTCTTCATATCAATTAAATCCGTTTCTATTCGGGACTAACCAATGCGGAGTGGGGGTAAATATTAAGCAGCTTAGTTAAAATGATAGATTCCTGAGTCACATGTAATGTTTAAGAATGTTTCACGTAAAATGTGATAATTGTAAAATATATTTTTTTTAATTATTGGATTTAACTGACTTCTAGAAGCCTGAAGATGAAGTCACATACGGTTGAGATTTTCTGACGTTACTCTTGACCCAAAATGGCACCTATTATAACCTCAGGCATTGGTAAATTACAAAGTTAACTTTTTATATAATAAAATATAGAAAACAGGAATACTACTGAAAAATCGAAAATGTCTTCTCGTCTAGGAACATGAAATCACACAGGGATGAAATATTTTGTGGTTCATACTGACCTAAAAAGGCAACTATTCCGAACCCATGCATTTGCAATTTCTAAAAAAAAAATTATTTGCTCCGCCCTCCGCCACATTGTGTATCCTTAAATAAAATAGTTATAAATAAATATATTTAATTGGTAAATGTTGAATGGTGTAATGGCTTTAGCAGAACTTCGCCAGAACGCTCATATGAACGATTAGAAGTTGCAGCCGGACGTGGCCAACTGCGAATGCCTATTTGATTAATATTTTGCACGAACACAGTACGATTCACTTTTAAATGGTGCTGTTAAGGTTAAGTACACAGTCTATATACATTTTATTTTCATTTTTGGAACAGATATTCGGTGTTGGTAATGTCTGACTGCAACTATTATTCGTTTCGTAATGGTCAGCCATGTTAATCTACATATAAACTATTTTTGTCAGAATTCATAGTATTTATTAGACAGCGCCAAACTGCAAATTATATTTTTATTGATAATAGTCTTATTAAAAATACCATAATAATATTTTAAGGTAAAATTGTTATATCATCTAATCTACATAAAGTTTGCTTGAACCTGAAGGAGGACTGTATATTGCAGTTTAGATATCTTCAATATCTTTCCATTTTTAAGTTCTTATTAAAAAATCTTTGGAACATTTTTCTCTGAAGTCATAATAACTCATAGTTTATATAAAACGACCTGATGATCACCTTATACGACGGATATGACCTAATTTCATTAGGAAGTTTTCTACCATGGTATTTTGTAGGTTTTGTATTTTGCAGACGTATCAAATATTTTAAATTCAACAGAAATTATCGTGTTTATTAGACATTCGTAGTCAGCAACGTCCGACTGCAACTTTTATTCTTATAATACTCTTATTAAAAATACCTGAATAACACTTTAAGGCAAAACTAACATACCTATCGTCTAACCTGTGCACAGTTCGCTTGAACCTTGTAGCATTTAAAAATGCCACATTATTTATTATATCCAAAATATACCGAATTTCTATAGTGATCAGAATTATCAAGGAATTATTTGTAAAACATGTTGAGTTGGAAGTCCATGCGGTATAGTAC